>OZ057399.1:127042474-127642474 GCA_964056695.1 Melieria picta | reverse complement strand
AAAACACACATCAAAATACAACAAAAAAACAGAACAAGCGAAAACGTAAAGAAAACGGGCGGAAGTGCTAGTATTGCTTCGACCGCTGCGTCCGTGACAGCGTCTTCCCCAAACGCGCTGCCGTGCAATAGACGGCCAGTAGAACGCGAGTTGCCAGTGCATTTTGCTGTTACAGCCGCTTTGATTGCTGTAAAAAGCAATAAACACACACCGAATACGGGGCTCAATCGAGGGGACGTAACGCAGCGCAGCGTAGCAGCGGCAAGCAGTGAGGAGGAAACGGAAATTGCTGAGTGGACGACCGTTCGACGCAGCAGCACTGCCTTGGAATCATCACTGGCCAGCCGGGTCGCCGTACAACGTTGTAGCTCAGCTAGTGCGTGGCGCCAGCTAAAGTGAGTGCAGCACAATCGTTGAGGGCATGCAAAGCCTAAGCAGTCTTAGCGCACTGTAGGCAAAAGTCGCAGCAAACATAATATCTGTATGCCCCAACTACAAATAACCAGCGCCAGCAGCAACAATCAGCGTCAGCAGCGAATTCAAACGTACGAACCGGCAGTGTTCTGGATCTGGACACATCCGCTTCCGCATTGTGTTTGGCTTCGGTTCGTGTTTGGTCTGGCGCACACAGTGCTTACCACAAAGCAGAAGTGAAAATAGCAACAACAACACAACAGACGCGGCCCCATAATACCACAGCCAGTCGGACACTGGCCGACAGTGCTCGAACGGATAGACAAACAGGTATGTTTTGCTTGCACCAAATCACTGAATCTTTTCGTATTTACCTCCGCAAGCGAGTGCTAACGTTTCCTATGGGAAAGCATGAGCCGATGCTGGACACTTTTAGGTTGGAATTAATTCCTAGTTTGTTGCCAAAGCACAACTTGTGGATTTCGAATGACGCAGACCACATTCTCCAACTTTTTACTATGAAAATAACTGGACTAACCTTCTTCTTAGTCTGGAAATTTGCAATCTATTCGAAACTGCGTTTTTTTAAACTATTGGGGCCGACTTCTTATTATATTCAAGTTTGCCTCAGATCAAAAAGCTACAAATAACGTCATCCATATAGCAACTACAGATACATATGTAAAAGTATGTATGTAAAAGTGTTGGGAAATTCTGAAAAGAGTCGCAAGTCGAGTTCTAGAAATAATTAACTGCATGGAAGATCGGCTTCCGTCTTCTTCGAACCACTAACGATTAGTCTCTGTAATGGAGCGGATGCACTGATCGACGAAGGCTATTAACATCGCTCGTATTGCAGTTGAATTGCTTATAGCTTGGCAATTGTGGCGCTGCAATACATGAGTGGAGCTACGATCGTCAGCGAAATCTTATCGCCGACAGTGTAATAAAAATGTGTGCGCTTGCTTGCTCGCCACTGCAGTTCCTGCTTCTGTTTACCGACTGGGCAACACATCGATAGGCGCACTGAGTATACGTTATGCATATTTACAAATTCCAAGTGCTGAGGATAGAAAGCGCCAGCGGTGGCGGTGGCGGTGGCGGCGGTTGCGGTAGTGGCGACCGCTGCGGCGTCGGTGACGGCGACAGTGAACACCTGTTTCTACCACACCCCGCCGAAGCTCCAGCGCACATTTTCAATTCTTAGCGGCCGCAGAGCGTCCCGCCGCAATTAGCAAACGAAAATCGCCTGAGCTGCGTGCTGTGTGCTGGTTGCTGGTTGGGTTTGGGCGAGTGGGAGTGGGGCGTAGAGTGAAGTGAAGTGTTGCTTGTGCTTTTCCTGCTTTCGATTCTGACGTCTTGCGGCAGCCCGTAGCGTGAACAGAAGCGAAGCAAAGCAAATACAATAAATTAAATTCACTTCCGCATTGCTCCACAAAAACACAGCAGCAACAATAAAAACAACGACAGCAACTACAGCAGCTACAACGGCGATGACGACGTCGGCGATTGCTGCCAGTGCGAGCATGCGGCCATTGTAGGAACTATTGTACGATACGCAAAAGAGGAGGCAGTCGCCGAAACAGACGACATAAGAGCACAAGTTGGCGACCGCAAGCACCGATGGGTTGGGGGCCGGCGAAAAGGGGCAGTGAGCAAGCAGCGGCCAAGACAACAGCAAAATGCAACAACGGCAGGTCTTTGGTCGGTCGGTCAGTCAGTCAGGCTGGCTGGCTGGCTGGCAAACGGGCACGGGCAAGACATGAAGCAGGCGGTGTGGATAGAATGTGGTCGCAAACACACACACACACACACACACACACATTCATCCATCCATAGCCGCGCATATGCGCTGTAGAGCGATACCACTGCACAGCCGGGCCCAAGCGAACGACTCGGAATCTCTGTCAAGAAAGGGGGCCAGAAGACAAGAAGGAAGACAAAACACTGTGTAGAGCAGAGCAGGAAAGCTAAACGCAAGCAGCAGAGCGGAGGCAAAGACACAGCTACGAACAAGGGAGCAAAGAAACAAAATAAAAGCGCCAATGTACGAAATTGAAAAAAATGAAAAAAGTCCAAGCGGTGTAAGTCGCAATGGTGGGGTGCGGGCGGCATTTGCTTGGAAACTCTCCGTATGAGCGACGCGATCGAGCAATCAAGCAATCGCCGAAGGAGCGGCAGCCGACAGTCGTCAGTGGCGATCGTTGTTGGTGAGCAACACTCTCCCGTCGAGGAAGGCGAACGGGTGAGTGGGTGAACGAGTAAAGCAGAAAAGTGTGGCACTGCATTAAATTACCCATACATATTGCCGCCTCGCGCCCCGCGCCCCTTGCACCAATGTTTGCAGCGCCAGCGTTTCCGTCATCGTCACCGTTGCTGTCGTTGTTGCCACAGTTCGCAGAATGCTGAGTAAGAGAATCGATGTGTGTATGTAGCTGCGATTACGATCGTTACACTCGCTCGTTCCACTGCACTGCAGCTTTGCACGATTCCATCTCACCCCACTCCAAAGACTCGGAAGACCGAATTCAGTTGGAGAGTGAGGAATACAGAGAAAAGTTGCCCACTTGTGCGCGTACGTTTCTTGGAGTTTGGCATCGTTTCAACTGATTTGGAGAGAAAGAGCATGAAATAAACTGCGTCTCCAGCCGGGCATGCAAAGCTAGGCACGGCGACTTGATGGGCACGCCAGAAGGGGCCGACAGCAGTCGGCTAGCAAGAAAGCCGAAACGAACCAAGCCCCACCATATACGGAAATGAAACTAGTTTAGTGATGTTTCACTTGACTCGGTATGGATGTGCTCCACTTACAACAACCACTCGCGTAATACTTACGGCTCGAAGTGCAGCGTGATGTTGCGTCTTTTGCTGCCACAGTAAGCGCTGGGAACATGTACTAAAAGTTTGAGGTTGGATGGAAATGATGAGCGTTGCATGGCTCGAAGTATTCGAAATTATGTGGGACAAGGGACCAATTTGTTTTTTTGGGCCGATAGTGAAAAGTATGGATTTCGATACCATGCCTAGTATAGCATTTGATCGTCTCGAAATGCGGTCTCTGGCACAGGAGGCGTGTTCGCTACTGTTTTAAAGCTGCAAAAATTATATGCGCCAATGTTTCATAACAAATTTCTTGCAACTTGGGGAAATGACCTATATTTCGGTTATGGAAGTGCGTGTTCAAACAGTCAATAAATACCAATCGGCCAACCGAGCGATCGTCGGTACAGCGTAATCTGTGAAATAAGGTATGCGAAATTGAAATTGGCTGACGACTTGACTGACTGACTGACTGAGTGACTGACTGACTAGCTGGTCGGTTAGCTGGCTGCGCATGTAACGCTGTGCTGTAACTCGTGTAAAATGTAGCAACAACAATGGCGGGAGGCAGCCGCATGCGAGTATCTGCTAGAGCGGCTGCGCGCAAGCAGGCCAACAGCGTGCAAGCGTGCGAGTCTGCGCAAGCGACTGGCCAAGCCAGGGGACGGAGGCGCCGCGGACGGGCAAGAAAGCTAAAGAAAAAAGTTAACGAAGCAACGCTATAAATGCACCCAGTAACCTGTTGTTGTGAATTATGTTACGAACGTAACGTGTTTCAAAATATAGGAAGTCTTGCCTGAGTTATACACACTTGCTGTTGTTGCTGTTGTTGGTTTTGGTGTTGCTGTTGCCATTGCCGTTGCTGTGCGGTATTGTTGTTGTTGTTGGTGCTGTTGGTGTTGCCGCTGCCGTTGCCGCTTAACGGTCTTACGTATTGTGGTATTATCTAACGCTGGCGGTGCAAGACTTGGTGCGGTATGGCATATTTTCCTTCGTGGAAGCACATACACAATTAGGTAATTTCATAAGCTCGACTGACTAACTTATTGAACTGCATTCGGTGTCTGGGCTGGTGTTGGCCGCATTGCGTTTAGGGTAGGAGTTAACGGTGTAACCTCTTTCAGCCGCACGGCAACCGAAGGAAGTGTTGCCGTTGGATTTCGTAACGGCCGCACAACTACCTGTTGTTAAACTTTTCAAGTGTTCCTGGTCAACACAAGCACACACACACACACGCACACACACACACACGCTCGCGCACATATAGCAGCGACCATAAAGAAAAAGTAGCCGACCCACCGACAGATAGACAGACAAACAAACAAATGCACGAGTGCGCTGCAGTGATACTTTTACTAAGATTAGAGCAGAAGTGAGCTCAAGTGAGTTCTTTGATTTCATGGTTTCGTGAGTGTTGTGCTCAGTTTGTGCGAGGCGGATGCAATCATTTTTCTTTTTGGACAATAACTGACAAGACGAAAAATCTCAATAGCGAAGCAGAGGACTGACGTCTCAGGCATTATGTGTTGTCCGTTTTCGGGTCTACCTGCTGTTTTGAAAGCATCTCGAAACGATCTGAAATTCTCAGAAATTGTTCAATAGAAAAACGATTTTATTGTCGTCGGAAGTGTTTGTGGATTGTTCCTTCTTCCTTCGCCATTCACTGCACAAGTGAGCATCTTAAGATTTTTTTGTTATCCTCATAATGAGTGCAGTAAATAATGGATTGGTCAAGGTATATGCGGGCCGGGTGTCATGCAAAGGATTTTGTATTAAAAAATATCGATATGAATATAAATACATATGTAGGTATGTGAATGAGGAAACTGATGAAATGCATTTTTCTACAGAAGTAGAAGACAAATATCAGAACTTGACATTTTTGGTTACGCCTCGTCTTTGTTGTCCATGCATGTGACTTCCTTTTTTTGGGAATCTGAAAGCCAACATGACGAGGTAACGTATAGCATTGTATTTTGTTGTTGAATTTGAAAAAATCGTATCGATATCTCGAACAGTTATTGTGCGTGAAAAAAAACGTAAGAATGCAATATGTTATTTATTTTTTACTGAAAACATTTTTTTTTATTACTTGAAAAAACCGTATCTATATCTCGAGCTCTTAATGTGTGTGAAAAAACATAAGAATGTAATATGTTATATATTTATTACTGTTTTATTATTTTTTGGATTCGAACTGTTGAACGTGGTTTTATAAAGACGGAAAGTTATATTGCTTTTGAATTAACGAAATGTCAAGGGGGGAAAAGTTAAATATCATGATACAAAAAATAAAGGTAGAGCTAATGCATCTTCTCAGCCACCACGTTGCGCATCTGACACTAAACGATTTTTTGGCGTTCTTCTTTTGAAAATGTGCTACCTTACTGTTGTTAGAAAATCTCTTGAACATTTTTTTAATACTGTAATGTATTATTATATTTTTATATTTTCGAAAAAAATAAAGTAGTCACAGTGTAATGTCTCTTCCGTGTTTATTTTAAAAAATATCTTAAAATTCTTAGAACCTTAAAAAACACTAATTTAATATTATATCGAAGTGGCATCAACACTCAACCTTTTTACGAATACGAAGAACGTCGTAACCTAATCTAAGAACGTCAATAGCAAAATTTGACAGCGGTTTAACCAATATTTTTTGTATCATGGTTAAATGTTGTGGTTGTCAAATGTTGTACAACTCTCAAATATGATGAAAAACTTCAAATAGGGAAATTCTTTGTAATGTGCCACCCCATGGCTTTTTTGCGCATAACTCGTTAGAAAATTAACTTATCGCCAATGTTAGTATACCGTTGGAAAGAGCTATGATCCAAGGAAACACCTCATTTGAATTTTTCGTAAATACGCATTTTACAGCCAATTTCCCAATGTGTTAAGAATCGACACCCTAAAATTTTTTTATGTAAAGTGCCACCCCCTAAAAAAATCGCTAAAATCGTAGAAATCTCAAGTAAAAATGCATGATTTAGAAAATTTTAGAAAAAGTATTGAATTTAATTTGAATTGAATAGAAAATGACCGAAAGCAAAATGCAAATTGAATGGTAACGAATAAAACGGTAATTATATGGAAATTAATAAACAAAACTGAACTAATTCATTCCTCATGATAGGATTAGAGAAAAATTTACTAAGACCACTTTAATTTTCATTTTGTTTTCTCACTTTCATTTGAATGACGATTCCGAGCAATAAAAAGGCATTTTACCGATATAGGACCACAAAACAATGAAAAAATAGGGGTGGCACTTTACAAAGAAAAAAAGGTGGCACTTTACATTTTCGTGCCGTTTTGGGAATCATTGAATAAATTTTCTCTTTGTACGATATGCTCGGATATTATTTCGGATTATGAAAAAGCATTAAAAATTAAGTCCAACACTGATATTTACCTTAGTTTCTTACACGTATTTGATTTATTTTTCACCGCAAGAAAAACCTTCAGTTTTTATTTTTAAGTTTTTTCTAAACCAAATTTTACACTTTATTTTACCCAGACCGTGTTATTGCGTCTGTTAACTCAAAAACCACATTAAAATGGATGTTGTCATATAAACCTGAAATGACGGTAGGAATGTTGTTGCTTGGATTGCTGGAACGTCAAAATCGAGCAGGGGTGGCACATTACAAAGAGTGGCACCTTACAAAGAATTCCCCTACTAATCAGTTAAATTCAATCCTTTTAATTTTTTAATTCTTCAGTCCACAGACAGTACAGAGATACTCCAAAACATGAAGAAGCAATTCAAATCGATTTGGTGTCTATTATATTTTAAATATTCAGTGCACTGACAATGTCTTCTGACACTTTAAATACTAATCAGTTAAATTCAATCCTTTTAATTTTTTATTTCTTCAGTTCACAGACAGTACAGAGATACTACAAAACATGAAGAAACAATTCAAATCAATTTTGAGTCTATTATATTTTAAATATTCAGTGCACTGACAATGTCTTCTGACACTTCAAATACTAAGCAGAAACAATTCAAATCAATTTTGAGTCTATTATATTTTAAATATTCAGTGCACTGACAATGTCTTCTGACAGTCTATGACAGACAAATAATGCATTAAATATTCGACTAACTATGTACTTAGTGACAGTCGCAGCGCTGAACAGGTAGAAACAGTTAGTAAAGCACCACTTCCGCTTTGTTTCACAATCAGTCCCTATCACGATGACTGGTCAGTTTTTAAAACAATCTGTGAAACTCTTAGAAGACCGCTTATAGCGGCTTACTGCGCTCATGTGGGGCTGTAAACATTTCTTGAAATCGAAAATTGTCATAAATCAATTCGATTTCGAATTGATAAAACTATTCTGGTCGAACACGAGGTAAAAAATAAAAGCGCTCGAATATGGCCCGATAAGGCTCGAGCACGATATGATGGCTCGCGGTGTCCGCAAAAGAGTCAGAAGAAAATAAATTAAAAGCGAGATGGTTGTGCTTTTTGTTGCTATCGATATTTGGTTGGTTCTTCCACTTTGTTGAAGAACTTTTTTGTTTGCGGAAATGACGAACGTTCCCTTTCCAGCCAAACTGTATACACCACAACACAATGCGGCACACTTGTCTGCATGAAGTGTAGCGAAAGAATCGCAGCGCACTCCACTGTATTTTTAATCAGTGCCACCAATATATTAGCCGCAGTGGTGCTGCATGCCAGCGAGCCGGAGGAAGTGCCGGAGGAAGAGGAATCAATTGGGAAGTTCCGAAACATGTTATCAGCGCCCGATACTCGAACGCCTTTTATCAGCGCATTTAGCGTAATTTTGGAAAGGGAAGTGTGCTGTGTGTGGCGAAAATAGCAGAGTGTTTGTGCGCCACGTCGCCTGCCCTAATATGGCAAAAGCGCGACGTTTGATTTTGTTAGCCCCACAAGAGTTGGGCGCAAGCGAATGCGGCGTCAGAACGTTGTAAGTAGATGCGGCGAAATTCGCATTGTGCGGCGAGCCAGGTGTGGAGTGTGTGGCATGCCGCAGGCGCTGGTGCCGAGGTGCCATCATCCCGCATCGCCGCCCCAAGAGGCTACCGGCGCGCTCAAGCAGTCGGCCAGCGTGGCGCGTCGCACAAAAAGAAACATCATTGTGCAGTGCAGTGCAGTGCGGTCGGTGGCTGTGGCGGCGGCTGCTGCTTTGCCGATTACTGCGAGGCATTTATGAAGTGTACGTACGTACACTCCATGTGGCATTATGTTTATAATTTCCAAGGAAAATTAAATACAATTGACACGAACGGCACGTAGCAATTATGGCCGCGACCGCGTTCGCCCGCCCAGCGCCGACTGGAGATGTGGTGCCGCGTCAGGTGCCACAACGCGGCACCGCCGGTCGGAGGTAGATGCGCACGCTTCAAGAGACGCGTTTTATGGCGCGCAAAATTAATAATTAGTCTTGTCCTCTAGCCCTGCTAAATGAGGAATTGCTGGCGGCAATGCAGCAACTGCAGCGCTGCAGTGGCTCCGCGGGCGTTGCGATTCGGTAGTTTGTCATTTGTATTATTTTTGTGGTTTTTGTCAACAGCAGCACCGCACCCCTTGCACGCCCCCCTAACTGTGGGTGTTGTTGTGCCATTGTCCGGCCATTTGCCTTGATTACGCTTATCTGCTTACGCGCGCTGCTGATGTGCTGCATGTGACGCTGCGGCAGCGCGCATTGTAGTTGTACGCATGCTTTTAATTGGAACGTAATGTGACAATATGTAAATGCAATGCACTGGCGGTGCTATCAACAAATGATACATTGGCCTCAGACGGGCACTTACAGATTTGCATTGCGGCACTTGGAGAATGCGAAAGCAAGAAAATGTTGCAACGTTGTGGTTGGTGATTTGGTGTTGTCAAGCCGGTATTTAGTATAGTTATAGTCAGTTAAAATAAAAACCCTAATGGATCTAATGCGTTGGATTGCTAGTCGTAGGTTCATGGTTTTGAACACAAACTCAACTAGAACCACATCGAGAGACAGACGCCTAGAGTCAGTCTTTACTCTTGCAATCTGTTTGAAATCTCCGAAAAATTTGTAAAGCTTTGCTTGGTCCACCCAGGAAGCTGAAACTTTGCTCGTTTGTGGTGCAGCAAGCCACTGCTTTTCTATTCCCTTCTAAACTGTCCTACGCTGTAGTATGGAACTTGTGTCGATTCTGATAGCTCGCCATCAGCGATTTTATATGTGCCACATTTCTTCAAATGATTACCATAAATAATTTGGACATGAATATCGAATCTATATTATTAAAAGAAAGTGGCAGTATGTGTGTAAGCGATTCACGCTCAAACGAAACGGCCGATTTTCATGGGGTTTGTTTTGTTCGATTCGACGATTTGACTTAGTTCAGGTTCGTGCGAAAAGAAAATTCCGGAAAATCTATTGGAAAAGTCGGAAAATTCATGCCATATTTGACCGTGAATTCTGCACATTTTCAGATAATAACTTTGTAACCATAAGTCACACATCAATTAAATTCACTACGAAGTTACTATTTAGTCATGTCCTGCGACAGAGAGAATGGGGGCGAGTATTTAACGAGGGGGCGTGGCACCACCCATACAAGCCAAATCTTAATAATGGAATATCTTCGAAATTGTAAGCTATACAAGACTTAAATTTAGTACACCGTCGTCCCATAGATGAGTCATTCTACTGGTAGGATTTGATGTGCGTTGGACAAGGGGCGTGGTACATTTTTTGTGACCCAAACATTTTGTTGAACTATAAGTCGCACAACAATGAAACTAAGTACGAACCTACCATTTATTCATATCTTTCGACAGAGGGAATGATGAGGGTATTGATCAAGGGGGCGTGGCACTGCCCATACAAGCCAAATCTTAATAATGAAATAACTTTGAAATTGTAAGTCGTACAACGCTGAAATTGAGTACCCCGTCGTCCCATAGATGAGTCATTCTACTGGTAGGATTTGATGGGCGTTGGGCAAGGGGCGTGGCACATTTTTTGTGATCCAAATATTCCGCTGAACTATAGGTCGCACAGCAATGAAATTAAGTACGAACCTACCATTTATTCATATCTTTCGACAGAGGGAATGATGAGGGTATTGAACAAGGGGCGTGGCACTGCCCATACAAGCCAGATTTTTAATAGATAATATCTTTGAAATCGTTAGTCGTACAACACTGAAATTTAGTACCCCGTCGTCCCATAGATGGGTCATTCAACTGGTAAGATTTTATAAGCGTTGGACAAAGGGCGTGGCACATTTGTTGTGACCCAAATATTTCGCTGAACCATAAGTCGCTCAGCAATGACACTTAGTACGAACCTACCATTTTCTCCTTCGACAGAGGGCATTAAGTGGGTATTGAATAAGGGGGCGTGACCCTGCCACTATAATTTAAATCTGGTTCAAACGCAGTCCATTTCTTTACTGAAACTTAGCAGCAACATTGCTTATTTGAGGGCCTCGAAAGCATTAATCAGCAGCTCCCTCCTCTTCCTTTAGTTGGTTTTCTTCGTCAATTTGCATCGCCATAGATTCGCCATTCATTCATTCATTATAAGAAAACAAAAAATGTCGTGCGGGACGAAGTTCGCCGGGTCAGCTAGTTTCTTTATAAAAGTTATGAGTTGCGCATATTAGTGAAATGTAATTTATTAGACTTGAATTCGGTGGTAGTTGCAATGAGTCAGATTATGCCGAAATTGTGTTCGTTTGGGGAATTTCACGCACTTGTACCATGAAACGGGAGACGACCTACGTCAGCACTCTTGAGTGCGTTAACACGTTCGATTGTTCGAAATCTAATCACAGGGAAAGGCGAAACATTCAAGACAACCGATAATTGCCCGGAAATGCTTTGTCTGCCCTAAGCGATCAGCCGTGGAGCCCGCATTGCGGCACCTCCGTTCAAAAACAGCGGATTTGCGGTTTTGCAACGGCGGCGTTATGGTGATTAGCTGGCCAGATAAATTATTGTTTTGCAAATAAATGCGAGATTGTGATAAACATTCGAACAAGTGGACGCTGTGCGGAGTAGCGCCAGTTTTGTATAGAATGCTGGCAATAAAATCGTGTTTACGTTGCTGCGTATCACTTGATGAATAGAATAAATGAAATGAAGAACTCGCCAGCGAAATTAATGAGTCAATTATAAATACGTGGACTGGACGACCGACCGACCAGTCCATAAGACGTAATTCCAAAATGCTCGTTTTCCTGTCGTGCTCTATGTACTACATACATACATACATACTACACATCCATTTTATGTATATATGTATGTTCATTGTACATGACTATGACGGTGGCGAGTGCTGCCCGTACCGACACTCTACACGCTACATAGTGCGAATTCGAATTCGTACATGCGCCAGAATATATCTGTGGGTTGGTATCTCCGTGCGGCTGTGTTGTATCTGTTCTATGTTTCGCGATAGCGTCTCACACCAGTTTCAGACACATTCACTCACTCACTCGCTGGCGCGCTCGCTCGCTCACTTGCTGGCTAAGTATAACCTGGACCTGCATGACTTGATTGTGATTATTATTAAAACGTTGTTGTTTTAACATCCGCTTCCGCATTTTAATACGCTCGTACAAATCTGCGTCTTTCTTCCATAGTGCTAGAACATTTTACAATTCAAGTTTTTGCAAACATTGTAATTAAAATGCTGAACGCGTTCGCCAGCCATTCGCCGACTGCTGCTTGCCGCTCGCCATTTGGCGAGCTGTTTCATGCATGTGTCTGGCCATCGCACCGCACCGTACCGCCGTCAGCGGCCACCCGTCTCCTGCGTGTACTTTTGCTAGCAGCTGTTAGCTGCCAGCTTCTAGCTGCTGACTACTGGCTGCTGTCAGCTAGTTGCTGGCTTCTGGTCTTGGCGGTTGACTGTTGTGGTTGTTGGTCGTTGGCGGCGCTTCTGGTTGTCTTCTGTGCTTAGAAAGTCACGGGAACTTATTTAAAAAAAATCGACATATACGTAAAATGGAAACAACAACAGTAATAATAAAACAGAAGCACGCACACCAACAACACGCTGCAGTGTCTTGAAAAAAAATCAACAAAAAACTGTTCACTATCTTATCGCAGCTACTCTAAATGAATTTTCACTAAAACATATCGTAAATAAATTTTATAATAATCCAGGCATTTTTTATCGCATCATAAAAGCATGATGGCATAGTCGGAACTGTTGAAATGCGTAGGCACTTGGCGTAAACTTTTAAAAAATTTGAAAAAAAGGTCATCATAATAAACAAAAAGTAAGACAAACAAATTTAAGGCAGATAGCAAAAGAATTCGACAATTGGGCGGAATGACGGAGTCGGAGACGGAGCAGATCTTGCTACACAAATTAATGTCATTTTCATGTAGACTATTTGTAAGGAATACAAGTGTAGATATATTTACATATGACTTTATATTAGCAATAAAATGGCAACACACATTCGCATGAAAGCACAAATATGTAGTTTATCGCTGCTGCCGAGTCGCTTCAACACGGAAATAAAGTTGTTCCCCCATTATAACCTAATGACGCATGCGATAGTTACATACGTACGCCTATCCCACTTACATATGTATGTATGTAAGTATATATACGCGGTATGGCTAGGAGACTGTTTGAGCGATCGTGAGTGCGCAGTTATGACAGTAGGAAGTGCAACTGACATGCGCACGTCAAGGGCCACAAGGACGGGAAATGCGGCAGTCTTTGGGCGGTTTGAAAAGGATGTGATTGCGCGATAAATCAAAGCACACATACATACATACATGTAATGGCAGAAAGGAAATCATAGTAAACAAATTACAAGCCCAGTGTTGCCAGATCATGAGATTTTCTCCTAGATTTAGAAGATTCTTGACCTTTTAGGAGAATTTTTAGGAGGAGAATTGTTTAGGAGAAAGTTTAGGAGATTTATATTTTATGTTAGGGGATTTTTCTGATCCTTAGTGGATTTTTAGGAGATTTTTGAATAACGATGTATGATGTATTGGGAACACTGGCAACAAAACATATTTTGGCAACTATTTTAATAGTCAAAGCACCCTATTGTGTTAAAAAATTGGAAGCCTACAAAATGTAATCTCGTTCTCACTCATTGCTGTCACAATGAAATCCCGCCAAACATGGCACTTTTTATTTAATTCATTTGTTATACGTTTTCTTTTTGTTAAGTTGTTGTTAAGCTAAAGATGAATAAAAAAAGGCTGCATTAAATAAAATTTTATGTATATATTTTCATTTTTTTATGAGAAGTTTAATTCCTTTAAAATGACGCAAACTATCATATAAAAAAATTTTAGGAGATTTTTTTAACTTTTGGAAGGAAATTTCTGTATTTTTTTAAAGATTTTGGAGAAATTGATTTCAGGTATCTGGCAACACTGGACAAGCCAGAGAAGCCAAAGGACCGAGAGCAGCGCGTTTAGAAACAGAAGTAATGCAGTTGTTGGAAATATTAACAAATTTTTCTTTCTGTCCTCTAGACATAAAAATCAGATACTGTCAGTTTTGTTCAAGTGCTGAGTTCAATTGTAACGAACGCTGTGAACACCGACAAGTACTTGCAGATTCCCTAATCTCCCTACTTCACCCAGATTTAATAGTTTTTTAGTATCTATGGTTGTATGGTGAAGTTTGTTAAATTGTATGACTTCATCTTTGCATGACTTTGTTCTTTCTCTCTTCCTCAAATCTTTTTCATCAAACCTTGTTTGTTAATCGATAAATGGATCCTATTGCTAATATAGATTGCTGGATTTTTATTCTCTGAATTATAATACAAATCGCTGTATAGTTCAAACAGCCATTTTATCATACGTGTCCATTCTAAATTTAAACTTTTATAAACAAAAAATGCAGGATTCCTCTAATTTTGGCAATGCTTAGTAGTTCGTGTTCGTCCAAAGATGATAAATTCAGCTCTCTGCCACTGCTGATTGATAGCTGTACACATTTCTTTGCCATCGAACAAAGAACTTGGAGCTCGCATCGCACAAAGTGTTGTATTGTCGAATGATGACGTTGCTTGGCCAAATTCTTGTCGAATATTCAACAACAGAATGTATACAGAAATAATAATGAAAAACACCAAATAGCAAACGAATAGCGAGATAAAAAGAAGTAGTAGAAAACATTTTACTGGTTTTGCATATTAAAGTCAGAAAGGTTATCGAACGTTTGATATAATTGTTTTTTTCACATCATTATTAATGCGAAGATAACCAATAAGCCAAGATCAGATAGTTGCGTCGGCTGCAGAGAAGAGCAACAGCGGCGGCAGTGCTGTCGATAATGACGACGCGACAACGACGATCGAGCGATGATCGGGCAGTTGGGCGCCGCAGGTAGAGCGATAGGTGAACATTCGTCGATAGGCCAACCGGCCCAGCTAGTCTGGGCAGCTATACACGCTTTATTTATTTACTACTCTCCATTTACTACGACAGTTACCACTATGCGAGCGCGCACGCAGCGCACAATGGACAGGTAGGCAGGCCAGCTAGGCAGGCAGGTAGGTTGGGAGGCCGGCGCGCACGCGCACGCGCACACTCTACTTATTGTGAATTGAATTGGCGTTTTTCGGTGATGTGGGGTAACATTATGTCAGCTTCTTATATGGCCACACGATGTGGTCACACTGCCGCGCCGAATGTGTGAAGATATCGTCGAATTGGTTGGCAGTGTGCGTAGTGGTTCGCCTGGCTTTATTTTGGTTATTGTTATTGTGGCTTTTGTTGTTTTTGTTACGCTGTTGATTTTTTCCATAATTATACCGCTATGTATGCCAGTTAATCTATACGACGACGACTAAGACAAGGGGAGGAAGCGGAGGCAAAACACGGGAGAAAGATCATCAGGTTTATAATGATTGATCTATCGGCGCGTATATTGTTCTGAGCAGCTCGCAGCAGCATATATTGTTCTGAGCAGCTCGCATAGTTGCCAACAGTTCCACCTAGCTACCTACACACACATATGTACATATGTACGTATGTATCCGCATTTATAGTGGCACCTACACTCCGCAAATCAGCGCTGCCAGAGCCCCGCAGCTCCACGGCCACCGACGCCACATTCACATATGGTCGGTCGGTTGGTGGAACCCATGGGCCATGGCAATTAACAAAATCCAAAGTAGTATAAGCAGAAGAAACACAAGTACCCGGAATTTGTTCTGAGCTCGAATTCTGTGTTTATTCGCCGCGATGTGTGTGTGTGTTTCATATGTTTGTTCGGAAGTTTGTACGGCCGCGCGCACACGTCCATGCATACATATGGTGCGCATGAGTGTGTGTGTGTGTGTGCTCGTGTGTTTCTGAATTTTTAGCAATTTTTTCTTCTGATTATTAAGCAGGTCGTTGACTTGGTTTTGAATTTTTATGCTTATTAAATGAATATTTGATACGCCAAGTCGAAGATATTCAAACGAAATTGGCGTTAGCTGTGCGGGGCGACGGACTGAGTGATGTCGGCTTGTACGGCTGACCAACTGTCGCGCTGACAAACTGCCAATACGCTGAACCCCAGTGACTCTTGTATATTGTTGTTGGCCAGCTTAGACTTTCCTAGCACCAGCGGTGGCCGCATGCAAATTTACCGATTTCCTTTCGCACAAGTTTCCAACTCAACTCTGTGCTAGCTCAGCTCTTGCGCTCATTGTTGTTGGTGTTGGTGTTATGACGAAGACAAGTGAAGAATGGAATCCTGCTGTCGCTGCAGCGAGTGCAGCTCGAGTTGTTAGGGGTTGTTGCTTGTGGGGAGCAACAATATGTTCCCGACCTGATCATATTTCACGGGACTTTAGGTGCACTGCAGACAGAGCAGCAGAAGGACAGAAGAGGAACGCAAGTAAACCAGAGTAAAGCAGAATCATATCGTATATCCAGATCAACCGCTTGAAACGAAGGCCCAGAGGGTAGTGATTCGATGAGCCGTGAATATCTGCTGAGGAATGCCACTGCAGTGCCGCAGGTAGAATTATTACTCACGAGCACACATAGTCGCACGGTGACTACCTGCTTTGGTAGAGGCGGCAGATGCTGCGATTTCGATTACATTCTTCTAATTTAACTGGCACACTGATTTTTGTTGCTGTTACAATAAGGACTCAGTAATTACGGGTTCATTATCAGCTGAAGACTGTAGAACTGTCGAATCGGAATTCGTGGTTGCTATTGCAATGGTCCAATAGTAATGAGTTAAGGGGAGGTTCTCATTCAAATGACTAAAAAGTAAGCAAAATTTGGAATTTTTTTGTGGGCCAATAAAAAAACATAGGAAAAAACAGTTTTAGGATTCAAAAAGCTTATATTTTCGTCATTATTTACAAAGTTTTTCAAGACGAAAAAAACAAAATGGCGCCCGTGGTGACGTTCCGTCTAAGATGCGGTTCGCGTGGAATAACAAAACTGCGTACAGCCTGCTGCCTCAGGATCGATCTGAAACACAAAACTAATTATAAGGCTCGAAAGTAGGATACTTTTATTGGAGGAATGACCTAAGAACGGGTAAAAAACTTCAAATTTGACATAATGGTGCGATCTCAAACTTTGAAATCGATTTTTTAGCCCTTTTTTTATACTTTGAAGCTTCACAAAAAATAGTTAATACAAAGAATTTGTAGATTTTATAGGTCATTACTCCAATGAAAAGGGTCTTCTTTCGAGAAAACAAAACATGAAGTCTTTCAGTTGAACCGTTTTCAAATGAGATTGTACGCAGTTTAGAAAAATCATGTTTGAGATAAACGCTTTTAAAGTTTTGAGAACTCCGTTCCGAGCCGATAGCGCCCCATGGCGGGATAGCCTGTAGAAACTTTTCTGATGCGCGGATCAGAAAATCGGTTTACCGCAATATAGTAGACACTAATACCTTTCAAAAAATGTAAAGAAAAAAAAATCGAATTTTTGAAAATTTTGAATGAGAACCTCCCCTTAAGTTAATGACGAAGTTAGCTGCTGTCGGAAAGTTCGATTTTTCCTTATCTTAAGTTGTTTGTATGAACAAACGTATTCAAATTATTGTTTTATAGAAGAAAGCTGTGCTTAAATTTGACATTATGTATTGCAATTTTTATTTTATTTTTTAACACGAACAAACGCGCAGGGGATGACCCCTATTAATGCGAAGCATTGCATTGGTTCAGGAAGGATATAAAGGTTAGGAGATAGGGTTATGAGTGAAGTGGTTATGGACTCTTGCCTTGAACCCATCGAGATCATATGTGCTGGGGAAAATATCCGCAGGGAGACCATTCCACAACGCTGTACGGGCCAGAAACGAACCTTCTCTGTAGTGCGTAGTGCACTGGAACATCGTTTCGACGTGGAATGCATGGGCGCCGGTGTTCAAACGGGTTGCCCGGCAGAATACTCGGAGTGATGGCATCAAGCTGCTCATCTCCACTAAGCAATTACCGAAAAAGTATCGGTAAAATAACACCACACATGCCACGTTGCGACACATGCCACGTTGCGACTCCAAGGAGTCAATAGAGCTGGATGCCCTACTGTCC
Source organism: Melieria picta (assembly GCA_964056695.1). Taxonomy (NCBI): domain Eukaryota; kingdom Metazoa; phylum Arthropoda; class Insecta; order Diptera; family Ulidiidae; genus Melieria; species Melieria picta. The sequence continues at coordinate 127,624,728 of OZ057399.1, read as the reverse complement.
CCTATAAGTTTAATCGCACGGTTTTGCACCCGATCGAGGAGCTCGAAATGGGTTTTTGAGGCTCCCGCCCAGAGGTGCGAGTTAAACTCCATTTTAGGTCGGATATAGGTAGTGTAAATAATGCGGAGATCAGACGGAGTGAAATATTTTTTGCACCGCTTTAGGAAGCTCCTACACCACAAGGTGTTTTAGAGCCATCGGTGTACCATTTCTGAGAGTCCTCTTTTAACCATTTCGGGTTGTTGTCCCACTGTTCCCTAGTCGGAAAGTCAATTATATATGGGGAGATGGGGTTTCATGAAGTCAAGATAAGATGATTTGTGGAGGGTATCCTCTATTTGTTTTAAAATTGCCAAGTGACCCGTTAGGTTACCCTGCTTAAGTAGGTTATGCCTATATAGCGCGAGTGCACTTGAGATTGCTTCCTCTTGAATGGCTATATGGAGCGGTGTTAGATCGAGTAAGGCCTCCATGCCGGCAGTTGGGGTTGTTTTCATTGCTCCCGTAATGCTAAGACATGCAAACCTTTGAACTCTGTTTAATCTTTTTATTGTTGTGCTCTGGTTGGTTTTACCCCACCACACTAGAGCACCGTATAGTATGGTGGGTCAAAATAATTTAGAAAATTGTATAATTAAAATTACTTTTAGATTATGCTGTGCCAGTGTGCAAGAGATTCACTCGTCATGTTTAACTGTACAGTACAAACTTGTAGAGTATAGAGTGAATCTTCACACCTGTATTTGGATCAATATTATAAAGCAACAATTTTTAAAATATAAAAATTTCCCCTTAATGCTGAATTAATTTAAAGCAGTAAAAATTTAGAAAGAATTTTCCATCACACACTGAACGAAAATTCAAAAGAAACACATGTCTGCCATAGTTTCCACAGTTCTAATTGAGCTATCCAACAAGGACTACACATATTCCATATTTCACTCTTTTGACCTCAAATCTAACTGCCGCATTGCAGCGTTGAAAATGCCTATTGATCTCTAGGCCAGCCGTTGCTAACACATTTTCCGACATTTCATTTTCCATGATGGCCATAAAATTGTTTATACCCATAATTCCGAATATTAAATAACGAACGAATGCTCCATATTTTATCGTACACTCGAGCACCTGTGGCATTCTTATTCGAAACACGAAACAAGAACAAAATCGTCCGAAAAGCGATTTCGGGCAAGGAGGGAAGCATGCGCCCCAAGTCGGCCGCATGGGAGTGAACGAGAGGGCGCATCCGCATGCTGGACGCTTAGAAAAGCTGAAAGCAGTGCGCACAAGGTGTATCGGTGCGTTGTCCGATCTGGCGAGCTGCCGCCCTTTTCTCCTCCTTCATAGCGGCCGACTATGTGCGTGTGTGTGTGTGTGCAGCGCTTCCTCCGGTGTGCGAGTTTCTTCCATCCGCATTCAGCCAGCGAGCACACAAGTGCTCGTCAGCGACCCCCGCCACACCGCCACCGTTCGTTTCATGCCAGGGCGAGCGTTAATTTTTTTAATTTGCGTGTAGTTTCCGCTCAAACCGGTTTCATCATCCACATTCCTTCCCGATGCGAAGTGATGAGAGATTTTCGTTCGGTATGTTGTTGCGTGGTGCGGCGTGTGGTGTGCAGCGCTCATACGGAACGCCTTCCCAGTTGCTGGCAGCGATTTAGAATCTTTGCTTGTGCGGATACTTGGTTGTCGGTTGTTGTTGATTTTAACAACCACACACACACATTATTCATTTTACGTTGTGCTCACGTACGATCGTCTGTCCGTCTGTCCGTCCGTCCAACTGCACACATTCCTGCCTTCATTTGTTCGTGCGCCACCGTCGCTTCTTGGCTGCTTGGAGCGACTGTGAACTGTCGCTGCCACTGCTGTGCGTCCCATTGTTCGCTTGGCGGAATCTCTGTCTGTCCGTTTGTCTGTCCGTTTGTCTGTCCGTTTGTCTGTCGATCATACTATGCACCGGCCTGTAGCAGCGGCTACCCCTGCTTCGTTATCGTTCGTTGAATTTTGTTCTGCTTCCTTAATTTTTTTGTAGAAATTGAAGATAGCGTGTGTACATCATCGGCTACATCATCAGCAACAACAAGAACAACCATAAAAACAAAATCATCGCCACCATCATGATCATCAACAACAACACCAACACCACCAGCAGCAGCACCAACACCATAACAACAACAACAATAAAAAACCAAAATCACAATACACAAAAAAAATAAGAAAAAGAACCAACAAAGAAGGAAGCAGCAGCCACAGCCGCAGTAGAAGCAAAAGATGGTGCTGAACGCCAACACTAAAACCAACAACAATAACACCAACAACAACAATAACTGCGGGAGGAGCTGCATGGCGCGCGATCTTTTTACAGACCCCCTCAAAGTAAAAATATCTTTCCTCCGGCGTCGTTGCTCGCTGTTGGCCCGCAGTCGCGTCCCGTTGCCGCGTCCGCCCGCGCGTCCCGCCGCCCAAAAACTCGTGCTCATGCTCACATGAAAATGAGGAAGCGAAAGAGACTCGATAAATAAGCAGGAAAAAATATAAACAATCTGTCATAAAGGCAGAAAGGCAGCCGAGAATTAAAAGTGCTGAGCGCGTTTCGCGCGTTTGCTCATGTGTGTGTGTGTATGGTTGTTTGTGTGTGTGTGTGTGAGTGAGTGAGCTGTGGCTGTGTTGGTGCGTATCTGTGCGTTTTTCCGTAGAAAAGAAATGTACGACGACGGCGTACAGGGTGTCGTTGCGACGCTGAGTGTTCCGCCTTGGCGTGCTTACCCAATTTCACATTCGAATGCCGCACCGCAGCGCCGCGGCCCCAACCATATCTTATCCGTGCTCTGTTTACCCACTGCTGCTGCTGCTGCTGCTGAAAAACGAGTTTTGTTGCTACTTGCGTGCAACGCGGCCACCAACACTTCCGTTTGTTGCTACAGCGCACTGCTTGGCGTAGCGTTGCTCCGGCCTGTTGCTGTTGCCATCGCATTGCGTTGCATTGCGTCGCGTCGCGTCGCGTTTCGTAAGTCGGCGATCGTCATCATTAGTGTTGTTATTATAGTCAACGCCGACGTCGTCATCATCGTCAACAACAAGAGCTGAAGCCGAAGCGCGAGCGTCATTATTGCCATTAGGGTCGACGGCGTCTTCATTGTCGTTGTTGTTGTTGCTGTTGTTATTGTCGTCGTCGTCGTAACATTGGCTTGGCGATGTTGAAATCTTGATGCGTTCCAAAAGACACTCGCCAACTCGCCCCCACCGCCAACACCAACAGCAACGCCAACACCAGCCGCCAGCACCGCATTTGTTTGCCGTTTTCTCTGCATCCGGCACATTACACCGCCGCTGCTTGGCCGCCGTCGACTCGTTTCGGAAATTACCATATTGAGAAATTGAAACAAGAAATTTTTCAAAGCGGCCGTGCTTGCTGCGAACTGGCGGCAGGCGGTTGCGCGGTGGGGTTGTGTGCTTTTATTGAAATGTTGCTGATTTGCGTAGTCGCGTCACCCCCGAAACCCGTTCGATTGCGCATCTCGAAGCGCTGCGTGGGCTGGCTAGCGGCGGATATAATTGTTTATTTGTCTTTTTGGCTAAAGAAATTGCGACTCGTATTTTCATGCGATTCGCTGCGATGTGGAGCGGAGCAACGATGCGATGCGCAGCTATTCCGCAGCGGAAGTGTGCGTTAAATGAGCACATTCCCGCTGCTGGCCGGTGATCTATCGGCGCCTACGCTTCAGCAGCCGACACGTACAACCGGTGAAAAAGTGCACCCTACAAAATTGCGTTAAGAATGCATTTTTTTTTAAAGATTCTTCGAATAACAAAACCCATCATTCGAAGATTGATCATTTTATTTCTCACCGCAAGATTGTTGTATGACAAAATGAACAAAACTTGAGCTACGATTCAACAATACGACTTAAAATGGGATTAATTTCTTTGCTATAGTCTGGAAATATGTAAATAGTTTCGGCCAAATGTGTATTCTTATAAATGTAACAAAGCGCGTAATAAAAGGAAGATCAAAACTTTTTTGCTAACATTTCAAAAGCGCCAAATTTAAGTTCATTGTTATTTTTGTATCGTAATTACAGAATATTAATGATTAATCATTTTTAATTATAATATTTGTTTGTTTATCTTTGCAGCTCAATCTTTTGCGCGTTTGTCCAGCGCCGCTCTGTGTGCCCGCCGTGGTGTTCACATACGCGGCTCGGCCCTGATTCAAAATGAAAATGCTTCCCGTACAGCTGTCGCTGAATCCGCCACTTGGTCTCTGGAGCGATATGTTGTGGCGTTGTCCGCCAGCACCCCCGAGCCAGTTGGCCGAGCTGAAGACCCAACTGCCTCCCTCGCTGCCATCAGATCCGCGTCTGTGGGGCCGCGAGGATGTCACCGTCTTCCTGCGCTTCTGTGAGCGCGAATTCGATCTGCCCAAACTCGATCATGATCTCTTCCAGATGAACGGCAAAGCGCTGTGTCTGCTGACGCGTGCCGACTTCGGCCATCGGTGCCCCGGCGCCGGCGATGTACTGCACAACGTGCTGCAAATGTTGATCATTGAGTCGCACATGATGCAGTGGCATCTGCCCAACAGTCCCGTGACGCCGACCAGCCGGTATCCGCTTTCGCCGCACAGTCATCCGCCCACGCCCACTTGGCCGCCCATTGCCCCACCCGAGAACTCCTACCACAACGCGCACTTGCATCACTTCATGGCACCCAACTCGGTGACGCTGAGTCCGCCACCCTCGGTCGACTCACAGGCCAGCAGTCCGCCGCAGAGTCAGGCAGAAAATATGGGCAGCGCGGCGTCGAGTGGCGCCGGTGCGACATGCAGCGGCAGCGGTAGCAGTAGCAGTAACAGCAGTGGAAGTGGCAGTAGTGGTGGCGGTAGTGCAGGTGGCGGCGGCGGCGGTGGGAGCGGTGGTGGGGGCAATGTTAGTGCCTCTAATGCAATGAGTGTTGCAATGGGTGCAGGAAACTCATTTGCAGCACACCACACTGCCAGCACCGCGAGCAGCAATCAGTCGGAGTCGGACGAGGAGAGCTACTCGGAACTGGCAGCTGGCAATGGCTTGACGAAGAGCAGCGCCATGGCGGCCGCTGCCGGCATCAAGTACAATACCAGCCCGCCCACCACGCCCATTCTTAAGGATATGCCGCACAGCCTGTCGCAGCAGATCACCAACAGCTTCGTGAACTCGTGGTCGCAGAGCCAACAGCAGTCACAGCACAGCCAGAAATTCCAGCCGAGCAACGGCAGCGGCGGCTCAGTGTCAGCGCCCACCACGCCCAGCTACATGCAACCGGTGAAGCGAGAATTCTTCCCAGAGAATTCCGAACCCAATACAAGTAAGTGTAAGATCCGAGCTGCAGAGTCGGATCGAAAGCATTGTAATGTGTGGACGTGATTTCATTTTGATTGAATATGTTTACTCGTTGTGTTTTTTAGATGGCCGTCTCTTGTGGGACTTCTTGCAGCAACTGCTCAACGATCGCAACCAGAAATACAGTGACCTGATCGCTTGGAAGTGTCGCGACACGGGCGTTTTCAAGATCGTCGACCCGGCCGGTCTGGCCAAGCTGTGGGGCATACAAAAGAATCATCTATCGATGAACTACGACAAAATGTCGCGTGCGCTGCGCTACTACTACCGCGTGAACATACTGCGCAAGGTGCAGGGCGAGCGCCATTGCTATCAATTTCTGCGCAACCCAACCGAACTGAAGAACATCAAGAACATTTCACTGCTGCGGCAGACAGTGACCAACAGCGGCGCAGCGGGCATGACGGGCGGCAATGGTGCCGCCAACGGCAGCCAGAGCAGTGTGGTGTCGCCTGCCAGCGGTAGCAGCAACTGCAACAACAACAACAATCATTCAAACAATCAGTCTCCCAGTACAAATGTGAGTAGTACAAATTGGACGCTGCCACATCAGAGCGGCGTTGGCGGCGGTGCACAGCAGTCGCCACAGCGACCGGCTTCGCGCAGCAGTACCGGCAGCGGTCACCACAATCACATGAGCCTTCCCGCGATTTCATCGTCGGCAGCCGCCGCCGCGGTGGCAGCTGCCGCAGCGGCCGCCTATGGGCCGCCGCCCACTTCGCCGCTCTTCATGCACGCCATCAACGGTGCATTTCAGTATCTGACGAACTCGAGCGCGGTGCCGCCACCCAACTCGCCCGCATTGCCTTCAACGCCCAGTGAGAAGTTTCAATTCGGCGCGTTAAAAATGGAGCCCCATGGCGCAGAGAGTGCGGACGAGCTGAAGCCCACCGACTTGAGTGTGGCCGGTCCCAGTGGCAGCAGTAGCAGTAGTAGTGAGAAGCGACCGTATTCCAGCCCCTCCGCCGAGGACTGCTATCCGTAAGCTACCCGACATTGTGTGTTTTTGTGCCGTTAGTAAGAATATGATTTATGATTTCTTTTGGCAGTTTGATACGGAACGCCGATGGGCTGACGACCATCAAGCTGATACGCTACAATGACGGCGAAGCGCCCACAACGAAGCCGACACAATACAGCCACGAACAATGCGCCAACGCCAAGTCAGAGCCTGAGGGCGCGCCTGGCGGTAACGAGGAGCAGCAGTCCACGCCGATGGAGCACATGGACGGTGACAGCAACGAGGACGAATTGAGCGGAAAGTACATGGGCAGCATGATGCCAACCGATCTGCGCAAGTGAAGCGGATCGCTGCAGATGCGAACGAGAGCTTATGACGAACACACACACACACATACACATGAATTACGTATGACAATATGCCGCAGGCACAGCAACACAGCACCACTGGACAATCAGAACAAAAGAAATCAAATGAGAGGATATGCTACGCAGATAGCAACAACAACACAAACGCGATGCATAGGTCGCAGAGCGCAGAGCCGCATGGCTGCAGTGCAGCCAGGAGGCAGGCAAGTCGAAGCAGTTGCACGCGTTCGCTTCGCATGGCCCTCTGTTGGAGGACTGACTGACGGGCGGAACAGTCCAACGTTGAGCAAATGCAAGGCGCCTACACAGAATTGAGCATTGTTTTAAGTTGCACTTACACATTATATATACATACATATATATATCTATAGAAAGCTATAATAGTTGAACATGGGCGTGCCGGCAGAGACGCGCATTCATATTAGTATATAACGCTAAGTGTAAATGTATGTATGTTTTATGTATACAGAAAGCTAGATTCTATATTTACACAGTTATCAAATTATATAAGAAATATACATATACACAATCGATAGCGTAGGCTTAATATATTTAAGAGTATATAAAAAAACGTTGATATACTCACTGACCGCAGGCCCTCACAAGTCCACAAGCCCCGATCACGCCCACACACAACAATTACAAACAACACACCCACTCCCAGCCCCTCCCACGCAGACGCATCTCGCCGACGTCAAGAGGGGCGTGCCTCACGTCAAATGTCGAGGCAGAAATGTGCCAATTGCAATTTTGTATTTTTCTTTTGCTTTTTTCGTTTTTAATTTTATTTTTTTATTTGTTCAGTTATGTACTATATGTTTGTTAGACGGTAAGAGTTTAAATTGACCCTTCTTTCCTGCACTTGCAAGGTCTTCATAGCCATTTAAGTAGCGAATAATAAGTAGAGCGATGCATAACCGCCCTGTGACACGTTGCAGCGCTCAACTGCAGCTCGCGGCCTTCCAGTCGCTTAAGAAAACTACCTTTTCAATCCTTGCAGCTTCTTGTCTTCTTTCAAGAGAAATTTATTTAGGAATATTAAATCTGTATGCAACTGAAGGTAGAGGCCCTGTTTTGCGACAAGCGACTGAAATCTCGCAAGCTGCATTTGTGAGCGGTTGCACCGTTTGGTTAGTACATAAGTCACCACCCCCCCATTTGAGCTTTATGACGCCTCGGAACAGGTTTCAGCAACGCGAACACAAAACGCATTCGTTTGTTGTTAGTTATTTTTCGTTTTGTGTACACGTTTAAAATAAATCAAACACAACAAAATAAATTCGTTGAACGTTCATAAAAACAAACACAAAGAGAAAACAAATTCAAAAGCAAACGACAGCAGTAAAGTAGAGCTTCGCCCAGCGGCTATAATACTCCACATACCGTAAACTTAACGTAAATTATAATCGACGAGAGCAAAAACACAAGTACGGAAAATGTTTTGTATAATTTTTTGCAATCAAATGTGATAAAAATGAATTTTATTTTTGATTTTGATTTCGCTCATTTCCGACTGCTAACGCATGTCAGCGAAGGAGCGCAAAATTAACAATAAAACGTGAATGAAGAAAACACTGTAAACGCAGCAACCGAAAGCTTTTAATTTATAAATTCAATTTAGAATTGTTTCAATTAAAAAATTGTAATTGTTTGTCCATTGGCTTCCATTTTGCAGTAATTGATTAACTAGTGTCTAATATCAGTTATTTAGCGCATTGAATAAGTGTCCACGTTCAAGTGTTGGAATTATTAAATAGTTCGATTAACGTTTGAGTTGAGGAGAAAACAGGCGAACAGCTGGCGAACGCCGGGTGGTGGTGAAATTGATAAGCCGCCGCCGCCTTATCGCCACCGCTGTTACGCACTCCATCACCATACGCAGCGCGTGTTCATATTTCGTTTTAGTCGGTAAGCAGTACGATTTAGTTGCCTGTACATATTTAGTGGCATCCTTAGCCGTGTAATGAGCAGTAATGCAGCGAGCGGTCGCTTGCGTGTTTAGCAATGTAATTTCATATTATTTTCACATTTGATTTTTTACGCCGATCTACAAGAACATTTAGTGACAGACAGCAGTTAAAGTTATGTTTATTCGCAGCCGTAGTTATAGTTATTAGCGTTTAATTGATAATCGATAAATTACCGAAAACAGCTGTTACACCAACACTTATTTACATACATTCAGCTGTACGAGTAGTTACTTTAATAATTTTGAAATATATAAACAGAAACAAAACAAGTCGAGTTTCATTATTGAGTTACATGTCTTTATTTATATGTAGCATGTGTGTGAGCGCACAATTCAGTGCGGTAGGCGCACACTCTTGAACATTCTTTAGGCTGTGGGGATACCGGTTCCTTTTCCGTTAATCTTTGGTGCACAGTGCGTCGGCGGCGCGCAAAATAAATGTGCAGACCTTTTCAACCAAATGCGTATATTTCAAAGATACATTGAAAATTTCCTTGCAATTAACTAACGGTAACAAACATTTTTACCTAATCGAATTACATTTAACGTAAATTTATTTGCGTTTTCCGTGACTACGCGTGAATTTCGAAGAGTTTCGCGACTTCGTTCAGGTCGTCGAATTTTTTATTCTGATTTATGATCGTTCTGGCCAATCCGATGCGATTGAACAGGTTCCACAATAAGATACCCACAATCTTTTCGTCCTTCATGTAGAATATAACGCCTCGACCGTATTCATCATCGCCCGGTTCGCACTTTATGTCCGGTAGATCGCTTCTCATTTTCAAGGTGGTTTCACCGTTCTTATCCGAGGTTGGCTCTATTAGATTGTCTGTGCGCCGGCTTTCATTTGGTGACGCCAGTGCAAAAACGCCCACTGTGGGCAGCGAGGCGTCCACAAGGCCAATGCCTTCGTAGCCGATTTCCGGCCCCAAATCGGACCAAAACATGCTCTGGTGGTTGTAGGCTTTCTCTGCAAAACAGTAAATAAATTAAGCACAACATCTATTTAATTGCCAAAGAAACGGAAGGGAAAGCACTTACTTTTGCCGACCATATTTTCGCCAGCTAACCTCCCCGACACAACTGAATGATCGTGATGCTCGACACGTCTTCGGCCCAGAAGAGGATCGTAAAAACATGATGCATCGCCCGCCTGCAAAAAGGAAAACCATTAAATTTTGCCTCGAATAATATAAAATTGTTTTGAAACAAGGCTTGATGCGAACATTTTTATACCGACTCTCAAAAGCGAATATGGAATATTATAGATATTGCAATTATGTTTTTGTTATGTAAAATTCTTCACTCACTACAAACAAATTTCGTCTGGCCTCAAGCTCCGAATTGACTACAAATCCGCCCAGACGACCATCCACCTCCAAGCCGGACGCCGTCGCTATATTCGTATTTGGTTCACAGCCCACGCACACAACCACCTAAAAAAAGGCAACCATCAGCCATCATCATTCCGCGTCTCAAACATCGACAAGCTTACGACATCCGTTAGAAGGCATTTTCCGTTGCTTAGCGTTAGTTTTAGCATTTCCTCGTCGCGGTGTGCGCTTTTGATGCTCGTCAGTGGCATTACACATACGCCGGCCGCCTCCACTTTGCACGTTGTCCATTTGCTGAGGTAATCGGGCAGCACCCGCGACATGTTGCCGGCTTCCGGGAAAACTTGATAAATTTTTACGGTTTTATCTTGGGCGTAGTTGGCTAACGAGCAGGCCAGTTCGCTGCCCGTGAAGCCACTGCCAACAATTGTAATGCACTTTTTCTCATCCGCATATCGCTTCAGCCGCTCGAAGTCATCCGGACTGCGGTACACCATAACCTTTTCCTTTACACTCATGGGGGCTTGCGTGAATACCGGCAGATTTTTTGCCGAGCAACCTGTCGAAATGAGTGGTTTATATTCTCCAGCATGTTGCGTTTACATGTCAGCAACATTGCTTACCTGTCGCAATGAGACACTCATCATAGCCGATTTCATAACCGTCCGACAATGTTATGATGCGTTTCTCGGCGTCCACCTTGCGCACGGTAAAACCCTGTGCAACGGCTATGCCTCCATTTACCGACTCCATCAGCTTCGTGGGATGCACAAAGAACTCTTCTGGTTCAAAGTAAAGGCTGCAAGCACAACGCTCAGAGCATAAATAGTCAGCATCTCGAACGATTCACCCACCTTCGCTCAGCACCCGTCCATTGCTTGAAGCGGTAATCGCGCGTCACATCGCCCTTTTGAGCAGAGTACCAAAGTTCCTTGGATAACGGCGGCCGCATGTAAGGCTTCCTGTTTTCGTTAGTGATCATCAGCACCTGCAAATTAGTTCACTGTTCGATTTGGTCTTTATTCGTGCAAAGTATCGAAGTAGGACACTTGCCTTTGCTCTGGGGTCATTTGACTTGATGGCACGGAACGCTGAGAATGCCGCAGTACCACCGCCCACGAGAAGGTATGGCACATGCTTTGGCAAATCCGCTGAACTCACTGGCACTGGCGTAGGTGCGCCACTGTCTACTGGAGGACATTCTTGAACGTCGCTACCCTTTTTGCCACTCAGCAGCCACCAAAGCTTCAAGCAACGATTCAAGAAATTGTTGAGGCATGAAATATCTAATCATTTTGTGTTCGCTTCAAAACTTACCAAACCACCTAGACCCAGGGCAGCCGCCAGCGCCATCCACAGTTTTGTCTTGGGATCAAGTCCATCTGGCTCGTCAGTGCACTCTGGACTAGCGTCGCCCTTTAGCGGCTGCTTTGATGGCTGAATCTCCGATTTACATGGTGGCTGCGGGGGTGGTGGATCGCAGGGCTCATCAGGAGGAGTTCCATCACCTCCTGAGCCGCCACCGCAGTCATCGCTGCCACCACCACTTCTACCTCCAGCGCCAGCGCCGGCGCCGGCGCCACCGTCACTAACACCACTACCGCCGCCCCGCGTAGGCTTGCACGGCGTTATTTCGGTTCGACATCTTGGCGTCTCGGCTCGCTCGACTCGATCGCCTCGCTCGGCTGCCATGTACTGCGGCACACACGGATGAATGGTAGAGCGAGTTTTCACCGAGTCAGACCTTTCTGGCGGGCATACCATCATCTGCTGGTATGCCGGCGTTTTTTCGCTTACCGGCATTGGCTGGCCCACTTGCCTCTGCTGACCCATTGGTCTTGGGTGACTTACTGGTTTTGGCTGTAAGCTTACTGGTTTTTGCTGTAAGCTTACTGGTTTTGGCTGGCTCATTAAATTTGGCGGTCTTGTCAGCTTTGGTGGAGTCTTCGGCTTCGGCATCTCTGGTGGACAGGCCGGCTGCTCGTAACGTACTACCGGTTTGCACGGCTGAATTGCAATTCGCGGTTTGATTGCTTTATCGCTGCCTACAGACAGCTTGCGCGGTTGCGGACTGCATAGCGGAACATGGGGTCGGTATGGCAGCGGGCTCGCAGCCTTGATATCGTTTCCTCTGCTCGTGCCGGTATTGATATCGCAGCCCACTGGCTGCTTGGATTTTTGTGCGACGGGCATGTAGTTTCTCGACCCTCGATCCACACTCTCCACCTCGGGGTTTCGGATTGGAGGCGGCCTGGATGGTATACTTGACTTGAAAGTGGAGCGAAAGAGAAAACATAAGAGACGATTAGTTGCTGCTGACCAAGTGTCAAAGAAATTAGCAAAAGCACTTCATCGACTGGATCATAATTTGCACAAATCTCTTCTGGATCTGGGGGAGGAGGACATTGTATTTTGGGCTGAGGTGGGGATGGAGGTGATGGAGGCGATGGAGGTGATGATTCGGTGGGACATGTCTGATAACAGATACGGGGCTTTTGCTGTTTGGTTATGCAGGCTTGATGGTTGGGAAATTTGTTGTGCTGCAATTTGCTGCGCGCTTCCAGCGTGCGCTTCTTTACCATTTGATACAGGCTGTTGTGGTTGTAGCGCTCGAAAGCTGCAAGTAAGCACAAATCATATGACTTTAGTTATTCAATATCACAAAGTGGGCTAGCCATATAATGGCCAGTCGCGCTCGGCGCACTTACACAAACATAACCTCAATTCATTGCGGGCCGGCAGCATCGCAACTCCTGTCCTCGCGTGAGCCAGAATGAACGTTTGCCGCCAGTATCGCACACTAAAGCCCCGAAGGCTACAAATACTCATTTCGATTTGTGGTGGAAAATTGTAAAAAGGTTAATAAATAAATTTTTCAAAACAGAATTAAATGACTGAATTTTCTCTGAATGACTGAAGACTGTTTTCCTTTTCTTTCGGTGTTTCGTACGATGCAAATTTGACGGCTTTGACGTCTTTCTGCTGGAAACGAAATCGAATTTGACAGCTGCATGTACAGTGGTTCTGGACATTGGCAGTCGAGCGCCATCTGACAGCTCGGCTGGCAGTGCAGCTCAATAACGTAAATATGCGAAGACTCCACACTTTGCTAATCCCGTAAAAATGTGATAACTCCGAAAACGCAACACTAGTGCCGCTCCAAAATGATTAAATTTTACATGCGATTAAATGATGACATTTTCAATTGACTGATGTCGGAAGAATTATTTATTAGATTTTCCTACATCTATACTGTGGCAGCAGAACTGGTGCTGGCAGCTGATAGATGACGGTACGTCAGCGTCTAAAAGCACTCAACATACTTTTAGGGGCATGCATTCAGGCAACATGACAGCATTGCTACTCTTAACGAATTGGCAATTATAAAAAAATAAACCTTCAAAAAAGACTAGAATGCTGCAAAAGATTGATAAACCATTATTGGTGGATTTGGTAAGACGATTTTACTAGCCGTATTCAAAACAAAACAAAACTTTGAATATTCTTGCACATGCTCGAACCCCAACAAATTGTTACGCCTTCGATCTGATCTATACCTATCTGCAGTCTCCACAAATGACTGCTTACAATCGCTTAAGATCACAAAATTTCCCAACGTTCAAAGTGAAAATAAGTTTTGGACCTAACCTAAACTGCCACAATTTGTATCAACTTACACAAATATTGTTACGATTTTGCCGTGTTGCTCACTCTAAGCGCGTTAATGGTGTTGTAAAATATTTATGTAATCAGCAAATATGTATATTTTGCAGCAAACTTAAAATAACCAAACAGCAAAGCGACAAACCGTCAGAGTGACGTTAGTTCCCCAACTATCACGAAAATCGTTTGTGCTGCTGCGTGATAAGTGCACGCGAGGATGACGACGAAGTTCAGCTGTGAGTAGCATGGCCGGCGCGCGTGCTCAGCAATATTTGGCTGCACTCAGTTGGCAGAATTTCGACGTGTACGCTCGCCTGGCCGTTAGACGCCGTCACCGCACATTCAAATTGCATTTGCCGCCAACTTGGCCAACGCTCTGCAGAACCTCTGCCCAAAAGCAAACTGGCATTTGGCCACTATCGCTGCTGCTGTTGCCGTCGCTGTCGCTGCCGCAGCCACTCACCCGCTCGCGGGCGGCCATGCGGCGGTCTTATCGCTGGGAAGCGATTAAACGAATTCGCGTAATCAAGAGCGAAACTATTCTAAACAAGCATGTCGGTCAAAGCAAGGTTAAGCGTATTTAATTCTGTTGACTGTTGATTGCTGCCTGCGAGCGTAAACAAAACGGCTGCCATAAAAGCTTGTAATCAAAGCGGCAACAACAACAACGAGCACCAGCCGTAGCCTGCGCAGTGCGCACTATGGCCGTTAGGAGTAGCGCGGTGCGTCTTCCGCGGCGCAGCGCCAGTGCAACGGGCAAAATCCCACAAATCTCCCCACTTCAAGCGACCGATCAAGTGACACTCTGCACTGTTGACAAATGCACGCAAACACACTCACACGCGCCAGCGCACACAAAGAGCGAACAATTGCAGGACCCGCACAGCACACACTGCGGCTGACGTTCGTTGTGCCGCCATTTTCCATTTTCCCAGCGCCATCACAACTGGAGCAACAAATACTTCAAATTCTCCAAGCAAATTATTGCTGTTCTGTGTTTTCTCTGTATGTATGTTGCTAATTGCACCCGAATGTACATATGTATGTGTGTATTTATGCATTTTATATAGAAGAAGAAGAAAACACATCCATTATGCAATCGCATCAATTGGCGTAAACAAACTTTAGCTTTATGCTTTTCTCCCACTCGGGGTAGATCGATACTGATTTTTCCGTACCATTTTGGACAGCAGCAGCCGCAGCTATGTAGGCCCCACAGCATCTGGAGCATCGCGTTATCGCGTTGTGGAATTTTTTTCGGCAATTTGCCGAGTCGAGCCTCCATCAGTTGCGTCTCCACGAGTACTAAACACTTTAATATTATACGAAAAATTTTGTCTTTGACCGCAATTCGTTTATAACGCAAACAAAATAAATACATTCACATATAAGTACACATGTATGGACATTTGGACAAATACGAATGTGCTTGTGTGCATAGAAATTATTGGGCGTGACCATTGGCCGGCGCGGTGTATGTAGCCAATAATAAAGCATCTTCGAGCAAGAAATAAACACAGACTTTGGGTCGTCTTTGTTGAGACAACGAGTGCGCCGCCTGCACAACCTTCAAATTAATGTGAATCTAGCAACCGACTGAATGATAAGATGAAGAGTAGCGCAATGACCTAATAATCGTCCAGTACTGGCTGGGATAGGTCCAATTGAAGGCCGATTGTGGAGAGTTTTTACTTCACCCACTTTACTCACAACAGGTCTGCATGTGTTGAAAAGCTTCTCACTCCATTCATAGATATAAGCAAACCATTTCAAATAATTTCCATTCATCACTTTTGTACCAACACATATGCAGAATGGTTTTTTCGATGCCTTTAATCACTAGACACCATAAATATTTACATTAGTGAAGAAAAATAATATAATACAGTCGAACTTCCCTATAATGAATTCGCACGGGACCAGAAAAAAGCTTCATTATATAGAAACTTGATTATATGGAAATTATGATTTTTTTCATCTTTTATTTAAAATAATGAGGTATTTTAGTTTGGATTATACCCTTCGACTTTTCTTCATCAACAAAGCCCTCTTATACATTTAGAGACTTAAAAACATTATTCGGTACGTTGCTCTTCATCCCCACAAAGGTTCGAAGTACATCAAGAGAAGCAGAAATTCGTCGTAATGTAGGTAACACCGCATCAGCCAATTCTTCTTCACTGGCATTTCTTCATCGTTTTCTGAATCTGCAAATGTAGAATTTTTTTCGAGAGAAATGCTACTTCGCTGCGACATTTTCGCTTTATTCACTCAAAACAAACAATTGCTGTCAAAATTGTTAGTGATGTGACTTTCTTCTTCTTATGCTGTTGTTATTTTTAACTTCTGGGGTTCCCCTTAAAATATGTTTTATTTTTTTTCGGTATTCAGTGTTGTTAATATGCGTGACAGAAAATAGCATGGAATAATTCATTATATGGAGACAAAAAACGAATGAAAGCGAAGTTTTCAACTAAAAAATTTATTCATTGTGGAGAAATATTCACCATATGGAAATTCATTATAAGGAGATCAAAATGCACTTAGAATAGAGCGATAAAGCTGTGTCTTTGAAATTAATTCATTATACGGAGAACTTCATTATATAGAAGTTCACTATAGGGAAGTTCGACTGTATATAATTAAGAGTTTAACACAAAATTCGATAGTGAGCAAACTGACGAGTGTAGGCTGCATTGCGCCGTGTACGTAGTAAAGTTGGCGACAAGTACGACAAGTGCGCATTTTTAATGCTTTAGTACTAATCTTTATCTGCAACTGTATCGCATTTTCGGGTTAAAAATAGCTCCCATTAGGCAATCATTCCTGCGGCAATGTCCTCCAGTGGCGGATTCAGGGTGTGGTTTTGGGGGTTGAAACCGCCTCGCCCGAAATATTAGGGACGACTTTAAAACTACATACAAATTAAAAGGCATATACGTAAACATTCATGAATATTAAAGAATTACTTTTTGAAACCCCCAAAAATATTTTTCTGAATCTGCCTCAATTGCGTGCAAACGCCTTTCAAGCTCTGAAAACCTGCTGAAACTAGCTGCACGCAGATTTTTCCAGAAATTATTCGCCTGCATTATGCGTCCACGGAAACAATGAGTGCATTCTTGTAAGTCCAAGTAAACAATTTATTGACGCGTAGGCAGGTCTGCTCCGCAGCAATGAGCTCCCAAATTGAAGGCGGCAGGTGAAAACATTTCATTGCCAAAATTCTTGAGTGCCAAATGCGTGTGTGTGTGTGCGCGCACGATTCGAGTGGGCGCCAATTATGTTGTGATCTGACAAGACAAACTGATAATTCTGAAAAACCCTAAATTCAAAATTTCGACCACTACTCGCACCTATATATCTACATCATACATACATAAGTAGGTATGTAGGTGAGTGCTGATTCCGTTGAGCTTATCGACGATCTATAAACCCTGCCAGTTGATAAGGTGCGTGAACAACATGATTCGAATATATATTGTATGGACATAAGCGCCGACCCACTGGCAGCATATAGAAACGCATTCTGAGTCCCGATTACTATTCAATCGGTGAGGGCGGCATAGATGTCATCTCGCTGCTGTTAGCCCAACGTCGCAGTCGAGTGCTGCATTAGAAAACAAATAAGCTCGGCGGCCCGCCAGCCCGTCCGAGTCTTGACCAGCGCCGGTTACTGCTGCCGCGTCGCACCGTTTGGTTTGGCTTGGTGTAGTTGATTTTTTGCCATTGTTTTTGGTTTTGGAGACGCTGACGGTGATGGTGGTGGTGCCAGCGACGACGTCGACGCCGACGACATCGCCGATCCATGACAATGTGCACTCATAATAGCTGCTAGGCCGTGTTGTTATTGCTGTCTTTACCGCTGTCGCGAACGCGGTCGCTGTTACTGTTTTGTTTTCGGTTCTCGCTGTTGATAAGGAAACGCGACGGTGCATTTGCAGTGCTCGGCGCGGCGCAGTGCTTACGAAAAAGCCGCCGTCTCTTACTTGTATTATAGTTCGGAGCGCGCTTGATTGCGATCGAAGGCGAATCGCAATCGAAGTTGCAATATCAGGCGTTATCGCCCGCTGGCGCTGGCACGGTCTCGAGCAAAGTCTACCAGCGATATCCTGAGTGTGCTCGCTTCAGTACGCTGCTGCACTTCCTGCTGATCATAGCGATACTAGCCGCGCTTACCTGCTAGTTGCCGATAGTAGCACAACGTTCAGGCCCACAGTTAGACATATAACGCTGACACTTGTAGCACAGTTCTCCATCGCGCGTCGCACCTTCCAGCCGAACGGCCAAACTACGCGCAGTTTTATTGTGTAACGGAAGACTCCGTTTCGAGCTTTATTTAATTTATAATTTCTGCAAACAACGCGCTTCGAAAAACGCTGCCAAAGGAAAGTTAATCATTTTGTGTCGCGAAAATTCGCCCGAATACTCCGCTGCTAATAATCGCATAAATCGGCAAAATGTCCGAAACCGAAATTGTGGTGACCAATTGCGCGGAGCCCTCGACCAAGGCCAGCCTGATCGTGGTCTCCAATCGGCTGCCCTTTATTCTGGTTCGCAATCCAGTCACCAAGGAGCTCGAGCGCAAAGCCAGGTGAGTGTTGGCAACTGACTGCCAGTTTACTTCGCGGTGCATCGCCACTGGCCGAACGTTTGGCAGAGAGCAGCGCACGGCTGCCGAAAAAACGTACAGCCTAGACAAATGCAAAACCATAGTCTGCGAGTTGGTGTGCGTCGAGAGATGTTGACGAAAAATGTTACTCACGCTGATCACATGTGAGTTCGAAGAAACTTTATCGCCGCGCTGCGTACGCCATGAATTGAGTTGTTGTGCTAGCAATAAAGATTGCGGTTACCTCTTCAATGGACGGCTGGGCTCGGTGCGCAGGGATGGGGATCAAGGACCATGGCGCGCTCGGCGTCGGTTCGATAATTCTCAGTGGCGGCGCCCAAGTCATCGGACCATCCATCATTCGTGCATCCAACCTGCGATGGCACTGACACCAAGTGCCCAACCACAGATACGGACGCCTTGGCGGTGTTGACGAGTTGTCGGCGCACAGACCCTTTGCTTTTTTTAGTTGCTTCGCTGCTATTGATAGCATTAGTCAGCCAAAGCTTGTACTTATGTACGTTATGTTGTATGTCATACAAGTATGCTAAACGAATGGGGGTACTTGGCGATAGTGTTATCTATAGACAGTAGTTGCAGTTGCAAAAAGTCTATTGAGTCCGGCTCAAACTACGAGCTGCTGAGCCCATCAGTCCACTGATTTGACTCGCTTTGCTTTTTCAGTGCCGGTGGCTTGGTGACGGCCGTGTGCCCTGTGGTGATTAAGGGCAAGGGGCTGTGGGTTGGTTGGCCGGGCATACATCTGCAGGATCCGAATGAACCTATACCGGAGTCGGATCCCACCGATCCAACGCCCACTGCCGGTCTGAAGTCGGACCAGGTATGAAAACCAATGCAATGCGTAAAGACGACCGACGCAATACAGGGTTATCTGACGCAAAATGAAAGTTATTCGAGAGTTGAGGTTTTTACAAATCGCTTTAAAATTAATATGATCCCAGTGTGGTTTCACAAGAATTTCCAACAGTTCAGAATCCTATACCAAGAAATTTCATTTTGAATCGCATCATCCTGTATTGTACTCGTATATGTATGTTAGGAGTAATTGAATCGATCAACCCACAAGCAGGCGTCACATAATGATTCACTTTTTAGGTCGTCTCCGTGAACATCAATGGCGCGATTTTCGACAGCTACTACAATGGCTGCTGCAACAAAATATTCTGGCCGCTCTTCCACTCAATGCCCGGCCGTGCCACTTTCGGTGCCGATCACTGGCACAACTATGTCACCGTGAACAAGCACTTTGCCGCCCACACGATTAAGGCGCTGGAGAAGTGCCTCTCGCAGAATAGCCAATCCGACAAGAATTCCCCGATTGTATGGATACACGACTATCACCTGATGTTGGCCGCGAATTGGGTGCGCGAGAAGGCCGAGGAGAAAAAGCTGCCGTGCCGTCTGGCGTTTTTCTTGCACATCCCCTTCCCGCCGTGGGACATCTTCCGCCTCTTTCCCTGGTCCGATGAGATACTGCAGGGCATGCTCGGCTGTGACATGGTAGGCTTTCACATACAGGACTACTGTTTGAACTTCATCGACTGCTGTCAGCGCACCCTGGGCTGCCGCGTCGACCGCAACAATCTGCTGGTAGAGCAGGGCGGACGCACTGTACGTGTACGCCCTCTACCGATTGGCATTCCGTACGAGCGGTTCGTCAACTTGGCGAAGAATGCGCCCAAGGTGCTCAAGACGTCCAAGCAAAAGATAATTTTGGGCGTCGATCGATTGGACTACACCAAAGGTCTGGTGCACAGGCTGATGGCGTTCGAAGCGCTGCTGGAGAAGTACCCGCAGCACAAGGAGAAAGTCAGCTTACTGCAGATCTCGGTGCCGTCGCGCACCGACGTCAAGGAGTATCGTGAACTGAAGGAAGAGGTGGACCAGCTGGTTGGCCGCATCAATGGCCGCTTCACTACGGCCAACTGGGCGCCCATACGCTACATTTACGACTATGTGGCGCAAGGTGAGTTGGCCGCCCTGTACAGGGATGCCGCTGTTTGCCTCGTTACGCCGTTGCGCGACGGCATGAATCTGGTGGCGAAGGAGTTTGTGGCGTGCCAGATCAATGAGAGTCCTGGCGTGCTGGTGATCTCGCCGTTCGCCGGCGCTGGCGAGATGATGCACGAGGCGTTGATTTGCAATCCGTACGAGGTGGATGCCGCAGCTGAAGTTATCCATCGGGCGTTGACTATGCCGGAGGATGAGCGAGTTCTGCGTATGAGCCGGCTGCGGCGACGCGAGTCCGAATGCGATGTGAGCCATTGGATGAGGTGTTTCCTGAAGGCAATGGGCACCTTTGAGACGGACGATGTGGGCACGACCATCATGCAGCCAGTGACAGTTGATGACTTCGACGACTATTTACTGAAGTACGTACAATCGAGCGGATCGCTTGTGCTATTAGGTTGTTTTTAATTCTGATTTGTACACTTGCTATGGCAGATATATTGGTTTCAATCACAAGTTGGCGCTGCTGCTGGATTACGATGGCACCCTAGCGCCTATTGCACCACATCCCGATCTGGCCACGCTGTCGCCAGAAATCAAAAACGTACTCTTTAAGCTCTCCAACCACTCGGACGTCTATGTGGCCATCATTTCGGGCCGAAATGTGGACAACGTCAAGAAGATGGTGGGCATCGAAGGCATCACCTATGCTGGCAATCACGGACTGGAGATCTTGCATCCGGACGGCAGCAAATTCGTGCACCCAATGCCCATTGAGTACGAGGACAAAGTGAGCCACTTGCTAAAGGCTCTGCAAGATTCGGTAAGTCTGAGGCAAATTACGATCAAAATGGCTGAATCATTATGTGCGCTCGTAGGTTTGTCGCGACGGCGCTTGGGTGGAAAACAAGGGCGCATTGCTCACGTTCCACTACCGCGAAACACCGACTGAATTGCGCCCAGCAATGATAGACAAAGCGCGCGACCTCATAGTGCGCTATGGCTTCCGAGCGACTGAGGCGCATTGCGCGCTCGAGGCGCGTCCACCAGTGCAGTGGAACAAGGGTCGTGCTTCCATTTACATACTGCGCACTTCTTTCGGCGTCGACTGGAGTGAACGCATTAAGATCATTTACGTTGGTGATGACTTGACTGATGAGGACGCCATGGTGGTAAGTACGACGAAGCAGGATTAATTGTGATAAGAAAGCATGCCATGAAGATGTTGTTTGATTTTGGTTTGGGCTTTTTAGGCACTCAAAGGTATGGCGCGCACATTCCGTGTCACTTCATCGGATATAGTGAAAACTGCGGCCGATCATCGTTTGCCCTCTACTGACTCGGTTTACACTATGCTGAAATGGGTGGAACGCCAATTCATGGGGCGCAAGGCGCGTGCCAATTCGCTCACCTATCGCAATCGCAAGGAGGACGGCGTGCAAACACAAATGTCGCTGGAACTGGCTTCCAAGTCGAGCAAGTTGAACGTGGAACACGTGTAATGCACGACATTTATTATTTAATTTTTAATATTGGACTTTAATTGAAACGACAATTAAAATAGTTTTATAAAACATATTGAATAGACGCGAGATCATGTAAAATATCTAGTTATATAAATATTAGAACTCGCTTGCGCACTAAAATGTTGCAAGGGGCATAACCTTTAAATCATTCTCTATTGGCGTACACAAACAACCAACGAAGTTGGTCCATTTTAAAGTCTGAATGTAGGAACATAATACAAAAAAAAAATATTGAGTCGCAGAAGTGATCCTTCTAATGTTGAAATAATACAATATTTTCCAATGTAAAACTAAAATATACATACAAATGTCAAACTCAACTGTGTGCGTCTAACACATAGCGCTTTCCAAAGTAACGAAAAACATTCATAAAAAGGGCGAAAGCTTCGAATTAAATGTTACATTTTTGAAAACTAAAAACTGCTTATGTGTGTTTTATTGCTACCTTAAACATTTTGGATGAATCAACTGTTTTTGATGATGAATTAGGCGAAATTACGAAATTTTGTCAAAGTAAGTGACTAAAAATATGGCAATCTGATATGTTTTGTTGTAAGATAGCGCTTAAGGTATACTATATAAATCAGGCAGTGGCAGCTTTGAGTACCCGGAATGGTTAAGATAAGATATTTGTGCTATAATTGTGTAGGGTCTATGCGTGGCCTTGCTGGCAGCCAGTATAACCTATAATTGCGTGCAATTCTCAACCAGTACAAGCTAGTTCAAGTAACTACGCAATACTTCTCTACGGAAAATAAATATTTCCTCACAAAACCGTATGTTCAGTCCGCAACGGAAAATCACTTGGATGATGAGAAATTGTTTTTAAAATTGTACGCATATATTTGTTTCCAAACACATCCTCTAGCTGTTCAACTAATTGAATTTGCATATCTACAAAAGACATTTTATGCTTAAAAGTGTGCACTCCTTATCTTAGAGAAAGCATGGAATTTTCGGATTACTTAATTTTACAAATATTCTTCTTAGACCTCTTTGACTGAATTACATAATTTAGTTTTATTTCCTTACGCACTGATACAATTTGGAATAGTTTTAAAAATAATATTGGCTTAAGTCACCTGGAATTAATTGTTGCATTACAAAAGTATTCAGTTGTGTGATATTACCAGCCATGACACAATAAAGAAGAATAGGAATATCGGATAGACGGCAAGTGGTTTGCGATTCGGTGGCTGACTGTCACCCAAAAAGATGAATGACGCTGTAAAAACACATTTTGAACCAACACTCAGTTGTTGTCTTCTACAAATGCGCAACACATTTTCAACACTCACCGTAGGTAGCCCAGACGAAGCCCAGCGTAGTGGTGAGCAAGCGCAGGAAAAATGTTACTCTCGATGTCGTGGCAAGCAGAATAACTCGACATATTATCAGCGCTATCGCTACTGGTGTCAGGCAGTAGCCCAGCACACAAACCGACTGAAAGAAAGAACTGCAAGCAGCGTGTAAAGAAAACATTCGAAATGGTAAATAGACCAATGCTTACATATTGCCACCCAACAGCTTCGAGTTGAGCGTCACTATTGCTGCACCAATCCAGACAATCACAAATACTTGAGCGAACTCCGGGCCACCGTCGTACATGCTGTCCGCGGAGCCCTGAAGTACAGTCGCCAAGAATGTGCATAGCACCAGCGGGCCCCACAGATCCCCTGCAAGAGAACGGCAAGGGTAGTGAGTTGCGAGTAGAGGTAATGGGGAGGAGAAAAGCCACTCGATTCAACATACAGTCACGCAGCAGACTTGACTTCTCTTTGGGGTAGAGGACGTGGTAGAACTTAATGCCAACTGCGCGGACATCGCGGAGCTGAAATGCAGTACGAGAGTGCATTGTGCAAACATATCAAATGCAAATGTGTGTGTTACGCACGAATGTTTCCTTAATGGGCTCGTCCAGCGTGTTAAAGTCGGGTGCGCCGGGCTGTGAGGTGTTTCTACTCGCGCCGGGAATCGACATGTCGCCTTCCAAGTACGAAGTAGTCGAGGTGCTGTCCTCGAACATCTACGGCGGCATGCGAGAAACAATGCAATTTTGGCCACTTGGCGCAGCACATTGGATACTCACATCCAGTTTGGTATCCATTTCGTTGCTGTGAATATGGTTGCAGTCCTAAAGTAGTTTCTGCTTGCTTATATTTTGTAGTCGGCACACGGGTTTATCTCTTACTTGCAGCAAACATTTTATTTACACGAAATAAGAAACAGCAGAACGTCATCAAAATTGTCAGAAACAGCTGATAGTCTGGTCAATGCACAAATGACAAATGCAACAGTGTTGTCAGCGCTTCCGGTGGTTTGGGCGTTTTGGTGAAAACGGACAGAGGGTAATTTTTTTTATTTTGTGCTCTGCAATTTCAATGTGGGGCTTTGTCTTTCGACGTTTTTGTATGCGGTGTTCTGTTGGAATTTGTTCATCTACCTGAAGCACAGCAGCCTAGTACTGGAAACTTGAAAGCCTTACAACCAAAGCTTAATTTTATAATAGTATGTGCGTTGGACCTAAAAGTTGACAATCGCAACACGCATACATGTCAAAGTTAATGATTTGGTGCGGTTTCCGGTTTTTAGCTACCGTTTCAAAATGTACGGACGGAAATGTTAGAACTTCTATCAAGTTTTTTAGTTGTTTTTATTTATGAGGAACACTTCTCAAGTAGAACATAACATAACTGTACATAACTGTTCGAATGGTTTTTTGGCTCCAATGGCTGTAAGGTAGACGTGCGTAGTCTTTCGGGCGGCATAGCTATTTTATCGTGTCCAATAGGTTGATGTTGGGGCGTGGCAAACACAGCCTACATTTGGCTACCGCCTCAAAACATCGAATGGAATAAAATTCCTTCCCATAGCAGACCAAAAAAAAAATAATTCATGTTTACCCACATTTAAGAAAGCATTTAAATGAATTTAATTTTATATTAATTTTATTTGTATAAAACACTGAAAATGTGATACGTTTTTGGGTTTATTACAAATACAATATGCGAAAATAATTTACTTTCATTTAAGCCGGTAAAAGAATATTACGTAAGTATGCGATTAAGTTGACACTTTGGTGACACTTTCGGGGACTCTCAGTTGGAATTTTGGGGGCACAAACAGTGAAAGCCCTTACTTCTTCTTTTCATAGAATGACTGAATGGCTTTGAGTAGCCAGCCAACTTCTTCGACTGTTTTGATTTGATGGTTGGCATAGGTCTTGAGGTTGGGCAGCTCGGAAACGCGGAAGGTCTTGCCAATGCCGGAGAGCATTTTCATGGCATCCTCGTCGGTGGTGTCGTCGCCACAGTAGATGATCTTCAGTTTCTTGGCCCATTCGGAATCGAATTGCTTCTCCAGAATCATTTTGGCGCCCTCACCTATAAAAATTCAATTGGCATATTTACTATAGTTGAAGAGTGACTGATTCCATTGCTCGTTTCTCATTTTTATAGTGTTATGGCGACATAAATCAACCCGTTTTTTCTATAAATTATGTGCACGTTATAGGTTATGTATTTTCTTTCAGTTGTTTTGTCGAGATGTTTCAATCGGTTATTTGAGTTAATTTGCAGTCGAGCGCAACACACATTGCCACCCACACGCTCATGTAAACATTTACCGCTTACAAGATACAATTAACACAGTTGATGCCTAATTAAAATTATGAACACTAAAAATTCATGTGCATGATATCATTGGAGGCAACCAAACACCTAAAAATCATGGCATGATCTAACGCCAGCATCTACACACAGTACATATGTACATAAACATGAGTACATATGTACGAGCTATTGCTTTCCGAATAATTTTTTGCAACTCTGAATAAGAACCCAAAAAAAAACATACAAAATTTAATATTTCCCACCGAACAACAAATGCAGATGCAGCAAACAAACAAATCCAAAGCGAACAAGAATTGCTTTGGTATAATACAAACATACAAATTTTGTCGAAATTATAAATTTTGGCGGCACTGCCATAGAAACATAAAACGCTAAACAAGAAAAATAATCATCGCCTGCGGAGAAACGAAACCGAGGGAAGAAAAAAAATCAAGTAATAAAAAGCGCGGACGTGGAACGGAAAATTCTCTAAGCACAGAATTGTCCAACAAAATTGAATGCGGCTGTGTATGGGTCTGGCGGCACAAGTGTTGGATCGGGAGAAAGCGAAACGGTGCTTATTTTTAGCGGGCCGCCGCTGTGTGTGCTCATGTGGGCGTGTGGTCTATAGGGTGCTGGCCACATTCGCGAACAGCCAAATGGCTGCGAGGATTGTGGCACAACGCGCGAGCGAGGCCGAAAACGAACATCTAGTGCGGCATGTGAAAGTGACACACGGCGGTATGCGGCGGTGACGTTTGTGGACATTTGGTTGGATGCACCGGCGACATTTGATTGGCCGGCCGACTACAATGGACCAAATGGCTTGCGGCTGCAGCTGCTCGCATTTTTGGGCAAATACCGACAACGTACCCGTTTGTTGGTTTAATGGCATTTGGCTGCCAATCAATGACAGTTACGAGCGATAACAAATGGAAAATTTGCTTTCGGTGTCATGTCATCAATGTTTTTACATAATTATTTTCGGCGTCTTAGAACCCATTTGAGAGCTGTACGGCACGTTGCTCGTTCGCTTAGTCATTCTCGTAATTTTGGCTGCTAATAGTGTCTCGTAGGCCCCGGCTGCAAGCCTCCTCTTTGCGCCCCATTCATGTCACTTTGCAAATTTGTCAAAATGTTCACCATTTGTTTGATGTCGCTGTTTTTTTTATTTCGGAGCGGGCGCACGCGAACGTAGTGAATTCATGGGCCCATTAGGAATGTCGGAAATAATTACTGAGAAGTGGGTGTCTAATGACTAACAAGAAAGTTTAAGATTTTGATTTTTTTAGCGAATTGAACTGACTTAGTTATGCTCGGAGTACAATTCAAAACAGTGGTGTAATACTTGGTATGTTTTTTTGTATAAGAACCGAATGGAGTTATGGAATCAGCTAAAGGAATATTTGCAGCTCTTCCTTTGTTTTGAGAAATTTTGATCTAATGTCACACTGCAAGCTGTCGTGGATCAGCTGGTTAGTGCGTTGCATCAAGAGTCTGCAGTAATGTTCGAACCCTATTTTTGTAATATTCAACAAACAAAATACAGAAAAAATTGTTTCTTTCGGCAGCTGGCTTCTCAACTTTCTTAATGAATTTCAGTTTTTCAGTTTCAGTTTTTACGTTTAAGCAATTAAAGAGCTATTAATTAGAGAAAGTTATGTATGTGTTATGATATGAAGTCATAGTGTATGGGTTTCTTAATCAAATTGGATTAATATTGACACTATATTAATATGATCTGATGCGCCCCTATCTCGAATTACCGGATTATCGGAATCGCTTTTTATCTCCCTCCCATTTTCTCCACTCATAACTTACACTACAAACAAGTGTGCCACCACTCGCACTCCTCCGCATAGGCCGATGTGCTTAGGTGTGCTTAATTTATGTCCAATGGATGCAAATTATAATAATAAATTCTACTGTTTGAACGGTTTTTATAATGTGCGCGCATCGGCGATGTCGTGCATTTTCAGACGGCACCAATAATTTTGGAAGTGTGCTACATACGATACGAACTTTTTTATATTTTTAAATTATGGAAAATTCTCCGAACACACGCAAACACACAGACGAACAGACGGATTTGTGCGCTCGTGAGCGCCCATACAAACATTTTGTATGGACAGTCAGGTTACTCAAACTACCACAAGAATTGACTGCATTACGTACTCGTACATATTGTGCAAGTTCCACAACTCTTTAAGCTAATCAAACGAAACACTAACAAAAAAAATAAAATCAAACCAGAAAACGGCATTAAAAATGGGACTGGAAGAGTTGGCTACAGCTGCCAGTTATGGTGCCGGTGTCCTTTGTCTTTGTTTTTGTTTTTGTGGTTTGGTTTGTTTTGTGGTTTCTTTGTTGTGTTTGCGTTGATGTTCAGTTCAGTTCAGTTCAGCTAATTTGCGTTGATCTTAAACTCATCGATAATCGTCGTTTGCTTAAAAATATCTGTGCGGAATTTTGTGTCTGTGTGTTTTTTTGCCCGGGTATTGAGTTATTGTTGCGGTAGGGATTGTGTTGTTGTCGTTGCGAATCGAATTTAGCGCCCACGTTCGCATGCCAGCACAAATACACACACACAAACACCTCTACGCAAAGATCATTTTTCTGAAATAAATGATTAAAAAAATCGTTCCGACATCGCATAAATTCGTATTTAAATTTCGTGGCGTTTATGTGGCTCGCTGCCATTGTTGGCCGCTTTCTACTGTGGCTTTACTGTTGCCGCGTTGTTGTTGTTGCTTTTGTTGTTGACAAGTGGCGTTTTTCTTTGTGGCATTTCTTAGGTTTGCACGCCTACGCTGAAAATTTTAAATTTATGTTCAAAGTGCTTTTGTTTTTCGAAAATCCAACAAAATGTTTGTCACTTTTAAGCTGTGTTGAAAACGCTCAGCGCCACCCGGCAGCGTCAGTGTGTTAGTGCCTACGTGTGTGTGTGTGTGTGCCATCAGCAACATCATTATTAGCATTACTCAAAGCCGAAAAACAATTTAACGAATGCCCAAACGCAATAAATAAACCATAATTAAATTAATTTAATTGCTGCGAGCAGGTGCGGCGGCCCCAGAGCCCCCAGACGTTAGACAAATGATTGATTTGTTTGCCTTAGCCCAGCGCAAATTGTCAATTTTTTATTAAGTGTGCTGTGACGAATTTTGGCAACCGCTAGAGGCGCAACGGACTGGTGGCTCTTTGCCCGTTGCCTCTTGGTCGCTGCCAACGCGAGTTCCCGCACAATGAATGAGTACTCAAATAGATTTTCTTAATGATCTGTCATATTCGGAGCGCTCGCATAACTAACGGTCTGGCCGCTCATCGCGTTTACTCACCTTTGTCCCAGTTGACGCGTGGCTTGCCCTCCAGAGCGTAGGGGGTCTCGATCAGCTGGAAGCCGTGCGCCTGTATCAGTCCCTTGGCCGTTTCGATCAGCTTGCCCTTCAGCTTGTCGTTGACGCCCTTGTAGTGGTAGGTGACGGAGATCTTTTTGTCCTCCACCCAGGCACCGGAGCAGACCACCTACAACCAGCAAATCAACAAATCGTTCACATATCTTTCTCACATTGGCTGGCATTCTCCTTTGCAAGGTCAAAGCTGATCTTGTCGACTGCTCGACTGTTCAACAGATGCGCCCACGTACCTTTTCCCGCAGCTCGGCTACCAGTTTGTTGTGCTTCTCCAACAGCTCCTCCGGCATTTCGATCTTGAACTTCTTGCCAGATGGGTATTCCACCTCCAGACCATGGTTGCCGGCGTAGGTCACATTGGGGAATTTCAGGTGGTTCTTGATTTCGCCCAACTCACGGCCGGAGAAGACGCACATGAAGATCTTGTCGTTGGCGGCCAGCTTCTTGATGTTGATCTCAGTGTCCTTGGGCATGGCGGAGAGCTCCTCGGTGAGCGGTGCCAGCGTGCCATCGTAGTCCAGGAGCAGCGCTACCTGATCTTCGGGCTTGATGAAACTGCAGCAAACGCAAAACAGCCAACAATGAGAACCAACTACAATCTGCAAGTGTCAGCGGTGACACTTACCCGTCAAGCGCCTTGAGGTAGTCTTCCTCTTTCCTCAGGAGTGGTGCCTTCTTCTGCTCAGCCATTGCGGTTTGATTAACGAAGTCAAAGTGTACGCGAATGAAGTGTAGGTATTGGAAGAAAGATTACCGTAACCGCTGGATGCGCGCCGACCGTTTTAATACTACTGATGCGTCTGCAGTGGGCCAAAATCCTCCACAGGCGATGGCGACGGTGGCGATCGCTGACGTTTGCTGGCGGTGAGCGTGAGTGCTCGATCGGGCGCTCTCTTGACGGTTAAAAGATGCTAAATTTAAATGTAGACAATGCATTTGTTGTATGCGATCGGTATTCTAGTTCACAATAGAAAGCATCTACTATACATACAAATATTTGTGTGAGTGCGCGAGTATTGGGATTGTTGTGTGAGGTAAAACTGAGAAATAGATATTATGCAAAATTATGAGAATTTATTGAATTTATGTTATGTACATGCATGTGCTATGGAATCGTATATAGCATGCCCACTAGGAAAATTATGGACTGGAGTTGAGGCTGATTTCTTTTAGCATATACGATGGAGGGGTTTTGTTGGTGTGGTGCAAGAAAAAGTTACAAAAAATACTGAAAGTTGGTGAGTATTTGGAAAAGAAGAAACATTCATATATCTACTTGCATTCTTAAGAAAATTTTGAAAGAGATGAGATGTTTGGCAACACTCAAAATTAGGTTGCAACACTGTCGTTGAAACTTAAATTGTTCCAAGACCATTTCGAAATGATTAGAAACCCATGAACAATTCAAAAGAGTAACACTACTCAACAAAAAATGGGCTAATAGCGTGCACCTAAAAACAAAAGTATTTTCTAGACTAACTTTGCTGAACACGAAACTGAAAAATCCAAAAATTGCAAGTTCAAAATAGAAAATTTAGTTTAAAGGAGACAATTTTCCTCTTTCATTTGATACTCATATCATATATATATATATCATATATATATTTGACACTCATATCATTGCACAACCGCAAATATTAAAAAAAAATATTTGAAATGTACTTACATATATATCCTTAAAATTTTGAAGTCCTTTAAAAACGACTTTGGGTCAGAAGATGAAAAACTGACTATGCCAGGTTACTATAAATGATCTCCAGTTTCACACTTATATAAAAATTTGGATGGGTCGCGACAAAAAAAGGTTTCTTTTCGCACTGTGTAATAAATGTAAAGTTGGTGTTTTCACTCAATGCTTCATAACTTTGTAATTTTTCTTGCGATTCTATTGATGTTAGGCTTAATATTTGCACAAATAATATATCTTTCATCTTAGATTTCAAAACCAGAGAAGATAATTTATTTTATCCATAAAAAAATCATTCAAAAATTTATGATTTTTGAAAATGGTCAAAAAATTCACTATTTTCAAATTTTCACCATCAGTTACTTCACCAAATCTCAACTGATTTAGACAATTTATATATCGCTGGAAAGGCGAATGTATTATCTTTTGAACGACGTTTGTGTTAGTCGAATGATTCTTTTACGATTTATGATTCTTTTACGAGGGAAAAAACTGGTTTTTGGAAAATTTTTCGAAAACGCTTCTTAACAAATTTTTTGGATTTTCAATTTCGTGTTCAGTTAGTCGAGAAAACACTTTTATATGTAGTTGCATTTTTCGTGTCGAGTAGTGTAATCAATAGAGGCAGAATATTAAATAGAGAAACGTTTCCTACTGGGCTATCCCAGTAGCCTTCCTACTGGTTCTATAACCAAATATTCAATATTTGTATATGCATGTTTTTTCATTATATCTAAGTAAATAATGTAAAACTAATTTTTATATGTGATTTTCCACAAACATTCTGAGCTATGTATCCACATACGAGTAAGTGTGCGTATAGGTCGAAGTAAGTGAGATTGATGGATTCTGCGCCGAGAGATTTCGTATGGCCAGACAGCTCGCTCTTTGGATTGTTGTGTTCTAATTTTACACAGCGTGAGTGGAATTATACGTTTTGCCAAATATTTTCAATTTGAAAATTTATGAAAATATTTTTCTGAAATCTGAAAACCACTGTTGCAAACATTACTTTCAGGTAGCGTAAAATTTACTGCTGCAACAACAAGTTTCCACCAGGTATCAAGATTTCGATGTACACGCAGACAGTTGCTAAGTCATAAATGATATATTATAATACTCGATTGAAAATGTGCACTTATTTAACTTACTTACTTACTTACATAGCTGGCCATATTAACTGAATATCGAGAGGCGGACTGCTCAAAAAAAAAAAACAACTGTTTGGTGCTGCTTTCTGTAAAGGAGATGTCATGAAGGGGACAATAATAAAATACAAAAATAAAAAAAAATAAAATAAAAAATAAATTTCGAAATACTTATATTTTAAACTCTTTGCTTAAACCGAAAAATTTATTAAAGACAGTAATTATGAGAGCATTTTTATATTAATGAAATTATAAAGTATTAGAGCAAAATTAAAGTTTCTTAAATTTCGGGTATTAGGTGTTTGTATGTTGAATCGCAAGTGCACCAATATTGTGGTTGCTGCAAACATTTGGGTTTCTAAATTTAAAAGAAATACACTTTTAATTTACCAAACCACTCGTTGTAGAAGAATTCTTAGAATTCAACTTTTCCTTTAAAAATTAATCTTTTCTTTCATTCGCTCGATGAAAACCAATACAATTAACTATTTATAAAGTAATTTATTAAAATATATCAATTTACAATGTACTCATAAGTAATATATAGAAGATAATCATACATTAGTAATAGGCGATTCTGAAACCCATTGTCAATGAATTTCACAATATTTCCTAATCGGCATTTGGGAGCGTCTCATCGCAATATCAACTAAATCAAGCCAAAGCGCTGGCACACATTCTAAACGCGTGTCCTCGCTGAGCGCACATTAGGTTTATTTGTTTAATTGCTCTCGCATTAAAATTATATAAAATAAGTTGTGACTTTTTAACTTGTTCATAATTTATGGAATAACTGCTAGTTGCAACGGCATTGCGACAAATGCTGACTAGACCTGGTACGCGCTGGCTATCCACTTGAGCAGGTCTTTCACCACATCCTGACTGGCCAGGCGGAAGTCGGCGAACGTCTGGATCTCGGGATCAATTGACACTCGGAAGGACGTGGCTTGGCCTTGCAGTAACTGCAGAAAGTGCAAAACCGTATTAACAACATTTCCTCAAATGCTTTGCTCTGTGTGCAAAACTCACCCGCATGGCATCCTCATCGGTGGTGTCGTCACCGGCGAATATCACTTCGACGTGCTCGGCGAAGTTCTCGCCGAATGTATTCTTCAGAATGAGCAACGCGGCCTCGCCTGTACAAGTTGCAAATAATTTTTGATTGGTTAATTCGTTTTCCAAGTCATTCAATGTGTCGCACTCACCTTTATTCCAATTGACTGGCGGCTTTGCCTCGATGGCCTCGTGTGCCTGGTGCGCTTTGAAGCCGTGCGACTCGATAATCCTTATGGCCAGCTGCTTTTGCGGGTCGCTCACGTCGGACGGCGTTTCGCGGTAGTGGTATGTCAGCGACACCTTCTTGTCCTCGACGTAGGCGTCGTTCTTTTCTACTTTTTCGGTGAGTTCCTTGACAAGCTTTTTGTAGGACTTCTGCACTTCGGCGGGCAGTGCGAAGTCGTGACGGGTGCCGTCGCCGCTCTCGATTTCCAGGCCGTGATTGCCGGCGTATGTGATGCCTTTGATGCCGACACGTGACTGCACGTCGCGCAGACCGCGGCCCGATATGATGGCCAGAGAGACGTTCGGAAGCTTGGCCACTTTGCTAAGCAAGACCTCCATGTCCACTGTCATGAACGTCTTTTTGGGGTTATCGGCGATGGGTGCCAGTGTGCCATCGAAGTCCATCAGCAAGGCGAGTGTTTTGTTGACATTCAAATGGCTAATCAGTGATAAGCAACAACAACAACAACGGCCAATGCGACGTTATGGAAAAGAAGAAAAATTACGTATTGTAGTTGGGTGTGATTAAGATTACTTAAAATATTAAAGAGCCTATGGCACGAGTTCAGTATATGCGTGTGTGTGTGTATATATGAGAGTGAGTTGTTGTTGTTATATGTAACTATTTATATTTACTCAAACTTATGTTTACGACTATTTCGAGAATTGTTTATAAGCACAAGTTGCATTGTTTTCAAAAAACCAAAAATAAAACAGCAAAACAAGAAACGCGTAAAAGTGTTTATTGTTTTCCATGTTATGCTTTGTTTACGACAACTATCCAGTGGATTAATTACCGGAAAAAGCATGTCCTTGCCCAATTTTAAAACTCGTTGAACGAAACTAGAACTTTGCGTTTTCACAGCAGAGCGAAGCGAGCAGCGACTCGTGTAGTAGGTCAGGGATTTCTTTTAGTGTTTCAGACTGTAGAACTGTTCCCATTGGCGAATAATTTTAGCTAAGTTTTAATAACCTACATTTGCGAATCTTTTAGAACACATACTATGCAGTTCTTAGTGCTTGGAATGGTGTTGGAAAAACCCAATGCTTGTGTAACCAATGGCAAAAGTTGCTTCAATTTAATACAGTAAAAGCAATATCGAGTAGATTCTAAGCACTTTGACCCTTTGACAGAGTTAAGAGAAATTTGCCAATTATCTAATGTTTTATATTTTCTCACTGAACTAACTTATTAACTTTTTTAGTTTCTATGAAACCAAACTTTTATCGTAATCATTGTGTCAAAGCAATATTTCTAATGCGAGCATCTGTATGAAAAATAAATCTTTCTGCAATTTCATCAATCAACGTGATTCACCAATATTTATACGTCATAATCGTTTTGTTTACTTTATGTAAAATTGACTGCAATAAGGCTGATAACAACACAGAGTTGTGCACCTTCGTTATCACTTTAGGTTCACTCAGGCACGATACATTTTTTGTGCCCACAAAATTTGATTAACTACAAAATGTCAACAATGCTAAAGTACCAGAAGCATCGAAAATGGCATTCAAGTTCGAAAAAAAGATCCAAAGTAAACATTGCAACAAAAAAATTGTTATCAATTAAAAATGCAGTGGTTGTTGCCATTGTCTGCGGCCGCACAAGGTCAGCCGGCGTACTGTGACTCAACACAAAAATTTAGTTGCACTTTACATAGAAAACACTTGATCGGAAAACACTTGGCCGCAGCGATTAGTGACGATATTTCTTACTTTAAGTAATAAGTTATAAATATATGTATTTGTCACAGTTATTGTTCAGATAGTTCGCATTGGAAAGCGAAACTTAAAGCTCTCAATGGCATAGAAATAGAAAAAAAGATTTGAAATTCGCAATCAACTTGTTGTTTAAAACTATGAATTTTTTGTTATGTTATCTACACTTTCCAACAACGCATCACACATGAGAATAAAAATAGTGGCGCTATAAAATTTATGACTAAACATCGTTCTGGGAGTTTGTGTTTACGAGTTTGCGAAAAATTTTTCACTTTAACAAAATATTGATACTTTCTAGATTGGCTCGAAGATTTAAAAAAAAAATTTAATTTTCTGATTGTTGTAAAGACTGTGCTGAGCAAGTTGGCGTTCAGACCAGATAAACCAAATTTCATAAAACCAATTGGATTGAATTTAAATTACTTCAAAAGCCTGAAGGAAGGTTATATAAGACGAATTCAAAACATTTAAACATGTTGGAGCACTATATTTCAGGGACCGGAAATAACAGTTATTTATGAAAAATATATTTGAAAAAATTACTATGAAGGAAAGGTCATACAACTAAATTAAATATACCAATACATTACTTTTCGCATCAAGAATCAAACTTGGCAATGAACCGTTATTTTGTAATTTTTATGGAAAAATTAAAAAATAAGAATTATTTTTAATTTATATTTAAAAATCCTTTAATAACAATTATTTTTGATTTTTTCATATTAGTCCACAAATAACAGTTTTTTTCGTTTTTTATTTGAGTTGTCTTATGATTAAATTTATTGGTGACGTTTATTAAAAAAGTCATCAATAAAAATCAGTCAGTGAATTTTATTTATAAAAGTCATCAATAAAAATCAGTAAGTGACTTTTATTTTTTAAAGTCATCAATAAAAATCAATCAGTGATTTTTATTTATAAAATCATCAATAAAAATCAGTCAGGGATTTTTATTTTTTAAGTCATCAATAAAAATCAGTCAGTGACTTTTATTTTAAATCATCAGTAAAAATCAGTCAGTGACTTTTATTTTTTAAGTCATTAATAAAAATCATTAATTGACTTTTATTTTGTAGGTCATTAATAAAAATCATTCAGTGACTTTTATAAATAAAAATCAGTCAGTGACTTTTATTATTTAAGTCATCAAGAAAAATCATTTATAAAAGTCATCAATAAAAATCAATCAGTGATTTTTACTTATAAAATCATCAATAAAAATCAGTCAGGGAGTTTTATTTTTTAAGTCGCAATATAAAAGTAATTTTCATTAATGCATGCAAAAGTTATGATTCTTCCAGAAAACAGAATTGTCAAGTCAGGCCTTGTTGAGTCGATCAAGAATATATATGCATTTCGATATTTAGTGAATCTAGTACCTACTGCGATTAATGAAAATTACTTACATATATTGCGACTTAAAAAATAAAAGTCACTGACTGATTTTAATTGATGTCTTTTATAAATAAAAGTCACTGATTGATTTTCATTGATGACTTTTATAAATGATTTTTCTTGATGACTTAAAAAATAAAAGTCACTGACTGATTTTTATTTATAAAAGTCACTGAATGATTTTTATTAATGACTTAAAAATTAAAAGTCAATAAATGATTTTTATTGATGACTTAAAAAATAAAAGTCACTGAATAATTTTTATTGATGACTTAACCAATAAAAGTCACTGACTGATTTTTACTCATGATTTAAAAATAAAAGTCATTGACTGATTTTTACTGATGACTTTTATAAATAAAAGTCACTTACTGATTTTTATTGATCACTTAAAAAATAAAAATCCCTGACTGATTTTTATTGATGATTTTATAAATAAAATTCACTGATTGATTTTTATTGATGACTTTTAAAATAAAAGTCACTTACTGATTTTTATTGATGACTTTTATAAATAAAAGTCCCCAATAATTGTTATCGTAGGACAACTAAAATAAAAATCGAAAAAACTGTTACTTGTGGACTAATAAGAAAAAAATCAAAAACAATTGTTATTGTAGGATTTTAATAATATAAATAAAAAATAACTATTTGTTGAGTCATTAAATAAAAATTAAAAAAAACTCTTAAACATTGATTTTTATAATAAAACTTATAACTGCTACGGTCCCTGCTATATTTGCCTGAAGAGTTTGCCTTTTTTAATTTAGAAGTCTTTAGAAGTCTTTATTGGTTCGGAAAGTGGCCTTTTTGGCTATTATTTTCAAGAACATAAAATAAATCCTGTAATCATTATTTAAGCAACTTCAATCAATATTTTGAATAAAAACAAAGTGTATTAAACACTTTAATACACTTTGAGTAGAACTGTGTATCTGCAATTTTTGTTTAAATTTTATTCAAAATTTTTTTATATTTCAAAACTATCTATCAAGAAGTTAATTTGCTTTTTTTTAATTAGTTTTACAACGCAAGAATTTTACTTCTTTACGTGAAGTTAGAATATTTTCCATCTCATTTCATCTGTCAATTATTAAATTCACTGTTCAAAAATCCAAATCGCTCTTTTTTTCGGAAACTATTTGATTTTCAGCGCAATAAGCAATTATTGAACTCGAAATCTGCAGGCTGTCGTAAAGTGATTTTGGCTGCTGTACTTACCCAGGCATTTTGAGCTCAAAGTCCTCTGGCGTGGAGATGACGGGCGCAACTCTCTTCTCGGGCATCTTGTTGCCGCTGGTGGCGCTTGTGTTGGGGCTGGTGACTGTGTTGTTGGCGGAAAGTGCTCGCTTTACGAGGTGGTTGGTTGTTTGTGCGCGTATTGGCGTCTTTGCGATCAGTAACACGAGTGGCAGTAATTTTAGGATGCCCACTACGATGGAAGCACACAAATGGAAGCACCACACGAACCGAGAAAGAGATGAGGAGGAGGCAAATTATAAAAGTGATGAGACTTGCAACTTGTTGGCATATAGCGCGTACAATGTGTAAAGAAATTTGTTGGCGCTGCAAAGGTCGGCAGGCGTTCGTCCTCAAATCTATTTTATGTGCGTACGTATTTACACTAATAAATGCAATGCAAGGCAATAAATACAAAACGACGGAATGGTAATCGAATACCGAACGTTTGGGGTGAAGGTATGGGCGCGTACTACGCTCGCTGTTGCGTCTACTGGGTGCTTTTAAATCTGGACTGCTCGGCCAGATCACTTGGGCATTTATATTTGAAGCGTAGGTCGTTAACTAACGAAAATCATCACACAGCGCACAACGCAAAAACAAGAGCAAAGCAAAAGCTAATGGCAGCAACAATAACAACCGCTCGAGATAACAACTCGAGTGGCACGAAGGAAGACACGGAACGCTTTACATGAGCGCCATCGGCTGTCGAGAAGCCCGCCCCCAGATCGCAGGCCGCCCGCCGCCTCTACGCATATATCGCGCATATCTACGAGCACGCGTTCAACAGCTGCTGCCGCGCTGAAGCTGGAAGGAGAGCAGCGTGCGCGATGCGCAGTGGGCAATGGGCAGCGCAGCTGACGCTCGTATGTGGAATGCGTACAGGGCGGACGCCAGCCCCATGGCCAAAAATCACGCTGTCGATGGCGGAATCTGCGAAAGCAACAAACGTGCCCAGCGCATGGCTTTTCAAGCTCAAGGTTGCGCGGCCGTAGGGGCTGCTTCGCGGAACCGTGTGCACGGACCGCATTGTAAATGTATGACGCACACGCACCATCGAGCGGCACGCTTTACCGCCACCGTTGTTATGGTGGTTTTTGTTTTTATTTATCAATGCCTAAATTTAGATATTGTCATTTCCACCACGCGCGCATTAGTTTCCATCAAAATATTTTGGCGTTTCAGCAAAATTGCGTTTTCTTGAGTGTTTCACATATGTGCGCTGGTGTTGTTGTAAATGCGTTTTATAAAACCGCATTGTCATTGGGCGCATGGGGTGCTCGCAGCGCGTCGTCTATCGCCCAAAGCGCGATTGCAGCGCTCAACTCGACGTCCAGACATCGCACACACAACACTCTCGCTTTCGAAATTCTCGATTTAGATGTCGTTTTAACCCTCCGAGAACACAAGGGTGCAAACTGAACGCTTTCTGAGTTTCTTTTTTTTAAGCTTCACATGGCAGGTCTTCGTCGCCTGCGCTCAGGTGCAAAGCCTGTCTACAAATTATTCAACTTTGCCACCGGAACAAAACGACCTCAGCTAGATTGTGGCTGAAGGAAAACCCACCGTTTTTACTTTCCAACTGGACTTTGTTCTCAGGAGTTTGTTGCCGTTCTGTTCAGTTTTGTCGAATTCGATTTTTTCACTCCCGCAAATGTCCTCAGTTCGTACGCTTGCCGGTGCTTTTTAAAGCGCGTTTCCAACGTATCAACGAATGCACAATCTGCGACGTTAATGGCCTCGATGGGGGCGGCTGGCGTCTCTTATATGCAAAATACACCGGAACCTGGACGCCTGGCACCAGTAGTTGCCGTCACACGGGCGAGGCAGTCGGAACAAAGAGTTAAACGTGTATTTAGTGCAAGCGGACGAAGCGATGAAAGTGCACACGAAATAAAAAATGCACGTTAAACAGCAAAAATGACGGCAAACAAATGAAAATTAATGGGGCGACGGCATGTGCGAGGGCGCGTAATTTTGGAAGCCCGCCAATGCGTGTAGCATCAACCTGAACAGGAAGCGCTCCAAGTGACATTGAAACGTACACAAAATTGCCAATTGTGTTGCGACAATTTGCGAATGCTGCGGCTCAATCAAAAGCAAGAAACGTTTGTGATGCCGGCAGTTGCGAAGCGACGCTGTACCAGCCATCAGCGGCGAAGTGGGCCGAAGTGGGTCA
Source organism: Melieria picta (assembly GCA_964056695.1). Taxonomy (NCBI): domain Eukaryota; kingdom Metazoa; phylum Arthropoda; class Insecta; order Diptera; family Ulidiidae; genus Melieria; species Melieria picta. The sequence continues at coordinate 127,585,262 of OZ057399.1, read as the reverse complement.
CGGTTACGGAATGGAATGGACGCAGACAGCGCGAGCAAAGGACGCGCGTGCTAAGAATTAAGCAATTATGAAATTCGTTGATTATAGAAATCTTGTGAAATTTTCAGTGTCGGAGTGGAAGTTTTTATTTTTTGCATGTCAAAAAGGCTGATGCGGAAATTACATACACTAAATAAAAAAATATTCATTGCATAGAAGAACTTTGGTAGATTTTAGATCTGGGCTTTCAAAGGACTAAATAAGAATTTTCCAGAGCGATGCAGATATCAGATACAGAGTTTACTTGACTGACAAGATGGAATAAAGGAATAAAGGACTAAAGTATTTAGTGCTCTGACGAACGACAATCGAAGCTTTGGGTAAACTTTTTTCATATACTTATAATTCATATTACGATAAATCTAAGAGCCTCTAGGGTCTAGCTTTCCAGTGTCATCTATCTAAAGTATTTGGCTTTATACATGAATAAAAAGATCTATAGTTTCCTCTGAACTGCCTGTCGTGAGCTTATCATAAGCAATAATTCTGTGGTCAAAAGCAATAACCGCTTAAGTCGACTTAAGAATAAATTGAGTTATGGATGCCACCATGCTCCCTTGACTGGGCTCTACGTTTGTGTAAAATCGGAAGTTTGTAACTTTAAAATTAAAAAAGTTATTAATAAAAACCTATTCGCGTTACGACTTTTATCATATGCGCCTAAAACTTCGAAACGAGATTGCTCGAAACAGTAATTTTTGACTTAGGCGGTTATTGCTTTTGACCACAGAATTTCATCAAGTGACAGTCACGTTTGAGAAATTTTCTAAAATTTACACTTCACTGTCAACATTTTCAAAATTCATACTTTAATGACTTTTTTTAGTAGAAATATAAAAAAACGTATGAAGAGAGATGCAGATTTATTTATGTATAGCACTTTGTACTTTGAAAATATTTTGACGTTTTCCCAAGAGCGAATAGATTTTTGTCATATCACGCTGAAGACAGACAGACAGCCGCTAGTGGCTATAATGAAAACGTCTGGGCTGACTATATATTTCTGTACGCAAACTCATCATAACGGCCACACTTTCTTTTTGACGTAATTAAAATCTTTTAAATATTAAAACTAAAATAACTCTGGCAACTAGTAGCTAACGAAACAAGAAAAAAACTTTTCAAATTTTTGACCTCACATTTTGAATTATTCACCAAACTGTTTCTCAATGCTTTTCTTCACTTTACGTTGAAAGACTGATCAGTCCATGCAAAACAACTCGATAGCACATTTGTGTGCGTTTCCTTCGCAAGGATAATGTCAAACACTCGCCACTATATCTGTCAGCATATTCTTGCTATTCTGTACAAAAAATTATTCTCATCGTCTTTACCGCACACCTTCTGCTTCTTTTTGACACACTTTCAATTGTCTATGATGGATTTTTCAATTACTATCGATCGTTGACAGGCTTGTTGTCCAGTTTTTCAAAATTACCTTTTCAATTTTATAGTATTTTGCGGAGTAAGAAATGGTTGTGGTTTGCACTGTTTGAGCGTACGACACGGTTTGACCATTCTCCTGCACGCTATGGACATGGAGAGTGTCGTTTTCTTCTTTGACTTTCTTCAGATTGTCGAACTGCGTCTTCTATTTACTATATGTACCTTATTTATTTATTTGTTTACATATTCGCACATAATTAGGACACAACACATTTTGGCGATTCGATGATCTCGATGTGGATTTTGGCCTGTGGCCCCTTGGCCGCTCGGCCGCCCGGCTGTCGGCTGTCGGCGCATGCATCCATCGCAGCCATCATTCGTGTGCCAGCATCGGCCAACATGCTGCTGCCAAATTATGTTTGTGCGCCGATGTGTGCAGGCGTGTGCGGGCGTGTGTGTGTGTGTGTGTCCGCTTCCAGGCTGTGTGGTTGTTGTTTGTCGCCGCTTAGACGAGCTGGTTGTGCGTTGAACCATTGCTCGTCCGGTCCATGGGCCAGTCCGAGGCTGCGTTCGAGATGTTCGCTTGTAGCACTTGAAACACTAATTCCACTGTGATAAGAAATTTCCGAGAGATATTTCTATTTGCTCGCGCATCTTATTTACGAGCGCTTTTCTTCGCTGATCCGCACTAGCATTGACAATCGGCCGTCTGACTGAGTGTGGCCGGCTGGCCACTGTGCCAAATATTTGTCCATGTTCCATATTAACGTGTTCGGCAAACGCTGGCCGCTGCTAAGGGAAATCAATCTGCACGCGGGGAGCTATGTGACTGGTCGCTTGTCATGCAGCGAGCGCATGTTTTTGGCATCGAAATTCTACAGACGAATATAATGCGCCACGCTTATAAAACGCCACTTTTATTGTTGATGTTGATGTTGATGTGGCTATTTATTTATGTCCAATAAATTGGAATCATGACGGGGATGACAAAGACGTACTTGCGTACGTGCACCGAGCACCCAAACGGCCTATCAGCGTCTCATTGTTTTTTTTGTTTCCTTGTCTCCTCAGCTGGCTTCAGCGCCTCTGATGCCAGCTGTGTACGAAGAAGCTTTGCAGTGGAAAAGTTTTGGAAATGCTATGGAAAAATATTTCAAACATTCGGTATTTATTTTAACGATTGCCTTGCATGAATATCTCATTGGACACTTTGATTTGGACGCCGATTTGCCACTCTCATCTTCATCTGCTCTCACCTTACCAAACGCTGCACAAAACATGCTGATCGACATTTTTTCGCTTGGAAACATTCTGATTGGTTCATGAGTCAGGCATAGAAACGAGACGTGCTATTTACGACCAAAAATGTCCCTACAAAAAATTTGTTGTTTTTCATTTTGCTTAGTTCCAGCAGAGGTTCAGAGAGGTTTCTTATAATTTTCTCATTAAATTAATATTCGCACGGAAGCCATAATTCGTATATGTTTAGTAGTAGAAATAAACACATAATTACTGATAAACATTATAAAAAAATCATGCACGTTTCATGTATATCTGTCGCAGTCGCATCGACTACACGACACGCTTTGTCGGGATGTGCGGGCATGACGTCAAGAGATTTTATTGCCATGAACTGTGCGATAACCCAATGCCAACAAATTAGGGTTTCCGAACCAAATATGCATGAAATCTATAGCAGAAATGCTCCACCGATTGATTGACGAAATATGTATTTGGATTTGAATTAGTTATGCGGCAAGTGGTGTGGACTTTTGCATAAGCTGAAACATGAATCCAGAAGCTAAAAATAGCTGCACATCTTGTAGATTGGTGGAACCAACACAACTGATTCGTCGCATGAGTGGTGAGTGACAACATGTTTACTAAATGCGAACAGAAACATTCGATGCATTTACAATTGTTTTTTTTTTTTTTAATTTTTACATTTAAATTTGGTGTGCAAAAAGTATCAAAACAATAAGTAAGAAAGATAATATGAAAAGAAAAATAAAATGAAAAGACTCAAACTGTTTGCAACTCTCTCCTTGGCTACTTCAGTATCAGTAATGCATAACCTGAAAAGATGGCTTCGAAAATTAAATAAAATAAATTTGAATAAACTGCACCACGCTGAGGTCTGAATATCTAACAACAACTTGGAAGCTGCAGGCGTTCTGAGACACTACAATGCGGAGCCTGATTATTGCTTGCGATTGCAATTATTGATTTTTCTAGATATATTTTAAGGAAGTAAGCGATCAGTGAACAAATAAGTTAGGTTAGGATGGCAGTTAAATAAACTTAAATGAGCTGACTTGGCTCGTTGTGTAAAAAGGGAAAGAACTCTAAGCTCAAACATATAGAACGTATAGCTTTTTATAAGAGTTGGTTGTTATCTTAGTTATACCTTTTTTGTATACTAATTTCGTTGGCAGTTGCATCACTTTCACTTTTAGAAATTCAGGAAAGTTGCTGAATGAACGATTAAAATTCAGTCGCTAAATCAAGAAAAAGTTCAAAGCATAATTTCTACGGACTTGAAACAAATGCATAAGCTAAGCTGACTTAACCCTCAAATGCATGAAATATTTTCACGTTTGCTAAATAAACATAGGTTTTTCTTTTTAAGACAGAAAACCACTGAAAAGTGGATTTAATATTAATTAATAAACTACTAAATATTAGCAAACAGATTTCGAATGTGGTTGTCGTTTCAAAATATTATATCGGGGTTTAATTTGAAAATATACACAAATAAATTAGTGTGCCTAAAGGCATCAATATGCATTTGAGGGTTAAGTTAAGCACTCATTTCATACACTGTTGGGAAAGGGGTAAGGAGTTAAACGTATTGATCATCCAATCAATGAGCTTTGAATAAATCTAACAACTTCTTACTTCTTCTTCGAGGAAAATAAAAATTTGTTGGTTTGGAGAGAAGTTTATCTAAGTGACAGTAAGAAAAATTATAACAGCTTTACTAATATTTCTAATATTGAAATATTTTAAATTCATGAAATTATGGTTTTACAACTTTCAGCTAGTCCATTTTTCGTTAAAAGAAACCAAAAGATTGGGCAGCAAAGCATGGAGATAAGACTCAGAAGAAGAAATCAGAGAGTATGCAACTTTGTAGAACGGATGCACTTTTTAGAGTGTGCAGCATTTCATGCAGTGGCGAACACATTTTAATTTTGAGGTGAGGCGAGTTTCGCGTACAACTTTTGAGCATTGTTCCATTAAAAACCATATTTTGCACCAACAATTTTTGTATTTGGGGGATTTAAACCCTCAAACCCCTTTCCTGTGTTCGCCACTGATTTCATATTACTATTTCAGCTATACAGCTGGCGCAAGTATGAATTAGTTTACAATATTACGAATAAGGTGACATACTAAAGTTGACCTCATTGCACAGTGATTCGTTCCATAGACAAAATTAAAAAAAATTTATAGTCTCAGAATTTAACGATTTTGATGTCATTTGAAAGGTAAAACTCCAACTAAGAAAACCCCAAAAACTCTGTGCGAAAAAATAATTAGTGCAAGTGCAAGAGCTGCTCAAAGTCGGAACTTGTTTCACAAAAAGTTGTAAACACATATTTTCTGTTTTTTAGTCTATTGAGGAAAAAAATTGTAAAAATACTTTGTTACCAAGAAGTTGCTAAAACTTTCAATATAGATTAAGAAATGATGTGGCCATTTTCGCTTTTTTCTGAAAATTGAAAAGCTATTACTTCACTTTTAATTCAAAATATTTTTCTAAATTAAAAATCTGAAAATTGGCAAAACTTAGAGGAAAATATCTAAAAAGTATGTGAAAGTATGTTCCTGGATTTTTTTTATTTTAAGAAGCATTCTTTCTTTGTCGGATAATGTAATTACATCCTCCGATATCTTCCGATCTCAGAAAATAATTTAATTTGAAAAGTGGTCTAAACACGTATTTTTCGACAAAATTTATTTTTTCATCCCTAAAAGTATGCAATCAGCATGAAAAATTGAGAAAACTGCAAAAAAGCAAAACATACGTCTATTATTATTGTTTTTATTGCAAAACCAGAGGGTCCTAAGACAATTTATGTTACTCTTTGGAATTATCAATGTTGACGTTATCGATTAAATGTAAAATCTGAAAAATCTAGCCAACACACTTTGTGCTATAGCTCTCCAAAAATGACGAAATTTGCAAATTTAAGTCTCAAGCATTGCCAAACTACAAAAGTTTAAGAAAAACAAAATGGAGATTGCAATTCAGCAGACCATGATTAACTAGTATACCAAATTTTATGAAGAACGAACCACTCCCTCTAATTTTGTCCCGCGGTTGTATGGAGTCGAATCACTGTGCATTGGTTCAAAAAAAGTGAAGTGCCAGCTCACTTTTTGAACCAATGCTTTACGTAATTTTATTGAAATAATTAATTTTTCCATGCAAAACAAGCCAAATCATCGTCTTGATAGCGTATTCTAAGTAAATACGCGAATTGTTAATGTTGATCAAGTTTAAGAGCGTTTTCCTCAATTGTTTACCGAAAGCGTCTGCTCACGGTTGCTGTAATCAGTTTGGACGTTTCACAACAATCTTATGTGAGCCATTTTTATTTGTTCAATTTTCTGCGTTTACACATTCCCCGAACATGTGTGTAAATTGGAAAAGTTTGGAATATCGCTGCATGCAGCGGCACGTAGTATACAACCTCAATTCGCATACGAATCTAGTGAAAATATAATTTTTCTAATTTATTAAGGCGGCACATAAATTCATTCGTGTTATTGCGTTCTTCTCTGCACCACTTAAGTAAAAAAAAAATCAAAATTAAATAAAATATAATACGAAAGCTGAAATCGTTAGCACAAGGTCCACATTGAAAGTCGGGCAAAGTGCACACATTTCCATCAGGCGGCGGAAAAATCAAATCAACAACGTTAAAAGGAATTGCAAAATTTGGGCGCGCAGTGCAAGGTGAGCGCAACGCCAAAGCTTAGTCGAAGCGCGTCTGAAAGGAGCCCGTGTGCGCGCTGCACCAAGTCAGACTTTCGAGTTGGCGTCCTCGGAGCGCAGTCATTGTGCGCAGCCTTGTTTGCTGTGCAGCCTGCACTTGTCAATAAACAAACAACAATTTCGATCGAACGACAATTGATAAAATCGGGAAGTGTGTGTGTTGCGACTGCACGCAGCAATCAAGTGTAAAGACGGCGTTGCAGTCGCTCCCGAAATGGAGCAGCTGCTGATGATGCGGCGGTGAGCAGCTGCTGATCGCGCTGACCGCGTTCGACGCACTTTAAAAATAGCAGTGCGCCTGCGGTGTGTTCGTATGTGTGTTTGTGTGGGTGTGTGCGTCGCACAGTAATTTGCATATATATTGCGGTGATATTCCAAAAATCAAATGATGACACGACTAGCTACGAATTGTGAAATTTACTCACTCTTGGCGGAAGGCTGCTACCAGGCGGGGTCGTCGAACGGGGTCTGTGTGCTGTGATGGCGCAGAGTGCTGACACTCGAGTGATACAAAATCACAACTTGCTAGTTTGCGCAACAGTCACAGCAACAACAACAACGGCTGCTAACCTGTCACAAGTGCCACTGAGAGCAACAATCAATCGAGGTGCAAGTGGCCGCAATTGTTATTTAATTGTTGGTTTTCGGTTGGAATTCTTGACGAAACACACAAAGCGGCAACAACAGCGAACTTCGCACTATTATTTACTCTTTTTTCGTTTTAAAGTATTGGCAGAACTGTGAAAATTCTAACGCTTCACTTTGTTATTGAGAAAATCCAATCAGCTGTTACGTGCCAAGTGGCGGGCGCGAAGCTTTGGCGCGCCAGCAAAAAGCCGAAGCTTTCGTATGGCGAAATGTTTGCACAGTTGAAAACTAAGAAGACAACATTCCAATAACAATGTTAAAAATAAACTGTACCCAGTGAGAGCTTTCTGCGTGATGGATCGAAGCGATTTATTTGAAAATGAAAAGTCGCGTTCGTTTGAAAAAATGTGGCAGAGTTGAGTTCACACAACTCAAGCAGGAATGGGCTGGATTAAACTATTCAGTTACGATGTCTGATTAAATGGTTAGTTTGCCTGTGAGTACTATAACACAGCACAACAAAAAAACACTTTTTTTCTGTTGCATGGAGTTTTTCTACTGTTTCTTACTAATTTGGGTGCGCTGATTTCGAATCTATCCTCAGATTTTTTCTAGCAGCTCTAGTTAGTGAGATATATTTATCATATTTTTGAATCGTAATTTCTAAACCAAAAAACCGATTGACAACCGATTTTCACCTTATCGCATTAACAACACCGCACGGCTTCTTTTCCGATGTAATTTATTTTTATAAGTTTTAAAATTCCGCGGTAATTGGACCTCAAAGTCGGAAAATATGGAATTTTAGGGCGTTTTCTTTATGGTCAAAAACATACACATTTTTTGTAAATCAATTAACGAGTTAGGTGTATAATGAATGCCGACACATCAAGCAATACAACACAGCCAAATTATTTGGCGGAATACACATTTGCATCGAAATAATAGCAAAAATGTACCATAGCCATTTTCATCACTTTTCATACTATTTCCTTAAAAAATTAGGGGCCTAAAAATATGCTCTTTTATATGTTCCATTTATAGTCGTTCGTATTTATAGTAGTAAAAAACAAAAAGATTTTGAATTGCTCGGAACAAAAAAAATTAAAAACTTTGCATATTTTGAGGCTCCTAATTTTTTAAGGAAAAAGTATTAAAAATTAAGAAATTGGCTATGGTACATTTTTGCTATTATTTCGATGCGAATGTGTATTCCGCCTAATAATTTGGCTGTGTTGTATTGCTTGATGTTTTTTCTTAAGATATTCATATACTTCGTAACTTGATTTATGAAACATCTGTACAATTTTCGCCATCAGAAAAAACGCCTTGAAATTCAATATTTTCCTACTTTGAAACCTTATTACAACGCATAAAATTAATTAATATCAGAAAAGATGGCGTGAGATGTTGTTAGTGCAACTATATAAAAATCATGTCGATAGGATTATTGGTTCAGAAATTACAGTCGAAAACGAAAAAAAATCCGAGGAAACTTCGAAAAAGTGACATTTTTTGCGAAAACTAGAGCTGTTACATAAAAACGGAGTATGGTTTTGAAAACAGCGTGGAAAAACGATTCAGATTCATGTAAAAAACTCCATGCAACAGACATGCTGTTGTGCAGTGTAATCTAATGTAGCTCAAGAGATGTTGACATGTTTTGCAATATTCAAAACACTCTCAAGTGTCGAAACTCTCAGCACTTGCCACCTATTGTCCTTTTCAAGTTTGGAACTTCAAAATGGTGGTAACAAGAATCCAGAAAATCATCGCAATAAGAAGTAATCCTACATTCACCAAAAACTTGATTTATCTGACTTTATGTTTTCACTCAGATAAAGTCACAGGTTTTGAGGTATTTGGCACTCCAAATAAACAAATGCAATTCTCAATTAAAAAAATATTTATATGAACCTGAACTTGTAGCAGGCCATTAGGAGGTCCAACTCTAATATTTTAGGTGAGACTTGGAAATATTTGCACCTTTCACTCCGCACAAATTGTTATAACGAGGAGATGTGTTCAAAAAAAGGTGACTTTTTATTTTTCTCGGTAAACATTTATTAAGTCATCAATATGTACTCAGTGCCCATCAAAGTAATTCCTCTCGGCTATAATACGAGATCTGTTCAAAAAGTATCGCGAATTTTGTGTTTTTTCAAAAATGATTTATTTATTCATGAATATCTATTTTGTCCCCTTCAAAGTAATCCCCATCAGATATTTTACACTTGTGCCAAGAAAAAGTCACAGGGGCCAGGTCTGGGGAATACGGTGGCTGCGGCATCATTAGTGTGTTGTTTTTGGCCAAAAATTCGCGCACAAGCAACGATGTGGGAGCAGGGACGTTATGGTGCAAAGGCCAATTTTTGTTCTTTCACTAATCCGGGGGTTTATGAAGGATTGCTTCGCGCAAATTGCGCATAACTTGCGGGTAATATTCCTTATTGACCGTTGTACCCTGTGGCAAGAACTTGTGATGCACCACGCCCCTGCAATCGAAGAAAACTGTAACCAAAACCCAGACATGGGGGTTTTGCACTAAAATCCACTACCACTACGAGGTCTGTTGGTACATTTTCCACTACCACTAAATAAATTTACTGATAGCTGCATTTTTTCCACTAATCACTGATCTTTATTTAGTGGTAGTGCAATTTTCTTCCGCTAACTTTTTACCACTGTTATTAAATAAAGATCAGTGATTAGTGGAAAAAATTCAGCTAACACTAAATGTATTTAGTGGTAGTAAAAAGAATAGCGCACTATGAATTTAGTGCAAAACCCCCATGTCTGCCAAATCCTTCACACCTTTTCTTGGATAGTAAAAAATTAACTGAACATTCAAAATGGCCGAACTTGTCGGCAAAAGTGAGGGACATGAGTACCAACATAACGCCATAAAAAATCGAATATACGTAACCCGCGGAGATTTAATATTCGCCATACTTTTTGAACAGACCTCGTACATTACTGCCAGCGCTTTTTCCAAACCTTGAAACTTCTGATGTGGGCTATTCGGTATGGCCTTGAGCTCTTCCAGAGGTCTTTATCTCCTCAATTGTGGCAAAACTCCGTCGTTTAATGGGTCTTTCCAGTATTGGGAACAGAAAAAACTCACAGGATATTAATTTCGGTGAATACGGTGGCTAAGGCATTATTACGGTTTTGTTTTTGGCCAAAAATTCATAAAGAATCAGCAATGTGTGAGCAACTAATTGATTTTTTCGATAGCAAAAAATCGCCAAACCACCAAAAAGATATTCAAAATGGCTGATAATGTCGACATATGTTGGGAACATGTGTGCCAATACAACAACAAATTAAATCGAAAAACGAATATACTATCCCGTCAAATTTGAAAAATCACCTTGTTTTGAACAAATCGCGTGTATAATTAAAATGCATTAGTATATGTTTATAAAAACTGGTGAATTAAATATGAGTGCAATAATCGCTTTGTCTACATTTTTACCAAGCCACTTAAAACTCGATTATTGGAAACTAGCTGATATGTAATATTAACATAGAGGTAGCAACTGTTTTAGTGAAGTGATAATAGCTGAAGTAATGAATAGAATGATCAATATTCCACGTATCAGTTCAGTTCACTTCAGATAATTTAGTTACTGCACCATTTTGCTGCCTTTTGCCTCTGCGCACTCCAGCCAAAAGAGGTTGTGGAAAACTTTGGAATTATATTAACACACCGTCGCACAGTGTCCCGAGTCCATAGTAGCGAGGGACACAAATAGAAGGAATAGTCGGACGACAATAAAATTTTGTACATATGATTTTGTTATAAAGAGAAGTTAATACGCCAAAAATTACTTCAATCGCCCCACGGACACGCCCACCTCCCATACAAACCAAATACTAAGTTGACAGTATCTCGGAAACTATAAAAGATATATTAATGAAATTTAGTACAGCAACTCATATCATCAATATAAAGGTATATACCAAAACTCGATCAACCTACAAATACGCTTGTCATAAAAAAGGAAATATTGAAAAAACTACAAATATCTGTGCATACTTATAAGTAAGTAAGTAATTTGAAACCCAAATAAAAAATAATAACACCTCTTATTAAACTCAGTAGAACATATATTTCCATTAAAAATTTCAGTTTGTTAATTTGTACTGCTAGAATAATCGGTTTTCGATCATGAATTATTGGAAATTAAACCCTCTACATCTATTTTTGACAAAATTTAAAAACTCCTTTCTTCAACTTCCTCAGATATTATATATTGCAGTATATCAGAGTTTCGGTTTTCATGTTTAACTTTAATTTTCCTATTAACTGCTGTAATTGGTTCTGAAGACATTAAAAAGTTTTGCTTCTTTTCGAAAGTTGCCTTGATTCGATGGCAAGCCACCCAGTATTACCGAAGCCTTCCATCGAATCTATCTTTTTTTTTGTAATTTTTCTAAATCAAGTGGAGTTTGCATATTATTACAAACAAAAATTTATAGCTCAGTGGTCGCTATGTTTTCCTGCCAATTATGCTGCAAAAAGGACCCCATTTTTGACTGCATACGGCACTGAAAATGCTAAATTTCTTAAAACGTGCAAGTTTGTGCAGCTAAAGTCCATGGTTTCTATTAATACATACTTTCAGCTATATCAAACTGTAGAATCTCGAAGTAGTAAGTAGTTTTTTTTTAAAGTTTATCTAAAGTTTGATGATACTGCACTTTTATTCCTACGAATTGACGTTTCTTCAAGTAGCGGTACAAGGAATATGGAAAGCAAAACAAAAGAGGGAAAGCTTCCACAGAGTTCCAAAAATAGTATATTTATAGAATATATTTACTTAACATACGGTTTCATGGGAAATTTTTCAATAAGAGGCCTCGAACTACCATTCAACAAATTGCAATAATTTCTACCCAAGTCACCAACCTTCACAAAGTGCAAGTTTGGTGGCCTGCCATCGGTATATAAATTGATATTTTTAAAATTCGTTTTCACATTTTAGTTAATTGAGGTATTTACTTCAGTACTACGAACTTATTTTCCTACATTTACGATATTCATTTTTTTGATTTTTGTCCCTACTCGCGACACTGTGCGTCGGTCAATTAGATTAACCAGGATTGGTTTACTAAATACGTGCACAAGTTATGAAAATGTGTTTCCCCCACATCAACTTTTATTAACTTTAGAATCGCCTGAGTTGTTCCATGGTTCCGCGCTAATAATTGCAATGCAAAGGCAAAACTTGATGGAAAAGATTAAAAGTTGAGAATAATTCGTTTTCATTGTGGAGCCCTTTCCCAGCAAATGTATTCTCCTGCTACTATTACTTACAGCCAGCATTAACAAATCCTCAACAATTAACCAGAAGCATAGCGGAGCGTTGGCCAGTGGGCCCCACAACGCAACAGCAACAACGATTGCGCGCGTAGCGCTGGTGGAGCGCCGAGTGCAAGTGTCAACAGTTGGTTGTCGCGTCGGTGTTGATGTTCATTTGAATAAAAGCCATTCAGGTGTAATTGGCGCCACTGTTGTTGCCTGCCTTTTGTACTTGTTGTTGTTGCGATTCGGTCTATTCCTGTTGCCATGACAGGTAAACAAGTGATTAGAGCGGAAAAGGCATTAATTTGCGTACGCTGCGCAGTCGAGTGGAATGATTTTAAAATGGCTGCGTGACGCTTGCAGTGCGCAAATCGGCAAATCTAAGGTCGAAAGTGGTGAGAGCGCGCAGCCAGTATCAAAGTGGCTGTGTGTCGTTGCCGCGCGGGCTACGCGGCGCGAGCGGAAATTTTGGATTTATTGCGTACGGACGCATGGGTGACGCTGTGACGGAGTGTCGATTCGATGCGTTCACCTTGTAAACAATTTGCGTGATTACCATTTTTAATACGCTGCCGTCCGTATGGAAGGCTTCGCAGAACAATAACGCAACGCCAGCAACGCCACTAATAACAATTCCAATACGGCGCAACGGAAAATAGAAACAAAACATCCGAAACGGTATTGCGCCATTCGAGCGTAAGTCGACCTTAACCAAATTGCGTTACATATCTACTCGCAAAGCACAATAGCGCAGAGTTCTCACGACTTGCGATTTACGAGCCGGCGGCATCGCAAAGGCAATGAGCAATGGGCAACTTGTTGCGCACTCACTCGCTGCGTTGGCACGTGTGGCAACGTGTCTACATGTTGCCGCAACACTGTCGCCGTGCTGCGAATGCTGGGGTTGCCAAGTCTGGAGTTTGCTGCTGCTGAAACTGTTGCTGTTGGTGTCGGTGTGGTGTTGCTTCGCGCCATGGCCAGTGCAGCAATTCAATGTTTCGGCGGCGTTGGGCCGGCGATAACGTGTCACTAGCAAGACTCGGCAGCACAGCGCGGCCGCGTCGCCCTTTGCGGTTGCGGACGGGTTAATTGTGTGTGCTGTCCGGCCGACCATTCGTCCGACTGGCTGCGTGCCGCAATCACCCACGCCTATCCGACGCACTCCTCCACACATTCGGCCGTCTGCCGGTGTGTCTGTCATTTAGTCTGCGCGCCTCGAGTCTGATAAGGCGAACGCAAACGCTGGCTTTGTTATTGCCATTGCTGCCATCGTGATATGCGGTACATGTGCAGTGCGTTTGCGGATTGCTTTTGCGTCGTAGTGCGCCTCCTGGCGGGCGACTGCCATTCGCCTATAAATATGTGTGTATATAAACAAAAGTGGCGATAAGTTGTTAATCGTTTCAATCGTGCCCTAATCGAACTCGAACGTGGACGCGCAGCGCCGTTACAGATTCAAGGATATCGCACATTGTCGGACTAGCCATGGCGGATTAACCGAAACTGATTGCCAACTACACGCAATCTTCAACTTCTGTGGACCGCGAATTGAGTGAATTTCCATTTAACAATTTTACAATTGTGAGTGCTATTTGTCGAACGAGTGTGCGGTGCAGGTAGATTCTAATTTGTGGTTGGTGCTGAGCAGTGTAATGTGATAAGTGTGTGGAGGAGATGTGCGCTTGAATGGAAGTGCGAATTGTGGCTCAGTTGCAAGTGAATGGAATCGCCTAAGATATAGTGTTTCTATTTACGTGCATACATATGTACGAATGGAGAAATTTGAATCGCCAACAATAGCACAAACCTCTATAATCATATTTAATTTATAAATATTTTTGCGTGAAAAATGCTGTGTGAAGTTATTTTCTGCTGATTTAACTTCAGATTTTGGTATTAATTGCATACAAAACCATAGCTCACGAACTTTAATGTGGCAAGTATTTTTACTTGAAATGTCTTTAAACAGTATTCGTCTTAAATCATTATTAAAATATTTTAATACAACGAAAAATCAAATATTTTTGTTGAATTATGAGTTGAAGAGTGTTTATTTGAAATTAAAAGTTGCCACCCCCTTCAAAGCTAAAGTTGTTAAATTAGTTGCAGCTGTACTAAAATTTTTTAAATCAAAGTTTTTGTATCTCAACATTTTCGTCAAAGTCAAAGACATACTTAAAACTTATCTTAAGTAAAAATTTTTATCTTAAAAATGGCAAATTGTTCAACATTAATTCACTTAAATAAATCACATATTGAAGCAGCAAACTGTGATGCGTAGTGGTTCTTGAGGTTGTTCGGGTTGGTTCTCTGAGATTTTCGAAGCCCACAGATGTGACTGTTGTGTTGTGTGGAAAACTTATGTGATATAGTACCTGCAATGCTTTTTTTTTTAAATTTTTTTAGTGAACACAATATTTCTATACAAGTGTTCATCGATCCATATTATAACGATCCATTTTTAATAGTCAAGTCTCATTGCAATGGCAGTTGTATGTTGTCAGTTAAAAAATTGCGTATTATTTTCAATGACACCTTTTGTTGAAAGATTCTCTAAATACCAATTACAGTCCTAAACACCCTATATAGTGAACACCTCGATATAGTCAACACCCAAATTTTGACATGGATCCTCTAAATCATGAACAAAATTTAGAGAGCAATTTCAAGCTAAAAGCAAAAAGTGTATTTTGAGCAAATAAAACGAGTTAGTGAACAACCTCAATACTGTGAACAGGCCTTGCAATAACTAGTTCACTATATCCAGACACGACTGTATTTTCTTTCTTTCAAAACGAGTTCAATTGGCGGAACTACTAATACAACATTTATATTTTTATTGATTTCGTTACCAAAAACGCCTTTCGAAATTCGCCCAAAAATTAATGGCAGTCAACTTTATTATATGTATCTATCAAATAAAAATCAAATCAAATCAATCAATCAAATATATTATCGAATAAAAATCATATAATCTTGATTTTCGAAGAAACAAATAGTTTTCCACTTTTATGTTGTAATCATGCAATCTCAGAAGTTTACTTGTTAGCAACTAACCCTAATACACTTTTAAATATTGATGACCCACCCATTCCAACTACAAATCGCTTCCAAAAGATATCCATCGTCCATATGAATTTAGCTTTTATCTGCTATTAAAGTGCAGCACGATTGTTTGTACAAATCAGTTTATTTCTTATTCACTTCCTGATACATATTTACTGCGTATAATCAGCTAATTTCTCTGTAGCAGATTTGCAAACAAATAAATACTAAAATTAATTTTCTTATTCCAAGTTGTTCGTAGAAGCATTAAATGTTCAGTGTGCTTGTTTACGTTCTCTTGGCCACATTCACTTCTTTTCACCGAAACACCAATCAAACATGTCGCATTCTACAATGCTCAATTCTGCGTATTTATCGCAAATGAGCACCGGCTTACCCCGCCCTAAGCCCCGGCACCCAAGCACAATCCAAGTGTGGAAAGACAAATTCTTGAGCACCACCTTTTAGCGTCTTCAGCTGATTGTCGCTCGCTTGTTGATTGTCGAGATTGGTTTTATATTGAGACGGTCCGACAATAGCGGCCATAATGGCTACCGCAGTGCGATAAAATCGCCAACAATGGCACACTGTGCGCCACAACACCGCAAAGCCATTCTACCACCACCACCGCAGCCACCCCCAACCAGCGCCACACATGTACGCGCGCCAACTTACTGACGCGGTTTGTGCATTTAAACCGCACTGTGCGGCGCACTGTAGCCGCCCGCGCCCCGGTGTGGCTGCGAACGCGACGTCCGCACAACTGCTCTATTTCCCATGACCTTTGCTAACGGTATCACGTACACCGCAGCGCGCACACGGCGCCCTTTTGTTTTTACGCTCGCAGCCAAATCACCCAAAAGCTGGTGCACGGAATGTGTAGTGGCTGGCGTTGGATTTTCGGTGGATGTGGATTTTCGCACAACAAACAACCATACACTTGCCGGCATTAGGCGAGTGTATGAAAATAAAATGCAACACATCTGCTGGTCGTCATTGACAATACAGTCAAAGCCCACTTAAGTCGACGCGTCGAAGGCGCGTGGTGTGTGCTGACTATAATTAAATGTATCGGCACACGAGGTGATTATGTTAAATCTATTTATAAACGAATCGTGTAAATTTGCACATTGCAAAAATTAATAGCTTATCACTCTGTCAGATCCCTGCTCGTTGTGTTTGGGGTTGCTATGCTCGTTCATGAAAGTCACTTAAGCAACTTTCACTGTACTCACTGCAAAGGCAATGAGGCAGCCCCGAATCATCATCAGACCAAATTTTTCTTTGTTTTTGTCCATTTGGCCACAGGCCTGTTTGTGTAGGTTGTAATTCGAAGCCGAAAGAGTGTTTAAATTTTTGTTATTTCGGCTCGTTTTGATGTCCCTAGGACGGCATTAGCCTTTTGCCATTTAATAAATTCAAAAGTGCAAGAATATGAAATATAGCACAGAGTAATTAACCAATTAAAAGTGGACGATAGTCAGGTGTGCATGTCTGGCTGTCTGTCTGTCTGCCTGCCTGCCAATCCCAGGTGTTTCATTTGCAAATGGCAATAGTTGTTAACGTTAAATGAGCATTTTGTAAGCCATTGCTGCGGCAGTTGTGAAGTTCATTCATCAAACTGTCAACGCGGAACCGGCACCGTGGTACTTTTGCGCTCATCAACACTTTGACTTTGACGTATGTAATATACATGAACTCAGTGCTTCGCCAAGGTTTAATCCTTTTCCGCACGCACCTGATGCGAATCTAATTGCGCTTAGTCACGTTTCGTTGGGCATTTTGAGCGGCAGTGTGCCATCGAAATTCAACTATTCAACTACACGAGTTAAGTGCCATTCGCCACTGTGCAGCGGTTCATGCTGATGATCCTTAATTGCCGTTTGAGCTCTTTCTGCTGAGTAATCAATTTCGATTTGGTTTGTGTCCTTCTGCACTTGCACATCCGTTTCCGCTCTGCGTGGCGACGGTCTGTCTCCACAGCGCGCCGCAACGTCTGTTCTGCTGCTGTGCTTGTTGTCATTGCTTTTGTTATCGTTATTGTTTCGTTGTTTTTGTCGCCGCAAGGCATTAGGTGTTGCCTGTTTATTTGTACATGTGACGCTTGCTAATTTATTTACGACATTAAATTTTGCGCTTAGCTTTTAATTAAGCAGCAAATGTTGAGCAGCGTGTCGGCATTTGTATGGCCCACGCGTACGCACAATGGTTCGCACGCCTCACGTCTTTGGGCCAAATGTAGCTGAAGCACTATCGGCCCATTTTCGCAGTCGTTAGCTCAGTCGTCGGCTCAGTCGTTCATTGGTTCGGTAGTTCATTCGTTTGTTTGTTTGTTTGTTTGTTTGTGCAGACTGATGAATATTTATTTAAATGACTTCTATTTGCTTTACAAAACAGCTCCTCTCTGCTCCCCCTGCGCTGTATTACTCTATTGCGCGCACAACTGCCACCTGGTTTGGCATTTATTTGCAATGAGAACAACAATAATGCGTTTAATCAAAATAGCAACAACTGTAAAATCGAAATATTGTAATCCCATTGAAAATTCGATGTAAACAGACAGACACACATGCCGACTTTCGTAGATGTATATAGAAGGATTACAAATGTAGGGGGGTAGTTAGCATTTTCAGTGCAGTTCCAACCAAATTTTTGAAACTATAATAACACTGATCAACAGCAAAATGGCTTTTCTGGTTTTGATATCAGTTCTAGGGTAATTAGGGACCGCTGATTTCGAATCCGCAAACCGTTTTTAAAACTTAGTTTCCGGTTTCGCAAAAAATGGGCGTGTCACTTTTTCGGATTTTCCCTGATTTTTTCACGTTTGGGATTGTAATTTCTAAACTAATAAACCGGTTGAGATGATTTTTACTTTGTGTCATTTACAACACCCCCCGGCTTCTTTTCCAATGTAATTTATTTTTATAAGTTTTTAAAATCCGCGGAAATTGGACCTCAAAGTCGGAAAATATGGAATTTCATGGCATTTTCTTAAATGTTGCAAAACATGCACATTTTTTGTAAATCAATTAACAAGTTGGGTGTTAAATGAAAGCGGAAACATCAAGTAATACAACACAGTCAAATTGTTTGAAATGATTCCCATCCTCAACGAAATAATAGCAAAAATGTACCATAGTCATTTTCATAATTTTTCGTACTTTTTCCTTAAAAAATTAGGGGCCTCAAAATATGCTCTTTTATATGTTCCATTTATAGTCTGGAATACAAGCAAAACAAAAAAGATTTTGAATTGCTCGAAACAAAAAAAATTTTAAAACTTTGCATATTTTGAGGCTCTTACTTTTTAAAGGGAAAAAGCTGAAAACTGTTGAAAATTACTTTGGCACATTTTTGATATTATTTCGATGAGAATGGGACTTACGCCAAAAAATGTGGCTGTGTTGTATTACTTGATATTTCCGCTTTGGTTATACACCTAACTCGTTAATTGATTTACGAAAAGTTTATATGTTTTTGACGATCAGAGAAAACGCCTTGAAATTCCATATTTTCCGAATTTGAGGTCCAATTACCGCGAAATTGTAAAACTTATAAAAATAAATTACATTGGAAAAGAAGCCGTGGGGTGTTGTAAATGCCACGAAGTGAAAATCATGTCAACCGGTTTATTGGTTTAGAAATTACAATCCCAAACGTGAAAAAAGTCAGGGAAAATCCGAAAAAGTGACACGCCCATTTTTTGAGAAACGGGAACTAAGTTTTGTGGATTCGAAATCAGCGGTCCCTAATTACCCTAGAACTGATGTCAAAGCCAGAAAAGCCGACCAAAAGTCGAAATTTGTTGCCCTGTGTAATGGGCATTCGCACGACTTTTTAAAATAAATTTCGCGCGAAAACCCATTCGTCGAAATATTTTTTTTTCTAGGTTGGTATGACTGTCAGTGACATCTGTGCCAAATGTCACATCAAAATAATCATTAGTGTTTAGTATACGCTTGTCTTTCTGAAGTGCAAAAAGTGCATTCGGCGATTTTTACAACGAGTGAAATAATTCAACAAAGAAGTTCCATTCAATTTTTAAAATATTTTTTTAAATTTGAATTTTTTTAAATTTCTGGTGCCGAAATGTTAAATAGCGAAGCTATTTGTAAAAAGAGGCCGGAATTATGGGCCGACAACTCTTGGTTTTTGCACCACGATAATGCACCGATTCCACATGCATCGTTCCACAACCACCGTATTCGCCTGATTTAGCTCCGTGTGACTTCTGGCTGTTCAGCAAACTCAAACGACCGCTCCGGGGAAACCGTTTTGAGTCAATTGAAGACATTATACGTGAATCGCTGCGCACATTGAAGGCTATTCCGGAAATTGACTTTAACAACTGTTTCGAGGATTGGCAAAAACGTTGGCACAAGTGTAATGGGGCCGGGGGGCGGATTACTTTGAGGGGGACGAAATAGATTTGGAAGAATAAATAAATAAAGAATTTTAAAATTATGAACAAAGTCTTACTATTTTTTGCCCACAGTAGTATATTGAACTTGGGTTTGTTCCTTGTTCACCCAACAAGTGGTTACTGTTCTGTTAGAGTGTCTGTACGTGTGTAAAACTTTATAAAAATTGAGTTTCTTAAGTTCGTTCGTTTAAGTTTAAAACAATGACAATGCTTTCACGAAAATAGTTCCGCATTTTATTATTGGACGCCACATTGATCCCCTCCTTACTGAATGTCGGCTAGACACTGCCTTCTTGGCCAACGCATTAAATATTCATTCACACTTGTTCGCTTGAAAACTCTCGAATACACGCCGTTCTTAGCCGCCTTCGTCCTGCCACCTTTATCCTGCAACTGCTTTGTGTACGTGCATGTGTGTGTGTGTGTGTGTGTGGTGGGTGTAGGTATCTGTGCGTGTGACTCCAATGTGACTGCTTACAAATAAACACACATTTTGATTGTCGTGTGTGGAATATTAAAATCGCAACCGACCAGCAATAAGGAAACACATTATTGCTGGAAGCCATCGTGGAGATGCGAGCGAATATATTTTTATTGTTCAAGCGAATTGTCTCTATATTTGTTACTTCTGGCCAAGTCAGACCGCCTTGCGTCCAGCTAATGTCGCGGTCATTTCTTCAACTCTTGCCACTTAATCCACTCGAGAGTGTTCGCCGCCTGTTACTTTGTTTCTTGCTTGGTGACTTGTTTTTTGGCAACGCAATATTTATGTAGCCATGGCCATCGTCTTCGGTTGCCGGCCTCGGTGCGCATTCAATCAACTGCGAAACACAACACCGCCGGTGTCCTCTAACGCAGCCGCCGCCGCCTGCGGTGCCGTGGAATGGAATGCTCGTCCCTACTCAAAAATGCAATAATGTCAACCATCATTGCTGGCATCCTTAGTTCGAAGGGACTTCAAGTGGGTGCCCAGTGAACGCATATAACCTCAAGTGGGCAGAGGAGAATCTCTGTCTGCCGCAATAGCTCGCCGCCCATTGGCATCGCCTGATATGTGAGTTGTAAACTTTAATTACGTAGGCTGTTTGATTTAAATTTTAAAGCGTCAGTGTAGCGAATTTGCCGTGTGTACCGACCACAACCATGTATTGCGCAGGCCACTGTTTCACTTTATAAAATGTAGTTTCACATACTTGGCGACTGTAAAATGTGGCCAGGAATTTGAATCGTTGAATCATGTGAATGGGAAGGCGGAAATGGCCTTGACGTCGCCATCTTTCGAACATCGCAATACATTTTTCCAATATTTATGCATTCTGATATTTATTGCTTTCACAGGCTCACCTCTACATTCGGTCAGCAATGAACACCACATCGCCGAAATCGTCGCTGGCTAAACTGGGTTTGCACAGCGCGAAGCACAAAGCGCTCAAGGTGATGGTGCTGGGACAGAGTGGCGTCGGTAAGACTGGTTAGTTGCGCACACGGCCCATAACTAGAATTCACAAAATTGAATTAATATCTGAATTATGAAACCCTCTGCTGACAGCAATGGTGGTGCGTTTCATAACGCGACGCTTTATCGGCGAATACGATCCGAATCTGGAAAAGGTCTACACATACAACACTATGCTGGACAACGATCTCATACAGTTTGATATTCTGGACGCAGCAGGGCAACCAAACGTGCGTTCGATCTCCAATGCTGCCGTACACTTTTCCCCACCATCTCTTATTTTTGTTTTGTCATTTGCTCTGCAGAAGGAGGACTGCGTCAGTCTGGACTCGAATATCCGCTGGGCTGATGCTTTCATTCTTATGTACTCCGTGACGGATAAATGTAGCTTTGACGAGTGCAATCGCCTCAAGTTTCTCATTAACTACAACAAGCGACGACGCAAACTGGGATCCAACAGCAAGGTAAGCAACTTGAATCCAGCAACCATTGCAACGCCAGACGTTCCTTCTTCGTCTACACGCAGGACTGCATGTTGGAGGTGCCTGTGATTCTGGTTGGCAACAAGACCGATCAAACCGGCGATCGCATGGTGAACGTTGAGGAGGGCCAACGCCGTTTTCGCGAATTGTCGTGCGCTTGCTTCCATGAGATATCGGTGCGGGAGAGCGTGGACCAGGTGCGTTTGTAGCAACTTTGTTCGTCCATCTAAAATGTCCATCTAAACATCTCAACAGGTGCAGGCCGTGTTCCGCGATGTGTTCCGCTTCTGGCGTGTGTTCAGCAAATTTCCCAAACTGAAACGTTCCACCAGCGATGTGCAAAATGCCACCGACCTGGTGCTAAGCCCCGACTCGGGTTGTTCGTTCTATGATTCGACATCGCTGAGCAACGAGGCGCGTAGATCGTTCTTAATAAACGGTGAGCGATTTTCACTCGCGACTTGTTGAATGGTTATTTCATGCACATTTTGTGCGCGTTTAGGCAATGCGTGCTTGGAGGAGAGCGATCACACCGAATCGACCGATGAGCTGGGCTCCAGCAGTCTGTGCAGTTCGCGCAGTGAAATCGATCCACCATTCCGCAGTCGTGCCTCCACCGACGGCACGCTGCTCTCCCGTCCACGCCGATGGCGCTATCCGCCCCCCGGTTGCCTACTGCCGCACACCAATCGCGTCGAGCGGCGCATGAGCATCTCGACCAGAGGCAGCAATGCAAGCTACTGACTACACATCCATCACTGATCGTTCGGCCACCGAGCAATCTTCATGTCCAGCAGGACCGCCCAACTGTGGCGTGAAGTTGCACACTCAAAGCAAAGCTCAGACTCGAAGCGGAGCTGAAATTGTGACCGGCTTTCAATTGTTGTATTTCACACTGAGTTGGTGCAACAACATCCTACAACTGTGGAAGCTCTGCTGTGGAGCTCTGCTGAGATTTACTACTGGGTGCACACAACACGGTTGCATTGTAAGTGCCACTAATGCCTGATGGAGTTTTTAAGCACAGCCTTTTCGTTGGTTTTCTACGGTGCGTGCGGATTTTTCTGCAGATTTGTGTGTAAAAGTTTTTTTATAGAACCGACAGTTATGTGCCACTGTTGCCGCCACGTGTGCATTCATTAGCGCCAATCTAGCTGTGACGTTTACATGTACGAATATTTGCATTTGTAGACGAATAAAGGTTTCAAATTATTGCCCAACTGACCATAAAATGCGAAAATGAAATATTCCAGTAAAATAATACTAAATGCTGAAATATTGTACAATTACAAATAATTTAGAATAAATAGTGAGAAAAGCGTGTCAGTGTACTTACTAACAAAAACAAAGATATATATGTACTTATGGATAATGTACATACAACACAGTTGTTTTTCATTTATTGCATCTAAACGAGTTGCCTTAAGGACTTCGCTTCACATGACAGGGATAGTAATAGATATAAGAAATTACAAATATAAGCATTCTCCGAGTGTCCGATTTATCGATTCTCCAAGTGGGCAGTATTCAGTATTCCTCATCGATCTTCAGCAGATATTCCTCAGCGCGCAGCGCCAACTCGCGTATGTTGCGCAGGCAGCCGGCTGCCGCCAACTGCAGCTCTTTGTTCTTGGAACCGACACACTCCAAGAGGAACGGCACCACGCCGCTCTGCAAAGTGGCATCAGTGAGTGAATGCGTGCGATCGGTGCTAGGGGTGAGCGTACCTGGTGCATTGTGATGCAGTTCTGCGGATCGGTGGACAGCTTCTCCAACGCCATTGCGGTGGTGCGATGAACGTTCGGATTGTCACTGGTCAAATAGGTGACGATCGGAGTAACTGTGCGTAGCCGTCCCAGCTCTTGCGTGTTGTTGCCGAAGGAGGCGCAGTTAGCGATCGCTTCGGCCAGGGTCTCTCGCAGCATGTCGTCAGTGGTGTTCACTGGCAATGTACGGACAGATGCAGTGAAATGTGACCAAGTCGTATCGACGGCGTTTGTGCGCACTCACCCAAGTCGGCCATTTTGTAGATGACCTTCAGATCGGTTAAAATGGCAAGGTTTGTGTAGTCTTTGGCAATGGTGGCTATTGCCGCACACACAGCGGACAACACCAAATTGTCATTGGACTTCAACAGGTCGACCACCAGCTCCATGGCGCCCACCAGACTGCGCACCAACTCACCGGAATCGTTGGCGTTTCGCACGCAGGGGCAAATGGCGTATGCGGCATAGGCCTGCACACGTTGATTCGGGTTCTTCAGCAGCGACCAGATGAGTCGGACGGCATCCAGATCCTCCAGTACTCGCATACTTTCCATATCCCCGGCGCACTGTTTCAGCGCCTTGGCCAGATTCTCCAAGAGCGGTGGATGAGACGAGTTAAGCAGTGCCACGAGTGCGGGCAGTCCACCCACCCGGCGCAGTTCTTCGCGATTGTTCTGGAAGCGTACGCACTCGGATATTGCGCCCACGACGTTTGTGAGCACGTCGTCCGACTCGTCGTTGAGTAGCGCCACCAAACTGGCTACCGTGCGCAATGAATCGAACTTCTTCACGTTCGCATCGGCGACGGCGCACATCCAAATGGCGCCGGCAGCCCCGCATAGTAACGGTTTGTTGTCGCGCACATTCTTGTCCTTAATAATGGAGACGAGCGGCTCTAAGCCGCCGGCAGCGCGCACCAGGTCACGCGTGGTCTGATCGAAGGCGCACTTGTAGATGGCCGTGCTGCCCTCCATCTTTAGGTTAAGGTTGGGCGAATTCAGGTGCGTCACTATGTCGGCGATCATGCCCTCCGTGGTGATGGCCAGTTGGAACTTGGGCTGCAAGCAGAAGACACCGTGAGGTTGCGAAGCGAGCACTTAGTGGCGCCAGCCACTAACCTGTGACGCGCACTCCTGTATGGTGCCCATGATAGGGATGACAACGTCGATGTGGATGGACTTGAGCAGACGGGCCATCAGTGGCACAATGCCACTCTTGCGCATTAGCTCCTTGTTGTGGCGCGACAGCGAGAGTGACCACAGTGCTCGCGCGCCCGCTCGCGCCATATTCAAACATTCCAGCTCTTCGACAGTTAGATCCTCCCGGTTAGTTTGCAGGATACTGCGAACCGGGCCAGGTCAGTTATTCCACACAGTTGCAGTGCATTTTAAGTTCAGTGCGTACTTACCTCAATTTAACGTCCAGCAAATCAACCAGTTTCGGGATGCCGTCATGAACGCGCACATATTTCCTAGCCAGGCGCACTTTGCACACGTTCGCCAATGTTTCGGCGGCCATAGTTTTGAGTTCCCTCACGGAAGAGGTGAGTATGTAAACAATGAGTGGAATCCCACCCAGATCGACGATCGTCTTTCGTATGTCAATGTTATGCGAAATTTCGGCCAACACCTTCAACGAACCCAATTGACACTTGGAGTCGTTGCACTCGAGTATGTTGACTAACACATCCAGACCGCCGATGTCCTGTATGGCGAACTGATTGATCTGGGTGCTCAGATCGTAGTCGGTGAGGCAACACAACGACACAATGGAGGCTGTCTGGTTGCCCGCCTTTATGAACTTGATCAGCTTTTGTATATTGTAGTAATCGGCTGGAATTTCCGCTGTGCGTGCCACTTCCTTCCAGCGCTCCTCCTCGTCTGTTGATGACTCGACCTCGGTGGAGTCGGAATCTGACTGAATTACGCTCTTTTTAACACCGGAGAAGCGATCTGGACAGCTGCCACATGCCTCTTTTTGATTGGGTCGCAGAGGCTTCTTTGTGCTCGGAGCTTGGGATTCTGCCGCTTCCAGTTCTGAGATCTCTTCCGTTAATTTATTAGTTTTATGATTAGATAAAATTCCTGCAGGCTCCTGAAGGTTTTTTGTTTCAATTTCTCTTTCGGTCTCTTCAGACATTTCGCGATGTTGTGGTGTGGCAGAATGAGTGATTTTCTGTTCTGATTCTTCTACTTTCAGTACAAACTAAGCAGATTTGGCGTAAGCAAATATATTTATAATTATTTTTTGTTTTGTTTGTATATGGTTTGCAATTTGGTTGCCAGTTCACTTGCCAGCCTGACGTCGTTTCCTGTAGTTTTATTCGTAGAGACTGCGCGTACAGCAAGTTGCCTTGGTTTCCGAGTCTTCCTTAGTATATAAATTAGCAATGGCAGTGCATTAAATAAATTTAATAAATGTGAACCAAATGTGGAGACGGTTTACAGCAGCACTATGCTGGACAACGTCCTCATACAGTTGAATATTTTGAACGCAGCTGGGTAGTCAGCATCGAGTGTTGCGAAAGGGTTTCCGTTAACTTTCCGCTGCCCCCGGTGGCGAATTGAGACGTGGTCTGCAGGTTTGCAGCCAAAATATAGATTGACCCACGAAGACAGGAGGAGGAGTAGGCGCATAGGGCAGAAGCCCCATGCTGCAATCACACACCAAACCAACAGGACTGACAACTTGTCATGTAAAATTATAATTCAATTTGGAATGTTTAAAGCAAATAAGAAATTTTTACCGTACATTCTTATCTTACTGATGCCTTAAATGGGAGTCTGAAATTCAATTAGATAATAATTGACTAATTGTATTGATTACTTAATAATTACATATGCACAAACTTATAACTTTTTGATTTTTTTAATTTTTTGCATTTAATTTACTGAATTTGAATGAATCCTTAAAGACTTCGCTTCACATGACGGCTATAGGAATGGATATAAGAATTAAAAAATATAAGCATTCTCCGAGTGTCCGATTTATCGAATCTCCAAGTGAGCAGTATTCAGTATTCCTCATCGATCTTCAGCAGATATTCCTCAGCGCGCAGCGCCAACTCGCGTATGTTGCGCAAGCAGCCGGCTGCCGCCAATTGCAGCTCTTTGTTCTTGGAGCCGACACACTCCAAGAGGAACGGCACCACGCCGCTCTGCAAAGTGGCATCAGTGAGTGAATGCGTGCGATCGGTGCTAGGGGTGAGCGTACCTGGTGCATTGTGATGCAGTTCTGCGGATCGGTGGACAGCTTCTCCAACGCCATTGCGGTGGTCCGGTGCACACTCCGATTTTCGCTGGTCAAATAGGTGACGATCGGAGTAACTGTGCGTAGCCGTCCCAGCTCTTGCGTGTTGTTGCCGAAGGAGGCGCAGTTAGCGATCGCTTCGGCCAAGGTCTCTCGCAGCATGTCATCAGTGGTGTTCACTGGCAATGTACGGACAGATGCATTGAAATGTGACCAAGTCGTATCAATGTCGTTTGTACGCACTCACCTAAGTTGGCCAATTTGTAGATGACCTTCAGATCGGTTAAAATGGCGAGGTTTGTGTAGTCTTTGGCAATGGTTGCAACTGCCGCACACACAGCGGACAACACCAAATTGTCGTTAGACTTCAACAGACCAACCACCAACTCCATGGCGCCCACCAGACTGCGTACCATCTCACCGGAATCGTTGGCGTTTCGCACGCAGGGGCAAATGGCGTATGCGGCATAGGCCTGCACACGTGGATTCGGGTTCTTCAGCAGCGACCAGATGAGTCGGACGGCATCCAGATCCTCTAGCACCCGCATACTTTCGATATCCTCGGCGCACTCCCTCAGCGCCTTGGCCAGATTCTCCAAGAGCGGTGGATGAGCCGAGTTAAGCAGTGCCACGAGTGCGGGCAGCCCACCCACCCGGCGCAGTTCTTCGCGATTGTTCTGGAAACGTACGCACTCGGCTATTGCGCCCACGGCGTTTGTGAGCACGTCGTCCGACTCGTCGTTGAGTAGCGCCACCAAACTGGGCACCGTGCGCAATGAATCGAACTTCTTTACGTTCGCATCGGCGACGGCGCACATCCAAATGGCGCCGGCAGCACCAGCTAGTAACGGTTTGTTGTCGCGCACATTCTTGTCCTTAATAATGGCGACGAGCGGCTCTAAGCCGCCGGCAGTGCGCACCAGGTCACGCGTGGTCTGATCGAAGGCGCACTTGTAGATGGCCGTGCTGCCCTCCATCTTAAGGTTGAGGTTGGGCGAATTCAGGTGCGTCACTATGTCGGCGATCATGCCCTCCGTGGTGATGGCCAGTTGGAACTTGGGCTGCAAGCAGAAGACACCGTGAGGCTGTGAAGCGAGCACTTAGTGGCGCCAGCCACTAACCTGTGACGCGCACTCCTGTATGGTACCCATGATGGGGATGACAACGTCGATGTGGATGGACTTGAGCAGACGGGCCATCAGTGGCACAATGCCGCTCTTGCGCATTAGCTCCTTGTTGTGGCGCGACAGCGAGAGTGACCACAGTGCTCGCGCGCCCGCTCGCGCCATATTCAAACATTCCAGCTCATCGGAAGTAAGATCCTCCCGGTTAGTTTGCAGGATACTGCGAACCGGGCCAGGTCAGTTATTCCACACAGTTGCAGTGCATTTTAAGTTCAGTGCGTACTTACCTCAATTTAACGTCCAGCAAATCAACCAGTTTCGGGATGCCGTCATGCACGCGCACATATTTCCTAGCCAGGCGCACTTTGCACACGTTCGCCAATGTTTCGGCGGCCATAGTTTTGAGTTCCCTCACGGAAGTGCTGAGTATGTCAACAATGAGTGGAATCCCACCCAGATCGACGATTGTCTTTCGTATGTCAATGTTCAGCGAAATTTCGGCCAACACCTTCAACGAACCCAATTGACACTTGGAGTCGTTGCACTCGAGTAAGTTGACTAACACATCCAGACCGCCGATGTCCTGTATGGCGAACTGATTGATATGGGTGCTCAGATCGTAGTCGGTGAGACAACACAGCGACACAATGGTCGCCGTCTGATTGCCCGCCTTTAAGTACTTGATCAGCTTTTGTATACTGTAGTAATCGGCTGGAATTTCCACTGTACGTGCTACATCCTTAAAGCGATCCTCCTCTTCTGTTGATGACTCGACCTCGGTGGAGTCGGAATCTTGCTGAATGACGCTCTTTTTAATAGTGGACAAGCGATCTGGACAGCTGCCACATGCCCTTTTTTGGATGGGCTGTAAAGATTGCTTCTTGATTACGTCAACATGTAGCGAGTCCTCAGATGATAAGACGGAAGTTCGTGCGGAGGCTTGTTGTTTCTTTTTTTTGGAAGCTAAAATCCCACCACCAGGTGTGCCAAAATTTTTCGTTTCAATTTCTCTTTCGTTCTCTTCAGACATTTCGCGATGTTGAGATGTCGCAGAATGAGCGATTTTATGTTCCGATTCTTCTACTTGCGGTATAAACTAAGCCGATTTGCCGCGAGCAAATAAATGTACAATTTGTTGTATGTGTATTTTGGAGTTATAGAAGATTTCTTTGGCCACACTCTGGAGTGAACGACAAGGCCAATACCTATTTTACAATTTAACTCAATCTCTGGCAGTGTGGGTGCCAGTGTGACGTTGTTTACTTTAGTTCGATTGGTAGATTGGTGCGTGCGGCAAGTTGCCTTGGTTTCCGGGTATTACATGGGCTGAAGTGGGGGGGTGGAAGTTTGGTTTTTAATCCAATAACCCCATGGATTATTCATACAACAACACAATCATGCATACCACACCGCAATGGATTCAACACACTTTCTCCACTTTCTTTCATACATACAAATGTGGATATTTAGGTCTTTAAAGTGCACATCCTCTTTGCCGCGTATGCACTCACCTAATGTGGGTATCTAATTATGTTGCTTTCGATTTCTAAACGAATGTCCGCCAACCAAGAAATCGTGGCTGAGCGACTTCACATGTCGGCAGCATGTTTGAATATGTAAATAGGGTCGGCCTGACCTTTTCCGACACCCGCAGACCTCATTCCTGCTTTTCCAGGTCAAAGGTGCACGAGGTGTAATTGAAGTTGCATAACAAAATGAAGCTGATTACAGTGGAAGCGCTGAGGAACTGCGCAACTGGTTGACCAGCGTTCAGTACACATTCAGCTGCCACGCGCCCACTATGTGGTCGCCACTTTTTGTTTCCTTCACCTACTTGGCGCTTTTGCTGCAGCACCAACGCCAGTGCGATGCGAGTGCCATAGTGCCGAGGTAGATATAAGCAGGAGACTCAAAACCCAAGTACGCCATTCCACTCCACTCCTCTCCATCTCCAGCTCCTTCAGTGTTCAGCTGGACAACCGTGACGACGAGTACCTGCCGAGGTTGCGTCAGCTGCTGAGCGATATTGCGGTGGCGGTGCAACTGAAGCGCTGTTTCGTTGTCATCACCGATGACATGCACTACGCACTCTACGACGAGCACTTCTTTCGCCGCACGCACCGCCTGCGCACGTACTATTTCATTCGCGTGCAGCGCGGCGAGGACTTGATGGCGCCCAACTATCAGACGGTGCGCGTGCTGCAGAAGATACGCGAGCACAACTGTGACCTGCACATCATCACCCTGCTGAACGGGCTGCAGGTGAAGCGCTTGCTGCGCTTCGTGGAGAAGCAGCGCATCTTGAATCTGCAGCAGAAGTTCGTGCTGCTGCACGACTCGCGCATAATGGAGCCGGATATGCTGTACATCTGGAGCAACATGATTGAGTCGGTGTTCCTCAAACGCACCCTAAACAATCGGTTAGTATTTGGCAAGTGAAGCAGTGACAGCGTTTAACCTCGCCTTCTCCTGCAGCTTTCTCATCTCCACTGTGGCCTATCCGGAGATCTTGGATGGCGTCGTGGTAACGAAAACGCTGGGCAAGTGGCACGGGAGCAGGCACTTTCGGAATGCTAAACTTTTTCCCGACAAGACCTCAAATCTTAAGGGTATGTAGGTGGACTGTTCGAAAGACAACTTTCGCGGATCGTATGCGGCTTCATTTTTCTGCGCTCTTGCGCTGCTTCACAGGTGTTGCTGTGCCGGTGGTCGTGTTCGAACATGTGCCAATGGTCATGCATGGCACGGATATCAAATCGTTCGTGGGCCTTGAGGTGGAAATACTGCAATCGCTGGCGATGGCACTCAACTTTAGGCCCAAGTTCTACGTTACAGCCGATGCAGCGCATGAACGCTGGGGAAGAGCACTGCCGAATGGCAGCTTCACCGGTCTGCTGGGCCAAATGGTACCAACCCAACTGCACTCAGCTCCCAGCACACTAACCTACAACCACTCTGTTCTGAAATCCGCAGACTAACCGGACCGCCAAGCTGGCCATCGGCAATTTGCATTTGTACAAATTATACGCCACCGTCATGGAGCTAAGTCGCCCTCACAGCTACGAATGTCTGACCTTCCTCACGCCGGAATCGTCGCAAGACAACACGTGGCGCACACTCATACAGCCGTTTAGGTAAGTCGGCCCGCTGCAGCATTGGTGGCCAGCGACTCGTTGAACTCACACTCGATTCTCTTCAGCGGCCGGATGTGGGCCAGTGTGCTGCTCTCGCTGCTGGTGGTGTGCGGCGCCTTCTATACGCTCTCGTGCCTGCACGCACTGCTGCTGCATCGACAGTCGGACGCCGCATGCAAAATCCTGGCCGCCTTATGATGCAAGCGCCGCGTGGGTGCGCCGCCACTAACAGCGGCCAGCCGTGCTGCCATCTTTCGCGATGTGCATTTTCGCCGATATTTGAGCCGCTTGCCTGCGCGGCTGCACCGCGATCGCGATCTGTTCGACAATTTCTCCGACTGCCTGCTGCTGGCGTACAGCATGCTGATGTGTGTGGCGTTGCCGCGCGTGCCGCGCATCTGGAGTCTGCGCGTGCTCACCGGTTGGTATTGGATGTATTGCATACTCGTATCGGTTACGTATCGCGCCAGCTTAACTGCCATCCTGGCCAATCCGGCAGCGCGGTCAGTAGTGCCCAGAGACACGTGCGCAATTCATTCATTTTGCGCATTGACCATTGCAGCATCACCATCGACACCCTGGAGGATTTGGTGAAGAGCCGGGCCACTGCCACCACTTCGGTCAATGAAAATAAGATATTCTTCGACGACGCCTTTGATCGAGTGGCGCAGGACATCGGCGCAGACATGGAGGTTATTGATGATATTGAGGGCGTGGTGAGTGTGTTGGTGTTGTTTGATTTTGTAATAATTCAATCGCTCTCGCGTTTTTAATATTTCCTCACAGACGGATCGCATTGCCAAGGGCGACTGTGCCTACTACGACAATGAGTTTTTTCTGCGCCATTTGCGCCTGAAAGGCGTGCAACGGCGCGAGGAGCAGCAGGCGGCGGAGGTGGTGCTGCACATAATGCGCGAGTGCGTCATACACATGCCGGTCGCGGTGGGCTTGGAGAAGAACTCCCCACTCACGATGCATGTTAACAAGTATTTGCAACGCTTGATCGAAGGAGGTAAATAGGGGGCGCGGGAAGTGCGAACGATGCAAGTGTAAGTAATTGTGTTTTCGCACTTTTGTCGCAGGCCTCATTGCAAAGTGGCTGAAGGACGCCACAAAGGATTTGCCCGTTGAGGAGCAATCACCGCAGGAGGCGCTCATGGATTTGCGCAAAATCTGGAGTTCGTTTGTGGCGCTGTCGATTGGCTACTTCCTTGGCATTTGTGCAATTGCGGGCGAGAAACTGCACTTCGAGTACGTCGTGCGCAAGCATCCGCTCTACGACGTGTATAACACCCGCGTCTATTACAACTACAGGCGCAGATACCAGCACGCTTAGCGCCCGTCTCGCAGGCGAGTTACGAAAATTACGGGTTTTGTTTTTTAATTAAATAAACTATTCTTTATTTATTATTGTAGTGGTATTTAGACACAAGAACACACACATTTATATTGTGACAAAATAAGCGTTACAACACAACACAAGCATAATCGTTATTAAACCTAAAGGCATACAAAATCATTAATAAAACATGTAAACAGTCATACTTAATACTCAGTAAAAGGAATGTCCGCTGTTACGCATATTCGCCGACAGAATCATACAGATCGCAATAGTACAACTCAGGTGCATAAAGAATCAAAACGAACAAGGAACGTATCAGAAGGAACATTGCGGGGCTATCACACAATCGTTTATGTCTTAATTTTGCGACCCAGCTTGGACGCTGGATATTTGCTATGGCCGTGGCCGTGGCTGTGCTTGCTCTTTGCGGCCCCATTCGCGCGTAGTATGCCGTTCGGTTTGGTGCGGGTCTCGAACAGCACATCCGAGTCAGTCTCCGAATCGCTTAGCGATGTGGCACGATTAACTGTAAAAGCGCATTAAACGTATACAAAACTTTCTTTAGGCAAAGCATTTGTGCTTACACTGTGGCGCCTCTTCATCATGCGTGCCAATAAGTGAATATTTTTGTAGTTTTGGACGCGAACGTGGCTTCTTGTTCTGCCTGCAGGTGCATGCAATGCCCCAGAAAATGCCAGACAGCAGCAAGAAAGTCATTATAACGCCGACAAACACATACAATATAGACCAATCTGTGGAGTGAGTAAATGAAGCATGAGCAACTGTGATACGACAATGCTCAACGGGCGGCTTACCGCAATTGGCTTCGTCCAGACTCCAGTAGTAGGTGGCCGATGGCATCCAGAATGCTTCACAGGTGCAAGCGCGTGTCACCGGGTTACACACACCATGTCCCGAGCACTTGTTTTGGCATACCGTGGTGCGAATGTCCAAAAAGTCAGTACCCAGCAGGCTGGCGTCACGCTGCAGCTTTTCCTTAAGCAGTTGTTCAACAGTTAAACCATCAACTGGCTTACCCGGACCATCCGCATTGACCGTCTGCATAGAAAGCTCAGTTACAATGGTGAATAAACAATACAATGCTACACTTGGCACTTGCCTCTACGTAAAACACCAGAATAGTAGAATCGGCCCTGCGGCCATCGTACTTCAACTCGCGCACATGAATTTTCAGATCGCCCAGCAGTAGGCCAATCTTTTGAACAATGGAATTCAGTTCCGACTCAGTCAGCACTGAAGGACCTGTGGGCAAGGTCAGCTGTACCAAATTCATCAGCAATGGATCGGGATGTACAATCACGCTTGCAGTGTCAGTACTGGTGAGGCCCTGCTCATCGCTGACAGTTAGCTTGAAGACATAGCGTCCACTCACCAGATTGGACAGCTGCAGACAAAAGGAGAATGCAATTATGGCGTTCAATGAGTATGTAAGTCAGAGAAAATAAACCTACTACTAGCACTGGCTGCTTATCACTGTTGCCAACCACGGTACCGGCGGCTAAACTGGCATCATCACGCGTCCACACGTACTTCACCACCGCCAAGTCATCCCACGATTTCGAACCATTCAAATAAAGTGCATTCAACGGCAAAGTGACACTTTGGTCGCCGCCGGCATTGGCTATGGGCACCGCATTCTTTTCTGTTCGTCAAAAAGCAGTTCAATTCAATTAAAGGATTGCACAAAATAACATTTATAGTTAAGAATCATTTACCTTGAACAACCTTCACCCAAGCGCTGTCGGTGTCTGTGTTATTGTTCTCATCCACCACAGCTAATTGGAATTCGTATAGGCCCAGCGTCAGTGAGGTGGCGTTTGCTATCTGCAGTGGATATTTGATTAAATAGCAATCATTGTTTTAAATCACACACTTATTTAGAGATTACCGAAGCGTTCGCATTTGCTATCACCGCCGTATTGGGGCCAGAAACCTGTTTCCACTGGTAGCTCTGTATGCGTATGTCATCCACTGAGGCAGAGCCATTGAGTGACGCCCAATTGCGCGGCAAGTTTATGGTCTATGATGATGTTGTTAGCACTTGAAGAACAAACTCATTCATATGAAATGCGAGCTTACCGTATTTCCGCCAGCCGCTGCAACAGGCGGCGAGTTTGTCGGTGGCTTCACAAACACATGCACTTTTGCGGTACTGAATTGACCACTGCCATCGGTCACCTTGAGCACAAATGTGTAAATGCCTTCCTCCAAGTTCGAAAGCTGAAAAAAATTCGATGTGCATGTTGAATTCGTTATAATGTTCACAAACAGAAGCTTACCTGCGCGTAGGGTGTGCGTGTGTTCTGCATATCGACGGCCTTCGTCTCATCGCTGGCGTCTTTGGTCCACTCCCAGGCCACAATTTCGTGATCATCCGTGCTGGCAGTGCCATTCAAGGTCACATTGTTATTGGGAAGATACAGAATAACAGCGTCCCCTGAAGAAACATACAATTTAGACATTTCGGTTTACAATATCTCGTTGCAACAAGCCCAATGTTCGTGCCACTCACCTGCATTTGCCACCGGCGGATAGTCGGTTCCCTTCAGCACTGTTATATTGGCCGTTGTTGAATTCGTCACGTTGTCCGAATCGCAGACGGTCAGTTTGAAAGTGTAGTTGCCGGGCGAGTTGAGATCGGTGAGCTGAAGCGTATTGACCTCTGGCAATTTGGGCTGGTAACCGATCGGACCCTGGACCACTTCCCATTGCCAGCTAATGATTTTATCGTCATCGGTACTGGTGCTGCCATCCAACACAGCGTTCGTGGTGGGCTGACGAATGGTTTGCTCTTTGGGCGTGATTATCACTTGCGGCACGCGGTTGATGCGTTGCTCTGGCAATACAGTCACATTGGCCATAGCCTCGCCATAGGTGCCATTATCGCCCGTCACCGACACTTTGAACGTGTACAGTCCCTCTGACAGATTCGATAGTTTCACCTTGGATTGGCTTTGATCGGAGATGGTGCCATTCATGGGGCCTTTCGGCTGCGTGACTAACGTCCAAAGATATTTATATTTACTGCCTGTGGAATCTTCTTCAGGCACCGTGAATGCGGCCAACGTTACTTCCTTTTCGGGCAGACGAACCGTCTTGGACACTACCGAAACCACCAGCTTCTTATTGGACTCTATCTTCTCTGTGCTCTCAGTGACCTGCAGCTCCTCCTTGTTGCGCTCGACAACTGGCCGCGCCTCTGAGCCGGCGGACACCATGGAGAAGCGTTGTGGTGCGCTATCGTCCAACAGCTGATAGTCGAGTGTTTCTTGGAGCACGCACTCTCGTTGCTGATTGCGTACGTAGCCAGCGAGGCATTTGCAGACACCGGTCGCTGAGCTGGCACGTACCGGCACACATTCCTCCTTCGGTGGGCAACGACTCCCTAATTCGGACAGCTCCAGATCGCAGGTGATGTACTTGGCTGACTCCGGCGATAGATTTGCGCCATAGAAGGCCATTTCATCGGGCGTCAGCGTGTCAGCATCGTCCACGGACGACATCAGAAGCTGCTTCATGCGCTTCTCCGCCATGGGGAAGTCCTCATCGTCGTAGTTGGGCGATTCCTGAAAACCACAGAAACAGATGAACATTCATTTTGAGACTTCAATTACTCTTGTTGTACTTACCTCGGGCAAGTAACGAAATTTATGTGGTTGCTTCCAGAAGCTCAGCGCGTTGGCATTTTCGCCGTTTAGCTCACCCAGCGGCAGTAAGCCGGCACCGCCCTTTGTTGCCTTCAGCACATCCAGCCACGTCACATTCTCATCGTTGGCCCCCTGTCGCACCGGGCTTACGAGCATCATTTGCAAGCGCTCCTTAACCTGCGGCCGCTCCTTGGGCAGACAACGCTCGTTGCTGATGCAGCGCACATGGTAGCAGGTGCGTTTAAAAATCAAAACAACGTTGCAGGTGTTGTTGGTGCGTGCCTTTTTACAGCAAGCCGCCAGGCATGCCAGCGAATCCACCTCTTCGGATGTGCCCGGATCCAGCGTCGAGAATTTCTCAAATATGCCTGCTGTGCTGTCCTCACGCGGTGCGGCATTCTCGAAGACGTAGTGCAGCATGTTGGGGCACATGCCCAGCACCGTGTCGACATTGCGCGTGCTGATCGCCATGTCGGGCGGTGCGGCTGCCGCTGCTGCGCTCGACTCCAGCGCCTTTTGCGTAGTAGTAATTACTGCGGTGGCCGTGTAGCAGAAAACCATGAGCAACGCGCCCATGCGGCAAAAACTGTGCCAGCTGTACGTCTCCGTGTGCATGGCTGTCTGGCTGGTTAACTCGCCGACTGGCCGAATGGATTTTTCGTTTGTATCGTTCTCGAGAAAGTGCTGCGACAGCTATGCGTGTAGAATGTTATGGATTCTTTTCGTTTCTAGCGTTTATCGCGCGCTGCAATGACAAACTGAATATTAACTCGTCGGGGGCTATTATCGAACTGTTGTTGTTGGCAATTGCATGAAGGATTATCAATTAACTCAATTGCGAACGATTACTCGGCAATACCACCCACTTTGTGATGAGTGGGGTACCCGCTCACCTGTGTCTCAATTGCGTGTACTAACGAAAGCAGAGTGTGCTGCTGATCCGAAATTGCCACTGCATGATTCAAACGTAGCTGGAATTGCGCGCTGATAACACGCACTACTACTACTACTACTAAAATCAACCAATAAGTTTTATTTTGTTCCAATTGGAATGCACAAACGGAGTGACGAGAATTGTCTGGTTATTTTACTCAAGTGGCCGCTGCAATGCCGATAAAATCGAGTGGCGCGGTGACAGCTGATGAGCGGAGCAATTGCATTGCATGTCAAAGTCAGCTGTTTGTGTGTTGCGACTGCCATCTAGTGGACACTAGTAGTAAAATGTTCAAATGACTAAGCGGAAATGGGGAGAGCTTTGAACGTCGGTTGAGAACATAGCGGAAAGAAGAGTAGCAGTTTGTCAAGTTGTAATGAAGAATTTGAAGAAGCACTCGAAAGCACTCGAGTATTTCGAAATATATTTATGGACATTAAAACCTTATTTTGAATATTTCGCTTATTATTATTGATTCACCTAAATTTTATATTTTGTGAAAGCGAATTTCCTCACTTTTCTATTCCCCAATTGACGTTTCGGTGCCAAAATTAATCAAGTATTTTTTCCGTTACATTAAATTTTTATGGTTTGTGCATTGGCTAATTTTTTTTAGCCTGAACGATGTGTTTGCTATCAATCAGAGTTCATAAACTCTGAATAGCTCACTAATCCTCTGTTTATAACCCACAATATAAAAAAATATTAATGTTGAAATAATATGAAATGTTCTTTATAATTAAACAAGTTCTTTATTATTAGTTAAAAAGTTTGATATTGTATGGATTTCTCGCAAAATTTGTCAACTTGAATTTTTTAATAATCGAAACTTTTTCTCTGAGCGCTTTTGGAGAAATAATTAAAAGTTAATAACATATTAATGTTTAATATTTTCATATTTTATTGACGTTATTATTATAATAACAAAACAACAACAACAACAATTGACGCCCGCGCCAAACTTCATCAGACTAATGACACTTGGCCCATTGAGCGCGCTAAGGCAAATGTGTTGCTAGCACATGAACAAAACTTTTCTCAATTTCATTAACAACAAAATACAATACAACAGCAGCACCAATAAAACAATAAACTTATTAAAATTGAAATTAATGAAAAGCACAAAATCACTGCACAACTTGGCTGCTCACCACGGCTTGGGCAGCGGAACGGGAAGGTGCGTCGAATTGTCGCTGCGCGCAAGACGGCGAAGTGGTGCGTCGAATGGTCGCACAGTGGCTTGTGTGGAGTATTTAGTATGCGCGGCGTTTAACGGTATCAGTAAATTAGGCTAAATTGCCATCGAGATAAGTTTGGGTTTTGGGCGAAATTCTCTTGGCCATTCGACTTGTAAAGGAGGGGGGCGGACTTGGAGGTAGGCGGAAGGTCACGAGTTGAACTTCCTTAACGATTTTGCTTGCATGCGCTTCACTGTGTGTGTGTGTGTGTTTTTGTAATTGTTAGAAATATTT
The DNA here is from genome assembly GCA_964056695.1 of Melieria picta. Taxonomy (NCBI): domain Eukaryota; kingdom Metazoa; phylum Arthropoda; class Insecta; order Diptera; family Ulidiidae; genus Melieria; species Melieria picta. Next base: position 127,546,835 of record OZ057399.1, on the reverse strand, counting down.
CGGAATTTTATCGGCGTTTGGCACTTTCGCCAGCGTTGCGTTGTGATTGCTAATTATTTTTACAATTCCATGGGCGGCACTTTTCTAATTGCTGCCAACGCGCACTGCGACTATTTACGAGCGTAGACCAGCAACAGCTGGCGTTGATGGCTGAGCGTTTTCGTGCTCTTTTTGCGTTGCGCATTAAGAGCAAAGCGCCAAACTTTTCGCTGATCAAACTTTGGCGCTTGTAGGCTGTCGTTTGATAACTCTGCCACCGAAGTGACGGTGAAGGATGGCAGGGGGCGATTGGGGTTGGGGTTGTGCAAGTCTGCCGTTCTGTGAATTGTCGCCAACTTTTAATACACAATTGAGAAACTCGCCCGAAAACCCATTAAAGTCAATAGTCAATTTTAAAGCGATAATGGCACACATCCGCCTGTGTCCATTGTTCGAGTGCGTGTCTGATATTTCCGCAGCGCACTTTAAAGCGCCGTTTAAATTCGAGACGTGTGCAGAGCCGCCTTCCCTGCCCCCGCCTGCTGGCCGTTGCCGTTCGCCCAGCATTTATCACCGACGCCCACTAACAACACACCGACTTCAAGATAAGCCGCTGACTTGCTGCCGCGCGGGCTGACTGACTGAATGGCTGGCTGGCAGTGTAGCTGATTGGCTCGCTGCGCGGCCAGCCACCTGCCCACCCTTTCGGCCGTTGCCGGTGCTCGCAATTGTCGCTCGATAAGCATCGCATTGCTTCGGACTCATTTGGGAAAATGTGCGAAATTTCGCATTTATTTCGACAATTTCACACATTACGAAATAATCCTTTGCCATGGCGTTCTTTCCCCTTCGGGCTGTTCAATTTTTATTCCTATTTTTTTGGCGAAATGGTTTTAAAGTGTGAAATGTCTTTTATTTATTGTTTACCTTTGTGCGGATTTTAAAAGGGCATTTAATGGCATTTGCAGAGATAGAATCTGGTGCATGTGAAGTTAATGCGAACTGAGCTGAGGGAGTGGGGGTAGCGTACACAAAACCTGGTTTTAGTTTGCACTGAAAACTTCAGAGCTGAGCCATTACAGGGTCTATCAGAAAAGGTCTGCAAAGAGAAAATTTGAATAGCCAAAGAACAATTTCACACATTTCTTTTATCCATAGGACTTCTGAAAAACATTTTACCTTTCATGTCAAGTTAGCAGAAACTAAATACAGTGGACGTCCAGTATAACGAACTTTCCATTTAACGAATTTTCGATTTAACGTACGGGAAAATTTTTTCCATTGATAGTTCTATATTACGAACGAAAGTGAAATTTGCTATTCGATATAACGAATATTTTTGTTGTTTTTCACCCTTCGAATTGTTTTTATTTGAGCATTCACATTCTTTACAATAACAATGAATGTTTGGTTTCGTCAAGTGAACGGTACCTCAATTATTTTTGTTTTTGTTACGTTAAAACTTTCAAATTTACGTCAAGTTACCAACATTTTCAAATTCTGTTTGTATGCATTGCTGATCATTTTCACAGGATTTGTGTTGCGTTCGGTCGGCTTTTTTCTTTTAAAAATTAAAATTTTAATAATCAGTCAAGAGAAATTGCCATACAAAAAAGTTTACTTGCGGTAAAGAGGCAATCGCGCATCGAAGACTTTTTCACTTTCTATTTTATAAAACAAGATACTCCCATACCTCGCTTTGCGTCGTTTCGTTTTGCGTTGTTTCGAAGTTGCGTCGCTGCTGAATTAGTACTAATTTTCACTGTGCGTCGTTAGATTTTCGAAGTTGCGTTGTTTTGGGTTCGAGTCTTTAATTGTTTTTTTTTAATTTTCTTTTTTTTTTCTAAAAGATGGCACGACTTTTGTTTCTAATTGCGCCATGCCATCAAAACTCGGGGATTCCCTTTCTAACTGAAAATCAACGCAAACATTGGACCAATTTTTTGTGAAAGAAAACCGACTTACGACAACAGCCACTATGGACTCATTAGACAGTGATTAATTTGTATTTTGTTTTTATAAATTAATTGAATATTTTATTTTGTTTTAATTGAATTTCTTTTTCTTGTTTTTTGTATGTATGTAATACAATTTTATATTATTTTTGTTTTTTAAATGTTTACTTTGTTTAATTTTCTTTTTAAAAAGTTGTATTTTCGTAACCCTGGAACCTATTTTCGATCTTTACATAGTTTGCTATAGAAAATCATAATTCACTTTGCGTCGTTTCAGTTTGCGTCGTGTTTTTTTGGAACGTAACCACGACGCAAAGTGAGGTACGGGTGTATTTGTTTAACCTTCTGTCTGTCCTTTGCTCAAAATTGCGTTCGCTGTCCTTTGGGGTCAGGATGACCCCAATCAAATGGTTATATAATTTACTGACAAAACATGAAGAAATGTTACACATAAATCACGAAAGAAAAGGGGAAAGTCCCGAAAAGTGTTTTTCTCGATTTGTTATTGGGTTGTAAGCGCAATTAACACTAAATAACACAAGTAGACGAGTGCACAAAACCGCTGAACCTTTTTTTTAATTCCGCCTGGGGTCGAATAGACCCCTACGGACAGGCAAAAGCTTAGAAACTGAATATATGAGACTTATTTCTTTAAGAAGGATGGTTTAAAACAAAAAAATTTTCGATCGATTTAACGAATTTTTCGATTTGACAAATTGGAGGTACAACATAAGATTCGTTATATTGGACGTCCACTGTACTAAGCCCCAGCTTTGTTTTCCGATGCTTCTTCAGAGGTCGTCAAATAAATAAAAGTCAGAGCTCGGAGTCAGGATACCCATCTATCTGTCTATCAAAAGAGTGTCCAAAAATCAGTGAACGTTCATTGTAAAATGTGTATACAAAGTTCGATATTCCCCCATTCGTTCTCGCTGCCATTCTTAGCCCAGAAATAAATTTGCACTAATAACACTTTGAACGCGCGAAATTTTCAACACTTTTGCAACATAATTTATGTCTACATTCTACAAAAACACACACACACACACACATGCACATATGCATACTCTATGCATCGACATGTACAACAACTACAACAACAAGCAACATATTGACAGACAATGAAGTCTTCCGGAAATTATATTTATTTCCGTAGATTGAGCACAACTCAACATTTCAATATCCTCTGCCTGACTGCCGAAAACAACTGCGCCGGCATCAACGCCAATTCGTCACGTGATCTGCTGTGCCAGCTCCAACGCCAACGCGGCCAACTTCCACGAACACGAGCTTCTTTTAAGGCCGCGCCGCTCCAATCGCACCAGTTCGATTGCGCTGGATAAAGTTTCAGCGTTTTAGCTATTTCCGTGACAGTAATCAATTTATTTTTGGCATGGCGCTTATTGCATTTCCCGTCCACGGACGCGAAAATTGCTGCCGCGATTCAAGACAGATTTTCGCCTGTGTCGACGTTCAACTTTTCCACTCCTTACGCCATTGTTGTACATATTCCTTGTTGGCGCGGCGTTTGCTGTTGGCATGAAGGGGTTATCCAGACTTGGGCGCACACATGCACGCAAGTTTAATCAATCTTCGTGTCTGTGCCGCACTATCAATTAAAGCGCAGCGTTAGTGCGCGCGTGTCAGTTTGGCAGTCGGTCCCCTTGTGCCCGGCACCCGCCTGCGGAGGCTTGGGCTGACACTGATATTGGCGGTGCATCACACACCCGAGACGCACTCAGTCATCTGTGGGCAAAGGCTAAAGCGAATTTGTGGACCATTTACCAAATTGAAAGTAATGGAATCTATTTTTTCCCAACTTGTTCTATTATCTAATGTTATTTTTTCACTTTTAAAGCAAAGAAGGCGGCAAAAGTGTAGAAGTACAGCAAAGTTCTTTCTTTCTAACTTTGTAGACCACAATTGAGGAAACTATGTAGAGCGTTTTTTGGTACGGGGCTTGAACGCTGAAGTGCGAGTCTGACGGCCAATGTTAAAAAGTTAACAAACTTGTTTGGCAGCTTCTACCTACAACACTAATTGGCAAACCTCTGTAAGACAAAAATTGACCTATGAAAATAACTCCCAAAGTGTCATTCGCAGTGGCGCACGCAGGATTTTTTTCGGGGGGGAGGAGTTTGTGTAACTTTGTTGAGAACTTTGAAATAGAATAAAATTTAGATGTACAGACCGTGATCCAAAACACATGTATGTTTTCCCTACCTGACATATTTTGGTACTGAAAGTTCAAAATAGAAAATTTAGTGAAAAGGAGAACATTTTTCTCTTTCATTTGATATCCATATCTTCATCATTGCACAACCGCAAATATTTAAAAAAATATTTGAAATGTGTATGTCTTTAAAATTGTAAAGTCCTTTAAAAAGGACTTTGGGCCAGAAATTGAAAAACTGACTATGCCAGGTTACTATAAATGACCTCTAGTTTCACACCTATAACAACATTAGGATGGGTCTCGGCAAAAAAAATTTTTTTTTCGCACGGTGTGAATGAAAGCTAAGTGGAATGGAGGCTAAGCTAAGTAATAAATGTAAAGTTGGTGTTTTCACTCAGTGCATCATAACTTTGTCATTTTTCGTTCGATTCTATTGTTGTTAGGGTTAATATTTGCACAAATAATATATCTTTCATCTTAGATTTTAAAACCAAAGGAGATAATTTATTTTAGCGATAAAAAAACATTCAAAAATTTATGATTTTTGAAAATGGTCGAAAAGTTAACTTTTTACAACTTTCACCGCCAGTAATGTCTCTAAATCTCATCTGATTTGGACAATCTGTATATCTCTAGAAAGACTAAGGTATTATCTTCTGACCGAAGGACAGCTTGTATTAGTCGAATTTTTCGTTTACGTGATATGTACTCATAACTGAAACAACAGGGAAAAAACTGATTTTTCGAAGATTTTTCGAAAACGCTCTTTAAAAAATTTTTTTGATTTTCAGTTTCGTGTTCAGCGGCCCAAAGTTAGTCTAGAAAAAACTTTTATTTTTTGGTGCATTTTTTGTGTCGAGTAGTGTTATTGATGATTGAAGATTAATGATTGAATACACCGTGCGACAACAAATTTTACACACGAAAAAATCTATATACTCGCGAAACTAGGGGCCAAATGTAGTAAAACAGCGTTGTTAGTTTTTCTCTCTGACGTCAGGATTTTTTTTTAAAGGACTTTGAAATTTCAAGGATATGTTTATTTCAAAATATTATTTAAAAAATTGAGCCCATGGCAGAATAAAAATATGGGTATCAAATGAAAGAGAAAAATCCTTAGAATCTTAGAAAATTTGTTGTTTTGGTGTAAAAGGACGAAGAGTTATTGAAAATGTCCTTTTAAAACTTTATCCTTGAATATCCTTGCAAATTTTCAATAATTTTTTCTAAAAAAAATATATTTTAAGGACTACTATGTACGCTACTACATCCTTGAATTTCGTCCTTCTAACTTTATTAGTTTAAGACATACAAAATTTAATACTTCTCTCTATAGGATATGGATAATTTCAATATCATTAAGGATGTTGAAATCGTATTTATAGAGCCATTTTTGCACTTTAAAAAAAATAACAAACTGACCATATGATAAATGGTTAAAATACTTTAATTGTATTCTATAAATATATTAAATTTTACATTACACATTTGCAAAATGATTAGGTGAAGTTAGTGATGAACACGGAGAGCGCTTCCACCAAGACATTGCGGTAATTGAAAAACGCTTTCGGGGAAAAGAAATGTGTCAAATACTCTCCGAGTATTGTCACAAACGTCAAAGTTAACGCATACATTTTTCTTAAACAATTTGTTTTAAAATAAATAATTTATAAAATGCATTCTAAATGCGTTTTAAATTACTTTTGTTAATTTTTTTTATTAAATTGTGAGCACTAGTATTCACAGTAAGTACGTATCCTCATGCATTCATCTTGCTTCTCTTGGATGAGTTTTATTGAAGAAAACTCAATTTTTAAGTTTTCAATGTCTTGTGAAAAGAAATCCTTAGGTTCAAAGGCAATTTTGAAATTGCAGAATTAGTGTATTTTAACCTCTAGTTTTAGCAGCATAACGATTTATGAGTTAATTAAATATTTTATGTTTGTCGTACGGTGCAATATATCTTTGTTTGAAATAGTTTATTAAATGTTTTATATCTTAAACTAATAAAGTTAGAAGGCCGAAATTCAAGGATGTAGTAGCGTACATAATAGTCCTTAAGATATATTTTTTTCAAAAAAAAATTGGAAATTTGAAAGGATATTCAAGGTTAAAGTTTTAAAAGGACAGTTTCAATACCTCTTCGTCCTTTTGCACCAAAATATTAAATTTTGTAAGATTCTAAGGATTTTTCTCTTTCATTTGATACCCATATTGTTATTCTGTAATGCGCTCAAGTTTTAAAATAATTTTTTGAAATAAACATATCCTTGAAATTTCAAAGTCCTTTAAAAAAAAATCCCGACGTCAGAGAGAAAAATTAAAAACGCAGTTTTACTACATTTCGCCCCTAGTTTCGCGAGTATATAGATTTTTTCGTGTGTTTTGAAATTTTTTGATTTTTGTCGCACGGTGATATATATGATATATACGATTATAAATTAAATTTCTGTACGAAAGATATTTTGGGGGTTTAAACCCCCAAACTTCTCCCCCAATGTGCGCCACTGGTCATTCGAAATCGGCCCAACACCTAAAATTATATTGCTTTACTCTCTTCCTTTCGTCTACAAATTTTAACGCACAACGCTGATGGCATTAGTTCTTAATCGGTCTAACGTGGCCGTCATATACCTATCTATATATTATTAGTATATATTTATACATATGTAAACAACAAATAATGTGGTTTCCTACAGTGCGTGTCATCGATATCTCCCAACCAATTCGTTGCCAATTCATCCATTCAACAACTTCATTGCTCCACAATCACATCCCAAAGACTTTGAACATTTGCCCTAATCCGCTTTTCGACATTCGGCGCGTCCACTCGTACGTTCTGTTATTTAATAAGATGACCACGCAAAGCATTTCCTTGCAATTTAATTCGTGTTTCTATTTCCACTTCGTTGGCGAATTTGTACTTTGGACACAATCGCATCCTTGCTGGCGGCATAACTCCAAAAGGCCAACCCTCGCCCGCGCCCGCCGTCGCCAGTTGCCAACTGCAGTCAGCGCACTGGCTACTGGGCTGTGATTGAGCCAATAAAAGCGATTGGATCCACTTTCTTATGATGTAATAATGCCGCAGCACCACTTCTGGCCACAAGTACACTTCAATCCACACACACACACACACACACACACACACACACTCGCATTCAAGGTGCACGGAAATAATCGCCCACACACACGAACACACATGCACACAAATTGATTGCGTCTTGTAGCTGCGCCAGCAGGGGTCAAGTGCTGGAATTGATGTTTCGTTTATGATTTATCGTCACCCGGCTCGCCTCGCCACGAATCACGAATAACGCAAATAGCGCAAACAGCAAATATTATCGCAAGTCATAGTGAGTCTGGCTCGGTGCCGAGTGTGGCCGGGTGGCCGCCTGTCGATCGATGCGTTTGATGTCCCTTTCGGTGAATTACAGTAAAACAAAAACTAAATTAGACGTAATGATGCTGCGCGAAAGGGGGCGGTCGGCGGCAGCGGCGGCTTGTCGTCACGCTGTCATAATCATCATCAACAGCTACAGCAACAGCAACAACAACAACAACATCGGTGCAAACATAACAACGCTGTGACCTCGCTGCCAACCCCCGCAGTCGACAGCAACGCCACTGACACCACCACCCCCCATTATTATTGCCAGCAGCATTACAACAACAACATGCCCGCACACATATGTTACAGCAGCTTGTCGTGGCTGAGGCAGCAATGGGCGGGGTGGTGGCGGCGGCAGATCCTGATGTAATAACCGTGTTCCCAGCTTGTAATGCGGCTCAGCCATTTGGCACGGCCAGCGTGCCGCAGTGCGCTGTGAAGTCGAATAGAATAGAATGGAATGGAGTGGAGTGGAGTGGAGTGAAACGACGAGAAATGCAAGCTCGGCGCGGCGGTGGAAAGCTGAAAGGTTGCGCTATTGTCGGGGAGCAGAGCGTTTATGGCTCACTTACGGCTCTTATGGCGCACTGACAAGTGCGGCGCACAGAAGGCGAGCTGCGATTCGCGCTCCCACTCCGCTCGCGCCGCTGGCCGCAAGTGAGTTATGCCACTTGCGAATTGTTTTGATGTTAACTGTGTGATAATTTAATGACTGCTGACGCCTGCTGCCTGGGTCGCTGCCTGAGCGTAAAATCGGGAAATTGTGAAATGTGAAGAATTTTAATTCGAAGGCTGTGACGCTGTGCAATGGGAAACAGCAGGACACGTTGGCCAGGCGCCGGAGAGCGAACGCGACGGGAGACAATGCGAGAAGACAAAGTGGCGGATTGCACTTTAGTTGTTTTTGTGTATAGTTGTTCAATACGAAGGCAATGTACAAAATTTGAATGAATGAATCGTTCAAATCTGGGCAGAAGAATCCTTTATGTGTACATGGAAAATTAGAACAGAAACAAGTTTTAACAGCAAACCAAAAAGAGCAACACACAACTTAATCAGTAACATTACTGATTCCGTACAATATAGAAGCTCATTTATTACACCGTGCGACAAAAATTAAAAACAATTTTCACACCGGAAAAAATCCATATGGGCGTGAAACTAGAGACCAAACATAGTAATACTGCGTTCTCAGTTTTTCATTTCTACATCCTTTGTCCTTTTAAAAGGACTTCAAAATTTTGAAGGGGATAAAAAATAAAAAGTAAAAAATAGATATAAATATATAAATAATACTTAACCTCGTTAGAATATGGCGATATATATATCAAATGAAAGAGGAAAGCCTCAAGAATTAAAAAAAAATTATTTTGTATCTATTTGTAAGAAGGATATTTAATCTTTTATATCCTTCAAAATTTACATCGAATTTTCTTGAAAAGTAAGTATGTTAAAACCCCAAATCTGCTTGATCCCGTGTCAAAATTTCATTATTCTCGCTTCATTGATTTTGTGTCTTTTTATTATTTAAAATACTGATACTCAAATAAATTAGAATTTTTGTACTTCATTAGCCTTGCAGCTTCCGCCTTGTTTTTAATAACTTTCGAACCAATAAAGTTAGAGTAACGAGGTTAGGTATTATTTATATATTTTTTATTTTTTATGCCCTTCAAAATTTTGAAGTCCTTTTAAAAGGCAGAGGATGTAGAAATGAAAAACTAAGTACGCAGTATTACTATATTTGGTCTCTAGTTTCAGGCCCATATGGATTTTTTCCGGTGTGAAAAATGCTGTCGCACGGTGTTATTTGTACATAAATTAAAAACTTGCTAGCATTTTTTTGTGTTTAAGTTTTGTATGGCTTTCTATTTTTTTTGCAGTTCTAGCACAGCCCGAAATCTGTGGAATATTTATACGACTATTTTGCATTACACTGGATGACAAAAATCAGGTATTAGTTGGGCACGAAGAAAATTCTACTTGGAAGTTGAGATGTGTGCTGACTTATGATGAAGTTGATTCAAATATTCATAAATAATTAAGTTCTCAACATAATACTTAAAATTTTGTCATCTGGCACGTCTGTAAACATCCCAGAAAAGTTGATTTTTGTATAACAAGTTTTTGTATACCAAGAAATGAATCTAAAACCACTTAAAAACATGCAAATATGCTTTCAAATGAGTTCATAATAACAAAAATTTAACCTTCCACAATTTGTAAACCTTACAAATATGTATAGTTGAGCAAACCATCCTATTAGTTATATTAAATTTTTGCTTTTCAATTGACATTGATTTTTTGGTGTGTAAAAATCACGGTTGCATAGTGTTATATCAAAGAAAGCACGATTTTATGCAAATGAGTAAAAATAGTTTAAAAAATTCAAATACTTTTGAATTAATTTGTTTTATGGATTGGAAATTTCCGTGATTCGGATGCAGCCTAGAAGTGTAGAAGTCTAAAGAATAATAAACAAAGTGGAATTTTAGTTCGAAGACAGCGAAATTTTTCAAAGTTCAGAAATTTCGAATATAATCTAAGCATTATATTTGAATTTTCTTATTTATGTATGTATATATGTATGTATGTTATATATGTTTTATAGATATGTAAAGAAAGGCTTAAATAAAACTTTACTCGAATTCCACATAAAATATATATTAAACAGTATTCGAGGATTTTTAACTGCCAACCTGGATTGATTACACATTTGTTCGTCCTCGAGCCAATTAAAAATTCATACTTGAATATCTTTTATACTAAAGATTGAAATTTCTATTAGTTATATCTGCCTATTTGTATGCCAAAACAATCAGCCAATTCGCAGCAATGTCAAAGTCAGAGCTGCTTCAATGCTTTGCCAACGCTTCAAAATCTTGCGGAAGGGTGCACGTTTTCAAGTAATCAAATAAACAACTTAAATTATTATAAAATATTCATTATAAAACTTGGACTTGCTCCAAGCTCGATTGGAAAATATGATCGAATTAACGTGTGAATTTTCATTTTGCTAACAATTGTTAGACAGAAGAGGGAGAGCGAAAAAGAGAGACATAGTGAAACATGTTTCAGCACCACAGCTGAAAATCACTGTTGCCAACTTAGTGGAAATCAAAACGCGGGCAATATTTAGTTTGGTGTTTGGTGCGTTCTTTGGTGCTTTTTTAATTACTACTAATCTACTAATTCTGCAGTGTTATACAACACTATTTTTCATTTAACAACTATACAACCGGTGGCGGTCAAAGCACGAGGCTTATGAGCAGTGGCGGATTCAGGGGGGTGGTTTTGGGGGTTGAAACCTCCCCCCCGAAATATTTGGATCGACTATAAAACTACATACAAATGAAAAGACATTTTATAAATATTAAAGAATTACTTTTTGAAGCCCCACCCCCGCCCCCCCCCGAAATATTTTTGTGAATCCGCGCCTGCTTATGAGGCAAATGCCTAGAGCGGCATTTTGGCAGGGGCGGCAAAATTTGCGAGCGAATTTTGTACGTGAAGAAAAAAAATATTTGAAAAGGTCGCCAAAAATTCATCAAATCACCGAAAAATGTTATCTTAAACCCATTTTCGGCCGCTACCAGAAATAGCCAATATTTTTTTAATTCCTTTTAAGGACTTACATTTAGGACCTTAATCAAGAATATTTTTGGATTTTTTTTGTGTTTTTTTTTTATTATTTTTTTTATAAATTAATAAAAATTTAATTTCAAATAAAAACAAATATATATGTATATAATTTTGGTCAAATAATAATCAAGCATGAAAACAAACAATTGTTGGCTTACATATGTACATACATGACGACTTCTGGCCAATGGTCGATTTTTCGACCACTGAAAAGTACGCGGTGCTGAGAGGTAAAAATATTTTCATAATCTTATGGATATCAATTGATTGTGGTAGTTTGGTCTTTAGGCTTCGTAAATAATCAATAATAAATCAATAATTTGAAAAGGTTATATATTTTTCAGAATATTCAAAATATGACTAAAAAAATGCTTTTTTTCGTGCCTTCGCCAACATCTCTAAATTTATCTTTTTTAAAAAAAATTATTATTTCGAGGGGTTACCAAAAGACCAAAGCTATTTTATGCATCAAAAGTTCACAGATATAATGTCTAAGTGCAGAGCTACTCTCCTTCAAAGTGGCTGGTCGAAAAATCGACCAGCGGCCGAAAATGGGTTAAGTTGCATTTGCATAAATATTCTCACATGTTCATTAAAAATTGTAGTATCGATCGATTTGTATGAAAAAAATGAATTTAAACAGATCACATGTGGTTGATAATTTTCATAAGTATTTTAATAAGTATTTAAAAAAAAAAAACTGGGGGCGGCACTCTGGCAATTTGCCTCGGGCGGTATATTAGCTTTGTCTGCCACCGCATACAACACTGAAATGCTGGATCAAAGTTTGGATATTACATGAAACCTGAAGTGATCCTCCTTGGCTCAATTGCTACTTGGGTGATCAGGGTTGCCATAAATCTGCAATAGTTTTTCTAGTACGTTACAAGGAACATTTAACAACTACTTGCTCTTTTTTTGTTGTTTTTTTTTTCTATTACTGCTTTTTGAGTGAAAAGAACGCGAATTTTAGTGCTTTCTGAAAATGAAAAGTTGGCAACACTGATGGAAATTCATACTTACCGGTTTCAGGTGCTGCTCACATCTCGATTGATTATGTTTGTATATCGGCCGAGCCTGGCGGACTGGCTGACTGTACTTACGAGTTGATTTGCATAAAACTGTTTGGCTGACACATAAAATTAGCATAATGGCAAAACAAAGCAGCTCAACCTATTAGCGAATCAAGTGCCACTAAAGCCAAGCAGCCAGCTTACCGCTCGATACGTAGGAACGCAGCCGCGTGGCGTGAAAAATACGCCAAGGCTTTGCCGGCAACAGGAAAAACTTGCGACACGCCCTGCCACTGTCGTTGGAAAACTTTCTTTAGCACGCAATACGAGTTCACAAGTCAAATCTACTACTATTTGTAGAAATCGCTTTTGAAATCGTTGATATTTCTTTAAGCAACTATTTGAGTTTCTCGAATGTGCAGATTTGTACGGAAGTTTAAACGTTAAATTTATGTGCGCATCTTTTGATGATTTGTTTGTTGCTGTAATGTTGTTGCTGTTGCGTATCCAACGTCATTGCTTTACGTTACGTTTTCAGCTGCTGAAAAGTGTAGCAATGCTAATGTGCTGAAAGCCTGAACACACACACACACACGTGCACCAACACACAGTACACCAGGCTTTCGATGGTTTCCACCTCTATAAAAAAATAACAAAAAAAAAAAACAATACGTGTGCGTTAAATGTGACATCAATAACGGCGGCTAACAATGAAATATGAGCAGCGGCCGCAGTGGCGGCGCCTGCCAATTTGCGCTTTTGGCAAAAATAATAATTTAATTTGCCCAAAGCCAAATGCCAAATGCCGCGCACCAAAACCACAAAACCAAACCAATGGAAATATGGGAAATTGCAAGCACAAAAACAAAGTACGTACAGAGAAAAAGTGGCAATAAATACTAAAGCGCAGTTTTGCAAATTTTGCGGCCTGTGGGTTATGGGTTTCGAAACTAGAGATTGACGCGCTCGAGTGGCTGAAAAAATAAAAATCATCATTGTTATTAGATTATTAAAAAAATGTAGTTATTAACAACAATTTTTGACCAAACAATTTTCAAAATGTTTTTAGTGAGAAGAGAATTTTTTAATATTTTAATATTAATGAAAATATGTTTTTTTAAAAATTTACATTGCTTTTAAAATTTTTGAAAAAAAAAATTTTTGAAAACAAATTTTTGGCTATTAATTTTTACTAGTTGTAAAAGTATTTTTGGGTTTAACAAATTTTTTAATATTTTCATATTGTTAAAAATTTTTAATTTTCATTTTTTAATTAAGTTTTAATATTTTCATATTGTTCAAAACATATTTTTTATATTTTCATATTATTGAAAACATGTTTTCCAATGTCTTATATTTAGTCTAGGAATATTTTCAAAATTTAATACAATTATAATGCAGTTTTGGACAAAAATATATTTTTATTTGTATTTACAATCACTGGTAAATTTTTTTTCATGTTTAATGTTTTTTTACATTGTCATATATTTATATATATTTTTTGTAAGCTTTAATATTCGAAACTTCATGATATTTGAATAAAAATTATTTATATTACAACACTGATGTGTTCCATGTTAGAACTGTTTTGTTAGAACACAAAAAATACCTTTCGTTTTAATATTCATTGCAATTTATTGTAAAACTTTGCAAAGCAAAGTTTCTTCATAATCCCAGGAACTAGAATTTTCCTTCTCCAATTCTATCAAAATAAAAAAACATGCAACATTTTAAGGCTCCAGATATGGGCCTGTATGCGTGTATAGTGTGGCTGCATTTTGCACGCGTGAATTTGTGGTTTTGCTAAACGCGGCCATCGCGTGCAGAATGTTTTGTGGTTTTTTTTTTGCGAATTGCTCGAGCCAAGATTTCGCGGGGATTTTGGCAAACCTGCGGCACGTGACGTCTGTCTTCGAATCCGCACACTCACACACGCACAGATGCATTTGAGTTGTCGTGTGTGTTGTGGCTAATGAATACAAATGTGCATTAGCGTCTCATGAAAAAACAGCACAAATTAAATGACGCACGAAAAAATCGCTACAAATGTCTTCTGTAATTTCGCACCCCCGCAGCTGCAATCGGCCGTGCAAGCGCGAACTTTTCCACAAGCCGTTGCCGCCGTGCGCGTTTCAATACTCGTATGTACCGCCCCGCCGTTGCGGCTACGACTGACCCCGTCGCCGTTTCTAAGCCGCGAGCAGCGCTTTCAACTGTTCCAGTTCGTCCGGTCTAGCATCCAAATGAGTTGAGTCTTTGTTATTGCTTTTGTAAAATCTTTTTATTCACACAATTTATATTTATAAAATTTGAATTTCTTCACTTCGGACGAAACAAGTTGCTGAAAAACAAAACGAATAAAGGGAGGCTTCTTTTTTAGGTATTTTTAATCAACTGTTTTGTTTTTATTGATTTTTGATTTTTACTAAAACTGTTGTTGATGTGAATGTTGCAATGGTGAGCGTGTGGTGCGTGTGGTGTAATGTGATATTTGGTGTGAACTGCGGCCCGCCGGACAACAGCAGCCAACCGCCGGCCAGTTGGTGGCCAGTGTCGCACTGTTGGCCGCTGGCCACTGGCACTTTAGCAGAAGTGCAAATTGTTGAACTGCTCGCGCTCGTTGTTGATCATGTTGTTGTACTTCCATTTGTCGTTGTTGGCGGCCGTGTTGCCTTTGCTGCTGCTGGCCGCAGCAACTGGCGCGCTGAAGCCGAAGCTCATGCTGCTGGCCGGGCTGGAGGAGAGCTCGTGCTTGTTGACGCTCATGTTGCGCATGGGGCTCACGTCCTTGGCGGAGGTGGCTGTGTGGGCGGAACGATGCTTCTGAACCATGTTTGCTGCTTTCGTGTTAGCGATGCGGTGAATCGTGGTGTCTGGTGTGTCAGTCGATGAGTGGGACTACTCAAGGATGCGCAGTGTTTGTGGTCGGGGCGTGGACGCAATCAGGGCACGTTCTGCAGATGGGTGAGCACTGAGAACTCAAGGCGGTTGCCGCAGTTGCTCGTGCGTGAGCCTTTTTTCGATGATAGATGCTTGGAAAGGCTGCAAAAACACAGTGCAACACATTTTGTTAGAATCATGGGCGCAGTTGAGACGCGCTCTACTAACCTCAAATTGGCTAATAACTTGGCTTTAGTGTCCGCGCGGTTATTCATTGACACATAAGCTTCTGCAACTTTGTGGACTGAAAACTTTCAATATGCTGCAAGTTGTTCAGTTTGCTGAAATTTCGATTTTATGTTGAGACTGTAGGCACGCAGACGATTCTTGATGATCGCCGTGAGGAATGGTTTTGCTGGTGCGATGCGCGTTGGAAACTTGACTCTTTGAAAAAATCCAAATGAATGTTGCTGTTGGGGGTCGCTGTTGCGGTTTTTATACTCGCCAACCGGTCATGCGATCGCAGCGTGATGATCTTCCCCGACAGTTGTTAGTCTCGGCTTTTTGCGGGTAAACTAGTTTGTTGGCGAACAGAGCCACGGCAAATTTGTGCTGCATAAATTTGCCTTAAATTACGCGCGGCTCGGCCATTTCGCTAGCGTCGAATTTCACCTGTTTTGAACGCGCGCCTTGACGCTCGGCTGTTTACATCATCGCGGCAGTGGGAAGTTTGTGGACACGTTGCTCCATTTTGGCGAAAAGACACAAACATCGCTAACTAATCGGCACGAGCTGAATTAATCATCGACCCATGGCGGCCAAACGGCCCGCAAACCAACGCGCCTACGTCACAAATCACCACCGATGACGCGTGGTGCGTGGCAGCTAGTTGCCAACGCTGATGGGGTTCCTGCTGTTAATTGCATTCAAATGTCATGCTTAGCATATTTTGTGTGCTTTCCATTTAATTTAAAATTGCAGCGATTGAAGCTTTACGAGTTGTTTGTATTTTGAATTTGGACGCAAGTTGTTGGTGGTTTAGCTGCCGTAAACAAGCAAATAAATATCTTTTAAGCATCTTTAACAAGGAAAACATATGGTTGTTGATTATATGGTAATTGAGAATGCATAAAGTCTTGAAGAGATATATATATATATGGAGATATATGACTGAAACTAATGTCGAGAGAAAGAGAGGGAGAGAAAGCACTGCTGGCAAATATTCACAAGCAAATTGGTACTACTTTTTTGATTAGCGTCTTCTTTTTCTCCTAAATTCAGTCAGTGATTTGTGCAACCTATTTGTTGCTGCCATTGCTTATGTAAATGGCTTAAAAAACTTAATATGAGTTGAAATTGTTTTAATCCAAATTTAAATTTCTTTAGTTAACTTTGTTAAAAAGAGCTTTAAGTCGAACATTGATCGCTTGCAGAACCCACTGGGAGCATTACAAATGTTCAGAGCTGTATGTGAGATATGTATGTTTGTATGTCAGATCAACAACCACACAATGTTTGCAACGGTGAAGCTATCTTGAAGGTCAGACGAGCACAAGCCTTCGTTTGGTTAGTCACGTCACCCAATTTAGCAGACGATAAACGATTGCAAACGAAGGCGAATTAATTTCTATCATTAACTTTCGTCAATAAAATTCTACCCCGGCAGAACAACACAACCGATTAACGTAACCAACACAAGGCAATCAGCCCAGAATCGTATAAGATGGAAGAGTCTTGTGGAGGCCCTATGCTCCAGAGAAGAGTGAACAAGGGGAAAAAAATAAATAAAATTTACTAAATCAGAAGAATTATTTATGGGAAAAACTGCAGCTTTGGGGAAAGCAGAAGGTACACATTCTTCATAAAAAACAGATTGAAAGAATTTTTGTGAAACTTTAAGCTTGTTGTCATTAGGTATCAATTTTAGATTCAGAAAGTTCGAATTGTCATTTAGCTTAGCTCATGCAATGAACAATTTGTATGTATGTATGTATTTATCTATGTGTCTGTTTATATAAGTGGGACTCGTCTATGTATTATTGAATATTAATATTCTCATAATTTAGAAATATATTTGATAGTCAGTTTTGGTGGAGATTTACTTGACTCTGTTTGGGCACAAGGACTTTAATAAGTTATAAGCTTTTTATTTATTTTGTTTTGCCCGAATTTAATAATTTTTAAAAATTGAAAATTTTTCAATGACTTTTCAAAAACCAAAAAAGGAAAGATGCAGAAGTGTAGGTAACACCGCAACGGTTCCAACTGTATATGAAACTCCGTAATAACTTCGTCCAATTAGTGGCCAGTAGTGTCCGACCGAATATTCGGTTTCGGTTTCGGCCCAAATAAGTGGTTTCGGTTTCGGTTTCGGTTTCAGTTTCGGCCAAAAAATGGCCGAATAGCCGAAACCGAAACTTTCTAGTATATTTTTTACATTTTATTGTGTAGCAGATATATAGTGAAAGGAGAAGTAATTTAGATGCCAGCAATGTAAATAAACTTCTTTTGTTAGCATATAATATTAAATGATTTAATTTTGAATATTAGCGAGTAAGGTACGAAAGGGTGATTTTTTATGTTTACGTTTTTAAAAAATGAATAAATTGTTTTTATTAATATGTATTTATTTATTTATGCTATGTTTGTTTGTTCTTTATTTACTTAATGTAAAATTCGTGATATGGTGATTTTTATTTTAACTAGAAAGTTTCGGTTTCGGTTTCGGCCGAATATTAAAAAAAAACCGAATATTCGGTTTCGGCCCAAAAAAGTGGTTTCGGTCGGACACTAGTGGCCAGAATAACAAACCTTGGCGTTAACCAACCAAATTTACTCTACTTGCTTCAAATCTTCCACTACTAGTCCAACTCAACATTTTACGTCAACAACTGGGAAACTTTGCTAAATTTTTCTTCAAAGCATTTTACAAAACCTTAATTTTCTCTCCCTGATTTGCATTAAAAGAACCCATATCTTTAATTTTTACACTTTGTCAGCTTCACTTAAGTGTTTCAATAAGTTTATGCAGCCAGGAGTGAATATTCCGTACATATTTTTTAATTATGCACGCAGTGATTTAATGCTCTGTGCACAAGATTTGTCAAGTAAAACAAGTTGTAAGATTTTAATTAGATGCAATTGAAATCAATTGATTTAGAAATCATTTTGAAAAGTAGGTATGTTCGTTTGTCCGTCCGTTCGCACGTTTGTAATACGTAAGTGGTGCGAATGAACTAAGCTGAGGTGACTCCGAGTAGGAACAGTCCGATACCGAACAGAAGATACAGCCAGCTGAACGGACGGACGGATAGTGGCACGTACGGACAGACGGACACTGGCTATTAAATAGACAGCGCTGCAGCAGGAAAGTTGGGTAAACAAGCCGACTTACTTACCGACATTCGACTTTGCTCTCGCTTTGCTTATGTGCTTCTCTTCCACTCGCATGAAAATGGCTGATGCAATGCAACTGGTACTTTTCGTCATGGCAGCAACTCGTAGAGGGGCCTCTCGAATTTGAATTTTGTCAATATTTATGGAACCAAACCGAAAATACCGACGAAGCAGTTAAATTTCCAAGGCCTGAAATCATCATTTGCGATTTGATCCATATTTCTTTGGTCTCTGTGGTTGTATAGTGTTGAAATTAACCCTTTCCGGAAATTTGTACGATATATCGTACAATTTTTTCGAAGATTTTATATTTGAGTAGTTCATTAAGTGTTGTATCATTCTGTTTAAAAATATAAATCATAGTAGCCGTAGCTACACAGTATGAGTGCGTTTTGTTAGCAGCTTTTTGAAAAACCAGCAAATGACTGTACTTCTGCGTAGGAATTTTTAAATATGTAATACTTTTTGGTACCAAAAAGCGAAACAATTTCAAAGTTTGAATCTCGGTTGACTTATAAAACTTACTAAATTTAACATTTTTTGCGTCTAAATATTTTTCCCGAGTCTTTAAAAAAATTGTACGATATATCGTACAAATGACCACAAGGGTTGCAAAGCTTTGTACGATATATCGTATAAATGGAAAGCAAACGTTGCAAGTTATGTTTGCATTTTTTTAAAGTTATAGGTTTGGTAACCGATTTTTTGCGTTTGCTTGACTGCCACGCCCATCTGTAATCCACTTGGCTAATAAAATTCGACTATTCGGCAATTTTCGATTAAAAATAAGAATTACTAGACGATTTTGTGTTTTACTGGGCAGACACGGGTTATATAAGGTTAGACATGCGTACTTGCCACTCCCACTACGATAGTAAGAATCGGCTATATTCAGTGCCTTTCTGCAAAACTGTACGAATTTTAATTGATTCTGTGTTTTATTGAGATTAAAAGGGCTTTGCAACAACAACAACGGTTATATAAGGCCGAATAAATGTGAATCAATTATTTATATATATAATTTATATAACTTGCGAACAAACTGAAATCACGTTTTGATTTTTTTTTGTTATAATTTATGTTTTCTATAAAAAAAATCAATGAATTGCTCATAAAACTTAAAAAACCGAAACCAAAAATTTATGAATTTTTACTCCTTTGCGGACCATTGTACGATATATCGTACAAAATTGATAAAGCTGTAAATCTCAACCAAAATGATTTTTTTGAAATTTTTTTGTATTTTATTGCTAAAATAAGAGTCAATATTTTAAAGGAAAAATTTTTATCTCAAGAAATGTGGAAATTGACCGGAAAGGGTTAACACTAGAAAGACAACTGCGGTCATTTTGACGGTTTTTCATTTTTAAATATCTGTATTTTCTTTAGTATTTCTATCAACTTTTTCTTTGGTAACTTTTGTTTTTTTATCGTAAAAAATTTTATATCTTTTAAAAATTAATTTTAAAAAAATTAGCCAAATCCGATGTGTACTTTTCGAGATATAATCAAATATGATATGTAGTTTTTGTTGCTATTGAAAACTTGCGGTCTTTCTAGTGATAAGTAAAATCTTTGCTGAATGGTGTGGCGCTGTGCGCATGCGCCGCTGGGCCCATAATTCTGCGTCAACCGGTACCGGCCGGTCTGAATTTCCACCACCGCTTCACTGCGCCGCCGCTGTGACGTGCTGGACAGCAGGTTATTTGCCATCTCGCGCTCCGGCATTGTATGTTCCCTGCCGGCCATCCGGTCGACGCGGCTGCTCGGCCACTTAATTGATTGAGTAAACCAGTTGACGGCGCTGATTTGCATTTGCTTGTTTACGCGGCGGTGGTGGCGGGAGCAGCAGCTTTTTTCGCCTACCTGTCCGCAACCAACGGCCGCATTCGTTTTCAGCTCGTTAGAATGTTGTGCACAAAATGTTTGCGGCGCATTGGGTGCTCGGCGAGCGGCGCCGCTGCCGTCGGTAGCTGCCGGCTGCGCGGACGCAACGTACTGTACCCAGGTATTTAAACGCGCTGCAATGCACGAGAGCGTGCTAGTAAGAGTTCGTAGATCCTCTTAGAAAGTTTGCATCAACGTGCACCAACAACACTGCAAGCTCCACGTTTAGGCGCCGCGCCACACACACACACTTCTTTCGACGTCAGCGCAGCGAACAGCGCACGGAGCGGTTGACCGCATCTCTCGGCCCAAGCAGGATCTACCGCCACATTGGCGAACTCAGCAGCAGCATACCGACCACATTAAACCGATGCGCTGGTGCAGCTAAGATTGGTGTCAATGCAGAGACCCTCGACCACGGATACGAAGCAAAAGCTACTGAAGTCCTTGCGGTGAGTTGGGTGCTGCACGCGCTCCAACTAACTAAACTCAATTGTAATATTTTCCCTACCCACAGCTTGTCCAAAAATCTCGCCTCCTGTAAAGGCTCACGCACTGGAAATTCCGGCAACAATCTGGAACTTAAAGTGCTGACCCACATACAATACGTGCCGTGAGCAAAGCCAACTCGACAGACACCAGCAGACCAGATTCCAATTCCAAGCTTAATTGGCCACAGAACAAGCATCTTTGGATAGGCAGACGCAGACACCTCAACATGGTCTACACGGAGCGTACGGAAAAACACATCTCGCCGCAGGATGAGAGCACTGCCAGCAACAAGCACTCAAACGCTGGCTCGACCAAGCACTGTCAGCCGAGCGCCAACAGCAGCTACGCTGGCAGTCAGAGCAGCAGCAGTGGCAACAGCAGCACTGGCGGCAGCTCCAGCTGGAGCAAGCACGCGTCGCAGGAGGACAAGTGGAAGTACAATCAAATGGTGCGCGACAACCGCGAAAAATTCAACAGTCTGCACCACTGCTGAGAGCGGCGCAACTTGGACATTCCGTCCAACGGACAAGGTTCTTCCCCGCGGCAGTAGTCAACCTGCTGCCAACGCCTAACAGTCTTCCACCGCCGCGCGCTTCGACATTGGCTTCATTGGAAAAATGCAAAATGCAATTTGAGTATTCAAGAACTAAAAGGGTTAAATTACCCATACACACATGAAATTCATTGGAAATGCGCCATTTACTCATCGATCATCATTGTTACCGCATCATTACTAATACTTGTCTGCTTGTTGATCATTCGCTAGAAGAAAGAATTCTTCACATAAGTCCTATCGAATTGAAGCCAGTCGAATTATTTTTTATTAAATTTCTAATTTTTCAGCTAGTCAGTAGAAAATTAAAAATTGAACTGCTTTAAACCAGAAAATAAAATTGTTATAAAATTTGGCATCTACTACATAAAAATCAATTATTACATATATCATGAAAACATATTGTTTGAGAATCAAAATATGCTACAGAACACAAATTACTACAATTGTAAAAATATATTGAAAATATAAATGACTCATGTAGCACTCAAGTTCGATTTATTTATATGGAATATGGATTCAACTAATTCTTGAAGGAAAATATATTTTAAGTGGCCCATAGAGGAGTAAGACCAAGTTATATATTTGCTGAATACTTATAACAGCACGACAAGCACTTATCTTAGTGATGTTTAACCCTTTCGGAACTACTGGGACAATATGTCCTAGTTAACCCATTGCTGCCGGGTACCAGTTCCGCCCATACAATTTTGATAAAATTTCATACACGACCTAGAAGTGACCCAAAATGATCAGAAACAAAATTTCAGCTTTATATCTCTGCACGTTACTGAGATATTCATTAGGTATTTTGTACCCATTACGCAGCAATGGTAGCTTTTTTTTCCATACTTTGTGAAGTGATCAGCTAAACACGTGAACAAAAGTTGTATTGTTTACAGGTGAGTTAGGAGGCAGATTTTTGTGAAGTTCTAAGGCCACTACGTTTCGCCACATTTTCCACCTCCGGAAAATTCACGATTTTTGGAGTCTGGTAACTCTAGCTAGATGGCGAAATTTTAGGGTGACCTTCACTAGATTAAGGTAGTTCCATCTTTACCCTAACTATCCCTATCAATGGTTTTGAGAGATCTCAAACATTGACTTTTTTGTGATTAAAAAAAAAAATCAATTTTCATGGGTAAAATTTTACCCATTAGGCAGCAATGGGTTAATTTGAAACAAGGCATCCCAATGATTGGTGAAAGAGGCATAACCAATTAGCTTCCACTATTCGTTGCATTAATGTATTTTTTTTATATTTAACAGATTTTTCATGTCCATTCATCTGCTGAAAATTATAAGCTCCCAGAATAACGATCAAGGATCAAGGGCTTTGCTTACATTCCAAACACATTTTTTAATACTGTTTCCAATTTTCCTTATAGTAAAAAAAAACAAGCTGTTCTCGAGATAAAACTCCATCGCGAAAGGGTTAAAATAGCGCACACGTGCGCCTCTCTTTAACCATAATTCCCAGAATTTTAAAAGTAACGTAACGTAACGAAAATATTTGTTTAAAAAGTATAAAAACTGTATAACATGTTAAATTTATAAATGCAATATAATTCTAACATTCCATTAGAGGATTACATAAAATAATGGAATCGAAAATCTTTTAGATTTATCACCATTTGAATTCTTTAGTGAGACTGTGAGGCTCACTTCTGGGAATTAGGGTTAAAACTCTCATATCTACGCGAATACACGGACATAGTAAAAACTCTCAGTGCACTTTAAAAATCCAGAACCAGAAACAAATAGACTACAAACTGGATACTTAGTTTTTTCATTTATTCTTTATTAAAGTTTTTATTCAATTGGCGAAAACATGATTGACCTGTACTGTGAGTGCGACTTTAACTATAAATGGGCAGTTTTATAATCTTGTGTCGATATCAAACGGGGGCTTAAGAACTTTTCATAAGTAATACTTTTTTTCTCAAACTCAATTCCACGAGTTCTTCACTTTAAATCCAAAGCACCACTAACCACTAACACTACTCGACAAAAAATGGGTTCATCGCATGCTCCTAAAAACAAAAGTATTTTTTAGACTAATCTTCGGCTGCTGAACACGAAACTGAAAATCAAAAAATTTTCTTAAGAAGCGTTTTCGAAAAATCTTCGAAAAACACTTTTTCCCCTCTTATTTCAGTTATGAGCACATATCTCATAAACCAACCATATCACTAACACAATTGGCCCGCCATTCAGAAGGTAATTAACAAACCTTTCCAACGATATATAAATTGTCCAAATCAGATGAGATTTGGGGAAGTTACTGACGATGAAAGTTGTAAAAAAGTGAATTTTTCGTCTCCTTTCCAAAATATGTCAGGTATGCAAAACATAAATGTTTTGGATCTCAGTCTGTAGATTCATACATCTAAATTTTTTTCTATTTCAAAGTTCTGAAAGTTCGAAATAGAAAATTTAATTAAGAGGAGACAATTTTCCTCTTTCATTTGATATCCATATCTTCATCATTGCACAATCGCAAAAATTAAAAAAATATTTGAAATGTGTATGTCCTTAAAATTGTAAAGTCCTTTAAGAAGGTTTTTGGGTCAGAAAATGAAAAACTGACTATGCCAGGATATTATAAATGACCTCTAGTTTCACGTCTATATCAACATTTGGATGGGTCTCGGAAATATAAAAAAATTTTTTCGCACGGTGTAATAAATGAAAAGTTGGTGTTTTCACTCCGTGCATCATAACTTTGTCATGTTTCTTTCAATTCTATTGATGTTAGGCTTAATATTTGCTCAAATAATATATCTTTCATCTTAGATTTTAAAACCAGAGGAGATCATTTATTTTATCTATAAAAAAACGATTCGAAAATGTATAATTTTTGAAAATGGTCAAAAAATTCAATTTTTTCAACTTTCATCGTCAGTAACTTCCCCAAATTTCATCTGATTTAGACAATCAATATATCGTTTCAAAGGTTAATTAAGTACCTTCTGAATGACGGACCACTTGTGTTAGTCGGATGGTTGTTTTACGAGATATGTGCTCATAATTGAAATAAGAGAGGAAAAACATGTTTTTCGAAGATTTTTCGAAAACGCTTCTTAAGAAAATTTTTTGATTTTCAGTTTCGTGTTCAGCAGCCGAAGATTAGTCTAAAAAATACTTTTATTTTTAGGAGCATTTTTCGTGTCGAGTAGTGTAATCAATCGCTGTTCTGACAAAACAAACTATCGTAGTTAATATTAAAGTTGCCGGCCGGCGGTAGTGCGCTGGCCTTTCATTTCAGAGGCATTAGGTTCGATTCCTAGCTAGGGCTGGTTAAACATTCGTCTACTTTTACTGCTTCTACTGAAGCGGATGAGAATGACTGAAAACGTGAATGAAAAATGTGAAAGAAAAACTGCCAACTATCGTTCGAACTGTAGCTTTCCTCTCACCCTTCCCCCATTCGCATTCCCCCACACACCACAATTTTTTGACTTCTAGTTTGTTCATAGCAAATTTTTGAACTCCTGCAAAAGTTTTTGTGCGCCCATTATGCAGACATCTAATAGGCAGTCGATTGAACGTATACGACTGAATCGATTGCTTCTATGTTTCTGAGTACAAATTTATAAAATTTTCCACACCGGAAATGTGTCCTTTTAATCTGCCAAAGCATCAGTACAAATATCGCAAGCTGCATACAAATTTTTCTTAGCATGTAATCAGAGCTTCATCCATTTTATGACAACTTATATCGCCTACACTTGTTTCACTTTTCTTGTTTTCAATTGGCACCATTAAAAATATTCGCCTTGGCATTTCCGAGATTCCCAACACTTTCACAAAGTCCAGCAAACGCCATGCTTCTGACCTGGTCATGCTTGGAACACTTTCAATCCACAACGCATTCTCTCCCCGCACGGAAGGAAGCTTTTAACCACAAAAGGAAACTAATTTTTTTCCAAACTGTCAGGATGATGCTTTCCATCGCTTCGTGTGCTTCAATCAAAGTCGCACGCGCGCCTGACGTAGCTATACCGCACTGCGTGGGCCAGATTGCGAACAAGTGTACTCGTACCTATCTCCAGCAGCATCCATTAGCTGCAGCACATTAACGCCGGCCCGACATCGTTCCGCAAGAGCGGCGCCGCCCAATGCCTCTTCGCTGTGCGGTTTTCAATGCCATTTTCGACTTTCGGCTGTAGTGATTCTTTTGCCAAATTGATTATGGCCGGGTGGAGGGCGGGCGTGCTCGCTAGTGACAACCGATTTTTAGCTGCGACCGACTGACAGACACGTGCAGGCGCGGAGCGTGGCACTGAATATGCTGAGTGCATTCACGCTTCGGCTTTAAAGTTCATTGGAAAAAAGTGCCGCAGACGGGCTGTGGACGGCTCGGCATTGTGGTTGGGGTTGGGATGAGTTGATGGCTCGACACATGTTGCTCTTATTGCCAGCGATTTATCACAGACAATTGCAACTGTGCGGCGGCGGCGGCTGGCGTGGGCCTTAAAGTGTTAAAATGGCAAAGTGTTGACACAGGGTGTTGGCGATTAATTCGCACATGTCAAGGCGGGTTGAATGTTGAATGAGGCATTTAGGGAATTTTTATGTAACTTTGGGTGCTAAAAAAGCAACAACGAATCATAATTTTGAGCAGCTTTAAATTAAGCGTCCTGACTTTGCTTGATATGACCAGCTGGCAAATGAGTTTTTGACACAAAGACTGCCGGAAATAAGTTGCAATGGTTTCAACTGTCGGCCAAGACTGGTTGTACTAATCAATAATTCGTAATGACTTAAATTTCCAACGAGATTATCTCATTCTGTTGTGACACTTGCAGGCAACATTCTCCGCACTTCAACACGAAAATATTGCAACTCACTTACAGATACTTTTAAAATCACAAAATACAAAATTCCTCTTGTTTTCAGTTTTCCCAATTTTTTCATCACTCTTGCTTTTTGATCATGGCGCACAGCGGGCGGCCGACGTGGGTGCAGTGCCAGTGATGTTGTGATAAGTGACAGTGTGAACAGATGAAATTCCGAAATGGGCCGCAATTGCAGGTTGCTGTTGCTGCAATTTGCGCTTCCGTCTGCAAGAATGCGAACATCAGCTCGACAGCGCTCGCTGAACACCGACGCCAACACTGAAGGCACACTTTGGCCGCGCCCGAGGTGTGGGTGCGGTCGCGGGCCTGCGTGCTGTTGCCTTGGCGCGTTGTAATTAAATACGCCACAGGTGTCCTTTGAAGTCGTCACAAATGTGTCACTTGCAAGGATTCCTTTGCCGGATGCCGACGAGCGCGTAGTGGGCGGAAATAAGCAATTAAGTCATCATTATCACTTTCTTCAAATGCCGTTGCCGCTGAGGTGGGGGAAGCGAGTGCAAACAGTTGATGACATTTACGAATTTTATGCTTTTCAAACGAAGTGGATGGAAATGTTGAAAGCACGCAGCCCTCAACAAATCACAAATCAATATTTCCCAAGAAATGAACCGAGCTATGAGGTTGAGGTTATGGTTAGAGTAAACATAACCTATATAACACCAACTGAGGTAAAAGTTCAAGCTGCTACCACTCACCCCCTCACTAACATTAAACACCAAACTCACTCAACGATTTAGACTCGTTCATGTTGCGTAACTGCCGCCGACTTCTCGGAGCGCTGCTAGAACGTGGCCGCCTTCAGTTGTGCCAGAGTCACTGGCAGACAGGCAGCATATGTTTGCACAAATTAGAAGGCACAATTGTTGTAATAAGCGTTTCTCTGTTTTCGGTTTACGGTTTTCTGTTTTTGTTTGCGCGCTGCGTCAACTGCCTTCTGACTGCCAGCCCCTACCCCGTGCAAGCCGTGAGCAGCAACCCTCATTAAAATCTCTGATAACATATCCGCAACGCCGCATAGCAGTGGCGGTGGCAGTACATGAATCAACGCAATGACATGACAACTGACACACGCGCGCGCACTCAAATGTTTGAGGTTATTTGCGCCAGCAGTCAAATTTGTTATGAATAATTTCCAAAGTTGCGCTGACTTTCCGCTAGTCAATCGGACAGATTTATCAGTGCGGCAGCGCATTAACCTCTCGACGCGGCAGACATGCTGCGATGAATTTTCACCTTCGCGCAATTTGCACGCGGCACGACATGCTAGCAGCGGCAGCTGTCAAGGCGGCGCGGAGGGTGCGTGCTGAGGCCACGCTTCGAATCAGCTGGTGGGGGGAGTGACACCTTTTGGAGATGACACAATGCGCGTAATGTAGGATGCGGAACGGTAGGCGTGCTGCGCAGCGTAGTCTGGCGCGACGTTGCGACAGGATGTGCGATTCGCACTCTGAGCGGTATTTGATTACTTGTCTGCGCTGCGAGTTGGCTGGCGTCAGCTGGAGGACGAGCAGCGCAAGTTGTTTGGCTGAGGAAATGTTTCGAAAATGCTTGGCGATTTATGAAAGCAACAGCTGCTGATTCGTGAAGGAAGAACGATGTCTAAGTTGTTAAATCGTTTGAAAGTTTCGAGTTGAAAACATTAAATGCAACAATTGAGGATTCACAGGATTCAGTTACAGAGTAAACAGTAGTAAACAAATTTAATGAAATGATGAAACAAAATGTTTATATTTGTTATTCTGTAGTTTTTCTGAAGCTTGTATTAATGGTACTAAGGGGCTTTGACCGAGATCTGATCGCTTAACACGAATCGCAGCGGTGAGTTTTGGCTTCTTAAATCAGTGTTGCCAGATACCTAAAATGACTTTCTCCTAAATCTTAAAAAATACCGAAATTTCCTCCCAAAAGTTAAACAAATCTCCTAAAATTGTTTTATAAATTGCGTCATTTTAAAGGAATTAAATAAAAATATATACATATAATTTTTTTTAATGCAGCCTTTTTTTCATCTTCAGCTTAACAACAAAAACTTAACAAAAACAAAACATATAACAAATGAATTAAACAATTTTTAGCGGGATTTCATTGTGATAGCAATAAGTGAGAACGAGATAGAACGAGCTTACATTTTGTAAGCTTCAAAATTTTTAACACAATAGGGTGCTTTGACTGTTAAAATAGTTGCCAAAATATGTTTTGTTGCCAGTGTTCCCAATGCATCATACTTCGTTATCCAAAAATCTCCCAAAAATCCACTAAGGATCCGAAAAATCCCCTAACATCAAATACAAATCTCCTAAACTTTCTCCTAAACAATTCTTCATCCTAAAAATTCTCCTAAAAGGCCAAGAAGAAGTCTAGGAGGAAATCTCCTGATCTGGCAACACTGTCTTAAATGTTTCATTAATTTGAATGTCATATTCACAAATTTTTATCTTTAAAGCATGAAACATGTTCACGGTGTTTTGATTTTTATACGACAGAACCCGTCGCACTTCGAGGTTTTATGATAAAATGTCTGAGTAACAAAATTCCGGAGCTAGATTGAGAGTAAATGGCACCGAATGAAGTACAAACCTGCACTCAAACCAGAAACCTCACCAGAAAAATTTATATTTAAAAAAAAAAATTTCAAAAAAAAATGTATAAAAAATACTCTTAAATGGTTTTAAACATAAAGTCAATCTTCATAATTTTTTGAATTCGAATGTATTTACCAATTGTCTCCAACTGTTCAGAGATTTGCTTTATAAAATGACAGTTTTTATAAAATGGGGAATGTTTAAATTTCCAATTCTTTTATTAAATGTGTGTAACCGTAATAACAATATTTCATTGAATATTTTTTTTAATTTTTAATCGATGTTATGATATTTCGACAGATCATAACAACCAATGTTTATTTACATTTTAAATTTTTGGCATAATCTCGATAATCCGGACAATTAAAAACCAGGCACTGTCCGAAATGTCGAAAAGTCCGGATTACCAAGATTACAAAAAAATCGATAAAAATACTACTGAACACCAATGAAACGTATTTTTTATTGAACTAAAATTATTTTTGCTTAAAAATTTTATTTTTAATAGGTACATATGTTATGAATATTTTTGGTGATTTTGAAAGAAAATTTTAATTTTCATTTGGCGAAGTTTTGTTTCATTTTTTTTAGAAATTCTAGATTTGCCTAAATTGTACTTCACTGCCAGTTGACAAAGTAACTTTCCTCAACTTAATTTGTTTAGAATTTTGTTCCATCGTTAAGATTGTACGTGTTTTCTTAACTATAGGTGCCATTGTTAATATTTTACTACGTTTACATTGAGCCCAAATGCGTGATTTGGGCAAAAATTCTCAAATGCGAAGCCAAATCACGCTTTTCCCCATACAAATTCAAAGAAATTACTAATTTCAACAAAACGACGAAGCAAATGCGATAAAACATGACCAATTTAATCGAACGCATCACAAAATGAAAGCGCTTTCGAAGCTTTTGCTTCTTTTTGACAGTTCAAAATCAAAACAAACGAAAATTATCAAAATGGAAATTTTGAATGGAAATTTTCGTCTGCTTCAAATATGTAGAATATTCTTAGCATGTAAGGTATGTAATATATTTGTATTCAAATATTGCAGTGTATAGAACATAGAGGCAGCAAAAAAGCAACAAATTCTTTAGTCAGTACCCGGAGAAGCGCTGATCTATGAGCGCTGATCTAAGAGGACATGAGCATTGAGCATTTAACATTAGCTGCCAAACAAAATGCAAATGCAATGCACATGAGGCAATGTAAACACTTTGAAATGACTCATTTGAAACTACGCATTTGGGTTCAATGTAAACGTAGTATTTGATTTAGTTTACACAGTTAGATTAAACTTTTATAATTTATAAAAAGCAGATAAAAATGTGTGTCCGGATTTTTGAGGTAAATAAAATGTGTGGTGTCCGGATTACAGAGTCAACAATAGAAAGCAATTGGGTGTCCCGATTACCGCGTTGTCCGTATTAGCGAGTATCCGAATTATCGAGATTGTACTGTATATACAAGTACATATAATTGTTTGTCCTGACTTACTGACTGACTGACTGACTGATTCATCATCGCCCAGCACAAAACCGCTAAAGCTTCAAATATGAAAATTAAACTGTAGATACATCTTGAAAAATGAACCTCCGCTAAAACATGATTCTTTAAATTCGGGGTATAAAGGGGCAAAACATGGATTATAAGCAAAAATAATTCAACACGTATTTTTCAATTTTTCGAAAATCAAAATTTAACGGAATGAACCAATGGTTAAGGTTCGTATACGGAACCGATGAACCGATTGGCCTATTGATTTCGAAGTTGGTGAAAACACTTGAAATCAAAAATAATTTAACACGTGTCTCATTTTTTTTTTTAAATCAAAACTTAAAAGTGTGTAGCAAGGGTTAAAGGTTTATATAAAGAAATATGATTTTTTACGCCTTTTGACTTGAAACTTGGTAAAAGTACTCTTAGTGAGAAATAATTCGATATGTGTTTTTTATTTTTTCGAAAATAAAAAATTGACGCGGTCAACAAAGGGGTAAGAAGAATTTGATTTATAGGCCCCGGTGACCAACTTGCGTGCAAAGCTGCGGGGCCCTGCAGTTATTTATAAGTAAGTTTGAGCTGAATTTGAAAACTAAAATTAAATATTTGAAATCGTTATAAAGAACTACATGTGAAGTGATAGTATTCTAAAAATATATGTATAGCCATATCTGTTTTTAATTTAAATATTCAGTTTTTTATTTTAAAATACTTCAAACTATTCGAAAGCCCAAAATAATTTGATTCAAGGAACCATAGAAGGTTCAGACATCCAAAACAGGTTTTGAAAAGAGAACCAATCAAATTTGAAAATTCGAATAATTACAACGTCCTAACTTACAGCGTCCTCAGCCCTAATTGATTTGCGATGCAACACAGTGCAGGCACTTTAATCCTCATCATTGTAATTCCCATTACTCGCTCCGGAACATTATGATCCACGACACTCTGCTCCCCCTGTTGCCTTTTTCACTTCCCACAACAGATTCAAATCATAACTGGAGTGATTTGCATATTGCGGCGCGGTTCCTTGCACATATCCTGACATTTACATTTTTCTACTCTCAGCTCAGATCAATTTTAATAACAATCTTTTTCAAATTAACGACAACTATTGTCAAACTTTGCTGTCTGTTTGACGTTTCCAGCAACGGCAGCGACATTGATGCCCGTACGGCAGAGTCACAAAGGTGACAATTATTAAACAATTTCCGAATTGCGACTCATCAAATATGCGCCGCGTCACAAAAACCCACAACAGAAAACGCTGTAAAATTACACAGCCACCCAACAACAAAAAATATAAAAATAAGAACGAAAAAAATATACCGTGTTGCTGGCGTCCTTATGCCGCATTATTGCTGTTGTTGTGCATATTATGTATTCATTGTTGCTGCAACTGTGATCGACAGCTGTCAAAAATGATATTTTCATACACCATCGATGGCAATCGAATTGTCGCAGCGCAGCGCAAAGCGACAATTGGCGGTGTGCATTACGCGCTACACGTTTCGTTGTTGTTGTTGTTGTTTTTTATATACTTTGTTTATGGCACCACCCTGTTGGACCAAAGGCAACGCTGCAGCCAGCCAATGTGCGCGCCCCCTTCGTCGCGGCGCGGCAATGAGCCGCGTTTTGCATGCGATTTAACGCATTTTTGGGGTCATCAAAATAATGGCAACAACCGCACAATGTCAGTCATTGTTGCGCGTAAATGTGCCACTTGTGTGCGGTGAAGTGCGCGCTTTTGTGCGCCATCGTCGCTATTCGCTGGAATATTGCGCGCGTATTTAAATTACACGCTTTTTCCGCAACTTGAAATCTGCGCATTCACTCGTTCGCATTTCGACGCTTCAGCTCAAGAGCAGCAAAACGGACGGCAACAACAAAAAATCACAACAAAACACATGCGAAAAATTGTAAAACAAAAGCCAAAACTGCAATTCAGCGTTGTCGCCGCCGCCGCGCTGCTGCCGCTCCGGCTCCTGCGGCAGCGGCTGCGGCTGCTCCTTCAGCTCCTGTCGCAGTCGCTGCTAATGATATCCTCATGCGGCCGCCGCTGTCGCAGATACCGCACAGCATTTAAATGTGTCCGCGCACGGGGGTTGCGTGCACTCACAATTACTGCTGCATTATCCGCGCATCGGCTCATAACACAATCTTAATTGTGCACAAATGGAAATATCACTTAGGGTTGCTGCCGACTGCTGGCTGTTGCCCGATGATGGATGAATGGATGGACGGCTCGCTGCCGGTCCGCCGGCCTGGCCGCGGTGCGTTGTGAGCGCGTCGAGTGGTGCGCAGTCGTGGCGACCGCGCTGCCACGGAAGCAGATCTCCGCCTTGTGGCCTAATGCATCACCGGATGTGCTTTCAGGAAAGTGCAATTTGTGCTTGTTGCCATGGCCAGGCGCTGCTTTGTTGCCGCATCCTTTCAGGCCGCTGACGCGCACTCGTACATCTTGCGCCATT
Source organism: Melieria picta (assembly GCA_964056695.1). Lineage (NCBI taxonomy): Eukaryota > Metazoa > Arthropoda > Insecta > Diptera > Ulidiidae > Melieria > Melieria picta. The sequence continues at coordinate 127,514,055 of OZ057399.1, read as the reverse complement.
CCCATTTAACCTTCCATTCCGCTGGGCACAGCTTTTATTATTATTTGTTTTTGTTTTTTTGTTTGCTAATGTGATCTGTGACCACTAATTACATTAAGTATGAGACGTTATCGCACAACAATAAGAAAGCACCGGGTCGAGATTTGCATGAAGTGAATTGAGAGTCCGTGGGTCCAATTTTGATCAGATCGGGTTCATTATAGGTCATCCTTTAATTGGAGTAATGCTTTTTAAGAGAAAATTTTTGGATTACATTTCAGACGAACAGGGACAAAGTTAGGATGGCGCAAACGCACCCTTACAAAAAAAACATGGCGGGTACACAGTTGGCGGACCCCAACAGTGTTCGCGGTAGCACTGGAATTTTTTTTTTATAATTCAATACGTAAAGAATAAATATACGAAGAATTATCTCATTACCATTTGCAGTTTCTGAAAAAAAATCCCAAAAAAAGCTTTAAAAAACACCGTTTGTACTAGAAGACCCCCTTAAGGAGTTTTTCTAGTCTAGGGGACTTTATACTACTTATTTTTTTATCTTTATTCTATGTTTTTTTATAAGGAAATTTAAAGTTGTTCCATTGTATTTTTATTTTTTTTAGGCTAAAAAAAATAACACAAATTTAATAAAATATATTAATTTAATATAAATTTATACTATAATAATAGTAAAAAATTCACGGAGTTATAAGTCCATCCCAATAAAAAGAAACGCAAAATTACTCACGATTGAAGCTTTTTTATTTATCTGAAAGAAATAAATCAATAACGCAAAATTACTCACGATTGAATATTTTTTATTTAAGAAAGAAAAAAACAATGGTCAAAGTCAAAGTGTGACTATCTCTGGTAGCAAAGTTGCAAATTGAGAATTTTTCTGACAGTTGAAACTGCCAGTTTTAGTATTTTGTTAAAACAACAAAATGCTTCAAATTGTGAAATTTTTAAAAATTTTTTCGAGTCTAGGGGACTTTAATCTATTTTTAATCTTTATTCTATGTTTTTTATTATGAAATTTGAAGTTGTTCCTTTGTATTTTTATCTTGTTTAGGCTAACAAAAATTAATGACACAAATTTAATAAAATATAATAATTTAATAACAAATTCACGGAGTTATAAGTCCATCCCAATAAAAAGTAACGCAAAATTACTCACGATTGAAGCTTTTTTATTTATCTGAAAGAAATAAATCAATAACGCAAAATTACTCGCGATTGAATAGTTTTTTTAAGAAAGAAATAAATCAATAGTTAAAGTCCAAGTGCGACTACTAGCAAAGTTGTAAAAGAATATTGAATTAAAAAAAATGCAGCTTTTCAAAAACTGGTGCTGAATTTTTCATGTATTTTGTCTTCTTCAAGTCCTCATAAGACTTTGGAATTAATTTTAATTAAATTATACTCTGTCAGATAAAGAAAATGAAAAGCCGATAGCCTTGGCCGCTAGTTGCCGTTTTAGTTATAACATAATTTTATTAAATTGTATTTTAAACAATTAAATAAATAAAAAAAGAATTGATTCTTTTACTCTGATTATTTTACTGACTCTAAACAACAATACCCCCTTCCCCACCTTATCCCTTATATCTAAAAAATCGTACACATTTTTAACGGGATTTGACTATTCATTGATTTACTTGACTTTTGGAAAATTCCTATGATGGATCCTTTTTATCTGATATTACTACATGTTTTTGTAATTAATTTTTCACAAATATATCAACACATTGCCGCTTGTCCAGTGTTGCCAAATCAGGAGATTTCCTCTTAGATTTAAAAGATTCTTGGCCTTTTAGAAGAATTTTTAGGATGTAGAATTGTTTATGAGAAAGTTTAGGAGATTTTTATTTTATGTTAGGGGAGTTTTCTGATCCTTAGTGGATTTTTAGGAGATTTTTGAATAATGAAGTATGATGTATTGGGCAACAAAAAATATTTTGGCAACTATTTTAACAGTCAAAGCACCCTATTGTGTTAAAAATTTTGAAGCTTAAAAAATGTAAGCTCGTTCTATCTCGTTCTCACTTATTTCCAGAGACTTAACTATTATAGTTTTTTAAGAAAATAATTGCAATGTAACTATTATAATGCAACATAAATTGTATTTGTTGATTATAATTATTATTTGCAAGAATTAATTTTTACGTTGTGTAATAACTGTTATGAGAAAAAAATTTTTTTTTCGTTCTCGATAATTATTATTTTGGGATTTTTTTTGTTTACGTTGCTTCATAACTTTTATTTATGACTTTTTTTATTTACGTTGCCGTTAACTATTATTTGAATGAATATTTTTTTTACGTTGCTTCATAACTTTTATGAAAGAAATTTATTTTTTACGTTGCCTTACCAGATTTTGAGTATGAATTGATTTTTAATTGTTTAGTTGTGGGTGGAAATTAGGTTTCTGCAGTTAATTTGCGTTTGTCAATTTAAAACAATTAGAAATCAATTCATATCCAAAATGTGGTAATTCAATGAAAAAATTTTATTTTCAAAATAATAGTTATCGGTAACGTAAATTAAAAAAAGTCATAAATAAAAGTTATGAAGCAATGTAAAAAACGAAAATCCCAAAATAATAATTATCGAGAACGAAAAATATACTTGTTACTTATAAGAGTTATTATGCAACTCACAAATATTTATTATATGATAATAGTTACAGGCGACGTAAACAATTTCTTATTGGGAATAATTATTATAAAGCAATAATTATAGAAATTTCTTAAATTTGGGCAATTTTTTTATTCCCAAAAATATGGATAATAATTATTTTAGAAATAAGCAGAGACTTATTTCTGTTACAATGAAATCCCGCCAAAAATTGCACTTTTTATTTAATTAATTTGTTATATGTCTTGTTTTTGTTAAGTTTTTGTTGTTAAACTGAAGATGAATAAAAAAGGCTGCATTAAAAAAAATTATATTATTGTTACGAAAATGACTTCTCTAACTTCGTATACTGGATTGTGCTTGAAAATAAAACCACTTCAGTTACTCAGCGCAAAAGCAGTCAAAAACCAACAATCGCTTTATTTATAAATTTACACTTGTTACTACTTTACACTACTACTATTGCATGTTTCCCCTTTGCTTGCTCAACACAGACTCCCCTCTGCGCTGCACACTGCTGCCTTTTATACCTGTCTGGTTATCGCGCCGACTGTTCTAGCACATTCCAATTGGACAATGCTCGACCATTCTCGCACAGCCCATCAGCTTCGCGAACCATCCTTGCCATATCGGAATTATAGCAAGTTTGCCGTACTCTAAAGTGCGTGCCTAAAAGTATGCCCGTAAAAGCATTCATGCATAGCACAGCAACAGAGTGCCTCATCGTTACATTATTTAAATAATTTTTTTATGAGAAGTTTTATTCCTTTAAAATGATGCAAATTATAAAACAATTTTGGGGATTTTTTTTAACTTTTGGGAGGAAATTTCGGTATTTTTTAAGATTTAGGAGAAAGTCATTTCAGGTATCTGGCAACACTGCGCTTATCTGTGTCTGTACGTTGAATACCAAAAACCACATCCATTCGATACATCCACTTCTCACAATTTGTTTTTCAATTTCAGCATGAAAAAGTTTTTCAATTCCTTCGCATCCTCGCTGTCCAATTTCAATATTGGCTGTCCTACTGTCACAAACAAGTGTCCTCATTCACTTTTCTATATTTATTTCTTTTATGCACAACTAGCAAAAGTGAAAAATTCAATTTTTATTTAATTTTGGTTCTTTTTGTTGTTGATTTGAATTGAGTTTCGGCTTACGAACTCTAGGAGCTGCGGCCAAATTGGGCAATTGCCGTGTGGCGCCACACAGGTGCGGTGCAGGAAACCCCATTGTCACAACAAACAAACAAATCAACAATAAATAAACACCTTGCAACATGCGCCGGAAAAATTTACTTGTGGTTACCACAGCGAAGACGCCGACAACAAAGGCCCAAATAATTACGCAAAGTCTCAAAAGTGTGTCCCGTCGCACAAAGGCGTCGAGTAATTGAAATTTAAATTCCGCCCCGGCAGCGGCGAGTGGCCTTACGCCCGGCGCGTAAGTCAATTTGGGCGGCTGCGGTATGGTTTCGGCTGCTGCGGCGGCGGTGGATGAGGGCTGCGTGTGGCTAGTTGACAAAGTGACAAACTTAGCTGAACGCCGGTGTGTGTGTGTGTGTGTGTGTGTCAGTGAATTGAAACAATTGTACAACAATGCCGCAACAACGTTATTAACAACAACAACAACAACAGCATGAAGAAACCCCGCATTCATCATCGGCTGTTGACTTTTACCCTGCGCCGCCGCCCAACCCTCTAACGGGCGAGCGATTGTTTTCATGCCATTCTCACCAGCAGCTTTTCGCTGTCAACGGGGTCAGGGGGTGGTGAAAATAAACTAATTGCCTTGACACGGCCGGCGTTCTCGGGCGAAGCGCACGTCTTAGCAATCACATAAATAATGTCGAAATTTCATTAAGACAAATTATTGTCTATCAATATGTTGCCACGGCAGCGGCGGCAGCAGCGCCCTTCCGCCGCCCAATCCCCAGGCGCCGGTACGCCAAAGATAGCAGCCGGTGAGAAGCCAACTATGACGTTGGGAGTGCGGTAGTGAAGCGAATTGTTTTTGCAGGAAGCGGTAAACAAACGGCACAAGTGCGTCAGGACGTCGTTCTGGCCGGCGGCGTCTTTGCGTTTGCGTTTTGCCGGCGGGCGTTCGTAGCAAGTGCGACCGAGCAACGTGTGTGGCGCGGGCGCACGAAAGGGTTCTCGACGCCTTAAGCTTTTATATGACTAGTAAACATACATATCTACAACTGTACATATGTATATGTGTAAACACACACACACCCACACACAGTTTGCGACATGACATTGTCTGTGCGAGCAAATAATTTGGCAGCCTTAGACAAGCTCACACAACGACAAACAAACAAACACACACACACACACACATAGAGTACATATGTACGTACAGTGCAACCTGTGGGATCTGCCTACAACTTGATTTGTTGTATTTCCGCATTGTGCGGCATGTAAATTCGCTGCGCTGTTGTTTTTGTTGGGCAAGTGGCGCCTCGGGCACATATCAGGGCCGGCATTCACTGGTTACATTCGCTTTGTTGCCGCACATAATTACATAAATTTTTAACTAACTGCCGCCGCTCGCGCGCAAACCGCTCCGCCTCCCCTTGCTGCTTGTTATGGTTTTGCCTATTTGAGTGCTGGATTGCGGGGCGCACGTTGGAATTTAATTAAATGTGCCAGCGGCACAAGTTGAGACTGAAATCGAGCAGTGGCCGTTGCGGCTGCTACGACTGTTGCACTTAAGCGTTCGATTGCCGTCGGCTGTAGCGTTGGCGTTGGCGTCGCTGCCCGCCGTGAACCCCACTTGACCCAATTACCACTCCACACATTCATCTGCATGTGTGGCTCCCGAGTGCAGCTCCTTGTGGGCAGCGCTGTGTGCGAACATTACACTTTGTTAAACTTTTAAGAAGTTGCGTATTTTACACTTGAAGCGCGCCAAATACACTTTTCGCGCACACTCGCTGAAAAGTGTTTGTTAAAATGTTATGTGGATGAGGTTTCTTAAGTGTTTCTGAAATATAAAATTAAAAAATCTAATTAAAAATTGTGTGCATGATATGCAATATTTTCAATTGCAAATTAAAGTTAGTTTCATAAAATTATTTGTGTCCCAAACTATGTTTCAATGCACAGTGATTCGTTCCATAGACAAAATTCAAAAAATGTATAGACTCAGAATGTAACGATTTTGATGTCATTTGAAAGGTAAAACTCCAAGTAAGAAAACCCCAAAAAAACTGTGTGAAAAAATAATTAGTGCAAGTGCAAGAGCTGCTCAAGGTCGGAACTTTTTTCACAAAAAAATTTAAACACATGTTTTCTGTTTTTTAGTTTATTGATTAAAAAAAATCGTAAAATTCTAAAAACTGATGTGGGCATTTTCGCTTTTAACTTTTCCTCAAATATTTGTAAAGCTGAGGTTTCTACTTCACACTTAATTGAAGATATTTTTAAAATAAAAAAACCAGAAATTTGCCAAAACTTAGAGGAAAATACCTAAAAAATATGAGAAAGTATGTTCCTGGATTTTTTGTATTTTAAGAAGCATTCTTTCTTTGTCGGATAATGTAATTACATCCTCCGATATCTTTCGATCTCAGAAAATAATTCAATTTGAAAAGTGATGATGTGGGCATTTTCGCTTTTAACTTTTCCTCAAATATTTGTAAAGCTGAGGTTTCTACTTCACATTTAATTGAAGACCTGACTATCCATTATTTCACACAATTTCCTTGCTTTCCATGGTTCCTTCCTTTTGGTTCCCAAACGACCCCATCTGGATCTACAGAGATCCCAACAGATAGCGAGACACTGGCATTTTTTTAAGAATGAAGGAACTCACAATTGGCCCAATGCACAGTGATTCGTTCCATAGACAAAATTCAAAAAATTTATAGTCTCAGAGTTTAACGATTTTGATGCAATTTGAAAGAAAAAACTCCAACTAAGAAAACCCAAAAAATCTGTGCAAAAAATTAATTAGTGTCTGTGCAAAAGCGGCTCAAAGTTGAAACTTTTTTCACACAAAAATGTAAACACATAATTTCTGTTTTTAGTCCATTGAGTAAAAAAAATTGTAAAAATACATGGTTACCAAGAAGTTGCTAACATTTTCAATATAGATTAAGAAATGATGTAGCCATTTTCGCTTTTAATGTTTTCTTAAAATTTGTAAAGCTGAGGTTTCTACTTAACATTTAATTTAAAATATTTTTCAAAATTAAAAACCTGAAAATTGCCAAAACTTAGAGGAAAATTTCTAAAAAGTATATAGAAGTATGTATGTTCCTGGAATTTTTTTAATTTTAATAAGCATTCTTTATTTGTCGGATAATGCTATTACATCCTCCGATATTTTCCGATCTCAGAAAATAATTCAATTTGAAAAGAAGAAATTTGAAAACACGTATTTTTCGACAAAATTTATTTGATTTATCCCTAAAAGTATGCAATGAAAAAATCTGCACAAATGCAAAACATACATCTATTATTATCGTTTTTATTGCAAAACCAGAGGGCCCTGAGACAATTTCTGTTACTCTTTGCAATTATCAATGTTGACGTTACCGATTAGATGTAAAATCTGAAAAATCTAGCCAACACACTTGGTGCTACAGCTCTCCAAACATGACGAAATTTGCAAATTTAAGTCTCAGGCCAAACTACAAAATTTTAAGAAAATCAAAATGGAGATTTCAATTCAGCAAACCATGATTAACTGGTATACAAAATTTTACTGAGTACAGAACGCTGCTTCTAATTTTGTTCCGCGGTTGTATGGAGTCGAATCACTGTGCCACAAAAGCCTAAGGCGGTGGGCCCCACGTTTACCGGCTCTTTGTTGCCGGTTTTCTATCCGAGCCCCCTGTGGTCAATGGTTGATTTAATTCAAAAATGTGGCCCATAGGGTCTCAGCAGTGTACCCAATCAGATACATTGAGGCTACCGATCGTAACGAACCCAAACAGAATCGTCGATGTATGTTCAATCTGCTGGCCAATATTTATACTACACATCAAACTATGCACACTTTATGTGAAGCATAAATAATCCACTAATTTCAGGTATTACTCTATGATAAAGTGTATTAAAAAATTGCTTGGCCAGACATAAAATTCCTTCTCTGGCTGCGCTTTCAACTCAAGGCTGACTCTATGAGATGACATACGGCCTAAGCGAGCTTCAATTCTGCTGTGCTCTGTACAACCAGAGACGGACAAACGAACACACTGAAGACAGACAGAAACTCACACAATGTTTTTATTGTTGTTATTGTTGTTGTATTGGGAGCGGAACTGGCGATACAATTGAGTTGAAGCGCACATCCTGTTGCTGAATCCTGTTGCAGGATGCTGCTGCGACTGCTGCGGCTGGCGAGACAATAATGACAACAACGGCAAGGGGTCATCAGAATTGTTATCTCTGCAGACTTCCGCTGAAGCGCGGTGACCCTTCACTGCCCACAGAACAAACACACACATGCACACACACACAAAACACACATTGTCTGAGTTACGTATGGAAATGCTCAGGTGGCATTTATTTCAGCGCAGCTTGCAAATAATTTTTTTTGTTTCAAATAATACAGAGACCTAAAATAATTATTATCCATATTTTTGGAAATAAAAAAATGCCCTAATTTAAAAAATTTCTACAATTATTGCTTTATAATAATTATTTCCAATAAGACATTTTTTACGTCACCTATAACTATTATCATGTAATAAATATTTTTGAGTTGTATAATAACTCTTATAAGTAACAAGTATATTTTTCGTTCTCACAATTATTATTTTGGGATTGTTGTTTTTTACATTGCTTCATAACTTTTATAAATGACTTTTTTAATTTACATAACCGATAACTATTATTTTGAGAAATTTTTTTTTACGTTGCTTCATAAATTATATTTATGATTTTATTTGAAAAAACAAATTTTTTACCTTGAATTACCACATTTTGGATATGAATTGATTTTTAATTGTTTTAAATTGACAAACGTAAATTCCACCAACAACTAAACAAATGTGGTAAGGCAACGTAAAAAAAATTAACAAAAAATATAAAAATAATAATTACTTATAATCAACAAATAAAATTTATGTTGCATTGTAATACAGTATAATCTCGAAATATCGAAATGTCCGGATTACCAAGATTACAAAAAAATCGATAAAAATAATACGGAACACAAATGAAACTTATTATTTTTTATTGGAATATAATTATTTTTGCTTAAGCATTTCATTTTTAATATTTTATAATCATTTTTAACGGTTTTGAAAGAAATTAGTAATTTTCGTTTGGCAAAATTTTGTTTCATGTTTGCAGAAATTGTAGAATTGCCTACATTGAACTCGACGAAGTGACTTTTCTCGACTTATTTTGTTTAGAATCTCTTTTTTCTGGCCCAACGCTTAAAATTTACATTTTTTTAAGCGAAAGAGTTAATATTTGATGTAGATGACACAGTTAAATTAAAATTTTTATAATTAATTAAATTGAATTGAATTTATGCAACCTCCTATTTCACACCTGAACCAGCAAATACGACAGGAAGGGAAAGCATATAGGTTTTCACTTGAATTTCTTGCATTTTATGAAAACATATATTTAAATAGAAAACGGGGACTCCCCGTAAAAAAGCAAACAAAAATGAGTGTCCGGATTTCTGAGTTAAATAAAATCTGTGGTGCCCGGATTACAGAGTCTACAATACAAATCAAATACGTGTCCGGATTACCGCGTTGTCCGTATTAGCGAGTGTCCGAATTATCGAGATTATACTGTAGTTACATTGCAATTATTTTCTTAAAAAACTAATAATAGTTAAGTCTCTGAAATAATAAATATTTCAGGCATACATTGCCACTTATAAGTGTGGTTATGAAAATAGGATCAGTGCTCCAGTGATAGCCATTTAAATTTTCTTTGAACTCTCTAACGTGGTATCACAGTGGGTCTCACAATAGGCCTCCGAGTATGTCTCCTACAGAGGCAGCCACCATAATCTAACCTAACCTAACTTATCAAAAGAAGAGCTCGAAGTTGCGCCCAATTTCTATAAATTTTTACCCTTAACGTTCCAACTATACTTTCGTTCGTGTAATATTTTCCAATTCCGAGTTCTTCCGTTTGAAACAATAATTTCAGCTTCCGCTTACACACTAGTTTAGGAAAATTGGGCAATGCGCCCAAAATTATACATATGGACATGCCTCCACTCGCATGTTTGAGTAAATCAGATGTTAACTAATTCGAACATGACCACAATTACCCGGCTCCGAGGCCCAATGCTACGGTTACCCACTTGAAACGTGGAAACGTGTGGCCAAAGCAAAGCCAATTTGAAAATATTTCGTTGGAGGAGGGCGGAGCAGTGGTTGTGTAGTCATAAGTTTTCGCACAATACTATTCGCCCAACTTCAGCCCGGCCACAAGGTCGACAAGGCACTACATATGTGTACATATGTGATGTGTGTGTGTGTGAGTTTGTACCCCCAAAGGCGAAAATTCATTTATGAACTTCCGTGGCGGAAGGCGGCAAGCAAAGCCAGCGAGCAATGTGCACACCGGCCGTTTAACTGGCCGTTTCGAGCAGGCATTATCCTTCCAACTAAAACTAATTGCGGATTACAAATCTGTGTATCTGCGGTCTGCCTTCAGACGCAGCAGCGCATTCGTGTTGCAATCATTATTGCGCGCATTAAACGGTGTGGAAAATTATGATTTATGATGTCGATTTGTGCTGCGATGTTTCGGGAGTTGCGCTCGCATAAAAATCAAATCATAAAACGTTCAGCGCAGACTCCAAGCAGTCTGCCACTTCGATGCCGCCACGGAGCGCGCAATGAAGCGGCACGAGGCAGGCAGCGCATTCGGTTTCTGTTTTGTATGGCTTTCAGAATTACACAATCGAATTAGTGCATGCAACGCCCCCGCAGTAAAGTAGCAGCCGCAGCCGCAGCCGAATTCTCGTACGCTGCACGAGGGCGAACTGTCGATGAAGTTGTCGCTGGCGCGGCAGTGTGGCAAGTCGGGGAGCTGGCGAGGGCCGATTGAAATATACACAACAACGTTGAAGATGGTTTTGAAACGCCAAGAATGACGATGATGATGTTGTTGTTGTTGTTGTTATTTTGATGTGGATGAGCAGCGAAAAGTTTGTGTGTGTGTATTAGACTGTGCAACAGTACTTCTAAGTCGGAGAGTGTGGAAGGATTGAGTAATTTTCAGATTGAATGATTCATCTTATGGTTTTATGTGTGTTTCATGTATGAGGCCAAAAGAGGGAATTTGATGCACAGTGTTCTGGGTTGTGAAGACAATTCCATTTTGGCTCTGCTCATAGTAGTTTACATTTTTTGCAGAAGAGCAAACCCATATTTAAACCTTATAAATCTTGAAAAAAAATCATAAAGAATTATTGTGAAAATTGTTTAACGCCTTGCACGAGCTCCAGTTCCACGAAAAAATTCGCCAAGCCCCCATCCACAAATAATTCGCTGCCACAACTGCCGCGCATTGCATGTCCTTGCGCATGTCCTTGCCACTGTGCGCCCATCCAATGATATAACATGACAGTTCCACCGGCCAGCCCATCAAGCCATCAACTCACCAACCAAAGCAGCACTCTTCCTTTCTCCACCACCCCATCCCACCCCATCCCACCTGCACCCATCGCACACCTCTTCACTTGGCGCAGCCTAATCTGAAATTTATTGCTGTGCCGGCCATTTCATTTGCATATTTATGAATAATGAAGCATAGGCGGCAGTACGCGACTTTGGCGCGGGTGTCCCGTGTGCTTACAGGTGCAAGCTAGAGCGGACCGGAGAGACCGGCCATTGTAATTTTTACGGGGCCATTCGTTCGCGTAACTGGAAAAGCGCAAACGCTGGCCAAAGGACACTCGTTCGTTGCGCTGTTGGCCGTAGGCCGTTGCATGTCTTTTAATTCTGAGTGAGTTGAGTTTTGTGTGTGCGTGTGTGTGTCGGCGCGTGCGGAACAAAGAAGACAAGCGCCTCAGCACAGACATTGGTCACGAACGGAAGCGCTGATAAGGGTGCTGTGTGTTTTATTTCGTGCTCTCGTGCTTAATGTCCTTTTGTCGTGCTCAATGTCCTTCGGCGGGCGCGCACACACACAGAACAACTGTGGCCAGTGGTTTCGTCAGATTTTCCGTGAAACATTTTAGTTAGTTATTTATTTATTCATATTCTTTAAATTCGCTGATTTTATTTATTCATATTTCTGTGTGAAATGGGAATAGAGTGAATGTGGCACAATACGGCTGGCTGGCTTAGGAAATGCAAAATTTTATTATTCAAAATTTCAAAAGCTTTGAAGTTTTTTAACATTGAATACAGCAACAAAAGTGCAGGGAGAGAGATTACACCGTGCGACAGCATTTTTCACACCGGAAAAAATCCATATGGGCGTGAAACTAGAGACCAAATATAGTAATACTGCGTACTCAGTTTTTCATTTCTACATCCTTTGTCCTTTTAAAAGGACTTCAAAATTTTGAAGGGGATACAAAATAAAAAAATATAATAAATACTTAACCTCGTTAGAATATGGCGATATGTATATCAAATAAAAGAGGAAAGGCTCAAGAAATTAAATAAAATTAATTTTTTATCTATTTGTAAAAAAAGGATATAAAAAAGGTCCTTTGAAAATTTTAATCCTTTATATCCTTCAAAATTTACATAGACTTTTCTTGAAAAGTAAGTATGTTAAAACCCCAAATCTCTCTAATCACGTGTCAAAATTTCATTATTCTCGGTTCATTGATTTTGTATCTATTTATTATTTAAAATACTGATACGCAAATAAATTAGAATTTTTGTACTTCATTAGACTTGCAGCTTCCGCCTTGTTTTTAGTAACTTTCGAACTAATAAAGTTAGAGTAATGAAACGTGGTCAGGGAGATTTGGGGTTTTAACATACTTACTTTTCAAGAAAATTCTATGTAAATTGTCAAGGATATAAAGGATTAAAATTTTCAAAGGACCTTTTTTATATCCTTTTTTACAAATAGATAACAAATTAATTTCATTTAAATTCTTGAGCCTTTTCTCTTTCATTTGATATACATATCGCCATATTCTAATGAGGTTAAGTATTTTCTATATTTTTTTATTTTTTATCCCCTTCAAAATTTTGAAGTCCTTTTAAAAGGACAAAGGATGTATACATGAAAAACTGAGTATGCAGTATTACTATATTTGATCTCTAGTTTCACGCACATATGGATTTTTCCCGGTGTAAAAAATGCTGTCGCATGGTGTCATAGGGTGCACAAAAATTCTAGAACTTAAAGGCCAGTTAAGAGGTAACACAGAAAGACGAAGCCTCATCAATGGTGGTATTCACAATATGTGGCAGCTATTTGGGCAAAAGAGCAAAATAGTAAGCTGTGAATTGGCGTTATCTCTCAAGGAAAAAAAAAGCGATTGAGCTTAAGGGGCCCGAACACTGTAAACTGCGATTTTTCATATGTTTTTTATTTTATTTATTAAAAAAAAACGGACGTTCCGATTTACATGAAACTTTACACATATGTTAATAAATGTTTAGATTATCGAACAAAATTTTTTTTTTTTTTTTTTGGCGGCCATGTTTGTATTCTGTAGCTGATCCAAAATGTCGTCTTTTTAAAATGACCCTTGTCGCGTTGACAGCAAATCAGCATAACGGAGCCTCCTAGAGCAAAAAACAAAAAAGATTCTTGAAACATACATTACTGGCTACTGTTTGACGTAGGGGATTTTAAAAATATTGATTAGAAAAAAAATGGCGGCTGTTTGAAGAAAAAGTTTTTTTTTTCGCGTAAAATTTTGCACTAAATTATTTATAAAAAAAAAAGTTTGGCATATATCGAAAAACGGCTACGTCGAGCAGAAGCGACACTATTCCCGAATAGAATGCAATTTGAATCAGGTCGATCGGATAAAAACTTTTTCAGTTATGCTGTCAACGCGACAAGGGTCATTTTAAAAAGACGATAAATTGGATCAGCTACAGAATACAAACATGGCCGCCAAAAAAAAAAAAAAAAAAATTTTTTCGATAATCTAAACATTTATTAACATATGTGTAAAGTTTCATGTAAATCGGAACGTCCGTCTTTTTTTAATAAATAAAATAAAAAACATATGAAAAATCGCAGTTTACAGTGTTCGGGCCCCTTAAGCACTTAAGCACTTAAGTCTTCTCAAGAGTTTAAGAAAACCAAAAGGGTAGTTGGAGGCTAATCTGCAGACAATGTATTTTGTTGTTGTTTCGGATAAAATTAGTCTTTTGTCAATACAAATCATAGGAAAGTTTTTTTTGGATACGATTGTCTAGGAAACTAGTTGACTGAAATTTTCCCTTCAACTTCCCACTTCCTAAGAGAAAGTTGTAAGAAAATTAAATCAAATGAAGAAAATTAGTGGTCAAGTGTCCACTCAAGAGTGCAATGACATAAGTGCTTTAAATCCAAAATGCCAAGTATTCAGTTGACGTTTTCATTAACAACTTTGTATGGAAACAAAGAGCACTTCTTACTGCTTCGTTCCCTTAAAGTGCTGACGCCCACTTGAGAGTATTCGATTTCAACATGAGATCGTCCACTTCTAACCAAACGAGACATAAATTATTAATTAATACAACAAAACTTCTACAATTGAATGCAGCGCTTGAAAGGCGGAAAATTAGAGAGCAGTCATTGTCTCTGCGTTAATATTTTTATGAGATCTCGTAAAAATCTGCGACCGGCCGTCTGGATCCACGCATTGTCGCGTTCAAGTATTTTATAAACATTCTTTCTTACAGCCGTTCACTCAGATTTTGTGCAGCGTTCTTGCTCGAATTTCACGCTTTAGCGTCGATAATCGCTGTCGTTCGATAATCGGCGTAAATAATCGACACCACGCTCTGCCATTGAGCCCGCAAGAGACATTGGCTGTGAGAAAATTACAATATCGAATGATTACATTCGAGTATTTGAAGACAAATTGAAAGGGAAATTGAATGGTTCCGCATTTTGGGCGCATTTGCTGTGGTCTACGCTCCACGCTTCACAAACGTCGCCGATGCCCTCGACCAATTGCATTGTGTGCTGCTTCTTCTCGTGGCTTGTGGATGCTTGTCGTCCACCGCGCTTGCCGCACCCCTTGAGGCAGGTGTGTCAGCCACTGGCATTCGTTCTGCTTTCTTGCGTTCCCAACAAACGCAAACAAATTTCAATTCAATTTAGTTAATTTTTGAATCGTTGAGGCATGCTGACTGCCGGCACACAAAATGGCCGCTGCTTCCACTCCGCTGACAGTTGGCGGCTTCGGGAAGTGCTGCTCACATCTGCTGTCGTCTGGAAATCCGACAAGAAAGCAGAAATATACAAAAAATATTAAAGAATAGAATGAAAAGCGTTAAGCGAAGCAACATCAAAAAGGCGAAAAAGTAAAAAGTCTCCAATACTACTGAAATATTGGCAAAGAAACGCGCGCAGGCAGCTGAAAATGCGCAGCGAGTGGAAGCGGCAGCGTGAGCGGAAACATCTAAAAGCATTGGAAATTCTTCAGATGTGAATTTTGCGCTTCAGCAGCGTCGTTGCCGCACCTGTGCGCACTTCCTCGCCGCCACCACACTGCTGCCGGCCAGCCATTTTGCCACGTCGCCACTGTGACGACTTGCGGACGACGCTGACGCATTACGGCCATCGCAGCGCCAAGTTGGTGTAACGTTTTAATTGGCATTTTCGAAGCATCTCAAGTTGCTCGCCCGCCGCTCGCCGCACCAACCTTAGCGCATTTAAATCTTTGGCCATTGCTACATTTATTGCTTTGTTGTTGTTGTTGCGCTGCATTGTTGCTCGGTTGAGGGAAAACGAACTGGCAAACGCACCGTAAACAAAATTTTATTATTCCTTCTGCGCCTTTGCACTGGGCGCTTTACAACAATAACAATTGCAAAAACAGCAACAACCCACACACACACACACACACACACACGTTCAAAATGAAGTCATAAAAATTCGCCACTGCTGGTGGCAAGTGCAACTGTTGCTGCAGCTGGAAAGTGTGCAAATTGCAATTTCGCCAACTGGCTGTTTGTCTGTCTGTCTGTTGATTTGCTTGTTTGTCTGTCTGTCGATTGGGTTGCTTCTCTTGCTCAATGTCCGTCTGTGCGCTCTCCGTCTGTGTCTGTCTGACTTGTTATCTGCACGCTGTGTTTATGTCTGTGTACGTGTCCGCGTTTGTGCCGGCTGCCGATAATTTTCGGTAACCCGATCCGCCGACTATCGCACAGCCGCAGATATCGCAATCCCACAGACAGTTTAACAGCGTTTGCGTTTGATTTTGCAATCAGCGAAAGTCACGTTCGGCGCGGGCGCAAAAATCGAAAGGCAGATATTTTCGGAAAATTTCACAATGCGTCGGCTGTGCTGTGCGAAATTGAGAGAACCACATGAATAGTTAAATGCAATCATTGTGAAAGTAATGCCAGCCATTACCAGCTCGAGAATACATTTCCCGGTATCGATAGTCCATAACAGTAGTTGCCGAAGTGCATATAACCTACGTATATCTATTCGGTATATCGGAGATCTCAGTCTCAGTTCATGATGAATGCATTACACCGTGGGACAAGAATTTTCAGCCATGCAGCCATCAATGAACAGAAAAACAAATATTTCGTTTCGTACTTAAAATTGTTTTATTGCAACGCACTTTGTTTTTTATATTAATGCTTATAAAATATGAATTTATAGGTTTATTTTAAAAGTAATATTCGGAGTCTTCAGCTTTCATACATGGGGTCAAATCCAGCCATTGTTTCCACTCTACCTTGTCTCCTGGATGATTTCCGCCCATTCTTCCCACTTAGGACCTTACGACAGTAAACTTCCAAATTAGTAATATTTTAATTAATTTAATTAATTAATTTAATTAAAATAGTTAATGAATTAATTATTAGTTATTAAAAATAATAAAAATTAAAATAGTTAATTATATTAATTAATAATTAATGAATTATTTTAGTAAAAATTAATTAATTGTAAAATTAATGAATTAATTGAATAATTGATTCCAATTAATTAATTTTACAATTAATTCATTTTTACTAATTTAATTAAAATAATTCATTAATTATTAATTAATATAAATAACTATTTTAATTTTTATTATTTTTATTAACTAATAATTAATTCATTAATTCATTAACTATTTTAATTAAATTAATTAATTAAATTAATTAAAATATTTTTAATTTGGAACTTTACTGTCGTAAGGTCCTAAGTGGGAAGAATTGGAATCAATTAATCAATTAATTCATTAATTTTACAATTAATTAATTTTAACTAAGAATCAATTAATAATTAGTAAATTAATTACGATTAAATAATTAATAACTAATTAATTATTAATTAAATACTTAATAATTAATTAACTACTTAATAATTAATTAACTACTTAATTAATTAATAATTAATTAATAGTAATTCGTTGTAATTATTTTTATAATTAATAAGTTAACTAATTATTAATTAATTAATTATTAGTTAATTATGTAGTTAATTAGGTAGTTAATTAGTGATTAATTGTAATTAATTAATAATTAATTAGTTAATTAATTATTAATTAATTAATAATTAGTAATTAATTAGAGGCAGCCGCCGTAGCTCAGCTGGCTAGTGCGTTGGGCCGCGAGTCAAATGCGACGCTCGAACCCAGGTTCAAGACTCCGTTGCTGCTAACACCGAAAAAAACAACAATTTTTCTTTCGGCGGCTGTCCTCTCAGCAGGAAATGGCAAACCTCTGAGAGTAAAATTGCCTATGAAAAAGCTCCCAACTCGCCGTTCGGAATCGGCATAAAACTGTAGGTCCCTTCCAACGGTGTACAAATTCGCACGCACAACACCTTAGTCTCGTAATCGGGCTGTCGTGCCAGTCAATTATTAATTATTAATTAATTAATAATTAATTAGTTAACTTATTATTAATTAACTTCATTAATTACTAATTAACTACCTAATTAATTAATAATTATTTAATTAATAATTAGTTAACTAATTAATTATAAATAAATTAATTAATTAATTAAATAATTAATTACAACAACAATTGCAACAATAATTCCTTGCCAAAATGGTATAAATTTTATAACCTAAATTGGAATAAAAATTAAATATAAAATTAATTAAATGAAAGACTAGTAAAATTGTTAACAAAATAAATACAAATAAGAACCTATTCCACAGTACGAGTAGGTGTCGTGAATAGCCGCAGTATTAAATATCTCGACGGCCATTCATGACTTTTTGTCATTTCCACTTGTCGTGCCACATCTCACTTTGCACACGCTCCACGATGATAGATCATCACATTTGTGTGAATGCCATTTCGTTCTTAATTTCTTATTTTCCTGATTTTCAGATACATATTTTACGAGCAAAGGCATATTTCTTTCCATTGTGTTTCATTACGCTGTACGGCACAGTGCGTACCGACTTTGATCAGCGGCCTTTGTGCTGATGGCGGTGGCGATTGTGGCGTGGAGCGTGGAGCGGAGTGGACAAGTGGCATTGATCATCGTTGGAACTGAGCGTAGCAATTAAAATGTCAAAATCCCTGCGAACATGCAACATGCCATGTCTGCAGTGAAAGCAGAAGAAGAACTCAGAGCAGGGAGTACGAAGAAGAAAGCGCAGAAAAACGAATTCAAATTAAGTTCATATGTAAATGAGCGTCACATTGACTGTCGCGCCGCTGCAGCAGTGCGTCGAAACACATGCACACACACAACAAGCGCCAAGAATTAAGGACAACGTCGCACAACGCGGACATTAACCGCAGCGCACGGCACCGCACCGCAGAGCGCCGCGCTGAAGCGTGACAGCACAGAAAAATCCGACTGGACACAACCGCTGCGCCACTCCGTCCGCCAGCGAAAGGGGCCCGCGCAGTGGCAGGTAGGTAACCGCAATATGGCAACATCCGGTGGTGGGGTGGCGCGGCCGCTGGTGGAGGCATTGAATTTTCTTATTGTCGCTTTTGCTGAAAATTATGTTCTTATCTCGCTTCCTGTCGTGATACAATTTTCTATCATAACATTTTGCTTATGACTGGCCCGAGCGACTGCATGAACGAAGATATCGCCGCGCGGCCAAGGTGAAATGTTGAGCGTGCTCGCTTCTCGCACATCTGGCAACGGCTGCGCCAGCACTGCGAACATTTTGCGCCATGGCTAAGCGGCCATTGTGGCATGTTCAGCTTTTCTGATCAATAATCGGTTGGTTCGTGTCGGTGTGTTCGTGCGTGTGTGTGTGTGTGCGTTTTGTGGCACGAATGATAAATGTAAGGAGCGCACGACGTCAACGCCGCCATCGCCATCGCCAACGCCAACGTGCAGCGCTCCTCGCCCGGAATCGCCATCAATTGTTGGCTTACAATTGGCGAGCAGCAAAAAATGAATAATTTAAATAATCGCTTACACATTCGCTCATTCAGTCATTCCGCTCGGCCGTACGTGGCCGCGGCGGTGCACGCAAATGTCGGCAGGCGATTTGGCGAGATGTGGCGCAGTGCCTGATAGAGCGGCGCACAGTAATGCGCTCGGCCGTGCCGCGCTCTAATTTACGACGCTTGTCATTAAAGCTATGATGGCAAGTGGATGATAACAATCTCTATGACATACAATAAAGCCTTACGAAAGGCGGAAGACGGCAGGAGGCGGTCGCCAGCGGCGAGCGGCAGCGTGGTCACAGAAAGTAGGTATCACGGCACTAATAGAATATGGAAGACTCGTGGGCTGTGTGTGGCGCATTGACTACCAGGCAGACAAAGGACACCGGACACTGGGATGACTGATGGGGCGGCAGTGGGGTCGCGGCAAAGTCGAAAGCAAGTTTTAGTCGAAATGGCAAAGTCGAGAAAAAAGGAGGCAACCGAAATTAGTCACGAAGAGCGCTGAACGATTTTATGGCTGACGTTTGGCGGAGTAGTTAAATGCGATAACAAAAACCCTGGACTGAAAATGCTGAGGGCAAAAGTGAGGTTAAAAACGGTCAAGGGGATAAAAGCGCCGAATTATTGCTTGAAAATAAAACATTCATTAATCGAATAACTGCCGAGTAGGTATAGAAAACGAGCGAATTAACATCCAGTGGCTACGCTGTCTTGGCCATATTTGACGTAAGGACGATGAAGCTCCGACGAAAAAGTATTCAAGAAAAGGGCAGAAAGGTAGATCGTGTCTCCGGTGAAAGGACCAAGTTGAGGACGCCCATCATAGCTTGGTGTGACCAACTGGAGAAGGGGCGCGCAAAGTAGAGGCGCCTGGAGAGAGCTTATGCCTCAGGACGAAATCCGGTAACGGGGTTTTTGGTCAGTTAAGCACGTAAGTACTTATGTAAGGTATAGAAAACACAATGAAACTCTCCATAACATTTAAGAACAATCTTTTCAGTTGTGGGCTTAAGGGGGTCAATACGTGTAAACGATATATTTTTGGAATCGCGCATACGCCGGAAAAAATTAATGCAATGTACAATTTTTTTTTCATTTTTTTATTAAAAGGTAGCAGCGCAAGAAAAAAAATTTTATTTTTGGCGTGCTCAAAATGGTGACGGTGGTGGGGGTCCAACGTTGGGCCCAAATTCTAGTAGAAGTTGTGCCGGCGCCCCAAAAATCATCTGACAAAATATTGCTATTAGTTATTATGAGAAAATACGTGTATATGTACCTTCTAAAGTAACTAAAAAAAAAATATTTTCTCGAAAATACAAAAATACGCTCCAACCGAAAAAAATTACCTTTTTTTCTTAATTTCCTGAAAATGGCGTCGCGGATTTCGCCAAAAGCAATGCAATTTTTAGTTTCTTTAGAAGTTCTATGTTTCAAAAAGTTGCTGCCCAAATTTTAGATCAGTGGGACTAAAACTTGCCGAGATATTCTACTTTCATAATCAAAAACCAGTGTTTCCAAATAATTCGGTTTAAACTTTGCGTCACCGATATCTTGCGGAACGAATTGACCATCAATAAAGCGCTGCTACAGGGGAACGGGTCATCAGAATTAAAAACCACTTGAGTGGGATATTCTTAAGACCCCCCTGGAGTCTATTTCACAACAACAAAAAATTTGGAAAATTTTGTAAATTTACACGTATTGACCCCCTTAATTGACCAAATTGAAATGGTTGGAATAAAGCTATGACTTCACACCCTGAACCAACTAACCTCAAATAAAATAAAGGTTAACTCAAATGACAATGTTTTTAATTCACATATTATTAGAAGTCATTTCGTCATACGACGCACATTGGGAAAAAACAGGCAATAACGCTCGCATTGGAGCAAATCCAAAAGTTGCGAATCTGAATTTTTTTTTTACTTGTCGTAATATAGATAGACTAGCGAGACAGAAAATCAACTTTTCAAGTCTCTTCATCCCATGACCTGGACTTTACGGCCTTTTAAAGTTGAACGTTTTATTATATTATTTTCACTTCTAGCAAAATATCGTTAACAAGGCTGTCTTCAGATGCCCGTAGAATCTATATTTTTTAATGAAATCCCATAATTTTTCTCATGTGGGGTTATGATATTTAAGTAATTAATGTATCAAAAAATTTTATTTCAGAAATATTTATTTTGACAGAAAAAAGCATATCTAACCTTTGCCTCATTTTTTGATAAAAATGAGAAAAATCGGGATTTTCTATGGACTGTAACTTTTGAGATTCCATAGCATTCCACGAAATACTTATACACTGAATAGGTGGGACATACAGCTAAATGATGGTACTAAACTTCTCTGCGGAGTCCTGCGTCAGCGTGAATGCGAGCAATTTTCGCATGCCAACCCAAGCACTTTTTGTACTCAGTTCTGGTGAGCAACGATATATTTTTAATTGCTGAGCAAAACTACAACGTATGAAAAACAGCACGGCTGGTGTTGAAAGGAATAAATATGTATTTAAATATATAGAATTGAGATATGTAAATATATATCGCATTGATTTATCTCTGTCCGTCTGTTAATATGTCTTCCAATTCGTCTGTCTGATGGAAGGTATTCATAATAGCTTTCGAAAAAGTTGGGACACGAAACTGAAATTTCATACAAACACTTTGGAAATCATGAGAACAACATATTGCCTAAAATGGGCGTGGTTTGCCCATTTTTTAACAGGGTTGCCATATAAAGATATTTTTCAAAATATGAACTTTTAAATATTTACCGTCCGATATTTTTGTATGGAAATAGGTGTGACATGCCTCTTTAACCCATTGAGATACATAATAAGTGATTATTTTAACTTTTAGTGAGGAAAGTTATACTTGTAGTTAATCTTTTACGTGCTATATAAAAGTAAATGAATAGTTTAGATTTTTTTAAGAAAGAGTTTGCCTACTTTTATAAAAGTGGGCTAAGTGTCCCTAAAGAACATTTTAATGCATGACAACAAAATTTTAGCCTATTTTAATATTGTTGAAAATAAAGTCTGTATGGAGAGTAGGCGTGGCCGTGGGCGAATTTTTTTCATTTTTGGAATAAATCATCTTCTACTTATGGGAAACCGTTATGCGAAAATTCAATCCTTTATCTTTTTTATTTCCGAAGTTATTAAATTTTTCGTTATACATTCGGAAACCATAAACCGTGCTGCAAAAAAGTGCTCAAATTAAAAAACGCTAAAACACGTGTAACTTTATTTTTGATCTTCTACGAGAATCAGTTATCAAAATATTGACTTTTTTTTTTGCTTCTGATCATGCATGTTTTTAAAACTCTTAACTTCCGACTGTAGGGTGCCAGCTCCTGGTAGGGGAAATAAAAAAAAATAATACCATACAATTCTCTGAAGAATTCTAAAGATAATAACAAAATTTCAGTTCTCTAGTGCAAAAACTATAGATGCTAAAGCTCAAAACAGGCGATGCGAGCGTTTTTGCCGGTTTTTTCCCAATGTGCGACGCTTTGTTTTAAAGCCGAGATATCAAAGTATCATTCAACTTACCTCAGATAAAGTTAAGTTGCAGACTCGAGGATAATTCAAATAATAAATAATTATTCAACTAAATAGTACCAAGAGTCATTACGGAGAATCCATCTATTCACCCATCGAATTGAAAATAAATTGAGCAAAATTTTAGTTAAAGAAAAATGAGCTAAAAACTAATGATGAACAAAATGTTTTATTGAAATATTTGAGACAACTTCAAATTAACTCACACCTAGTTTAGTAAGGCAAAGTTTGTGTTCAGGAAGCTCTGAAAATGCTTCCCAACTCCATGCTTCCAGATCTCTCTCTCTCCAAGTCAAACATAACCTAACAATTTTATAAAATTGCATATCTCAATTCAATACTCGACAAATATTGCGAAGGTGTCGCTTCCGCAGACAATGAGATCATTGGCCCAGTTGTAATGGTCGCCACTGTTGTCCACTTCAGCCGCCGTCAGCGCAGCGCAGCATCAGCGGTGCCCATTAAGCGCAAATGTGCAGCACGTCACTTGGCATTTACCGGCTTCCTGCTTCGATTGCAGCGCAGCTGACAAGAAAGCAAAAATTCACAGACCGCTTCGAAAGCTTTGCTCGCGGCAAGCGGGGCGCGCTGCAATGTGCGCAATTACCAGCACAAAATATTATGGCGAAAATCTGCAGAACGTGACAAATTGAAAGCAACTGCAGCAGTCGAGCGAAACTACTGCAACGTGTTGTCATCGCCAACGACAACGGCAACGACAGCGTCATCGACAACGGCCTCGTCGCTGGTAGTTGCGTTGTCCGGTGCAGCATGCACCGTTTGCTGTGCAATGTCGCATTGCTCGTCTTCTGCTGTTGTGGCGAAATTACTGTGGCGCATGCGTGCACTTGGTGGTTCACAACCGGTGGCTGTGCTTCATGCAACAATAGAATTTTTTTTGACGACCACTTGCTGACTGACCGACTACATAAATAAACAGCAAACGTCTGCGACACAACAAAATCGCAGTGCTTGATGTCAGCGGACATGTTGTGGCTGCTGGAGATGCGGCACAGTGGTGATAAATGCAGAAATATTGGTATAGGTCAGGTTTGCCGATTTTCTAAATATTACACTCTGGGTCTCTGAGGCCCATTGTACTGTCCGAAGAGTGTAATAAGCGCTCTCCTGTTCTGGCGAGATCATTCAGTAAGGCAAAGCCTATCGTGGCCAGATCATCAAATGTACAGTTGCATAATTTCGAGTGCAGGACAATTGCTTAGAAGATGCTAGTGTAAGTATTATACAAATCCTTCCTATTCATTAATTAATTAATTAATTCATTCGTTCCTAAACAACTTAGAGCCAAAGAAAGTTGCGTAACAACTTTTGCTCCACCCTGTAAAAAATTGTTTAATCCATTGAAAACTCTTTGAAATCCCTGGCGTTTTCTTGATGGCTATTGAAAAAGCTACAAAAGCATTCCGTCAACGACCAATGTTTGTGATTTAAAGTTAAATTAAACTTCCTTTTTTTAATATTAGAACGATTTGATTTCGATAGATAATATCCAAGTAAGAAAGTCATGAAAAAACAGCTAAAAATAATAACATATTTAAAAAATATTGGAAATAAAAAACAAAATTTGGTCGAAAACGACCCCAACGTAGGTCTACGGTTAATCAATTGTTAGATAATTCTTTGCTTACTGTTCATAAAAGTTAGCTTTATACTCATGAAAAGTTCAATTACACTACTCGACACGAAAAATGCTCCTAAAAACAAAAGTATTTTTTAGTCTAACCTTCGACTGCTGAACACGAAACTGAAAATCAAAAAATTTTCTTAAGAAGCGTTTTCAAAAAAATCTTCGAAAAACACTTTTTCCCCTCTTATTTCAGAACGATGGGCCACTTGTGTTAGTCGGATGGTTGGTTTACGAGATATGTGCTCATAACTGAAATAAGAGGAGAAAAACGTGTTTTTCGAAGATTTTTCGAAAACGCTTCTTAAGAAAATTTTTTGATTTTCAGTTTCGTGTTCAGCAGCCGAAGATTAGTCTAAAAAATACTTTTGTTTTTAGGAGCACGCGATGAACCCATTTTTTGTCGAGTAGTGTTATTTATAATATTGAAATACTCTCAAGCACCCGTTAGTCAAACCGTATCTACAGAAATCACAAATACAGATTTGTAAACAAATCGAATTGTTTCATCGACTACGCAAACAACAAGTTAATTTATTAATTTAAGCTTGCACAACTTGAACGCATTTTATCTGCAACCATTCCAGTGATCTTTTGCTCCTCCTTAAAGCAACAAACAATTGTGCCGAATGCTGACCACAACTCATGGCACTATTTATTTTCATAGCAACTCGTTTGCACCACTGTTGGTGTGGTGTGACAATGACGACAACGACGACGACGGCGGTTGTCGTTTGGCCCGATGTCAGCTACTTGCTGGCCAGCGTTCGAAACGCAGTCGCGCTCAACAGTCATTTGCGCCTGATTACCGTGTCGAAGATCATAAATTTGTTTATGTGCGGTTTTTATGCGCTGGCATTGTCACCGCGTTCACGACGCGTTGGTGATGGCAATGGTGCGCCTGGCAACACTGCGCCGTCCGAATACTCGCACATATTAATGCCGCACGTCGAACGTCATAACTTTGGGGCAAATGAAGACATAAACACTGCGCCGCGGACTGCTGGGCAATAAACAAGGAAACGCACACACACACACACACACAGCCATTGTGCAGTGAAAATTGTTTTCGGTGCAGTTGTGTGCGTTGGCGAGTTGCCTTGGCGGCGATTCCTCAATTCCTTCCTCCGCACGCAGTCATGCTGCAGCGACGCTGCAAAGGCAACCAAAACAGTAGTCACTTGTGCAGTTTCAGTTAATTTCAGTGCGCAAAACAATCAAAACAATAATCAATTTTCGAAAAGCATTCAGACGGAAAGCGCTGCCTTTGAGCCAAAGTTGTATTGCAGGTGGCAACTGTCGTTTGTCAGCACTCTACACCCAACAGAAGCTACCAGAAATGAATGCAGTAGGGGCAATGTTGATGGCTTTTCTCATATCGTTGTTGGGTTGTGACGTTTGGCTTACAGCTTATGCTGGTACTGGGTGGTGTGACAACCTGTCACAGGCATTGACAGTTGACACTTAAACATTGTGAGTGTGTCAAGTTTTGGGATGCTTGTAGCCATTTCCAAATATTGTCTCTTATCTTATGTGACAAGCTTCTTAAAACTGTACCAAAGCGCTTGTTTTGTAGTTACAAATCTGCTAATCTGTGGTGAAATTAATTATCCTTTTGGGGGCCAAATATGGTTGCGGTTTTTGAATTGGCCGAAAGAAAAGAAAAATAATCGACTAAGGACGAGGAAACATTTTGCTCTTACAATTCCAGCTACATTTTAAGGACATTTTCATTGATGCAAATCCACACCATTTTTTAAGAAAAAATTCTTTTTCGACACCAGTAAACCCTCATCTTTTGTCAACAGCTTAGCTATAAGTTTTCATTACACTAAATGTTGAACAATTTTACAAAATTGAAAAATTTTATAATTCTATTCTATTGTCTGCTCCAGACATTCCGGCACTCAAATAATCCTATTTCGGCAATCAGCAGTTTTCCACTATCCGGCCGCACATCTATGGCACTCTGCCCCTTCTCTGTCTCCACTCTTCACTCTGTCACTTGGCTGCTTCACTTTTTCTCCCAAATGTTAGGTACTTGTTTTCATAGGTTTTGGGCGCATTCGGCCCCTCAAACCATTTGCGCTCCTGCCAGTCGCCAATTGCCACTTGCCACAAGCCATTGGCCGGCGCAGTTTGCACGCGAAGATATCGTGCGCGGTTTGCGGCTCGCTGCCGCCACCAATGGCAGATATGATAACAAAGCGGCTGGAGCGTCTGTCGCAATCGCCACGCCTTTGGCCGACACTCAGCCCACACTCGTTCGCTGTGGTGAATGTGTGCGTGCGCGTTACGGCCGGATTCTGTGTTATTTTTTGACGCTTCTGCCTTAACGACCCCAACGCCGACGGCGAAATGAACTTGGCGCTTACATCGATATGTGCGTCACCGTAGCGTTGTTGTAGCAGAGACTGCCAGCCAGCCGCTGTCAAGGACTCGTTGAACTAGCAAAGGCAAATGCGCCGCCGGCAACGACTAGCGCTGCCGCTTTCGCCGGCCTTGTTGTCTGGGTTGATTGCACCGAACTCCGGGCCGTCGCGGCCGGTGTCCTCTTAACACACTTCATTAGTTTAAATTTCGAAAATTGCACTCGCCACACTCGCCGCTTGCCACTTGCCACTTGCCAGTTGCTGGTTGCAACAATCGGCGCCGCGACACGGCCCTTCAAGCATACCTACCACACTAAGGCCACAGTCAGTTGGCAGTGGTTTTCGCTTGCTTCCTGCTTTCGCCGGCGCGGCGAATTCGCCGAGACGTTTTGGTGAGTTTCTTGGCGCGTCGCTGTGCGCGCTCTCCGTCGCTGTGTGCGTGCGGCCGAGCGATTGAGCGACTGAGCGCTTGGCTCCACCCACTGCGCCACGGCGCAGACGCGAGCAGTGCGCTCCGCTTCAGCCCCGTCGGCCGCCAGTGTGGGAGTGAGTTCCCGCTGGTGATGACAAACGAATGACAGACACAGCGATTGTCGACGAGCGCACGTTGAGATAATTCTGAGAGATAAGAGCCGCGTCGCACTTGCCCATGCCCGCCAGTCAGAAGCGTTGGCGTCGTCGTTGGCGTTGGCGTGGGCAGTGGCGTTGCTATTGTTGTTCTTGTTGTTGTCGTAGCTATGCTTAGTTGTTATTGCTGTGAGTGTTGTTCATGTTGTTATTGTGGAGATGTTGTTGTCACTGTGTTGGTGCGAGGAAGCGCTTCCTCCATTACGAGTAGGGATGACGATGATGGTGAGCGATTGAGCATTGGGTGGGGGAGGGGGGCCAAATTTCAGTATAACGGCATATACATTAGGCATGGATGTGCGCGACTCGATTGCTGGCGGAGTTGGCGGGTGATTGTGGCTGTAGATGGCTGTCGTCATTTGGTGTTTTTGTACACTCTGACGGCAACGACAACGGCTGCGACTGCGACTGCGACTGGCAAATGAGCAGCAGCACACCCCCGCCATTCCATGCGCTTTGCCCGCAATAGCAGCAACAACAACAACAACCACAACAAAAGCAGTTGCAAAGTGCTGCGTTCGTACAGTAGCAGCAGAGACTGCAATTCGAGATAAATAATAAAAATTTAATTTTTCATTATCTGAAATTGTATGGCATAACTTTTGCACGCCCCGCCGGCCGCGCGCCACCTTTACCCCGCATATTTCAGCACATTTTCACATTTTCATTATATTGCTTTATTTATTTTGTAAATGAATTTGCTCGGGTGGCGCTGGGCGCTGGGCACCGACGTCGCTCGGCGATGGCGATGGTGCAGCGCGGCAAAGAGGCACAAATTGACTCATGGACATTCGAATGGACAAATGAATGCGTTGAAATATGACAGAATGGCGAAAGTTGTTATTTGAAATATTTGCGTTTTAATGACGGATGTGCTGTTTTTGAAATGTGAAAAGGGGATTTTCATTATAATGAAAATTGCAGAAATTTTACACGTTTGAGTAATGGCAAACTAACGCTTCGATGAAAAATATTGCTGCACTGTGAGATTTTGGGATTTTACGTGACAATTATTGCGGCTGATGGACACTGAATCACCAGTTTCTGTAAAGATACAAGATTTAGTACCTCATATGTTAAAAAAAAAATTCTTGTTTATTTCATAGTTTTCAAATATATTTGTTTAAGATTTTTTACGAACTGATTATTTTTTACTTCAAATGTAAAAAAAATTTTTTCCTGCAATTTAAAATTAAAATAATTAAAATTAAAGTTAAATTAAATTTTAAATTGAAAGGAATTTAATAAAAAAAATTTTAATAAAATTGTCCTTTTCACACTCAGTTTCATTGCATAAGAACGAGAATTTTTATAGCAAAAGCTTGAACGAAATCTTAACAAGAAAATATTTTGCTTAACCTACATCTTATATTTCCAAGCCTATTAATGTTTAACCCTTTCGACCCCAAAGTTGCCTGAGAGCAACTTCACCTATTTGCAATGTTATAGCAGAAGCTACGATTGATTTATGGGTTTGATTTAAGTAGGCACCAATAAATTAATATTTTTAGAAGTGAATTCAAAGCAAATTTCAAAATTTTACTGTTATCCCCAAAATAATTTCCAATAATTTGCAGCGATATCAGAGAAAGTTTGTGTTCTAATTGAAGTCTACCAATTGGGCGCGTTTGATCAAAACCCTTTCTTTAATAATGGTTAAATAAAATCAAAAAGTGATAATTTTAAATTTTTTCATAAATATCAAATAATTTTTCTGTGATTAAAAAATATTGATACAAAATTTATTTAACCTGTTTTAAGCTAAAATTGTTCAAAAGTAAACTAGATCTAGAACTCTAACAAAGAGGCGTGGCGACTTCAAATGTCGTGTGGACACTTCTTAGGCAAATCTTTCATAATTTAAATACCAAAAAGTAATATCGAGACACAGGGTAAAACTCGGGGTCGAAATGGTTAAGAATTCAATTATTATTTGGAAATTATTTAGGTTAATAAAGATTTCATAAGAATTCCGAAATATTTCTTTAGACCAGTGGCGAAAATCTTAAGTACTTACTACTGTGTCCAAAAAATAAGGTGACATTGTATTTATTTTGAAAATTCTTTATTTATTCTTCCATCAATCAATTTCATCCCCTTCAAAGTAATCCCCTCCCGATGCAATGCACTTATGCCAACGGATTTTCCAATCTTCGAAACACTGATTGTAGTCACTTTCCGGGATGGCCTTCAGTTCCGTCTTCGCTGCGGCTTGTAAAAACCAAGAATTGTCATTCCACAATTCCGGCCTTTTTAGGCGGATAGCGTTACGCAAACGACGCATAACGTTCAAATAATATTCCTTGTTGACTGTTTGGCCCGGCGAAAGGAATTCATAATGCACAACACCACGATAATCGATAATTCAAATGTCACCTTATTTTTTGGACACATTAGTATACAGGGTGGCGAAAAAGTTGTCACCCAGTGTTTTAGGCTCTAATTAGTTTATGAATGAATGAATAAATCCTGCCTATTCATTCATTCATTCATTAACAAATTAACAAAATAAATCCGTCCTATTCATTCATTCATTCATAAACAAATTAGACCCAAAGAACGCAGGGTGACAACTTTTTCGCCCCCCTGTACTTCGGACTATAATGGCAGGCTATGTCATAAAGGCCCAGCCACATTCCCAGCTATCCTATCCTGATCTGTTTCCAAGAAGATCAAAGAAATTTATGATCAATGAGCGCTCACTAACTTGGATCTGAGTTTTAAACTAACCCAACTGGCTCGCCATTTCAAGTTAGATTTACTGAGCTTCGCTGGTCACCCACAATTTCACAATTTGCGAATATACCCTTCGCACAAGACACTTGAACTTTACCTGGCAATGACACTGCCCAGACAGCATTTCACCTTGAACGGGACT
This sequence comes from Melieria picta, assembly GCA_964056695.1. Taxonomy (NCBI): domain Eukaryota; kingdom Metazoa; phylum Arthropoda; class Insecta; order Diptera; family Ulidiidae; genus Melieria; species Melieria picta. Next base: position 127,483,910 of record OZ057399.1, on the reverse strand, counting down.
CCAGCCTAAAAATGGTTTACCGGCGTTACTGGCACTGCCAGAGCAACTTCGAGAACTGCTGGACGGCGACCTACTCGGGCTTGTTTTGAATACTTTCGCTTTATGAGCCGTTAACAAGATCAAAACAATAAGCACCAACGGCAGCGCATATCTTCCACCCAGCGAGCGTGCGGTGCTCGTGTGTGCCGCCGCCGCCAACGCGCCGCCGCCGCCGGCGCACTCAGATCATTTCGTTGTGGATGAACATAGCGAATATGAAACTTAAATGGCCGAAACGAATTAACGCCATAAAATTTGCGCCAAATAAATGTGGCCACAGTGCGCGGTCAGCGCGATAGGTGCAGCTAGTTTAAAAATATCGACGGCCCACTTCTAGAGCAGCCAAGAACGCTCGAGTCAATGTTTTGGCTGCGTAGTGGCGCTGTCCTTAATTCGAACGAGTCCTCCGAATGCGCGCAGTTCAGTTGTAGGCGCGCAGAGCAGCGGAGACGCGCGCGATCGCCACACCGCTCGGCTGAGAGTAGGTACACATTTTTCGCAAGCGGCGCGCTCCAGTGATAAGACATTGAGCTGGCGCGGCAACGTGACCGGTTGCTGCACCTTCAGCCTCAGTGCAGCTAGTTGCGTTAGCCACGCTGCAGTACAGTCCGGCACGGAGCTGCGGCGGTAAGGTGCGTTGGAACGGTGCGGTGACTCGCTTTTGCTGCCGCACACCTGAGCGCCGGTGCGGGCAGACAGGCGTATGAGCAACAGCTCGATGGGTGTCAGTGGTGCTGCTGAAAAAGTCAGCGTGTGACAGACGCAGAGCGCAGCCCCTCGGTCTGGACTCGGGGCGTTTGTGGCCAGTGTGCGTGTGTGCAGTAGTGCCGGAGCGGCTTGCGTGACTTCATTTGCATAAACCGCGCGTCCGTCGTTGTCGCTGTTGTCGGCGCGTGGCGGCCACTCGTTTGCTTCGAGCTCACATATTGGGCGCTAGGTCACAGCGCGGTCCTCAACGACAGGATTTTGCTGATAGTCAGGTGTCCTAATGCCGCGCCAGTTGTGGCGATTAGTGTGCGCTGGCGTCGCGTCGTCCTCTGTTGCCGCCAGTTGCGCACTTCGAAGCCACTCTGCGTCTTTTCATTCGTCATCAGGCCAACGCCACGCGAGTTATTCCGAGTTTTCGTTTTCTTGTTAATGTTCTTATTGTTGTTGTTGTTGTTGCTGTAGTTGTAGTTGCTGTTGTTTTGTGCACGTTCCTGTTCTTGTTTGGGTGTGGGTCCGAGTTTCGGTTTCAGTTTAGTTTTGCCTCCAAGGCGCGACTTTTGTCTTTTCTTCGGGGCACTTTTCGAGGTTTCTTTTTTCGTGCACTGCGGCCGGCAAGGAAATTTCGCGTCAGTCGCGTCTGAGGTGCTTCAATGGAAACAGGTGTGCTGCAGCGTGCACAGCCGTGGCCGTGTGCCGCAATGGGTCGCCACCGTCGGCCTGCAACGCGCGCGCAACACCTACAACAATAATACGAACGGCAGCAACGGCAAAAACGACAATAGCAGCAGCAGCAACAACGACAGCGGCTGCTGGGGTGATGCAAGGGCTGCATTGAGTGTTGGCCGTGTCGCTGCAGGAATTCGCGGAAAAAAATTAGCGACTCTCAAAGTTTTTGTGCGTCGTGTGTTTGGGTTCAAAGTTCAGCTATGAATGTATGCACAGACGTGTGTGTGTGTGTGTGTGTGTGGCGCGGGGCGCATTTGCTTCAAGGTGAAGATTATTTTCCTTTGTGTTTTGCTTGTTTGAGTGCTCCGTGTGCATTCAACCTGCGGCTGGGCGCCTCAAGGTGACCAACATTGCCAACAAAACTGCCTTAAATCGTAATTCCAGCACAGGGCAATTAAAGACGCAACAGCGCGAGACATGAACAAAATTGCGGCATGTTGATTTAGTGTTGAATAAATTGATCAGCGATTAGCAATGCCAAGTGTGTACGAGTACCTGCAGCACAAAAACAACAAAAGTGTTTCAAATCAAAGAATTCAAAAGCAGTTCGGCTGCAAATGAACCGAACCCGAACTTGTGGATACAACCTATAAATTCTGGATATACAAAACGACGGATACTTTATGACTTCGTTGCTCGAGATAATCATGCGATCCAAAGCGATTGCGCGCCTACTCAATCAGGGTGAGTTCAAGTTAAGTTTCTGGCCTAAGGAATTTTGTCTAAGAAACATTTGAAATTTGTCTAGAACAACCATTGATGCTATTGAAGAATCTAATTTACGTATATTTGAAAACAAAATCTCGCCTTTGGGTTTGTGGAAGTTGTTACTAATTTTAATAATAATTAATTCATAATTTTAATTCAAATTGTTTAGACTTCAGTGATTGTAAAAGGCTTTAAATCGACAAAAATTCTACTTCTTTAACTAAAAGTTCTTTTAGAGAAAACAATTTTGTAGCTAATAGTTGCACTAACAATTAAGAAAATTCACTTTTCATAAAAAATCACTTTGCAATGATATTAACAGATTCTTTCATATAACAAATTTTCAGTTTTACCTTAAATCTATTTATATTTTTTTAATCTTAATTTTAAACATGAAAACCTGAAACATTTTTTCCTTATCATTAAAAAGATATTTTGATTTTGAAGTTCTTGTATCCCCTGTGGGACATAGGGCTCTAAAACTCACTATCCAATGGTTTAAATCATAAAAGATGATTTTATTTCTTCAAAAAATAAATTGGAAAAGCTTCAATCTTCTTTCATCGGGTACCCCACTAACACTTTAAGCGTTTTTTAATGCGGCGAATATAACCGATTCATTGTCTTTGAGTTTGCTTAATTTCTACCCGTATATAATTATAAAAATATTTCAATTGTACCTTAAATCGATTTATATATCTTTTTTTAAATCTACATTTTTAATATAGAAACATTAAATATTTTTCCCTTACCATTAAAAGATATTTTGATTTTGAAATTCTTTTATCCCCTGGGCTCCCAAACTCACTATCCAATGGTTTGAATCATAAAAGATGATTTGAATTCTTCCAAAAATAAATTTTAAAAGCTTCAATCTTCTTTCTTTGGGTATCCCACGTTCACTTTCAGCGCTTTTTCAATGCGGCGAATATAACCGATTAATTGTCTTTGATTTTGCTTGATTTCCAGCCGTATATATACTATTATATAATTATAAAAATAATACAATTGTACCTTAAATCGATTTATATTTTTTTAAATCCAAATTTTAAACATAAAAACATGAACATTTTTTCGTTATCATTAAAAAAATATTTTGATTTTAAAATTCTTTTATCCCCTGAGCCTTCAAACTCAGTATCCAATGGTTTAAACCATACAAGATGATTTTAATTCTTCCAAAAATAAATTTTTAAAAACCTCAACCTTCTTTCTTCGGGTACCCCACAAGCATTTTTTGCGCTTTTTCAATGCGGCAAATATAACCGATTCATTGGCTTTGATTTTGCTTGATTTCACATTTCTGAGTGAGTTTCACATTGTTAACTTCTACCTTAGACTTCAAGTTGTACAAATAAATCTTTACTTTCAAATCTTAATATTACAAAACAAAAATGTGTATAGATATTTTCTATCCCAGTCATGTATTTATTTTCATTATTCTATCACCTAAAGCCTAAACCTAATTCTTAACATCTTCGTTTAGCTTTTCAAATTTCTATAACTTTACAAAAATTTTGAATGGATTATAATTTCTTGCAACTTTTACAAATGTGTTTCATTTAAATTATGGCACAATTTTTAGGGAACTAGACCAAAATAATCCAATCTAATCCACATTAAAAAAAATAGGTGAACAACTTTATGTCGATATCAATTTTTGTAATTTTAAATTTTTTATTATAGAAAGAAATAATTCCAATTTTATTTCTTTTTATATTTTCTATAATTATTTTTTAATTTTTTATTGTTCCTATTATTTTATTTATTTATTTATTTTTTTATATATAAATAAAATAAAATTTTCTTTATTTAAATATATTTTTTATTTACGTTTATTTTATGTTTACACAAATATATTCAAATAAAATCAATTTCTATATATTTAAATATATATTGTCTATAATGTTTACATAAATATATTTAAATAAAATAAAATTCTATTTATTTAAATATATTTTTTATTTTACGTTTATAAATAAATAAAATTAAATTAAATTTAAATTAAATAAAATAAAATTCTATTTATTTAATTATATTTTTAATTTACGTTCATTTTATGTTTACACAAATATATTTAAATAAAACAATTTCTATATATGTAAATATATATTGCTCATAATGTTTACATAAATATATTTAAATAAATAGATTTATTTTAAATAAATAGAATTTATTTTATTTTATTTTAATTTATTTTATTTTACGTTTATTTCAATCTCAAATTATTTAAATATATATTTTTTTAAATTAATTTTGTATGTTCATCATAATTTTGTCATTTAACATAGTCAACTATTTAATTAGCAAAATGAATGGCGTCTTTCCTTTGGACGCATGCCAATAACAACTCAGCACTGCTTATCTGCTTAAAATATTTCACAAATTTCAAATTAATCATCAAATATTAGGCAACATAAACTCGAACAATCGGTGCGCGCCAACAGCTGAGCATTTCAGCGGCGAAAACCGTCGGCGGATTTATCTGTGTACTAACACAATTGGTATGTTTTGGAGACTTCCTTACACTTCGTTATCTTCACCGCACTCTTGCGTTGCTGCCAAAAATAGCCAACAATTTTGTGATGTTTTTTATTGCCAAAGCAAATGAATTCCAGTAGCAATCAGCACAGTTTCGTTGTTTCGCTGCCTCCTTCAAGTACATTTGATACATACTTATTTAGGTATGTATGTATAATATTTATGTACATACATGTGCATGTTTGTTGTTGTTATTTCTGTTTTGAGCTGGCATTGAAAATGCAAATTGCGAAAACATCCCGCAGCACACACACACACACACACACACATCAACATTGTATGTACTCAAGTCGGGCAGGCGAGTGGAGGCGAGCTTAGTGGACACACTAAGCCGATAAGCGACATCTGGAATGCTACTTGATTAATTTCACATAAACTGTATGACACAGTTGTCGCCTTGGGTGACAAGTTGCTTAAATTCCATTTACTTACGACGACTAAAGAACGATAAAACATAACAACAAAAAACATCATTTCATATGTACATACATATGTATGTATGTATGTATAAATGTTTATAAGCACAAAAATACGCAAACAGAGAAAAGAACAAGAGAGAATAATGTGGTACTGACTTATCGGCGTTCGGACTTCTACGAAATTTTTAAGGGAATTTCCAAGCGGGGTTTTCATTTGCATTCGCACATAGTTAGCGTTCGTATCCTTACCGCAACGTGGCAGATAAGACGCGAAAGGCGTCACAGCTTGAGCATATCGCATGCGAATCCCCGCACGGCCGACTTGTGGCGCGGCATTGGTGAATGGCTGCGCTGTCCGAGATATGGGCGCCTTATCAGCGCGCGCCCGCATAACACAGTTCCACAAGTTGTCGCCACTCTGGCTGCGCATCAGGATGACTGGCAGAGAGTTGATGCGCAGTTGCAGCCAGCAGACGAGACAATGTTGCAATGAAGAATATGGCTGGAACTTTAACTGAAGCTTATCAGGCAGTTAGTAATACAAATAATGTAATAATGTACAGTAGTCGCAGACTAAGAACTATTATGGTGTGCCAAATTCGACAATTGCAGGCGAAAAGTTCCTTCAATTAAACATTTAACACTAGAAAGACCGCAAGTTTTCCATACCTACAAAGACTACATATTATATCCGCTGATATTTCGGATCATCGGATTTGGCTAATTGTAATTGTAGAACCCTATTTGTAGAACTAATTGTGAACCCGATAAAAATAAAATGTTTTCAAAGCAAAAGTTGATAGAACTACTAAAGAAATCACAGATTAAGAGGGCATACGAATTACCACATATTAGTGAATTTCGGCTGCTTCAACGCTTCCTTTTAAAAGCCTCTTTTTCATATGGTTATACCAAATGCTGAACCCTATTGTTCGACCACCGATTTTTTGCTTAGAATACTTTTCTGTTGGAACAAAGGCAAAATACTGTAATCAGGTCTCTCTAGAGTTCTTTAGTGTTTAGTTGGAGCCTTGTAATCCATATTAACTACAGAAAGAGGAGAAAGTTCGACAAGCCATTGCCTTCCTTCGAGCCAGTGCTACATTGGCTCGAAGAAACCAATGGCTTGTCGAACTTTCTGGCCTGTCAAAGATCGACATAAGGCACTGCAGTCTGGCCATTAAAAAAATAAAAAATAACGTCTTTACAGGATTTCATTTAACCCCTCTGTTACCCTAGGAAAAACTCGCACATTTGACCCTTCGGGTCATAAAATGACCCCGATTTATTTCTTTGTATTTTGGTCCAAAAAGTTAGGACAATGTGATTTTAACAATTAGTTATTACTTTTATTATTGTAAAGCAACTATTTGGACTTACTGGAGTCAAATATGTTCAACATGGAGTCCATGTCCAGGTTCTTGATATTCTTCTCGGGCACTTTAATTCTTGCGATTTCTTCAGAAGTTAAAACTATATCGTAGCTAATTTTTGGACAATTATATTATATATAACAGATAATAATCATTAATCGTTAATCCCCCTAAAATAGAAATCATTTATTTGTAAGAAAGCCTGTTCCCGTGGTCCACAAAAAAATACTCAGTTTAGAGGTTTAATTTATTAAAGTATGCCAAAATATTAAAGTTATACTAGATATTCACACCAATGAACCAATACAAATTATAATATATATTAATTAACATTATTCGATTTCCCGAAGAAGAAAATGAATATATTCGACTGACCCGGATTGCGCCCCATCGTTTCCTTTCACTGTGTATCTTCTTCTTTGGTGAAGGTACTGCTGAGGATAACTCACACGATTATATTATTGGCTTCCTTTCGTTTCGCAAAATCAGAAGCCCGGGAAGTAACTTTTCCAATTCTTTATAGAATAAGCAGCGTTACGTTATCATTTCAGGGATGAATTTCATATCACAAATGCAATGGTGCCGCAAGGAATAATAGAGTTGCGAACTGCAGCGACGAGTAAAAGGTTTGCTTGTCGCTGACACGAATATGTTTCAGAAATTTGATATAGCTTATTCGCACTCCTTTTGGAATTTTTTTTAAAATTTATTACTTGCTAGAAATCGTACTTTATGTACTATTTATATTGAAAGCATCAATCAAAATTTCATAACAGCAAACATTAAGTTTTCGTACTATTGGGTTTCGATCCCTTGAAACTTAAAAGCTCTTGTACTGCTCATTGAGATGTGTGGGCGAAGCTTTATTAAATGCCCTTTTCTCCTTCCTCTCTTTTCCCCTGTCGAAAAACATGATCCAATAGTAAGTTCGATTTTAGTGTCATTGATGTGCGACTTATTGTTTCGAAGTTATGTTCAAAATTTGGATCGTTAAAAGAGTTCCACGCCTATTATTAAACGCCCATGAAATATTTTCAGTGGAACAATATGTCTACACGGGGACATTGCACGAAATTGCAATGTTGTATGACTCATAATTTCGATTTTACTCCATAGTAGAAAGGGTGGTATAGCTAGCGCCACGCCCTCTTACCAACACAAAACAAAACAAAAATGCCAGAAATAATTATCCACGACACTTTGAAACCAAATCTAATAAAATTCACATCTCATCGACCAATTTCTTGCGTTCAGTACTATGGGTCATAAAATGACCCTAAGGCCAAATTTGTATAGTTAAGTGTATATTCAAATGGCATAAAATTAGTCACTGAGTCCAAAGGAAAACAATTCTTTACCAGAAATAAGAAAGTTACGGCTCTTTAAAGTCAAATTTTACTCGAAAATTACCCTAAGGTAACAGAAGTGTTAAGGGCACTTTCCTCGCCCACTGCTAGAATAACTGCCTCAGTTCTTGACAGTGCCCATGGTTTCATGATTACATACAAACATACTTACACCCCCATAATACCTACTATAGCTCATACTTTGATTATAGTCAAAGTTTTCTGTCAACACTCACAACTAACTATTGTTCCTTGGCTAAGATTATGGTCTTATTTCAGTACTGGTTTTACAAAATAGAATGTCAAAAATTAACCCAATTGCCCGGCAGCATTTCACAACTAGTAACCAGTAACATCAATTTCGCGGCGAAATTTAGTGACCCACTTCAAATGTCACAGCAATGACAACTGTTGGCAACAAACCACCATCGATCGGCCTTCTGGCCGCAGCCGCGCGCACAGTGTTCACGCATTGTGCTGCCGCACATTCCTATCATCGCTTGCGATCTCATTGTTGCTTTATAGGTGAAATATGATCATAAAACCAATTTGATAACGTGATATCTCCACTCTTGAGGCGAGTGCAGCAGAAGAGCACCAACACGTCAATCGTTAATATAGAATTTGGTAATAGGACTTTCGTCTTTACGACGCATCGTAAATACATCAAGAAAATGTGGGAATATGTAGAATGATTGGCATTTTTGTTTTTGTGTATTGGTTCTTCAGCAATTTGGCCAATTGCTATCGAAGAAAACTCCAAAAATTATCTACCAATACACAGTCATAGTTAGCATCAAATTAGATCAGACAATTTATTGTTTTATTGCATTCGCTGCGATAGATAAATGAAGGCGAGCAAATTATGATCGTTTCGTGCAAGTTGTTCTGATGTCGCATTCTAAGACTTTGAACGGTCGAAATTAATTTAGTGCCGAATATTTTTATTTATGGCATCTGAAAAATGAGGATAGCATTCAGACAAGAACGACATGCGGTGTGTTATCATTTCGTTTTAGTGCTTTTGATGGAAAGACTCGAGATAAGGCAGTGCGTGGCAAACATTTGTTGTGAATGTGGTTGATTTTAAGGTGTCAAAATTTGTCAAAGTTGATTGACAGTGAATGGCGCCGGTTGTCTGCGAGCGAAGAAGGGACCACCGGAAACAATGCAGACTTTTTAGGGCACCGTTCGGCTTCAGATGGTTTCTGACTTGTCTGCCAAATGGAACAAAATAAATTTTTTTATGAAGAATTCCAGTTTGCTAATTGTTTGATTTAGAAAATATGCAGGTGGATACTTATTAAAATTAAAATTTTTACTTTTGAAATATAGAAACGAAAATGAAATATGCAAAATTTTGGATATTTGAGGAATAAGAGACTTGTCCACCTACCAGATTGTTTCCATAGAGCTTTTAAAAGTAGTTTATGGAATCGTCACCAAGTCTTCGCTTTGTTCTTAAATTTCAAAACCTTTCACTGGACCATCGGAAACAAAGCACACTTTCTGGGCCACCGTTCGGCTTTAGATGGTTTCTGACTAGTCTGTCAAATGTAGCAAAGTCTAATTTTTTTAATGAAAAATTCCATTTAGCTAATGGTTTGACCCAGAAAATATACAGACGAATACTTCTAAATACTGTAAAGGTAAGGTCCCACGATTGCCGCAATGCGTAGAAATTTTACGCATTTTTAAAAAACTCAAATGCCAATCGTGTGAACTCGATTCGGTTTCGGCGCAAATGTCAAAAATATTCTATCTGTCTTCTGTTGCGCCGAACGAAATCGGTACTGTAGCGTCAATCGTGTGAACAGTTGAAGCCAGACAAAAAAATTCAAAATTGAGCCGAATTTTGTCGGCAACTCGAGCGCCAACCATAGGGGCCGACAAATTTTGTCGGTGCTTTGAAATTGTTTGAGAATTTATTTCAATTTTTGTTTCGATTCGGGCAATCGTGTGACCTACCTATGAAATCGTTCGGTGCGATATTTCTGTGCGCTAGGTTGAGCCGACAAAATTTGTCGCAATTGGGGCAATCGTGTGATCCAAATAAAAAACGTTTTGCTCAATTGACAATTTCTGCGTAGTCAATGCCCGACCAGATCGGCCTATGATCGGCGCATTTGCGGCAATCGTGGGACCTTAGCTTAAGAAAACCTATGGACATATTTAAATTAAAATTTGAACTTCTTAAGTATAGAACGAAAATATACTTAATATGCAAAATTTTGGACATTTGGAGGATAAGAGACTTGTCCATCTACCAGATTGTAGGAAAGCATCTTTTAAAGAAAGCAGTGTTGCTAGTTTAAACTAGAAACCGGCAATCTTTTAGCTATTTAAACAATAAAGATTAAAGAGTTCAATAACAAAAGCACAAATGATCTTTAAACTTTCCATAGAGCTTTTGAAAGTAGTTTATGGAATCGTCACCAAGTCTGCGATTTGTTCTTAAATTTCAAAACCTTTCATGTCTCAGCTAAGAACTTTGCTGAAGTATTGAAATGCAGATTAAATCTGAATATAAAATTGTCTGTAATATTTTGCAACTCGGCATTGTTATAATCAGGGAAAGGATTTTGGGGACCTAAAAACCTATAAAAAAGGCAAAATAAAATACAAAAAAGGCACGGAAAGGCACTAAAAACTGTCAAAAAGGCAGAAAAAGGCACTAAAAACTGCTTAAAAAGGCAAAATAGGGCATTAAAAACTGTTAAAAAAGGCAAAAACAGGCATTGCAAAATAAGAAAAAAAATACTAGAAAATCTAAAAAAAGGGGAAACGGTATGTATTTTTTAATAATTTTATTTCATCTGACGTATGCAACATACAATATTTATACCTCGTTTTTTGTAAAAGAAAAGGAACATCAATGTTTTCAAAGATAGTTTAAAAACTAAAACTAAGATATTTTAATTGAAATGTAGGCACACATTTTAAATTCATATTTTAACTTGTCATATAAAAGCATAAAAGCCGTACTTATATCACAAAAAAATAAAAACAATTTTTGCGCTAACCGAACTTTTTTATTTTTGGCATGTTTTTTTCTTTAAATTTTCCACTGCACAACAAAAAATAACGGCTTAAGAATGATCAAATCAAAGTAAAAACATCGATAAAATAACGAAATTGCAATGTTGCCACTTAATTTTTTTTAGTTTTAAGGTATTTTTGCGAAACAAAAGGGGGAAAATATTAAAAACGAAAGAAAAAATAAAAAGGCCCTCGACAAATCTTGAAAAAGGCATTTTGTGGCATTTATATGTAAAATAGGCACTAAAAAGGCATTTATGGGTGAAAAAGGCAAACTGCCTTTTTAAGGCAAAAAAAGGCAAAATAAAAGTGGTATATTTCTAATCAGGAGGACCTAATTCGCGCTCATTTTAAATCAGAAATGCTCTATCCAGCAGAAAACAAAAAATGCCACAAAATCCTTTCCCTGGTTATATCAGGTGTACAACTTTGCTTCCGCCGTTTTTTTCCAAAATTAAAAGCTTTATTGCGAAAAAGTGCTTACAGATGTATTATTCAAAGTATTGCCCGTCGCTAGCGACAACTTTCTCCCATCTTTCCGGCAATTTTCGGATCCCGGCTTGCTATCCATGAAGCAATCCATTTTTCCAATTCTTCGAAGGATTGAAAATGTTGATCTGCCAGGCCGTGTGCCATCGAACGGAATAGGTGGAAGTCAGAAGGGGCGACATCTGGGGAATACGGCGGGTGGGGCAAGACTTCCCATTTCAGCGTTTCCAGGTACTTTTTGACCACTTTTGCGACGTGAGGCCGAGCATTGTCGTGTTGGAGGATGACTTTGTCATGTCGCTCTTGATATTGTGGCCGCTTTTCTTTTAGCGCGCCACTAAGGCGCATCAGTTGCGTTCGGTAGCGATCTCCTGTGATGGTTTCACCCGGTTTTAAGAGCTCGTAGTAAATCACACCGAGCTGATCCCACCACCCACCATGTTTGTCTTCGACATCGAAATCACCATTTTTAAAACGTTGAAACCACTCCCGACACGTTCTTTCACTCAGAGCAGCATCACCGTAAGTTTCTGAGAGCATTCGATGCGCTTCAGCTGCATTTTTTTGCGAATTGTAACAGAAAAGTAAAACTTCCCGCAAATGGCGAGAATTGGGCACATAAACGGACATTTTCGAGCGTGAATAATACGAAAACAAGAACAACTGTCACTGAAACGGCGATGACAATTCGTTAGGCACTGTCCACACTCACTTTAAAGGCATTACCATCTATGTATTTCAACCAGCCTCAGCCGGTACAGCCACCTATCGGAAAACGGCGGAAGCAAAGTTGTACACCTGATAATAAAACTTATATATAAAACTTGATATTTGTTTGTATATAAAACTTTATATATTAAACTTATACTTTCATAAATTTCATAGCAAATATACAGCCCCAGAAAGTTTGTGGAGCTCTGATGTATGCCACCAAAAGCTAAGCGACATTATCTCAGGCGGCCTTGCCGAAGTCAGCGCACCCTACTAATGCAAACACCCGCCGCCAGTCAGTCAGGGCTGATTCACTGAGGGGCGGCAAAACTTTCCCGCGGGAAATTCGCAGTGTACTACGTGCAGATACTAAATCGCCTACACTCGGATGCGGATATCGCCCACACGGGTGCAATGCAATCCCACACACTCGCAGCTCGAACTCGCAGGGCCGCACCAAGTGTGCAATTTCCTCTGCAACCGCACTCGTGTGCACTTATCTGCGCCTAAAGCTATCTCACTCGCGGCGCGCGTGGGGGCTGAGCCATCCCGCGAGCTGTCGAGCTGTCGCGCCGGCCAGTGCATGCGCTGCAGTGTAGTGTGCCGCACACTGTGGCGCTCGTTCGACTCTTTCTATCGAAGACAATTCAGACAAACGAAAGTTTATTGGTGTTAATTTTATTGTTCTCACTGTTGTTGACGATTGGCTGCTTGTTGACATGCACGAGTTGCTGTTGCTCTTGTTGTTGTTGTTATTGTTGTTATTATTGTCATTGTATTTGTATTTGGCATAGAGTGAAATATCTTCACGCTGTTTCTTTGTAGATTTACGACGGCCAAATTGACTTTTGCCGTATCAACCATTTATTGCCGAACGTTTTGACAGAAATCGATGGTATCGTCTATTCTCGTAGATAAAGACTGTCTTGATGCGAATGATAGCAGTCGCAGTCATATACGAGTACGAATTACTTTATTAATGCAATAAAGTTAAGCGCACTGGGTGCGAGTTAGTTAGAGAGTGTTGGGCATATAGTCATCGACTACAAGACGCCCTATCACGAGCCGGTGAGCATGTGTGACAGTTCTCCATTCGGACAGGCAATATAAAATTATTGTTGCTTTTGTTGTTGTTGTTGTTGTTGTTGAACCTTCTCCATGGTTAATTATCAATCAGGTGCAGTCGAATTTTGTTTCCAAAAATAAAAACCACTCAAATGCTCTATTTCGACGATTTGTTTTGTTGTTGGTTTTGTGGGACTATTAACTTGTAGTAACTGGAATTCGTACTCATGTAGTGACAATTGACAGACTCGGACCATAACAGGAGTAAATTACAGTTATCATGCGTGTTGGTTAATTGTGCCAACATAAAACGCAAAAGCTCGCTCAGGGGGTGCACACACACACACACGACAAACAGACGGACGGACTATTGAATGTGCCAGGCTAATAAATTGATTAGTTGGACACATTAATTGAAATCGCACATGCAATTCATGTGCGAAACAAACGTAAATGAGCAATTGAGGTAGGTGAGAATTTGAGAAAAATAGACTACGACACCACCGAGTCTTCAGGGACGTCATGAATTGGCCTCAATGAGCTTCAGACGCGTCCATCCAGAGCCATTCTTCCTTTGCTTCCATTGGATATTGAATATTTAGTGTGGCCCTTTGTGATCGATTGCAGTCGACTTGCAGTCAAAGTGACACCAAATTCCGCTTTGCAGATCAACCATTTAAATTGTTTCGTTATTCATTTACAAAAGTTGTAAACACACAGGTGTTAAATAATCTAGGAACATGTATAAATAAGTTAATATGGTAAAATCTTATTTATTTCTCGAATGTGCTGAAATTGTTTTTCTTTCGAATTTTTCGAAAACATGTTTTGATCGATTGAAAATGAAGCACAAGTAAAAAATTGTAAATTTTGAGTGCATGTTTGGTGTGACCATATAATCACGCTGGTCGCTACCGGGTTAAATTTACTATAAATTATACATTTTTAATTGAATCTGAAATTTTTCCATTACCCATACTATAAGTTAAAATAAAATTATAATTGAACAAACACATTTTAAGTTTTTCATTAGTAAAATTAAGTTTTGCATTTGGCAATTTTTGATATATGGTCTCAGACAGTGGCGAAAATAGGATTTCGTTTGGGATATTTTGAGTTCAAACCATATTTGCCAAACACAATTTTTGTTAACAAATATTTGGGGGCGTTTGAGCCCAAACTCTCATTGCATGTGCCACTGGTCTTAGATCATTCCTTGTGGTGTATAATAATTTGAAAATATAGTTTTACTCTTTTTGGGGAATTTGTATTTTTTGGAAATGTTTTTGCTGTCTTCGTATGAGAAACATTTTGTATGGAAATTTTTTTTTGTGGTTAAAAGTATGAAAATACTGTTAACAACTAGTTTTACTCTTTTTGGAAGAATTTGTATTTTTTTGGCAATTTTTCTGCTGTCTTCGCATGAGAAACATTTTGTATGGAAAATTTTATTAAATGCATTTTTTTGTGGATAAAGGTACAAAGAAACTGTCAACAACTAGTTTTACTCTTTTTGTTAGAATTTGTATTTTTTGGTAATGTTTCTGCTGTCTTCGCATGAGAAACGTTTGGTATGGAAAAGTTTTTCTAATGCATTTGTTTTGTGATTAAAGGTATGAAGAAATTGTCAACAACATTCTCTACTTTCCAATTGGGTACGTTTGGATTTGGCATATTCGAAAACTCTTAATCACCTAACTTACTTATGCAATTTAAACTGCATTGTGCTTTCTGCAGATGCATAACTTTTCTCTATTATTTAATGGAAACTATATACGAGAATACTCTCATAAAATTGATTTATTATTTGATCCAGTTCTCTAGGAATTACTGTGGAAGTGATTTTATACAATCATCTTTTATTTAGTAAATAATTTAATTAATTAATAATTAATTTAGTAAATAATAATTAAGTAATATACATAGTAAATAATTATAATCATATTAATCCAGTTATCTAGGAATTACTGTGGAAGTGATTTTATACAATCATCTTTTATTTAGTAAATAATTTAATTAATTAATAAATTAATTTAGTAAATAATAATGAATTAATATACATAGTAAATAATTATAATTATATTAATTCAGTTATCTAGGAATTACTGTGGAAGTGATTTTATGCAATCAGCTTTTATTTAGTAAATAATTTAATTAATTAATTAATTAATTTAGTAAATAATAATCTAGTTATATAGTAAATAATTATAATTATATTAATCCAGTTATCTAGGAATTACTGTGGAAGTGATTTTATACAATCTTCTTTTATTTAGTAAATAATTTAATTAATTATTAAATTAATTTAGTAAATTTAATCTTTTATTTAGTAAATAATTTAATTAATTATTAAATTAATTTAGTAAATAATAATCTAGTAATATAGTAAATAATTATAATTATATTGATCCAGTTCTCTAGGAATTACTGTGGAAGTGATTTTATGCAATCATCTTTTATTTAGTAAATCATTTAATTAATTAATTAATTAATTTAGTAAATAATAATCTAGTAATAAAGTAAATAATTATAATTATATTTTTACAAATAAAAATATTGTTGTCGAAAATTCTCATCACTCAATTTTCCAAGTGAGTTCAGTTTCGCTGTAAGGCGTATTGTGCACCACTTCACCTGATACGACACCGATACCGCAGATAATTCATTAAATATCTTTGTTTTTATTAAATTTAGAATTGCTCCAACACCACTAAATGTTTGTGTGTATGTGTGAAAATTGTCGACTGTCAATAACGGCTCGTTGGCTCAGATGGATGCGAACGCTGATCGCTACGCACCCACCGCTGCAACTTCTATGCAGCAGCAATAGCAACAACATTTGCTCGGTAATGTTGCGCACACGAGCTGGCGCGACTCGAGCTTGAAAGCGTTTATGTGCCGTCGTTGCTGTTGTGGTTAGTAGAACGGCCTGTGAGAGATAGTGGCGGCGCGTAAGGTTGGAGTGTCCATCGCGCGGCGCGGCTCGTGGGTGCGCGTGTGTGTAGGGTTGCACCAACACAGCGAGCTCGCTAACAGCGCTCGCCACCGCCACACGGCATGTCCACTCGGGCGATATCAATTCGAGTTTTACAAAGCTCGCTGACAGCGGCGCCGACGAGTGGGCTGGCGGTCGAGCGCGCACTTGCGGTGGCTGGCAGCAGAAGCGATTAGCGACGGCCGCGGTGACGTTAGCGGTGTTAGTCTGGTGCTGGAGCGGGCGACGTCGAGCCAACTTAGCCGATCCAAATCTGCCGGCGCAGCGAGCAGAGCGCGCCTTCAGATATAACGTTTACAATACTTATTTCGAAAACAAAGAGAAGATCCCGTATGTGGAGCGGATGTGCCGCACAATCACACAGCCGCTGGCAGGCGACACAGACAGTGGCAGTGGCAGTGGCAGTGGCGCACACGAACGTTGACAGCTTCTAAGCGCGCGCGTCGCATTTAATTGTGCAAACTGCGTCGAAAGCGCGCCAAATAAATCGAGAACAAATTTTCAAAAAAAAATTAAAAATAACGCAAAAAAGTGCGCAATTCTCACGGCAATTAAAAGTGACAATCGCCCGTTGACTGTTTCGGTTTGTTAGACTCGAGTGTTGCAGCGTACCTGAGGTGTTGTGCCGCGCTGTCTTTGGCGAAATCCAAACAATTGCGCGCAGACAACGATTTGCGGGCAAAGGGGAGAGGTGAGTTGGTTCTAATTAAAACTGCACTGATTCGGGTGACACAAGATCAACGAAAGGTGTTGCGCTGCCATGGCAAAGACTTGTCTAAAATTTATATAATTGGATGTGGTTTGAACTCCTCGAAATTTCAACTGACATTTGTTCAAAATATTGAAGTGCGATTGTGCCGTTTGTTGACGCGGAGCAGCTGAGATGCGTCTGACATCTCAATGCAATTATTTATCCACGCGCTACGCTACATCCGGCAGTAGGCAGCGACAGCGTGTCAGCTGCAATTCGATTACAATGCAATTGCAAGCGCGCGGCCCGCCCTGCCACCCCTGACATCTGGACTGACAACGCGCCGTCGACAAGGTCTTGCCCCCGTTGCCGCACACAGCGCACACCGAACGATCGCGGCGGCGCAATGCAGCGCAATTTGCATGGGGTAGCGCACAATGCAGGCAGCGGCGAGCGTTGTCAGTGAGCGCGTAGTTTGAGGGCAGCACTCAAAATAGAAGGAGGCGTCAATAGCTGCAGCGCTGATGAAAAAAAAAACTGAACTGAAACATGAGATGGGGCTTTCGTCTAGATTTCTTGTTGATTCTTGCGATCTATGTTGAGGGTTTATATAAGTTTTGTAAGCATTGAATATTTTAAATGTTTTTTAGGTACAACAACAAGGATTATACAACTTTAAGTTTTTTATAACAAAGTTTTAATTTAAACAATATTTACAGTCGTGTCTGGGTATAGTGAACACCTCGATATAGTGAACACCCAAATTTTGACATGGAGCCTCTAAATATTGAACAAAATTTTGAAAGCAATTTCAAGCAAAAAGTGTATTTTGAGCAAATAAAACGAGTTTTTGAACAAAAATGTTAACCTTGATATAGTGAACAACCTCAATACTGTGAACAGGCCTTGCAATAATTAGTTCACTACATCCAGACACGACTGTACATATTTATGTTCTATACAAATTACAATTTGTGAAGCAACAAAACACTTTTCTTCGAAAGTGCAACAGTAGAAATGCTTTCATATCTCATATGAGGCCATAAATAAAAGTAGAAGTGATAGTGAAAGTCTATAAAATGACTTCCAAATGAAACACATTTAAATATAGTACACATTTTTAAGTATTAATCTCAGTGCATTTGTTGTACGAAACATTATTTTCAAAGCTCAAATACCAAGAAAGTTCAGTTACCAAATTGTGTCCTGAAGAAGGACATGTCCTTTTTAGCCATCTATACTTCTTTTCTTGATTTTTTCTAGAACAAGTTTCTGCCAGCTTTTACTTGGCAACCCCACAAAAGTAATTCTACAATAACATAGCTGGTTGGAAGAAGCTAAGCCTTAGCTCCATAATCGAGTTGTCGTATCAGTTGCACTCTGCAATATATGTAATCTTATAATTTGCTGATAATTGTATGAAGGTTCGAAACTGCGAATCGGGCCTTTTTTTAATTTTTACACCGTGCGACAAAAATTAAAAAAATTTTTCACACCGAAAAAAATCCATATGGGCGTGAAACTAGAGACCAAACATAGTAATACTGCGTACTCAGTTTTTTATTTCTACATCCTTTGTCCTTTTAAATCTTTTGAAAATTTTAATCCTTTATATCCAAAAAAAATTTCAAAATTTCATTACCCTAACTTTATTAGTTCGAAAGTTAATAAAAAAAAGGCGGAAGCTTCAATTCTAATGAAGTACAAAAATTCTAATTTATTTGAGTATCAGTATTTTAAATAATAAAAAGATACAAAATCAATGAAGCGAGAATAATGAAATTTTGACATGTGATCAAGGAGATTTGGGGTTTTAACATACTTACTTTTCAAGAAAATTCGATGTAAAGTTTGAAGAACATAAAGGATTAAAATTTTCAAAGGTCCTTCCTCATATCATATCCTTTTCTTACAAATAGATATACAATTAATTTTATTTCAATTCTTGAGCCTTTCCTCTTTCATACATATATACATATCGTCATATTCTAACGAGGTTAAGTATTTTTTATATTTTTTTTAATTTGTATCCCCTTCACAATTTTGAAGTCCTTTTAAAAGGAAAAAAGATGTAGAAATGAAAAACTGAGTACGCAGTATTACTATATTTGGTCTCTAGTTTCACGCACATATGGATTTTTCCCGGTGTGAAAAATGCTGTCGCACGGTGTTATATAACTTTTACAAGTTTTATTATTGCCTGTTGAGATAGCATCCAACGCAACTTTGTTTTTACCGATATTCGAACTCTGAATCGTCTTATTCTTCAGTGTTGTAAACACTAAACTATATCAACTATCTCAATTATCTTAACCCGAATGTGCCGAAATTCCTTTTATTTCGAATTTGACGAAAACATTTTTTAATATGAAACATAATCGAAAAATTAAATAGGTTGATGCATGTTTAGTGTCAACATATGGTCACGCTAGGCGCTACCGGGTTAAGTTTAGATGTAGTCTACAATAACTAACTAATCTTTCCTGAAATAACGTTACCATTTTTTTTAAGCTAGCATCATCCGAACTACGCCAACAATTAACTTTTCAAACCTTCAGTTTTTACGTTCAGACGTTGTTCTTCTTGTTTCTCTGTAGTGAAAATTGCCCTTTGATCAAACTCATTGTTTATCTGCCTACGTCTATTTGTTTTATTATTCTATTCTCTGATGCTTTACCACCAAAAGCAACGGTACTCCAGTGATATTTTTAACATCGACTATAAGTCAAATTGCTGTCAGCAACACATAGATTTCGATTCCCTCATTACAATTATGGACATGGCTGATGGTTTATCGTTGCTATTGTTGTTGTTTTTGTAGTTGCTGTTTTTATTATAGTTGTTATTGCCTGAGCGCAATGCGTCTTATTGAAAAGGACGACTTCCGCTTGCCATACAATAGACATCCTCGATCCAGCGATCGTTGCTTTTGCTTGTTCTTCAATGACTTTTGAGTTGACTCTGCTGCGGCTTCGACTTTTGTTGTTGCCACAGAGCTCGCACTACACTTTTCGCTATTCATAAGAATTTGTTCCGAATTTTTTTGGTTTTTTGCATCTCACATTAGCAAACATAGCGCAAGGGAAGTACAAGGATCCAGCCGAAACGCAGCACACTCGTCAATTGTCAGTGAGTGTGTGTGCTGCGCCACTGCGTGCAACCGTTTCACGAGATACGAGTACATTTGCGCTGCAGTCGAGGGCTCAACAAAGCACGAGACGAGCCATGGCCGACTTTTGATTTGAATTCCGGCAACACAATGCTGCCAACGAGCGCCGACAGGAGCGGGCGGGGAGTGCTGCAGACTGCGCTAAACAATGGGCTGCCCTCCCGGCTCGAGACGACTCGACGCGACTCGACTCGACTCGACTCGACTCGACTCGACTCGGCTCGACCTGGCCTGTAATTATTGTGCGCGCCCCGAAGGCTCGCAGCACTGGAGCTCTTCAATTTTCTTGATCTTGAAATTCCTTTTGTGCGGCGCTGGCCGGGAACGTAACGGCTTCCCGTCGAGTTAATTGCACCGAAGCAGCAGACACCGAGTCGTAACTACAAGTACCGCTAGGCACAGTTAGCCAGCCAGCCAGTCAGTCAGTCAGGCGTATGTGCAATTTTGATAGCACAAAAGTCTTTGCTGAACTTTGACAGCGAATGCGATGATCGCATGTGCGATGCGGCGATCCCGCCTCCTGGCCTGTGATTCGATTGTTTGGGTTGAAATGTCACTGCTCGACAAGCACTTAACCGCGCCGGAATGCAGTCAGGGACAGCTGTGCTTGAAGCACCGCTGTGCCAACGGCCTGCGGCGTGTTGCTATCTGCGAGTTTCTGTGCCCAGCGGCGAATCGGAAACTTGTCTTTGACTCTTCGGACGCAGCAGGATGCAGCAGGAAGACGCAACGCGCAGTGTTGCATTTTTCAAAGCTATTCAGAAAAAGAACGAAGCTGATCTTGAACTAAAGTCAGATATCGGAAATTAGCAAACGCTTTTCTCAAATATTTTTCCAGCCAATTGCACCGCAGTTGTCATAATAAATGTGGAATTTATTGCCTGTTGCATCTAACTCACTGTTGTCAGTGTCATATTTTTCACGCATAAATTCATATCCAGCGTGCAGAAGCGCTCTCTACAAGCCTAATTTACATGTTAACAAACACCGCATAATTCACGCTTCCGCGCGTCCACAAAAAAGACGGGAATGTGACACCGCGCAGGGATGTCCTCGCTGCCAACCGTCAAACAAATTAGCGCGGCGCTAGAGGTTAATAGCGCCACGGCCGCAGCACACGAAACACAACAGCTTCGACATATCGCGCTGCCCATCGCCGTAGCTCGTATTGACGGAGGGGGAAGCGCGGCGCGCATCGTCAGGGTGCACGCAAAGGGTGCTAATAGCGTCAAATTGAGATAAGAGAAACGCGCGCGGCCGCATTGACGGCACGGATCGCTCGTGCAGGCACGGCAAATGATGCGGCGAGGATTTGCATTTGACACGGCTGGGCTGCGCGCAGGCGCGTGGAATCAACAGCCGCGTTGATGTGAGCGGCAATTGAGTCATAATGGCTTAATCCGTAGCCAAGCATGCATGCAAAGTCAACACGCATCGAATTTGCCTGCACTTTTTGGCTTCGATTCGTCCTGTCGTCAGTTGCGAATTGCCGAAGGTGGCGAAAGGGTTGCGGCTGCAATTCGCACAACAGCTGGAGCACTGCTTGCCGCTCGTGTTGGCCATTGTTCGGCTCGGTTTTATGCGCATCTTCTTGCGCACTTTGTGCCAGCCTCGAACAATGCTTAGAAACCAATAAATTTAATTCGATTTAAATTGTGCAGCAAAGGCTTTTGTGCGCGCCTCTGTTTTGGGCGTGCAAATTTGCAGCAATGTCTCCATAACTCTTTCGGTTATTTGGTTATTGTGCGAAAAAGTGTAAATTAGTGAATAGATTGGCATATTTATGAGGTTGATCTGGGTTTCCAGGACACGATTTTGTGATCTTTGAAGCAGCATGAAATTTTTATGTAACTGACTTGGGAATCACATTGTTGGTCTGTCATAAACAATGAATGTAAATGTAAATGATGTGAATGTATAAATTGTATGCATATGTATGTAAATGTATGTAGTATATACGGAGATGTGTGTAATAGAGAAAATATTGAGGTGTGTAAAATATTTACAAAATTGAAACCATATTGAGGTGAGAAAAATGAAAGTCCAAGGAGTCTAAATTTCTAATTTCTAATTTTAATGTAATAATGATAGAAATGATAAAATAATTTTCACTGATTTTTAACTTCACAGAAAATCCAAACACAATTTCGAAATCGAAAAAATTCAGCTTTACCAAAACATGTCTCCAATCAATAAATCAACTAGACGAAAATATGTTTACAATCAATGAATTGAAATGAACTAAACCAAATCTACTTTTTCATTTATTATATTAACCCATATCGGCCCAGTGTTCGATTAATCGAACAGTAAATTTTAGCATTTTCCATAAATTTGTTTGGGCTGTTTTTTAAACTTTAAACGCGAACTTTTTGCATGATATGATGGTATGATGTATTTTGTATAATATAGGATAAA
The DNA here is from genome assembly GCA_964056695.1 of Melieria picta. Lineage (NCBI taxonomy): Eukaryota > Metazoa > Arthropoda > Insecta > Diptera > Ulidiidae > Melieria > Melieria picta. The sequence continues at coordinate 127,461,473 of OZ057399.1, read as the reverse complement.
TATATTCATTTCTCACACCTCTTTCCTGTTGTAGGAATTCCCCAAATATAAGGAAAAAAATATGAAATAAACTGTGAAATTATAGTACTGGTCAATGGTTAGTTATTTATTTAGTATCAACTCAATGCATACATCAATCATAAAAAAAATGCCATGTGGTGCCCATCGTTCGATTAATCGAGCACCAAATATCTCGAAAACTAAAAATCGGAAACATTTTTTTACCCCAAATTTGAATTCTCCGACCTCATTTAACGCTAAAAAGTAATGTTTCATTCGAATATTGCCAAAAAAAATTTTCTCGGCCTATAAGGGTTAAACTCAGTCCAAATCAAAATTTATTTATTTATTTATTTACTTATTAATTAATTAATTTATTTATTTACTTATTTCATTATTTATTTATTTATTTTATTTCTTTATTTTTTATTTAATTATTTATTTATTTATTTTTTTAAATTATTTATTTAATTATTTACTTATTTATTTATTTATTTATATATTTATTTATTTATTTATTTATTTATTTATTTCTTAAATTATTTATTTATTAATTTTTTTATTTATTTATTTATTCATTTATTACTTTATTTATTTATTTATTTATTTCTTTCTTAAATTATTTATTTATTAATTTTTTTTATTTATTTATTTATTCATTTATTTATGTATTTATTTATTTATTTATTTAATGTTCGATTATTTGTACAGCCTGTGATCATAGATCTTTAATCAGTACATCAACTTAAACTTAAGACTAATACATAGTTATATCTAGAAAGTAGGAAGAAGAGTAGAGAAGAAACGAAGAGAAACGAAGAGAAAGAAACGAAGAGAAAAGTCAAACCTGTGCAATCTGTAATTATTTGTCATATTATTTACCCCAATTTCACCATTTCAATGGTCAAGAATATGTGTTTTGTAGTTGTTTCTATTTAGTCTGGTTTCAATCGACTCATGAATTGAGTTCCACAGTCTCACGGCGTTAACAAAAAATAATCTAGATGAAGTCAAAAAAGTGTGTCCTGGTACAATCAAATTGTTTTTTTAAATACATTTAACCCATTGCTGCCTAATGGGTAAAATTTTACCCATGAAAATTGATTTTTTCTCTCAAAACCATTGATAGGGATAGTTAGGGTAAAGATGGAACTACCTTAACCTAGTGAAGGTCACCCTAAAATTTCGCCATCTAGCTAGAGTTACCAGACTCCAAAAATCGTGAATTTTCCGGAGGTGGAAAATGTGGCGAAACGTAGTGGCCTTAGAACTTCACAAAAATCTGCCTCCTAACTCACCTGTAAAAAATACAACTTTTGTTCACGTTTTTAGCTGATCACTTCACAAAGTATGGAAAAAAGCTACCATTGCTGCGTAATGGGTACAAAATACCTAATGAATATCTCAGCAACGTGCAGAGATATAAAGCTGAAATTTTGGTTCTGATCTGATCTGAGTTTGTAACTTCTAGGTCGTGTATGAAATTTTATCAAAATCGTATGGGCGGAACTGGTACCCGGCAGCAATTGGTTAATCTAAAATATTAACTTCTCATTTGTATAATAAATTCTTAGTTTTCTGCATTCATGGTTTTCTAAATAGTCCGCTTTATCCAACACCCCTAAAATGTTCAATCTTCTAACAACTCAGTAATCGAAGTTACTTTCTAATGGGTTAGTGCCACTAACGCGTAGCATAATTTTAGGCTGTTTCATTCTTGATGTATAGCAAAGCCCAGTTTTTCAATTATCCTTTGATTAGCCATTTTCTAAACATATTCAACCCTTGCACTCACACATTCCATTCCATTTCAGTTCAATACAAAATTTGACTATTTCATGGCCATAAAAAATTGGCAACGTTTCGCTACAAATGCCCAGAATCTATTAGAAAACCATTTTAAATGCCATTATTAGCGACTGCGATTGGCCACACAATGCGCACACGAGAATCATTCGCTCTCTCGCTGACTTTGCGCGCTTCGAGCATTGAGCTGAACGTTGTTTGTGTGCGTGTGTGCGTGTGTGTGTGTGTGTGTGTAAGTGGGGCGCCAAGCGACAGATACCTACTATTTATGTATGTGGGTGGCCTCGGGTTACAAGCGGCGCCGCCAACCTGTGCCGCCGTCGTCACACACTCCAACCCCCCAGCTGTGGCTTGCCACACTTACATGTGTGCGCACAGAGTCGCTGGCCGGCGGGCGCCTCGTGCTCACGTACAGCACATTCGGCTAATGGCGAGGACATTGCGCACGCCTTCGCACACTCTGCCAGCCGGCCGCCCAGCCGCTCGCCAGCACCCACTGGGCCCACTGCTGGTCGGTCAACCGCAACCGCAATTGCATTTGTGTGCCCTTCCCCCCGTCCAGCCGCCCACACCGGTCGTCGCCGCGCAACGTATCTGCACATATCGGAAAGCGAGACGACGCAGCCGAGCAACGAAACATGTATCTGCTGGCTGGCTGGCTGGCTGGCTGGCTGCTTCGGCTATCTGCGCTGCGTGCGCGCTGTGGCGCAGAGCGAGATGCCAGACACACGAACAAGCACAGAGCCACGAACGCGGAGATACGGACACGGGCTGCAGATACAGACACGGATACATGCGGATGCCGCACGTTGCGTGCGTCTGTGCATCCTTGTAATGTGTGTCTGTTTGTTTGTTTGTTTGTTGTTTGCCGGTTTGTTTGTTGGTTCGTTGGTTGGCTTGTTTGCGGATGCTGCCAACGGTTGCTGGCGCTGCTGCCATTGCTGCTCCCGAGTGGTAGTTGTTGTATTTGCAATGTTTTGTTGTTGCCGCTGTGTCGCAATGTTCGGGGCGCATCCTGCGCTGTCTCTCGCCTGTTCGCTACAGCCAACATTAAATGCGCGGACGTACACGCCCTATTATCCTGTGATGCTCCTCCCAAATTACGTTCCCTCTGCTGGTGTGCCTTCGCAGCGGTGAGTGTGCCGTGTGCGTGTGTGTGTGTGTGTGAGTGCGCGCATCCACATTCGTCTTGGTAAACTTTTACTGTTGGCATTTGTGCCCTCTGTTGTTGTTGTTGTTGTTGTTAATATTGCTGTATTTTGCTATTCCACAGCAAGCTGGCAGACAATATTCGCACACAGCTTTTGAGGTTTTTCATCGTTTCGTAACATTTGCCATATGTATCTGTCGCTCGTATATACTCGTTGCTCGAATCGTGCTGCCGCTGTGTGTATCTGTGTGTGTGTGTGTGTGGAATCACTGGATTCCTCTTTGTGCTGGCGTCAGCGGCAGTGGTCTAAGAGGGTTCGGGGTTAACATCGAGGCTCTTTAGCTTTTTAAATTTCAAAATTTTAAATTTAAATTTTAAATTTTTAAAATTTTAATTCAAAATTTTTAATTTTAATTTTAAATTTTTAAAATTTGAAAGGCATTTTATAGTTGAAAAATTGGTGAAAGTGCAAATCATTATTTAAAATATCAGTGAAATACGCAATGTCTATAAAATCCTAGCCAATCTTCTAAAAAATTGGATTTGGAAGAATTGCAAGCACTTGTAACTACCCTAAAAGTATGCAACGCAAAATGAAGCTAACGCCAAAAGGATCTGTGGCTGCCTACCGTTCGGATACAAAAAGCTATATAAATATTCACTTCAAAGTTCGTCAAACTTTGCATTCCAAAATCAAGGCAGTTTAATACTAGAATGCCCGAGAATCTGACATACCTAAAATGCCCATATGTAGTCATTTTGACTACATTATTGTTTACTGACTTTTTTTAATTTTATTGGATTTTAAGTAGAAAATATGAATAAATGTACACGAGATTAAACTAAAATAATCATTTAGTTTTTATTTTTTTATGGTTTACAAAGTAAATTCATTTTAATAAAATAGCGTACTTTACACATAAATGGGATAAAATGGAATGAAATTTGGAATTTAGAATTTTGAATGAATTTTATGAGTGAATTTTGAATTGAAAAACTTGGGAAGTGTCACAGCCTACTATGATATTATTTTTTTTTTAATATTTGCAATTATTTGAAATTTTCATATTTCACAATTAAAGATGCATATTTGTCTATTTATCAGTAAGAATTGCTGAAAATTTTTTATAGGTTGTCAAAATTACGACTTTAGGGTATTTAAGGTAAATTTTGCAAAATTGGGAAAAAATTTGTTTACAAAATTTTTAATTTATTTATTCCATTTAGCTTTAAAAATTAATAAAAGTCACGTAAGATATTTTTTTAGAAAGCGATGCAACAAAAGATATTTACAATAAAAGACCTCAATGTAGTCAAAATGACTACCTTGGGCATTCTAGTGTTAATGAATAAAAGTAGCGCTGCTAATTTTGGTTAGTGCTGACAGTATCGGCGTTAGCAGCACTCGGCATAGCTTTGCAGAAATTTCATTCAGTTTGTAGGAGCGAAAACAAAAACTTGCCGCTATAGATTTGAGCTCAATCCGTTCTTATGCATCTGCAATTTTTGGTTTATTTATAAAGATTCTAGTTATATTTGCAAACAAGTTCTTAGATGTCAGAAGAACACAAAACGGATTTTTGTAATATGCGAGAGATGAGTTTGAAAAAATGTACTTTTGAACTTTGAACAGCAATTAGAAAACTTTTATTTTCAAATTCCCCTACCAAGAGTTTCTTGTCCGTCGCCACTGCCTCATACCAGTTATCCATTATCCTATTTATTTGTGTTTATTTATTATGTACACAGACACACACACACACACACTCACACACATTCTCACATTGTGTACACATCAGTTTACAAGAGGCGCAGATACACATACGAATCCAGCAGCAAAAAGGGGAGGGAAGCAACGGCAACATCTCCTTAATGGTCGTTGTATAAGTTCTGTTTGACACACGGTTGCATTTAAGTGGAGTATAAACCTTGTTTCCTTCGTTCTTGCTCAGTTCCTTTTATTGTTTTTTCTTATTTGTTTTGTTGCTTGCAAACATTTCTAAGCGCTGGCATTATGCAAACTTTACCAAGTCAGAACTAAAAGTTGAAATTAAAAAAAAAGAGTCTCAATTGTTGTTTTGCCAACATGCAACTTGCATCGACTGCGACCGCCAGACAGTGGCAACAACAAGTTCCACGGGGCGCGCTCTTGCGTCAGCTTCGCCGCGGCACAGCTGCAGTCAGCGCGCTCAGCTCAGCTGGTGGCTGTGCACGCTGGCCGTGGTCTCAGTTGGGCGACTTCACTCGACGCGACAGGCGCGCCGCATTCGAATCAGAAACGGATGAATGCGCCGCCAGACGTCTTCAGTTGCCCGCAGCTCGGTGGCTGGCCGGCCGTTGCTCCTCTGCCTGGCAGCGTTGCAGCAGTGTCAGTGTGTTAGTGTTAGTGTGTGTGTGTGTGTGTACGGGGATGAACAGCACTGCAATTGGATTTGGCCGAACGCGGTACGAGTAATAGTGGCAAATGGCAGATAATGGACTTGCAATGACGTTACCACATGATACACACACACACACACCTACGAACGCTTATGTGCAATTACACTTACATAAACACCCACACGCACACACACTCACTCGTTCACTCACCCACCGTTATCACACTCGCGCCCGTAGCTCGCGTGCAGAAGTAGGTATCTGCAGTCAGCGTTGACGCGCTGACAACGTGGCGAATGAATGACAGAGCATCCGCAAACGCACTGCCATCCTCAGTCGCCACCAAAGCCGAAGTCCAAGTCGAAGTCGGAGCCGCAGCCACATTCGCATCCGTATCCGCATTCGCATCCTTTGCGTATTCAGCGTCGCTTCATTCATTCGTGCGCGCGCTCGCTGTCGCCGCAAGGACGACAACTTCGGTTGCCATTGCCGCGGTCGCTGCTGCGGCCACTGTCGCTGCCGCTGTTGCTGCTGATACCGTTTTCATCCCCTGCTGTTTGCGGATACGAGATGCAGATAGTCACAACGAGATACGCTGATGCTACCACCAACCATTGACGAGCATCGCTCGTTCATTCAGTCATTCACTCACTCCACGCCGCATCACACCACACCGCACCGCACACAACCCTCCATCGCGTACGTCCAACTGCTCCGGCCATCGAAATCAAAACATTCGCTCTGTCTGTCAGCGTATCGGTTCGGTTTAGTCTTGCAAAGACAACCGGCAGACAGACAACTTGTGCTCGGGCTCGTGGCTGTGTTCGTGCTCGCCGTCGCACTTAACGCTGTTTCCCGTACGTTCGCTACGCGCCTGCGAGCCGGTGCTTTCCCTACGCGGACCGCAGATGCAACAATCCCGCTCGTGATTTGCAGTGATTTCGCGTTAAAACCAACAATCGGCGACGCATTGAAAAATACAAAATTCATAAATGTTTAAAAGTTCAGACGGCCCACTGTGCACAGTGCAGTTAAACGTGACAAATATCCAGTGCTCAAGTGAAAGTTTCAAGTAGTTAGTAGAAAAATTTTACCCCACATCGCTCGAAGACTGAGACGCATCCAACATGCCGCTTACATAGGTGTGGGTAAATTTAATTGGAAGCTTTTGTGTGCGTTTGCAAAGTGCAAAAAGCAACGAGAAAAGGCTAGAAAGGATTACAGCCAAGCCAAGCGGATCTATTATGATTTTCGATCGCTATGCGGTGTCAGGTATGTCGAACCGTCGGAACAATCGCACTGCGTGCTGCCACGTAATTTACCCAAAGTGATGTTAAATGAGATACACAAAATGCTTCTTGCGAAAGATTACGTGAAGAATTTTACGATCAAAATTTAGTAACATCGTCTTCACTTTCACTGAAAAAAAGTGATGAATAGCTCAAAAAATTTTAAGAAAGTGGAGGAAAATTTATAGAAAAGTGGAAATAATTCTCAGTTAAAAATGTATATGCTCCATGTATTTATATAATTAATTTCATCATTAAAGTGTAGCTGAAAATATCTTTTAAGCTCACATTAACTTTTTTTTGGAAATTTTCTTTACTTATTGAATACTTAGTTGAATATGAAATCTATTAATTTTCAATTTAAAGTTCGAATGTAGAAAAAGTTATTGTTTCTCGAGCCAAAAAACATATTTTCCTTTCTTTAACGCTAGAAAGGCCGCAAGGTGTCCCATACCTCCAAAGACTACATATTATATACGCTGATATCTCGAAAAGTACGCATCGGATTTGGATAATTGTAATTGTAGAACTCTAATTGTAGAACTAATTGTAAAATCCCATAAAAAATAAAAGTCATTAAAGCAAAATTTGATAGAAATACTAAAGAAAATAAAGATATTTAAAAATTAAAAACCGTCAAAATTACCGCAATGGTCTTTCTAGTGTTAAGTAGTGTCCGACCGAAACATCTTTTTGGGCCGAAACCGAATTTCGGGTTTTTTTAATATTCGGCCGAAACCGAAACTTTCTAGTTGAAATAAAAATCCCCATATCAAGCATTTTTTTCAACAAACGAATTTTACATTAAGTAAATAAAGAACAAACAAACAAACATAACATAAATAAATAAATACTTATTAATAAAAACAATTTATTCATTTTTTAAAAACATAAACATGAAAAAATCACCCTTTCGTACCTTACTCGCTAATATTCAAAATTAAATAATTTAATATTATATGCTAAAAATTAAATTAAATTAAAAAAAAAATTATTAGTGGCATCTAAATTACTCCTCCTTTCGCTATATATCCGCTGCATAATAAAATGTAAAAAAATATTCTAGAAAGTTTCGGTTTCGGCCGTTCGGCCATTTTTTGGCCGAAACTGAAACCGAAACCGAAACCACTTATTTGGGCCGAAACCGAATATCCGGTCGGACACTAGTGTTAACCAATAACGGTTTAAAATTTTCCAAATATCAATATCAATCAATTCCAATACTCATCTCAAATCAGAAATAACATGTCAACTTTTGTGTTATCGTATTATTGATTTAGTGAATTTTGTTTTGTCTTAATTAATTTAATGTTTCCAATATCCAGAAAACTGAGGAATTATCGAGCACTTTGATAACCCTTAACTAATCATTGTATCGTTGATATCACAGTGTCCTTGAATCATAAAACCATTTAATAAACCCACGCAATGTTCAATTAACCAAGAATCAAAAACAAATTTATGCTTTCAAAACGAAAGCAAAATTTCAGTTCTTACAAATTCATGCGTCCAAAACGACAAAGCAAAATTTGAATTCTTTTTTTCTTATTTGGACATTGATGAAACAGAATTATGAGAAAGAATAAATATGTAATATTCAAATTGTTGTTTAAAACTGTCACAAAATTGGTTTACAAAAGAATGCTTGTCATTTTAGACGCTACAGAATACTTTCTTTCTGTGTTTTAAAATTGAATTTTAGCGAGGACCTTCGGCTCGCTGATGATGTAAAAAATAAAATAATAAAAAATATGTAAAATATTATAAAATTCAATTTTAAAACACAGCACGTCCACGGTCCACTTTCTCCAATTTGTGGCCAGTGGCTGGTTGACGTTGCAGAACTCCATCGCATCAACTTCAAAGCAATTCGAATGCCAAATGTTAAAGTGTGCCGCAGTGACCGCAGCCGAACGCATCGTTGCAGATAAAAGATGCTGTCCGCTGTTTGTGGCCGCAATTGTGCAGTGTTTATTTGTACTTAGCGCAGCTCCGCTGTGTAATTTGGCAGACGGATGTGAATCCTTGAGATAAGTTCCAAGCGAAATTGCGGCACCGCAACAACTCGACTTTGTAGATAATGAACTGTGTGGGCTTTGTTTGTTATTGTTTATTATTCATTTGGTGTTTGGATTGTAGCGCTTCCTGCGGTATTTGCGACACGCCGACGGCAGCGACATTGCGTGTGGCCCGGCTTTCACGCATTGTGAAGTGGCCACTTGCCGAAAATGCGGCACCCGGACCCGTGACCACGCCGTCCAAATTGTCCAAACGCCAGCCGCAAGTCGCCAGTCGCTTTGCAGCGCGTCACGACACAGATAGCTGCAATGGCGATTGTCGTGGCGACTGTCTCTGCTGCTCGCATCGGACTTGTCAATCAGTTTTGTTGCTGACTGTCGCTGATTGTGCGCTGCTTGGTAGTTGCGAGTTTTATTTTGTTGTCATCACTTTTCGTTTTGGTGTTGTTGACAATTTGTTGTTGTTATTTGTGGTATTGTGGTTATTGTCAGCTGACAACGATGATACATCAGTCGCGATCAAAAACGGCTGATAGTGCCAATTCTCGCCATTTACTTAGCGTCAAAACGTCACTGACAATCGGCAGCAACAACAACAGAAACAGACACAGTCCCACTGCCTTAACTAATCTTTATCTATTCTGTTGCACTTGAGCCTTGTTCGACAAGCACTCGAACATGATAACACTCGAAATTCGAATTAGGCTGAATTTGTCTGAAGTCGCTTGTGGGTGAAGAAATGTGGGGAGAAGGGGTTGGTGTTGAGCGCAGATAACGCCTGCAAGCAGTACGCAAAGTTCAAAATACATTTTTCTGATTAAAATATAAAATTAATTATCTAAACATTTGAAGTGCTGATGCATGACGCTACCAACCAACATTCAAGTACTGTAACACTTTTATTAAATTATTGCAAAGGTCAATGGCAATGATGGTCAACTCAATTCAAATGTCAATGTTTCTCTCGAAAGAAAGAAAGAAGAAAGTAGAAAATGTTCTGTGGGGAAAATTGATAACCTTTCATACTGCGTCCCTATAAATAGAATCACTAAAAGACAAACCTTAGTAAAATAGGTTTAGTCTTTGCTTTTTCAACTGAAACTAGATTTGAAATAAAATAGTTACTTAGTCATTCAAGATCGTCTTTTAGGTAACTGCTGCTTTCCAAATTTCAAAACCGTTGAACATACATAATTTGCAGCCTAATTTATCAGCAAATATCACTTTCACAGTGGTGCACACTGGATTTCATTTTGGGGAGCGTTTTTGAAGGAGGGTTTGAACCCCAAACTCCCTGTCAAGAAAACTCTGAGTTTAATTTAGGTAAGTAGGTACGTTGTAGTGGCTGCCTCTATATGAGACACACTTTGAAATGTGTATGCAACACTGTGTTTTTTTCAACATGTATTACAACACACATTTCAAGCGGAAGGTGGGAGGGGACCTACAGCTTAATGCCGAATCCGAACGGCGGTTGTCAGTTTCTTTCACACTTGAAGGTTTTGACATTTTTGTAATTCTCCTCTGCTTCATGTGGATAGCGATAGAAGTAGACGAGTTTTTCATCAGCCCGAGCTAGGATTCGAACCTAGGGCCCCAGAATATGAAGCCAGCGCGTTACCCGCTGACCTATCGAGGCCGGCTGACTCAGTGTTGCCAGATACCTAAAATGACTTTCTCCTAAATCTTAAAAAAATACTGAAATTTCCTCCCAAAAGTAAAAAAAAATCTCCAAAATTTTTTTTTATAATTTGCATCATTTTAAAGAAATTAAACTTCTCATAAAAAATAAAAATATTTACATAACATTTTTTAATGCAGCCTTTTTTTATTCATCTTCAGCTTTACAACAACAAGATCTAACAAATGAATTAAATAAAAGTGCCATTTTTGGCGGGATTTCATTGTGACAGCGAGAACGTGAGAACGAGATAGAACGAGCTTACAATTTGTAAGCTTACAAATTTTAAACACAATAGGGTGCTTTGACTATTAAAATAGTTGCCAAAATGTTTTGTTGCCAGTGTTCCAAACCCATCATACTTCGTTATCCAAAAATCTCCCAAAAATCCACTAAGAATCCGAAAAATCCCCTAACATAAAATATAAATCTAATAAACTTTCCTCTAAACCATTCTCCCTCCTAAAAATTCTCCTAAAAGGCCAAGAATCTCCTAAATCTAGGAGGAAATCTCCTGATCTGGCAACACTGGGCTGACTTTAACCCTTTGGGGACATTCAAGTTTATTAATGATTACGGGGAATTGAGTTATTTCAGGGCAACTTTTTGAGACAAGCATGTTTTCTTAAGTTTACTCTTGAAATAGCACAAGAAATCAAATCAAGATATCGTAAAATTACTAAGATATATACGAGAAATGTCAGCGGGTTTTGTCGCAGACGAGAACGTGTATCATACAGTACAAAATTATAAACAATAAAGTATTGATTTTTTTGCAAATATACATTCTTCGATCTCAACCCATTCATATAAGACCAATATCAGTATAATACTCAATCAATATAATATAATAATATAATTAGTTCCAAAATTATAAGAAATAATACGAGGGTCTGTAAATGTTCGGTTCTGCCGTAAAGTGGCGCTGAGTAGCTGATAGCCAACGTCGAAAATCGTTCGGAGTGCAAAGGTTTAACTTAGTACCTCTTATTTCTCTATAAATGAGTTAAATTCATTTTCTTTATCAGCTCCACTTCATTCGCTAATCACTTTCCAGAGCGACTAATTTTATATCAAAAGTTGCATGCATAAATTCTCATCTTTTAAAAAGTGTTTACTTTTTATTTGCAGGCAGCAGTGGCGACGAATACGAACCCGCTGTGCGGCATCTCAACATTGCTCAATTTTCGCCACACGGTCACCACCTGCACCACCATCCCCACCCGCAGCATCAACATCACCATCATCCGCATCATACGGCGCACCTGGTGCCGCCGCCACCAGCGTCACATCCGGATCCGTCACACTACGAGCGCGCGCACAAACGCGACAAATTGCAAAACGGCCACAATCCCTACGAGCCGCACGCGTCCTACGCGCTCGGCCAGAGCGCCAGCGGCCACTCGCCGGAGCACTCGCCCCTGAATAATAACAACAACAATAACAACAGCAGTAACAGCAACAATAACAACATCAGCACGCCACAACAGCGACACCTGCCGACGAGCGCGCCAGCCGGCGTACCCGCGCACATGGAGCAATTCTTCGGCAGTAAGGCGCACACGGAGGGCATTTTCTCGCAGCTGGCGCGCCTGCAGGATCCCATCTCGGGACTGGATGTGCGCGAGACGGGCGTCTACGCGAAGGTGCCGCTGCAGCGCGGCACCCGCTACGGGCCCTTCGCGGTGCAGTTGTGCAGCGAGCCGACAACGCGCAATCTCGCCTGGGAGGTAAGTCGAGCGTACAAAATGGGCGCACACGATTTGTGCAAAAGGACGCGAAAACGAAATCGAAATTGTCATTAATTCGAGTGATATTCGGTAGAAATTTTCCGTTGCTTAATCCTTTCACGGGATCACATTACGCGCGCAACGTCACTGCCAATTGCAGGCAAATGTGCGCTGGGCACATGTGAACATTTGCGGAAAGGCGCGCTGAAACCTAATCCCATCAAGCGTTACCCAAAATTGCCGCATTTCGATTTTGTCGCATCGTTCTCACTGCTTTTATGGTGGCCTCAATTTTTTGTGTTTTATTGGAAATTTTTGGTGCAAAATGCAGCAAAATCGTGAAAATTAAGTGATTGAGAAAATATTCAATTGTAGGGCAATGTGTGTGTGTGTGTGTGGTTGTACGCATCAATTGTCAATCAAAACGAAAATTGTCGCCCTGCCACTGTGACGAGGGCACAGCAGTCCAACAACACTGCACAGCGCGCTCGCAAATGACTATTGGCAGCAGCGGCGCTAATTCCCTGACAGTCGAGCGACATTGGCAACATGCGAAAATCCGCAAAGTGTCCCCTAAATGAGGCTTAAATTCGGCGGCGTGCAGATAATGCCAATTAGGGTCCGCCGCTGCCGCTGCTGTGCCGTCATCTGCGCTCCACCGTCCGACTGCTCGCCGCTTTAGACAGTCGGGCACGCACCCTGTCGGTATGGGGCGCAGGCCTTCCTCCCTCCTGCGACAATCCAATCAAATTATCGCGCCTTGCACAGATGAAGCTGCCTGCAATTGTGCCCCGAATCGTGTCGGCGCGCTCAGGTAGCATCAGCCACTCGAGTTCGAACGCATTGATCCTTTCTTTCGGCGCAGTTTGTTATTATTGTTGTTTCCGATTTGGCTGCTGTGCCTGTCTTCCGGCGGATGATCCGCAAATCAAGCGCTCGAAAATTTGTCATTCAATTTGAGCCGCAGCGTCGCAGCCGGCGGCCCATGCTGCCATATCTCTGCCAAGCGGCAGCCTGTCTGGTATCTGGTGTCTTGTCTCGGCCCAAGTCGCTGGCCGAGTGGTGTGAACAGCGACGCACAACCAGCAGATTATCTCGAGCGTGTAAATATTTTTCTTGTTGTTGACATTTTCGTGTCGGCTTGTGTATGTTTCTGTTGCCGCTGTCAGTGCTGCGTCTGTGCGTCAGTGCGTAGCCAATAATGAGGCAATGGCAATGCGGCCGCATGTGCGAAACCCAGCAGCACCGAAAACACAGTCGGCACAAAGATGGGAAAACTGAAAGCGCCTAGAAATTGCAAACAATTGTTGGCGCAGCTACTTCGCACTCGCCTGCCGGTCTCAATTCGGGTTTCTCTTTCGTTTTCGTTTCATTCATAACGGATTAAGATGATCTCATGATATTGAGTTGTCAGTCGACAGTTGTCACTGCAGCGCAGTGTGTCCTTTTAATCTCCTGGCTCGTCATTTCATCCGCTGGCACATGGAAGTTGTCGTTGGTGCAATGTGTTTGCATGGAACTCGATGCTGGCGTTTTGGTTTTGCATTGGCAAATTTTCTGATATGTGAAACTGCACTGAGAAAAAATCGCAATAATTTAGCGATAAAAGATAAAATGTTTGAATTTTGGTCAAAGGAGCTTAAGTAAAACACTTTTGTCGAGACCCATCCAAAAGATTACACCGTGCGACAAAAATTAAAAAAATGTTTCACACTGGAAAAAATCTATATGGGCGTGAAACTAGAGACCAAACATAGTAATACTGCGTACTCAGTTTTTCATTTCTACATCCTTTCTCCTTTTAAAAGAACTTTAAAATTTCGAAGGGGATAAAAAATAAAAAAAATAGAAAAAATACTTAACCTGGTTAGAATATGGCGATATGTATATCAAATGAAAGAGAAAAGGCTCAAGAATTTAAATAAAATTGATTTTTTATCTATTTGGGGAAAAAAGATATGAAAAAGGTTCTTTCAAAATTTTAATCCTTTATGTCCTTGAAAATTTATATAGAATTTTCTTGAAAAGTAAGTATGTTAAAACCCCAAATCTCCTTGATCACGTGTCAAAATTTCATTATTCTCGCTTCATTGACCTTGCATCTTTTTATTATTTAAAATACTCATACTCAAATAAATTCGAATTTTTCATTAGAATTGCAGCTTCCGCCTTTTTTTTAATAACTTTCGGACCAATAAAGTTAAAGTAATGAAATTGTGACACGTGATCAAGGAGATTTTGGGTTTTAACATAGTTACATTTCAAGAAAATTCTATATAAATTTTCAAGGATATAAAGAAAGAAAATTTTCAAAGGGCCTTTTTCATATCCTTTTTTTACAAATAGAAAAAAATCAATTTTATTTAAATTCTTGAGCCTTTCCTTTTTCATTTGATATACATATCGCCATATTCTAGCCAGGATAAGTATTTTTTATATTTTTTTTAATTTTTAATCCCCTTCAAAATTTTGAAGTCCTTTTTTAAAGAATGTAGAAATTAAAAAGTGAGTACGCAGTATTACTGTATTGGGTCCCTAGTTTTACGCACTTATGGATTTTTCCCGGTGTGAAAAATGCTGTCGCACGGTGTTATATAAACGTGAAACTAGAGTTCATTCGTAGCAATATGAGATACTTAGTTTTTCATTTTTTGATTCGATATCTTGGTAAAAGGACTTTAAAATTTTAAGGACACACATTTCAAAGATTTTTAAAAAATATTTGTGACTATGCAATGATAAAGATTTGAGCATCAAATGAAAGAGTAAAATTGTCGCCTTTTCCTTAAATTTTCTATTTTAAACTTTCAGAACCAAAATTTGTCAGTAAGTTCCTTTCAAATATGTTTGCTTCGATTTCCTTGAAATTTTTTAACGAATCCTTTAGAAAAAATATGTTTTGGAACTCGGTCTGTAGCATAATGTCTCCACAAAAAAAAAAAAATTATCATCTCATAAGAAAGAATTTATTATGGAATATATAAAATTAAATAGAAAAACCAAAATTTTGGGTAAAATACTTTACTTACTGACATATTTCGGTCCTGAAGGTTAAAAACAGAAAATTGAGTCAAAAAGCGACAAGATTTCTCTTTCATTTAATACCCACAACTTCATCATTGGATAACCGCAAATATTTTAAAAAATGTTTGAAATGTGTATGCTTTTAAAATTGTAAAGTCCTTTTAAAAGGACATCGGATGAGAAAATGAAAAACTGAGTATGACAAACTACTAAAGATGACCTCTAGTTTCACTCCTATATAATCTTTTGGATGGGCCAAAAGTACTGTTGCACGATGTTATAAGTGGGAACTATGGTCAAAACATGCGCGAGCTGAAAAATCAGACTGAATTGACTAACGTCAATTAAAGCTTTGATGCCATTTTAATGTTATTGACTTTGAGAAAAGATAATATGATTATATTTAGTATATTATATACTTTATTTTTTATAAGAATTATCTTTGCTTTCAGAGTCTTTGCTTGAAAGCAGAAGTTGGTTTTCAAGCATACGTTTATGAATTTATGTGTAAATGTTTTAATTAGGAAGATCTATTCTCAAGAGTTCGATGCTACGATTTTCCATGCACTGTTTTCCAAATACGAGTAAAGCTGTCCGTGTGAGAGCAAAGAAAGTGCAGAACTGATTTTTTTTACTATATGAAAAATATCTGTGCAATTATAGTTAACCAATAAGTCCTCATTACAGTTTCACCCTTCCAGAACATAATCCCAACTCTTCTTTAGATAATATTTCGTTTATCAAGGCTACTCAGTGCTATCCTTTGGTATTTTAAAAGGATCATGGAGAGGATTAGTTGAATGATTGTTACTTTTGTTGTACTGCATACCAACGGGAATAGTTGCATTATATTTGATTAGTCTATATGGGGTTTGACTATTGTGACAATGAATTTTGGCTCAAATAGGAACTTGGTTTCTAAATTTTACTTAATTTAAGAACTTAAAAAAATTCCAAAGTTTCTCTTGCGACAGTTCATTCAGGTCTTGGTTCAGGCTCAGAAACATGAGAATTGTATGAACACGATCGATTGAAGTTATAGGAAGTGTGAGACAATGTAATTTATTACATTTTAGGTCAGGTTACGCTTGGAAGAAATGAATGAAAATAACAGAAATTTCAAATCGCATAAAAGATTGATTTGTTGAGCTATGCGTAGTCGGAATAATGTTGTCGCCGCTGAAGCAAAAAATGCTCCAATAAAATCTGCAAAAATTGTTGCATTTTGTTTATCAAATCTTTTTCCACTGTTTCACAGTAAGGTCAGGTCTTCTTTCAGGCTTAGAAAGATGAAAATTGTATGGATACGAAAAATGAAAGTTGTGACCGCTGCAGCGAAAAATACAAAGCAAATATTTTTCAAATTTTTTTAACTACATTTTGTCAGCTTAGTCATAATTCAGCCATTGGTTATATTGCCTCAAACACGAACCGTTCAAAAAGGCGCAAAAATAACTGCATGATTTGAAAAAATATTTGTTTAACTTAAATTTCAACTTCAACTAACTTCAACGCTTCTTCAAAAACCTTCACGCACTCTTCAACCATTGCTCCAATGTAAAAAAATATCGCACATAACCTTAATTTTGCAAACAATAAATGAACCACAACTTGTTAGCAAGCAAATCGAAGTTAACTCTTCGTGTTGGCGGCGGATAAGCAGGACTTTTCTTAATTAATTACACACGCTGGCGAACCGCTTGCACGCACCCAGCCACAACACATTTAAGCCGCAGTGGCAACAAAGGGAAGCAAGCAAGCAGAAAATAAGAAGACAAAGCGACAAGAAGACAAGAAGACACACACAGTCAGGTAGCTGTCGGGCATGCGACGACTTAGGCACTTCACAACGACAACAATAGAGGCAACATCGGCTACACAAAAGGATGCCTGACTGGGGTGCGAACGCCCCTGGGGACAGCGAATTGGCTACCGGAATTTCATTATCCCGCAAGAAATGAGATAACGCAGCGGGGTGCCGACACGTTCCTTGTGGTCACGCACAATTTATCAATTTACAGTTAGAGCAGGGAACTCCTTGGACAACAGTTAGCTGGAATGATGAGCATGCACTCGGCCCATCACGATCGAAGGGGTTTAATTATGTGACTACGAGTCTCCCTCGGCGCGACTTGTGCCCGCCCACCGCTGCGTTTGTGTACGCCACAAAAAAACAAATTGGGAAAATAACAAAAAAAAAAATAAAACATAACTGCGGCAGCAGCAGCACAAGCGTCGTCTCGCCGCACAGCAATTTGAGTGCAAAACGCTTTGCCAAACTGCAAAGTGCACACTCAGCGGCAACAACAACAACAATAACAACAACAACGTTAGCGTTAGCAACAATGGCAAAGAACGCACAAAACTCTTATCTCGCAAGTCACTCGGAAAAACGGCGTTTCGCTAAAGTGGCACACATGTGCGTCCAAGAGGCGGCGCGCTAACTGCACGCCGCACTCGCACACGCTCCAAAAAATTGCGCTAACCGCCCTGACGATGCGCACAGCAGCAGCGTTTGAAGTGAAAATTTAAAAAATATGCTGCGCATTGCTGCACTCGAAAGCCATTTTTGTTGTTGCCATTGTTTTATTCGGTTCGTGCGGCAGCAAGGGGTTTCAGCCAGCGACGACACTGGCGGCCGCCGTGTGCCGCACGCTGCTCGAATGAGACAAACAATTCCGGCAAATTGTGGCCGCTTTGGTTGGTTGTTCGGGCGGCAGTTGTGGTTGTTGTAGAATTATTATTCTAATTTTTGTTTGGCTGTTTATTAATTGCGTCCAGGTCATGCGGTCCTAATCCTCACTTGATTCGAAAGCGAATTGTCAGTGGTAATTGAAGGAAATGAAATGGCAGGCGGCCGCATGTTGAGTTCGAGTGGCGAATGCCGCAGGCTGTGACGCAGAGCGGGGGAGTGGCAAATATTTGGGCATATAATTTGAAACATCTGGAGTTGTTAAGATAAAGAAAAAGTGCAGAAAGGAGAAAAGGATACTTTCAAGGCTGGACACTGCGCGTTCTTCACTTCCTTTAAACAATTTGAGTGCATACATATAAATTAAATACAAAATGCAAGAGTTTAAATTCAATTACGTTAAGCGAAGTTAGGCCACTATTGATCCCTAACCTCAATCTTTCCGAACTGACTTGCAAGTTGTAAATATCAACATTGTTTCCTACAAACTTTGAAGCGTACAAATCACAGAAACATTTAATATTTGGCATCTGTACATTGCAGATAATGCAACAAATTACGGTTAGGGCTTTTTGCGAATAAATTCCTTGGGGAAAAACACAAATGTGTCGTGTACAGAATACATAAACAATAACAAAGTTATTTGTGCAATTAATGAAAAACACATTTCTGGCTGATATGACACATCCGCCTATACAGCTACAACGGAGGGGATACATTTTTAGTTGTTTTTTGTTTTACTGGACAACAACAACAACTATTTACTCTAACTTTAATAAACAAGCCGCTGCATCTACCAACAATTCTGTAACTCAATAGTTGAATTGAATTGAAAGTGTTTGACTGAACGCGCATTGCGCTGGTCAGCGCAACTGTTATATGTATAACAACAGTGAACTGCAGTAGTACAGTTGTCGCTACTAGCGGCTAGATGGCGCCACTGTCTCTGCATGAGAACTATGCGCTCAACTACAGAACAGAAACAACAGCAACAACAAAAAGAAACACGCAATATTTCCATCAGCAATAATTCAGGAATAACTTTACTTTGAGTTAACCACAAACGTTTTTGTTGTGTTTTTATATAAATTACACTACAAATTGCATAAAATTATTTATTATTTTAATACAACTTTTTGAAAATAAATGCTTTATTGTCTGCCCAAAAAATATTGAAACGGCAAAAAGTGCGGTTATGAAATTACAGTGGGGAAGTTGTTGCTAATTTAACCTAATGAGTGATTATTTGCATATGTTTTAAATAATTATTTTTGTTTGCATTATTATTTTATTTTTTATTATTTATATATATTTATTATTATTTTGTTATTTTTGTTTAATTGAATAAACAGTCATTTTTGTTATAGTTTTCAAGTAGAACGATAATTTATTATTATTTTTCTAGTGTTAAATAAAATAAATACTTAGAAAATTTGTTGACTTTCGTTAACAGATTTCCATATTTGCCTATTTTATTTTTTATGCTTCATTTAAGTAAAACTTTTTATTGTACCTATATATCTTTCTAAACCTGTTTGAAACATATTTCGCTTTGTTTGTTCTTAAGGTCATAGCGCGCCCACACTTTCGTGGCTGGCTGGAGCCGCTGAACATTGCCTCCTGGCTAAAGAAGATACGGTCCGTGGATGCGGAGGGAGAGGCTAATCTGAAGAATTTCCTCGTTGCAGGATATGTGAGTACCACCCCTTGTCCCTTTTTCATTTAAAATAACTTAATATAAAATTTTTGTTTTGTCGCAGCTTTGGTATGAAACAAATCGTGATATTAACGCCGGTGAGGAGATCACTGTCGACGGACGGCCAAAAACGCCCATACACCTCGCGGACGGTCTGACCAATGGCGCAGAACAAATGGGCTCCTCGGGCTCAGTGCACGGCGATGATCGGAGTGAGCGTGATAACGGTGAGCGATTCATATTTTAAAAATGTATACAAATATGAAAACTATGCCAAGACTCGATAAGTAGAGTTTGCAGTCCCATATCGATGCTGAATTTCCCAGTCTGTGTTGGGAATTCAAATTATCGAACTTTTCGCTGCTCATATGTTGTGTGTCGATATCGCATCAAAATCCCATAAATGAATCATTAAGAAGCTGTCGGACCACTCACTTTGTGGAGAACCACACACACACGCCGTCCGTCCTTGTATGGCGCCCTTTGATTAGCGCAGCTGCTGTGGGGCATTTCGCCGGGCGTAGTCAATCAGCTCGCCGCGATCTCGCTGTGGGAACCACACATCTGTCCTGTCGGCGCGCGCGTGTGTGCTAAGCAAATATCGGCGGCGATTAGTGCGCGAGCACATGCAATTGATACATGCGTGACTTGCCGCGCGGCACGAGTGTTTGCGCGCAGGCGCGCCATAGGGGCCGCGTTGATTGCACAAACGTCCTGCGGCAGGAGCGGTGGCAATGTTTTAGCGCTTAATAAAATCAGCAGCAGCCGCAGTCGCTGCTGACAACCAGATTATGAGGGCAGTTTGCACCCTTCTGCCGCTGTAACACAGCGCAACAATATCAACAACAACACTAACAATAACTAGTGGCAATAGCTGCAATGTACACAGGAAAATAATTACTGGCGTTGATTGTTGCGGGGATTTGCGTTTGCGTCTGCGTCTGCGTCCGTGCGCAGAGGCTCGTTCACAACGCTGTGCATTATAAGGCGACCGCACATGTTTTCATTTGTTATTAAAATGTTTGATAATGCCATTAAAGCCAACAACAGTTGACGCGGCAGCCTCATCACTGCAAATACGCCGAACATGGCATACGCTCAATTTAATCGTAATCCGGGTGTGAGCCGCAGTGACATTGTCGAGCGACTTAGCGCACGCCGATCATATCGCTGGCGCACACTCGCAGGACATGTTTGCTCATTTGCCGCTCGTTGCTTGGTGTTTGCTGTGAAAGTGACGCGGGCGCAGGCGCATGCGTGACGCGGCTAATTATAAACATGTGGGATTTATGACACTTCTCCGGGCCTTCAATGCGCAACGCGTCATCAGTGCCATTGTGTGGCGCTGACTGGCGATTGTAATCGCCATTGCGATTGCAAACTGGCTGATTGCCCTCTGACGGATGCTGCAGCGGCTTGTAGCGGTTCAACCAGCCGCTTTGACAGCTGCCGACAGTCACATTTTTAATGCGCGCGCTTCAAATTCAAACGAATTTGGCTTAAAATGATTCGTAATCGTTTCAAATGCAAATTCGCTCATGGCATAACCGTTTTTGGGTGAAAATTTCCCATGCGGCACACCTGCTGCACGCCGGTGCCGTACCGCATGTTGGCCGCGCAGCAAACTGTCCAAACGACGCACCGACATGTAACGTCCATTTTTATAAAGAAATTCTTAACGTATTTTGTAGACTTGAAAGTGCATTACTTCTTGGTGTCACGCTGTGCTGAGCACGCACGCACACACATTCACATTCACAAATACGAATTAGGACCTCCAACATAAGCAAGGAACGCTAAAAAAGGACATCTGGTGTTGTCGGGAAAATTTAATTTCATTGTCTTTTCCAGTTAAAAATTTGATGTCGAAAGGTGGTTGAGGTTGAAATCAAACATAGACTGAATGTCCTCTAAAACTTGAAAGTTCTATACTCAAGATTTACACTATGGGCGCTTAGTAAAAATGTTTTAATATTTCTACTGAGAAACATTTCTGTTCTTGTTTTTAAAAATTTTTTATTCTTCATATCTAAATAATCCAACAAAGACGAGTCCATAAAAGTCACAAGTTTCTAAAGACTTGTATATGGATATCTATCAAGAGTTCTCTCGTCCTTTTTTACATTCCTTACTATTTCTTTTTCTTTTTTACTTCTCTATTATTTCTCTAATATTTCTATTCAGAAACGTTTCTGTTTTTGTTTTTAAAAATTCTTATTCTTCATATCTAAATAATCCAACAAAAACGAGTCCATAAAAGTCACAAGTTTCTAAAGACTTGTATATGGATATCTATCAAGAGTTCTTTCGTCCTTTTTTACATTCCTTACTATTTCCTTTTCTTTCTTACTTCTCTTAAAAATGAAGTAAGGAGGAGGAGTTAAACAAGTTCTTATTTCCATATTTCGTTATTTCCTTCCATGCTTGATTGCATGCTTTTTGCCATTCTTTGTGTTCCATTCCTTCGTTCACCGTTTCGTCGTTCCACGTTTCATCATTCTATCCTTTCTTTCGTAATTTCTTCCGTCTTTTATTGCTTTCTTTCATTTTTGCTTCTTTTCATGCCTCTTTTCCTGTCTGTTCATCTGCCAATCTATTCTTTCTTTCATCCGTCCATAAATTCTTCCACGCAGCCATTGTTCTCTCTGTCCTTCCATCATTTTTCCTCTCTTTCTTCTTACCATATTTTCTTCTATCGAACCTCTGGTCCTTCGATTGACTTTAGTTCCGTCATTAAATGTTTCCTCCCGTTTTTCCATGCCTCGTTCTTTGTATACAACCGTCTATTCCTCCATCCATCCGTACGGTACTTCTTTCGCCTTCTTCCTTTTCTTTCTTCCTTCCCACCTTTCCTCGATTCAAACTTCAGTCCTTCCATCCGTTCTTACTTCATTCCGTCCTTCTATTAATCCATCCGTTCTTCGTTTACTTCCGTCATTACATGTTTCCTGCCGTTTTTCCATGCCTCTGTCTTTGTATTCAACCATCTATTCCTCTATGCATCCTGTACTTTACTCCTTTCGCCTTCTTCCTTTGCTTTTTTCATTCCCTTCATTCCGTCCTTCTATTAATCCATCCGTTCTTCGTTCCATTCGTCTATTAGTTCGTTCGTTCTCTTTTCCATCCTGACTTCTTTTTTTCTCCTTCCTTCCATGCTTCCAAACAATCATCTGTTCTTCCTTCTTTTTTAATCCCGTCCTCCTATCCGCCTTTCTTGCCTTGCTGCCTTCCTGATTTCGTTTCAATTTTCCTTCTACCCATCATCTCTTATTTTCTTCCTCCCATCTTCTCGTCTATTCCTTCAAAGCCACTCTCCTTTTCTTTATTTTATCCGTTCATTCTTAAGTCCGTTCTTTCATATCCATTCTCTTAGCCTGCGCGATCTTCTAAGACTCATTAAAGAATCCAGGAAGTTCTTGCAGGAAGACTTGCAGTTCCTATCCCACCTCACTATCCTCTATCACCCTTTTCCTTTCGAGTCTTAAGCACAATGGGCTATCTAGCCTGAGTGCTTGAGAAATTTGACCTCCTAGAATTCACTTTCTGGGCTCTTCTCATATCCATTTCATTCAATTCGATTCCATTCCTTTCCAATCCAATCCAATCCAATTCAATTCAATCCAACCCAACCCAATCCAATCCAATCCAATCCAATCCAATCCAATCCAATCCAATCCAATCCAATCCAATCCAATCCAATCCAATCCAATCCAATCCAATACCATCCAATCCAATCCAATCCAATCCAATCCAATTCAATCCAATGCAATCCAATCTAATCCAATCCAATCCAATCCAATCCAATCCAATCCAATCCAATCCAATCCAATTCAATCCAATCCAATCCAATCCAGTCCAATCCAATTCAATCCAATCTAATCCATTCCATTCAATTCTCTTCCATTCCATTCTCAATTCTCTTCCATTCCATTCCATACCATTCCTTTCTTCCATCCTTCAACTCAGAAACCCAAACCACCCTTCCGAAACAAACCCGCTCGTAACTGTGATTAACACCTTTTGCGCGAATCGTAACTGATGAAAATATTTGCAAACGCTGCATTTGCCATTTGCCAACCAAAGTCGAATATGCAAGCGGCACAAGTTGAAACGGTGATTACAGCACCAACTGTGCAGTCTTATTTGACATTAGAATTCAATTAAGCAGCAGCTCATTAGTCAGCCGGCGAGCAACTTGTCCGATTTAACCCTTTCGCGCAATCAATCATCAGACATCCGCCGATAGCGGCCGTTGACATCATTGACAACTGCGGCTTACGAACGACACGCGATGCTGTGCGCGTAGACAATACTTAAATTCGAATTGACAAACGTTGCGAAATGCGGAAGTTGTTGCGGCCATTGTGTGCGTGTGTGTGTGTGTGACTTGGGTTCTCAATCGGAAAATCATCAATTGCAGCGCCCAGTATCATTTATCACACCTTCGGTCGATTGTCAGCAGAACGTGCCACAACACATACGGGCGGCATGCTTCATTACAGCTTAATTTGGCATTGATGCTGCTGTCACCAACGACAATGGCAATGATGACGACATCACGTTGATATGCCGGCTGAGGGTAGTGGTGCTGGCTGGCGGACGATGTGGGCTCGATGCATGAAAGGACTGAAACCACCTGGGGAATAGAAGTAATGGACCACACTAACGGCGCCTAATGGGAAATTTTCGAAACTTCAAAAACGCAGAATTTTCACAGTTCTAGTTTAGAAAATTTCTCAAACCACACGCATCGCTGGCCGTCCATATGGCTCAGTCTCGATTAAAAGTTTCCCACGACTTTTTGGCGGATAACACAACTTTCTTTTGACTCTTACAGTCCAACTTATGGTCACCGCTTTACGCATTCACCCCATCGACAAACCGAAGAGCGACTTGGTGCGCAAGTTCAAGTCAAGGCAACTGACTTTGAACGCGTTGTCATATCGCACCAATCGTGAGAATGACAGCGTATGATGTCCGTCCCACCAACCGCGCACATCTGCACCACATTTCAGCGCAGTGCATGCGGTCGGATTTACCTTTTGACCCTTCTTTAAGGGCTTTAAGGGTCGACGAGCAGAACAGAGAGCGCTGCGACGAACTGCTTGAACGGCAGCACCTGTGCTGAACTTGCCGCCGCTTACCGCAACGAGCTGCAACTGCATGACTTTTGGTGCTATATGACTTTCGGCCGCGTTTGTGCAGCCAGTCCAGCGGAACCGTGCCACCACCCCTGGTCCCTGGTGACCCTTTGTCTTGGATGGTTCACGGCATGGCCGATCTTCGGTCATCATCCCCCGCGCCAGACATCTTTCGCGCAGTGCCAGGCAGCATTTAATTGCCGCCGCGAAGGCCAAGTGCGGTGACGTGACGTTGCACCCCTGCCGCACGTGAAGGACCTCACCGGCGCACGCACACACATCCTGCCACCACTCGAGCGCTCCGCTAACTGCCGACTAAGTCGCGCTGCACTGACTGACTGCACCGACTGTTGACTGCCGACCTGCGCTGCTTTTGGCCACTAAAAGTCATTTGATTGAATTGAACTTATTTTAACAACAATTTTAGATATTTAGATACAATTCCCCCCAGGATTGTGTGCGGCCAACTGACCCAACGACCCACGCCGACCCAGTCGCTGCGTTGAGGGTTAGCGGTGACGCTGGAAAAAATGTGTGATAGCGCACAGGTTCGGCAGAGAGCAGGGGTTGTTTACTATATTTAGGGCAATTATCTAGTCAGGTTTTTTTTTGCCTCTGCTCGTACTTTTTTCGACCTGGCCGAACTGTGCCATATGAGCGGCCACGATTCACGATTTACATACGTTCGGCAGTGGTAGCGGTAGCGGTCGCGACATTTGTGCGGCGGCCTGTTCTTCCTTCCTATGCGGACACCTGTGCAACGTCGGCGCTATCTGTCCGCCGACCGGTAAAGAGTCGACCTGGCGCTGGCAACGCGCAACAACTCGGGCGCACTTGTTCTCCGCAACCAACAGCGAACGGATGTGCAATACCGCGCAAATAAATTAAAGGACAACGAAAAGTACACAACGGCAACAAAGTGATTCGTACTATTTTTTGGTTCCAGAAAGTTTATATTTTTTAAAACGCTTTAAAGTTGTAAGTTTTTGGGCGACTTATTTGAATAAATTGTAGAGAAGAAAATATTGAAGAAGAAGTGAAGAAGTGTAAGAAAGTGAATTGTGGATAAATCAAATTAAAATATCCAGTGCTCTCAAGGACATTGTGTGAGCTGAACTTTGATAAGCTGTGAACCTGAAAGTGAACTGAAAAGAAAAGAGTTTTGAGAAGCTCTTTTCGTAAATGGCCAAATCTTACTAAGATGGACATAACAACTCATTAGCGGATACGGATCTGTAAAAACAATTTTCTGCAAGAGTTTTTGCTTTATGGGTCTTTTCCCGCTGGTCACACTAAGCAATGAGAGGTCTTCTTCCTCTAAATGCTTCTGTGAGAAATATTTGGCGTCAATGACTTCCTTATTGAATTCTCTTTTAGTCTTAGGGTTATCATAAACACAAAGGAGGTGCCAGAGATTCGATTTCCCCATAGAAGCCGCGTTTAGCTTAGGGGTCAGACAAAGGGTATTGATTTCATTCAGCTTAAATTCAGCTAAGACATACTTCTGAACATACATACGAGTCAGGGGCGTAGCCAAGGGGGGGGAGGGGGATTAAGGGTGCCAGAACCCCCCATGGCCTATAATTTGGATGTCGGTACAAGCCTCAGTTCAGTTCTCAAAACGCTTTTTTTCATCGGCAAATGCAGTTTTTGAAAAGGTGAAAGTCGCACGGTGCCGCATCAGGTGAAAACGAGGAGTGGTTGATGGTTAAAATTCGACTTTTAGTAAACACAAAAACAATCAAAACAAGTGTCGATAGATGGGATGGCATCCTTCGATAGCCAAATGTTCAGTTAAAATTCGAGAAATTTATGCTATTGAGATGCTTAACCTTCGCCTTACCAAAGATTTTTGTATACGTCGTTTACCAATGTCGTTCACTCGGATGATCCCAGACACTTCCGCCGCTATTTTGAGTAAAACTCACAATAAATATATAATAATGTATACAGTTTTTTCATACTTCAGTATCTTCCTCTGGCGATAGTTCGTTTTTCGAAAAAAGGCCTAACTTTAATGATTTACTTTGAGACTATGGAAAATATTAGAAGATTTCTTTCCAGATGGTTTATTGAACACCTAATGAGGTACGCAAAAAAAATTTATCGTGAGTTTTAATCAAAATGGCAGCGAAAGCGCCTGGGATCACCCAGGTACATTTGTATTAGTGTCCGACCGAAACCACTTTTTTTGGCCGAAACCGAAACCGAATATTCGGTTTTTTTTAATATTCGGCCGAAACCGAAACTTTCTAGTTGAAATAAAAATCACCATATCAAGCACTTTTTTCAACAAACGAATTTTACATTAAGTAAATAAAGAACAAACAAAGAAACATAGCATAAATAAATAAATACTTATTAAAAAAAAACAATTTATTCATTTTTTAAAAACGTAAACATGAAAAAATCACCCTTTCGTACCTTACTCGCTAATATTCAAAATTAAATAATTTAATATTATATGCTAAAAAAAAAAGTTTATTTACATTGGTGGCATCTAAATTATTCCTCCTTTCACTATATATCTGCTACACAATAAAATGTAAAAAATATTCTAGAAAGTTTCGGTTTCGGCTATTCGGCCATTTTTTGGCCGAAACTGAAACCGAAACCGAAACCACTTATTTGGGCCGAAACCGAAACCGAATATTCGGTCGGACACTAATTTGTATAAAAAATGACAAAATTCAAGTTTAAACATGAACAAAATTTCAAAAAAATATTTTTTCATGTTATTGAAAATTACCTTCAAATTTGTGCAGATTTAAACATGAATATTAAAAAGATCACCCGGGTGGGTATAAGTAAAGCGGAGATCAAATCCAGTTTCAAGAATTTCAATGAAGATTTTGGCTTATCTTTTATGAATTACCGCCCAGTTTTGATCTACAGTGATCACGGATTCAGTTGGCTAACACTTTGGTCATCATTTATGAACTGAAAATCGTTTTTAAATTGCGTTTACCACTTATGAACTTCACCACAGTATAAATAATTATCACCATAAACTTGGTTCATCAATTTAAATGCTTCGGTTAAAGTTTAAACATTTTTAAAACAAAAGTTAGTATTGGATCTTTGTTCGATGCTCATTTTTGTACGATGACACAAACATACTTCCACTTCAGACGGCAATAAATAATAATTTCATGAAATTTTTACTAAAAATCGGGAACCAAATTTAATTTTCAATGCATTAAGTCACATATGCCAACACAAAAAGTCCCTATTTGGAAAGTGCACTTTACTTTAAAAAACATGTAATACTAAAATGGCAAACAAATTTTTTAAAACCCCCCATGACCAAGTTCTGGCTACGCCCCTGATACGAGTACATACTTATACATATATATATATATATATACATAAATATATATATCGCACATACACATATAACTAATCCAACAACTCAAAGCATTACTTAGTCTAAGCCTCTCGCAACCATTCATATGAATGCTCAATGCTCCAGTTATAATTTCTGCTGACATTTTCTTTCCGCCCATCTCAAAAATGAATGTTTCCAGTCATGGTGCCGCATCGCAACGCTGCCACATTTAAATTAAAAGCTCACCATTATCTGCCGCTTCTGCAGCGATTTCGTCAATTTTGGCTAAAGTGCTTGGCCGCGCTGAACTTGCGCCGCTCTTGCTGCGATCATAGCTGCTCATGTTGTTGTTGTTGTTGCTGTTGCTGTTGCTGTTGCTGTGAGTAGCTGGTTTTGTTACCGTCAATTGTGGGCGGCCGTGTTGGCCAATTGACCTTTGATGAGCCTCAAAATTACGCTTGCAACCGGCAATTTGCAGCCAACGTAACTGCAGCAGCCACATTTCGGCGAAAATTCACTGCAGCTGCAATGCATTTTTGCTGGTCATTTTCTCTTTTTTGCAGCATACAAGTATGCAGCAATAATGTTTGTTGTAGTCTTTGACCACATAAATCACATCAACTAGCACACCAACTAGCAACAACAAAAATAAATACTTGACTGCAATAATTTGTGTGTATATCCAATAAAACTAGTACAACAACAACATTACATGCATTTCTTACTCATCGCGTCGCACACATTTGCTCCAATCACATTGCAGGATCACTGTACAGTGGCAACACCACCGGCGACGACGAATTCAACAAGGAAAAATCGTTCACGGAACAGCCGGACGCCGATCTGACAGACGACGAGAACGGCTTCGATATACGCTGTGAAGTTTGTGATAAAACCTACGGTGACTTAGAGAGGTAAGTGCGAGAGTTGTCGTTCTCAAACAACTCAAATTTTGTATGAAATTGTGATTTGTTATTCGGTGGCCGCTTAATAGTCGCCTTTACAAGAATTAATTAATTTGTGCGTGCACTCAAAGGGCCCTTAGCAATTAAAAATAAATATCACTGCCACACTTCGTCATACCCGAGGGGAGTAATTAGTGAGCAGCCAGCAGCGACGCCAGACGACCCATGTCCAACGCCCAATGTGCGCAAAGACAGTGGACAATTATGCTGACATAGTTAGTAGTTACGTGGGTGGGGTTATTGTACGGTGGCGACGCTATCAACGACGTTTTTACAAGTCTGTCCTAGAGAAAAAATAGGATTTTTAATTTTTTTTCAATTAATAATTTTTTTTATAGAATTTGTATATAAAATATTTGCCTAGTGGTCTGCCTAGTGGTCTGGAAGATCACTGAATTAATTTCGAAAAAAATATAAGATCTAATTTTCATATCTAAGATCCTTTAACAACCAAAATGAAACTGCAACTGCTTGCAGAAAATGGTCATAACTCCACCTAAATACTTTGTCCCGCATATTTTAAAATACATTTTTGCTGACAAATCAAGTGACTGAAAATAAGTAATTAATCATTTTTTTATAGAATTTGTATATACAAAATTATGATATTTGAAGGGATGTCTGCCTAGTGGTCTGGAAGATCACTAAATTAATTTCGAAAAAAATAAAAGATCTAATTTTCATATCTAAGATCCTTTAACAACAAAAATGAAACTGAAACTGCTAACAGAAAATTGTCATAACTCCACTTAAAATATTTTGTCCCGCATATTTTAAAATACATTTTTGCTGACAAATCAAGTGACTGAATATAAGTAATTAGTGCATTTTTTTATAGAATTTGTGTATAAAAAATTATGATATTTGCAGGGATGTCTGCCTAGTGGTGTGGAAGATCACTGAATTAAGTTCGAAAAAAATATAAGATCTAATTTTCATATCTAAGATCCTTTAACAACCAAAATGAAACTGCAACTGCTTATAGAAAATTATCACAACTCCACTTGAAATACTTTGTCCCGCATATTTTAAAATACATTTTTGCTGGCAAATCCAGTGACTGAAAATTAGTAATAAATGCATTTTTTTATATTGTAGAATTTGTATATAAAAAATTATGATATTTGTAGGGATGTCTGTCTAGTGGTCTGAAAGATCACTGAATTAATTTCTAAAAAAATATAAGATCTAATTTTCATATCTCAGATCCTTTAACAACCAAAATGACACTGCAACTGCTTGCAGAAAATTATCATAACTCCCCTTAAAATGGTTGGTTAAAATACTTTGTCCCGGATTTTTTAAAATACATTTTGGCTGGCAAATCAAGTCTCTGAAAATGAGTAATTAATAATTTGTTTATAGAATTTGTATATAAAAAATTATGATATTTGTAGGGATGTCTGCCTAGTGATCTGGAAGATCACTGAATTAATTTCGAAAACAATATAAGATCTAATTTTCATATCTAAGATTCTTTACAACCAAAATGAAACTGAAACTGCTTGCAGAAAATTGTCATAACTCCACCTAAATATTTCGTTCCGGCGCGAATCTTTTCACACGTAGGTGAATGAATCTTAATAAGATTTTCTTAGATCAACTAATAAAAAAACTTTTAATTTTTAAAGAAAGCGAAATTGACAATAATAGAAAATCATTTTTACTAGAAAAACAATTTGTGAAATCTCTCGATGGTGCTAAAGCTATGTTCGAATATATTTATGAGAAACTGCACCTATAGTCCTTATTATCCTAGACATGGTACAATAGATCTTAGCAGTCACAATAGTTCTGGTCTAAGCCTGTCGTTCAGTTCATCTGCGCCACCTCATCGACCTCCTCAGCCTTAACCCTAACACAAACCACTCACAATCTCCTTCAAGCATGTAATTAACTGCTTCTTCAGCGCGTAGGCGGTGAGACACTTATTTGGTTAGCACATTTACAAACACCTACACACACACACACAAACACACACCTTTGGGCGCTGGGCGTTAACAAGCTACTAATTTGACACAAAAGACACCACACCTCTCCAACTTATCAATCGATTAACAATTACAGCAATCGACAGACGCCTCTAATGAATTTCCACTAGTCGAAAGACCATAGCGTTGAAAAAAGAAACTAGTCAAAAAGGTCACAACAATGAGATAAAAGCCCAAAGGAAACTTGCTTAACCCAGGTGAAAGGGGAAGGACCTTTTGGTATAATAAATTTGGGTGTTCCAATTATAAAAATTGTTGCTAGTTATTCTCAATCAAAATCAATACGGAAAGTAGTAAGTGATAGCCGTTCTCAGAAGAGCTTGCAAGAGTGTCCTGTATAGCGAATTATCCACGAACCTAGAAGAATAAAACTTGGCAATAAAATTTTTTTTTTGTAATTTTTACGGAATTTTCAAAAATAAGAATTATTATTTATTTATATTTTAAAAATCCTTATTTATATTATTTTATTATTTTTGATTTTGTTCATATTAGTCCACAAATAACAGTTTTATTTCGATTTTTTTTTAGTTGTCCTATGATAAATATTATTGGTGACTTTTATTTTTTTAGTCATCAATAAAAATCATTCAGCGACTTTTATTTATAAAAGTCATCAATAACAATTATTCAATGACTTTTACTTTTTAAGTCATCAATAAAAATCATTCAGTGACTTTTATTTATAAAAGTAATCAATACAAATCATTCAATGACTTTTATTTTTTAAGTCATCAATAAAAATCATTCAGTGAATTTTATTTATAAAAGTTATCAATAAAAGTCAGTTTTTTTTTAATTTTATTTTTTTTATTATTTTTTTTTATTTTTTAAGTCGCAATATAAAAGTTATTTTCATTAATGCATGCAAAAGTTATGATTCTTCCAGAAAACAGAATTGTCAAGACAGGACTTGTTAAGCCGATCAAGAATATATATACATTTCGATATTAAATAAATCCAGTTGTGCAATTAATGAAAATGACTTTTATATTGCGACTTAGAAAATAAAAGTCACTGAATGATTTTTATTGATGACTTAAAAAATAAAAGTCACTGACTGATTTTTATTCATGACTTAAAAACTAAAAGTCATTGCATGATTTTTATTGATGACTTTTATAAATAAAAGTCACTGAAAGATTTTTATTGATGACTTAAAAAATAAAAGTCACGGGCTGATTTTTATTGATGACTTAAAAAATAAAAGTCATTGAATAATTGTTATTGATTACTTTTATAAATAAAAGTCTCTGAATGATTTTTATTGATGACTTAAAAAATAAAAGTCATTGAAAGATTTTTTGTTGATGACTTTTATAAATAAAAGTCACTGATGGATTTTTATTGATGACTTAAAAAGTAAATGTCATTGAATAATTGTTATTGATGACTTTTATAAATAAAAGTCAGACTGATTTTTATTGATGACTTTTTTAAATAGAAGTCACGAATAATTGTTATCATAGGACAACTATTTAAAATAAAAATCGAAAAAACTGTTATTTGTGGACTAATAAGAAAAAAATCAAAAATAATTGTTATTATAGGATTTTTAAAATATAAATAAAAAATAACTTTTATTTGTTGAGTCATTAAATAAAAGTAAAAAATAACTCTTCAACATTGATTTTTATAATAAAACTTATAACTGTTACGGTCCCTGATTTGAAGTAATCTCAACTCAGTGGCAGTCTCCCCAGTAAAAAAATAACTCTTCAACATTGATTTTTATAATAAAACGTATAACTGTTACGGTCCCTGATTTGAAGTAATCTCAACTCAGTGGCAGTCTCCTTCTGACATTAGCTATTAAAACCGACTCAGCTCAGCTCTCATCATCCTGACTTCAGTTGCTCTAAATGCGCGATAAAACACCCCAACATAACCTCAAACTTTTCTCGCATCAATCACCCCCACTCTGTCGCTTAGCCGCTTAACAATTGTGTCCATTAGTCACTGAAGATACCCCTGAGTGTCTTCCAATCTAATGGCCCGACGCGATCGCACTCGGCTCCACCGCCGCTCCGCCGCCGCTCCACCGGCGGCGACAAGTGTTTGTTTGCGCAGCAGTTAAAGTCAATCGGGCTGAAGTGTTGATTGTGTTGTTGCCACACGTACGCGCCGACTAAAACAGTGATTTGTGTAAATTGACTGCAGCGCGCGCGCTTCGGCTTCAACTGTGACTGGTGCCACCTAATTCCCTGCCAGTCGACTGTCAACACGCTGCCACACCACACCAACGCCTGCAGTCAAATGTCCGCACGTAAATATCCACATTTGTACTTACGTGTGCGTGTGCGTGTGTGTTTGTGTGAGAGTGGCAGCGTGCGCGCGTACGAATTGGAGTACGTCGAGGATGTCGCTGCGGACGTTTCGTGCGGTCGCTTAATGCACATTTTTGATTTTTCCGTCATTATTAAATGGGCAAAAGTTGCGACTGCGGCACGCAAATGACAATTTATGTTGTGATACGTGCACTCGACTTGAAGTGGCTGCGGCACCACCGCTGTTTGCATGCCATGCTGTGCAGTGCTGTGTGTTGCGTGGACACTGCGCGGTGGGTGGACAGTTGACGGCGCAGCAGGTGATTTGCTGAATTTTACATGAGCGGCACATCCCCAAAGAGGACGCAACACACTCAGCACACACAGAACACACACACACACACGCCCACCACTGCATGCACGCCGCCCAGCGCCGGCGACCACTGCTTTTTTGTGTACGCCCGATTTTTGCCTTCTGTTCATTTGCTTTGTTTTGTATTTCGGTGGTTATCAGAGCCCAGTCCTGCCGCCTTTTTGTGGCGCCTTATCTGATCTTCGTACGTTCGGTCGGCTTGGCTGTCATTTGACTGGCGTATTTGCGCTGGCCGGCTGCGGCTGGCTGCGCAACGCCCCTCATCCGCCCACACCCGACATTACACATTCAGTCGCTCACGAAGGCGCCGATAAAAATCTTTGCTACGTGCACATCAAGGACAAAAATCCTGGCGTGTTTGCATGGCGCTCAATGCGATCTTATCGCACATTAAATATTGAACATCATTTGGCTAATTGTCAGCGCGCGCCGACTGACAGACACTATCTGCAATTGACGCGAACAGTTGGCCGCCATGTGAGGCGCTTCTCACGCGTAACGCTCGCTTTCATCGCTCAATTCCATTATTCGTTTTTTTTTTAATGTAATTTCTATGTAAATTTCTGTGTTGACTGAATTGAGCTGCGAATTGAAACTGATTGAATTCATGGGTGTGTGGTGTTTTGTTGCAGCCTGGACGATCATTTGGTGGCTAAACATCACTTCCGAAAGGACGAATTCGCCTGCGATCTCTGCGCCAAGCGCTACTGCCATCGACCGCTGCTGCTGAAGCATCGCGCACTAATACACAACGACATACGAAAATATCCCTGTGAGAATTGTACGAAGGTGAGTGGAATATTTATTGAATTTTATTTATAGAAGTGGAAGTTTATTGAATTTCAATAAAAAAAAATTGCTAAGTGAAGAATATAATTAGAAAAAAATATATACCTCAAAGCGAGCGGAGTGCGGTTTTTTCTACTCAAAGAAATTTGATGCTTTTGTAATGAATGCTTAAAAAATGTGAAATTCGTAACACTAGAAAGACCATTGCAGTCAGTTTGTCGATTTTTCATTTTTAAATATTTGCATTTTCTTTAGTATTTCTATCAACTTTTGCTTTGATGACTTTTATTTTTTTATCGGGTTCTATAATTAGTTCCACAATCAGGGTCCTACAACTACAAATAGCCAAATCCAATGTGTACTTTTCGAGATATCAGCGGATATAATATGTAGTCTTTGTAGGTATGGAAAACTTGCGGTCTTTCTAGTCTTAAATTCGTTTAAGATGTGCTAAATGTTTCTTTGGGAAGAGAGAGTTCTAAAGAATAGATACGCGGTTGAGAGGGCTAGATTTGTTTTGTTAAATTTTCTTAAATAAAAATTATATTTGAAAAGTTAAAATCTTCACCGTGTTTGAACCAAACGAGCTGTTAAAGGTAAAAGAAGTGTTTACCTAGCATTTTAAGTTTTTGTAAGGAAGTAAGACGTCGATTACGAATCGTCAGGATACAATGAGGTTTTGAATTTTGTGACCTTTAAGCCCTTAAAGAAAGGAAAAAGTCAAAAGTATCATTGAACAATTTGTTTATTTTGCAGCCATTCAATTAGCTAAACAGAAACATTGATATTGGATTTTATTTTATCTTGTTTAGTTTTAATTTTTGGCAGCCATTCAATTAGCTAAACAGAAACATTGATATTTAATCTTGTTTTATTTTGTTTAGTTTTAACTTTTGGCAGCCGTTCAATTAGCTAAACAGAAACATTGATATTTAATCGTATTTTATTTTGTTTAGTTTTAATTTTTGGCACACACTGGATCAAAGAAATTCGGCTTTTACTGAATTTCATTACTGTTTCTCAAAGCTCAAAAATCATTAGTTTTTAAAGAACTGGCCAAAGTTTATTCTACAGCGAAGCATGTCTTCAGTATCTGTTTGAAACTTCATGACAATTGAATGAATGGTTTAGTTTCTAGCCGCCAATTTCAAATTACAAGTCCCACTATAAAAATCTTCAGAAGGTTTTATAACCTAAACTGTTAAGAATTTTTCGCTATAATTGTCTTTTGAAATCATAAAAATTTTTTATTTTATTAAGAGGGGACTTCTTGTTTGGAGACCACCTGAACTATTTTTCAATGGGAAATATATTTTTTTAATATTCATCATTTTTCTCATCAACTCAAGCAGAGCTAGCAATTTATGAAAAAAAGTATTTAATGAAGGTTTCGTGTTTAAGGCTTTTTATTTTTTTGGGGGAAGTTTTGAGAAAGTTTTGGTGTTTGAAGACCCCCCTATTTTTTAATGGGGAATATTTTCCCAAAAAACAATATGGTGTTTTTTTTTATATTTTACTCAATACAAGCTTTTTATAAAAATTTTTTCCGAAAAACATGAAAAAGGGGGGTAAGGAAAGGGGAAGGGGGGTTCATGTGTACACAAAAATATTCACACTTTCAATGCAAACAACTTTGTCTTAGACATCAAAGCTCTAGCTCTTCAAGTTTTTATACTTTCCGTGTAAAAGTCTATAGGGACCCCTCTAACCTTTATGTGCAAATTACAAAAAACTCAGACGTGCTGGAGTATTACTTTGTTCGGCAAAAATTATCAGTATGACGTCATCTTTCAGAAATATATGGTCGTTACTCTGTTGCAGAAATGCTGTTGTATAGTGTAATTGGACAAAACATTCTTGAGATGTGAATCGTTCAGAATTAAAAAGAAAAAAATCGATTTTCAAAATTTCTAGACACTTCTGCTTCCTTAAGTTCAGAGAAAGCCCAAATAGGTAAACAAATATCCTGCAATAGTTGAACTTTTTCGCTAATAATTGGACAAAACATTCTTGAGATGTGAATCGTTCAAAATTAAAAAGACAAAATTCGTATTTTCAAAATTTCTAGACACTTCTGCTTCCTTAAGTTCAGAGAGAGCACAAATAGGTAAAAAAATATCCTGCAATAGTTGAACTTTTTCGCTAATAATTGGACAAAACATTCTTGAGATGTGAATCGTTCAGAATTAAAAAGACAAAATTCGTATTTTCAAAATTTCTAACCACTTTTGCTTCCTTAAGTTCAGAGAGAGCACAAATTGCGAAAACAATCCTGCAATAGTTGAACTGTTTAACCTCTTTGAGTCTGTAATCTTTCATCTCTAACTCTCAGTACAATCTCCTGATTGCTTTCAAAAATGTTTCACATTTTCGCTACAATCCAGCCAGAGCTGAAATATAACGCTTCAAGACACACTTTCCGTCGCATTCTGCTGCCATCTCGTTGTCATTTGCCACAATCTGTCGCAAAGCTTTGGCTTGTGCGCGCTGTTGGATTTGTAGTGCGTTGGATTGCTTATGATTTGTCTGTCCACTTGTCGACTTTGAAGAGACCCCGCCTCGTCCATTTATCTTGTTTTGTGACAATCACACACACACACACACACACACCCGCAGACACCTTTTACTGCAGCTATTCGAACCATCCATACATCCATCCATCCATCGATCTGTCCAGCCACAGCGAGTTGTAGCGTACGAGTACTTTAGATTTTCGCCGTGTGTTAATTTTTCAAAAAATACAAATACCAAAATTAATGGAATGTCACGCCACTTAATGTTAAAGTGTGAAGATTGATCAACCGCTCCGATCAAGTGGCCAGTTCCAATCACGCTACGACAAACGTCAAAGTCATTGATTATTACAATAAGTAAAAAGTAGAAAACAAATGCAGAGCGACGGCAAGCGGTAAGCAGCAGCCGAGCGCGAAGAGCAAAGGAAAAGGAGAAAACCAGCGTCGAATGATGAAGAAAAAACTTTTGATTTCTACGAGATCAATAGCCCGCGGGCTCTTACTTTTAAATTACACGCAAACGCACACACACACACACTCGTACCGATCATCCGAAAAGGCCTTAGACAAAAAGTGCTGAATATAAAGGAAAAGCAACAGCAACGGCAACAGCAACAAACAAAAAACGAATGCATTGTGTAAATAACGAAACAACGTTGTAGAAAATCAGGGCGTGTACTCATCCGAAGCACTTAAAGTGCGGTAATGATGAAATTTGGAGCTGCTGTACCGCTCGCGTCCCGGCGCGCTGGCGGTGTGCATTCGCCGGCGTTCGATCGGTGGCCATGCGGCAGGCGGTATGACTATTGAAATGCTGCTTAAATGTTGGCCGAATGCCATTAGAGCAGCCCCAAACATCTTGAGAGATGATTTTAATGGCACGCCGCTGATTACAAACGAAGCGAGACTTGCGGTCGCGACGCGGTCGCTGTGATTTTGTTGCCTCATGCAGTCGTTGCAACGGTACTGCCACCGTCAACACCGTCGCCGTCGTCGATGCACACCGGTCGCGCCACGGTTACAGTTACAATTACGCAGCGTATCGCTGGGTAATTGTTTCGGTAGTCATTTACCTGCTGCGGTCGTTCGATCGTGCCGCAAATCGTGTGCAATAGCTGCAATTGTGTAACTAGAGATGCGAGACGACGGTGCATCTGGACAGCTGCGTGATGCAGTCATATGCGGGGAATTTTGGATATATTTTGAAATAATTGTTTAGCTACTTGGCAGTGCACTTTCAGAATGTCCTGAGGCAAATTTTTATATTGCAAACTCTGATTTTCTGCTTATTATGAAGAATAATAGATAACACAGCACAACAAAAAACACTTTTTTTCTGTTGCATGGAGTTTTTCTACTGTTTCTTACTAATTTGGGTGCGCTGATTTCGACTCTATCCTCAGATTTTTTCTAGCAGCTCTAGTTAGTGAGATATAGGTACCATGTTATTTTTTCAGTTTTTCCTCTACTTTTTCCATATTTTTTATCGTAATTTCTAAACCAAAAAACTGATTGACATAATTTTTACAACACCGCAAGGCTTCTTTTCCGATGCAACTTATTTTTATAAGTTTTAAAATTCCGCGGTAATTGGACCTCAAAGTCGGAAAATATGGAATTTTAAGGCGTTTTCTTTGATGGTCAAAAACATACACAATTTTCGTAAATCAATTAACGAGTTAGGTGTATAATGAAAGCCGACACATCAAATATTACAACACAGCCAAATTATTTGTCGGAATACACATTCGCATCGAAATAATAGCAAAAATTTACCATAGCCATTTTCCTCACTTTTCATACTTTTTCCTTAAAAAATTAGGGGCCTCAAAATATGCAACATTTTTAATTTTTTTTTATTCCGAGCAATTAAAAATTTTTTTGTTTTTTGCTTGTATTTCAGACTATAAATGGAACATATAAAAGAGCATATTTTGAGGCTCCTAATTTTTTAAGGAAAAAGTATGAAAAGTGATGAAAATGGCTATGGTACATTTTTGCTATTATTTCGATGCGAATGTGTATTCCGCCAAATAATTTGGCTGTGTTGTATTGCTTGATGTTTCTTCTTAAGATATTCATATACTTCGTAACTTGATTTATAAAACATCTGTACAATTTTCGCCACCAGAAAAAACGCCTTGAAATTCCATATTTTCCTACTTTGAAACCTTACTGCAACGCCAATTTAGAACGTATAAAATTGATTAATGTCAGAAAAGATGGCGTGAGATGTTGTTAGTGCAACTATATATCATGTCGATAGGATTATTGGTTCAGAAATTAC
This sequence comes from Melieria picta, assembly GCA_964056695.1. NCBI lineage: Eukaryota > Metazoa > Arthropoda > Insecta > Diptera > Ulidiidae > Melieria > Melieria picta. The sequence continues at coordinate 127,422,357 of OZ057399.1, read as the reverse complement.
AGTCGAAAACGAGAAAAAAGCCGAGGAAAATTCGAAAAAGTGACACGCCCATTTTTTGCGAAAACTAGAGCTGTTACATAAAAACGGAGTATGGTTTAGAAATCAGCGTGGAAAAACGATTCAGATTCATGTAAAAAACTCCATGCAACAGACATGCTGTTGTCCAGTGTAATCTTCAGTGGACTTGAGTACTTTATTGGCTGATTTCAACCAAAAAACATATATTTTGAGGTTAGCTTAGATTAGGTTAGGTTGCTCACATACTCGTAAAGCCAGCAGTGGCCCTTTGTGTTGCCGCAGAAAGGAAAAGAACCCTAAACTGCTAACTGAAAGTGCCATAAAATCTCGAGATTTTCCACTGAACGCCGACACTGAAAAGCATTGCAGCTGACATCTCTAACTGTAAGTGTAGCAATAACGGTCAGCATTCGTCAACATCCCCAATGCCCGCGCCACCTCCACCTCTACCTCACTCCCTGACACCGCTAAATGGACGGATGCATGGCGGAATGATCGATCTTCTGGTCACTTTCATCTCTCGCTGTGGTATTGCATTGATGCTGCTGCTGCTGCTGCTGCATTGTTGTTTTACTTGTTATTGTTATTAGTGTTATTATTATTGTTGTTGGTATAGTTGATGTTTTTGCTGTGTGCATTCTTATTGTTGTCAGCTGCTTTGTAAGCCCTGCTTAAGAGCTGCTACTCCGAAGGGACTTTGCGCACTGCACAGTGCGCGCAATTGTTGCTGTCGTTGTTGTTGTTGTGCATAAGACAAAAATGCTGTCGTACGTGTAGACGTACACAAGCATCCAGTTGAGGGCGCGCACCGGCGGCACTGTGCAGAGGCGCAGAAAAAAGCAAAGAATAGAAGTGAACAGATTAGATCGGTGCTGGTGCTGCGAGCCGAAGCTGAGGTGAGTTGAGGTGAGGCGAACTGAGCTGACAGCCAAAGAGCTTCAATTCAAATAAATCGCATTCCGATGTTGGCTGCGGCCCCCGCCGCCCACCTCCGCACAATTACAGTCAAGCCAACCAGCCAGCCATCCAGCCAGTCAGCCAGTCAGTCACTCAGTCAGTCAGGCAGTGTGGCAATAAGGCAGCCGTTCGGCGACTGCTGCCATCCGCTCATACCTAATCCATTGGATGTGGCTATAGCACGAGCTATTCTTGTTTTGTGTCTGAAATTGAAGACAATGAAGGCTTCACGGCTATGCTGCGATCATCGTCCATGCACACACACACACACAGCGCAACATATACTTAGACAGGCAGGCAAGCAGGCGGCAGTCGGACAGACAGACAGACATACGGACACAAGGCGCAGATGCAGATATCGCTGGCGAGATATAGTCAGTGCCATTATGACAGCATGATTAGGCATAACAGTTTCAAAGCAAATCGTGTTCGCGCTACGGGTGCGAGTGCGAGCCAAAGCTGGAGCTGGAGGTTTTCGAGAAGCGCTCGCGTTCGCTGCCAGCGTCACCGTCACCGTCACAGCCGCCTTCGCGTTCGCGCTTTTCTGCTGTCAACGCGGGCAGCGCGCGCGCGCACCGTTCACCTGGTTCACGGTTGTGGTAGTTGTTACTGTTATTACTGCTGTTATTGTTAGAGTTATTGTTGTTGTTGGCCGGTTGTCGTTTGCGCATGCGCCAGTGTACGGGACGGGCTAGCGACAATTGTAGCAATTGATGGAAATAATTGACGGAGGTGGTGCTCTGCTATGCTTTTGGCGTTGCTCTGATCTGCTCAAATTTGCGTAATCTTTATTATTTTTATATATTGAACAAAGCACATGGCTGAAAAAATCCACAATTTTTATTGTTACAATGTTGCTTAGCGGAAATGATGTAAACATGGCTGCCTGCAGATTATTTGGTCCGCGTAAATTCTTTCAATGTCAGTGAGGTTAGGACTCGTTTAGAAACGAAAGTATAGAATTGCAGCTTCAAAGAGTTGTTTTGAAATGTTAAAATATTTAGAAAAATACAAAAAAATATTTCGTGGAAATAAGAGATTTTATGAATTTTATTAGAATTTTTTTCATTATAAATTCTTTCAATGTCAGTGAGGTTACGAAGCGTTTAGAAACGAAAGTATAGAATTGAAGCTTCAAAGACTTCTTTTGAAATGTTAAAATATTTAGAAAAATAATAATAAAATAGGAAAAAATAACAGGGACCGTAACAGCTATAAGTTTTATTATAAAAATCAATGTTTAAGAGTTATTTTTTACTTTTATTTAATCACTCAACAAATACCAATTATTTTTAATTTATATTTTACAAATCGTATAATAACAATTATTTTTGATTTTTTTTATACGTCTACAAATAACAGTTTTTTCGATTTTTATTTTAGTTGTCCTATGATAACAATTATTGGTGACTTTTATTTAAAATATCTAGTCATGAATAAAAATCAGTCAGTGACTTTTATTTTTTAAGTCATCAATAAAAATCATTCAGTGACTTTTAAATATAAAAGTCATAAATAAAAATCATTCAATGACTTTTATTTATAAAAGTCATCAAAAAAATCATTCAATGACTTTTATTTTTTAAGTCATCAATACAAATCATTTAGTGACTTTTATTTTTTAAGTCGCAATATAAAAGTCATTTTCATTAATGCATGCAAAAGTAATGATTCATCCAGAAAACAGAATTGTCAAGTCAGGTCTTGTTGAGTCGATCAAGAATATAAGATACATTTCGATATTTAATGAATCCAGTGCTGTGATTAATGAAAATGACTTTTTATTGCGACTTTAAAAATAAAAGTCACTAAATGATTTTTATTGATGACTTTTATATATAAAAGTCACTGAATGACTTTTATTGATGACTTAAAAAATAAAAGTCATTGAATGATTTTTTTGATGACTTTTATAAATAAAAGTCACTGAATGATTTTTTGATGACTTTTATATTTAAAAGTCACTGACTGGTTTTTATTGATGACTTAAAAAATAAAAGTTACTGACTGGTTATTATTCATGACTTTTTTAAATAAAAGTCACCATTAATTGTTATCATAGGACAACTAAAATAAAAATCGAAAAAAACTGTTATTTGTAGACTAATATGAAAAACTCAAAAATAATTGTTATTATAAGATTTTTAAAATATAAATAAAAAATAATTCTTATTTTTTAATTTTCCCATAAAAATTACAAAAAAAAAGTTGATTGCCAAGTTTGATTCTCGGTGCGAAAAGAAATGTATTAGTATATTTCATTTACTTGTATGACATTTCCTTCAAAGTAATTTTTTCAAATATGGTTTTCACAAATAACTGTTATTTCCGGTCCCTGAAAAATAATAATAAAAAAAGTTCAACTAACTGACAAAATAAGACAGAATTTTATGAATTTTTAGGCAACATTTTAGAATTTGTTTTCATATTGGGAAGTTCACTGCGCCCTATTACCACCCCCCCACTCTAAAGTATATCCATTTATATTAGTCTCAGATTGTTGTTGTTGTTTTTGTTATTATGCGCTTATGTGACGCCGCGTCCACATGTCGGGCAGATCCGTTTAGGGGACTATTTGAATACGCATTGTTTCTGATTTGGTTTGCTTTTGCCGTTGTTGTTGTTGTTGTTGTTGGCATTGCTGTTGGCGTTGCTTCTATTGTTATTACTGTTGGTTGTTGGTGTTATAGTTGTCGTGGCGTTTTGCGGTGGCTGTGTGCCGTAGTTGTTGGTAGTTTGATTCCGTCGGATGATTGATTAATTTCATTTTCGATTTTTAATTTGCTGGCCTCAGCTCACACTTTTACTCTTCGTGCGGCGCGTACGGTAGCGCTTTGGCTGCTTGTTGTCTGGCTGGCTTATTGCCTTGTTTTGCTGCCCGCTTGGCCCACGAGAATGCGCACTTGGCCGCCGTAGGCTTGCGCAGGCGCATTTACTTACGCACACACCCAAACGCATACACACGCACCCGCCAATTGCTGGCAACCGCACTCCGTTACGGTATATTTGAGGTCGACACTAAGCGTTAAGCGTTTCTCATTTGATGTTTGTTGGCTGGTTTTTTCATCTTTTGTCTTCTTTCCGTTTCATTTTTGATTTTTTGTTCAATTCCGCTTCGCGCAGGTATTTTGTGATCCATCGAATCTACAGCGGCATATTCGTGCCCACCACATCGGCGCCAGAAGTCACGCTTGCCCCGAGTGCGGCAAAACATTCGCGACATCGTCCGGCCTCAAGCAGCACACGCACATCCACTCCTCGGTGAAGCCGTTCCAGTGCGAGGTGTGCTTCAAGGCGTATACGCAATTCTCGAACCTGTGCCGGCACAAGCGCATGCACGCCGACTGCCGCATGCAGATCAAGTGCACCAAGTGCGGCCAGAGCTTCAGCACCGTCACCTCGCTGTCGAAGCACAAGCGCTTCTGCGACTCGACCAACGTGCCGTCGTCCGCGAGCGCCGCCGGCGTCCAGCTGCCCGCCGCCGTCTCGGCTCATCTGCCGTCGCACCAGCAAGCCGCCATGCAGTCGCGCGTCGCCGCACTGCAGTCGATGAACGCCGCCGCCGTCGCTGCCGGCGGAGGGGGCATGTCCGGCGCGGCCATGCCCACGCCGCCCAACCCGTTCCTGCTGTTTCGCACACCGACCGGCTTCTTTCCGGGCTTTCCGGCGGCCTACGGCCTGCAGGGCATGTTTCCGCAGAGTCCGGCCCAGGCGTCCAGTTTCCCGCTCATGTTCCCCAAGCCCAATCTGGACATGCGCATTCCCGCCATGCAGCCGACCAACCACAACCACAAGCCGACCAATCTGCCGTCGCCGAGCGCCTTCCGGCAGCACCTGAACTTTGGCCTGAATGAGACAATGCGCGGCGGCGGAGGCTCGCCGCCCTACAGCGACACCCACAGTCAAAAGTCAACCAAGTACAACAACAACAACAGCAGCAGCGTCGGTGAGTGCGAACGCGAACGGGAGCAGGAGCAGGAGCAGGAGAGAGAACGGGAACGCGAACGCGAACGCGAACGGGAGCAGGCGGACGAGGAGGCTGACATTAAGCCCGCCATGCAGCTGACACTGGCTGCGTACACGAAGGCGCTGGCATACAGTTCGCCAACGGCGACCAAGCGACCCAACTACTCACCGCGCAACGGCACCGACGAGGAGTCGAGTTCGTCAATCGACCTGAAAGCCGAGCCCAGTGACAATGCGGAGGTGGAGCCAGAAGAGAAGCCAACACTGGATGCCGACAGCAAAAACCTCGAAGACGACAAGGTGAGTGACCGCACTGCAACCCAACCGTTCCACACACTGAAATAATGTAAAAATGCTTTGCATTTTCGTTACAGAAATCGATTGACGTCATCAGCACTCCGCCTCCCGCCGACTTGGCCAGCCTGAAGCAGTTGAGCGCTGGCGCCAGCGAACTGCCGCTGGACCTGAGCATCAGCCGCAAGCGCAAGCACAGCGACAGCTGCAGCTCCAGCGCGGACGCCAAATCGGAGCACAGCGAACGTTCGCGCAAAGGCGCCGAAACTCTGCCGGACCATGCGCACGACTCGAATTCGGGCTCGGCGCACGACACCAACAACACCAGCAACAACAACCACACTACAGTTTCCACGCCCAAGAACGGCGTCCTGAACTCGTCGAACCACTCGTACCAGGGCAGCCCGGCCGTGTCGGCAAACGGCTCGCCGGGTCCCACGCCGTCGCCCTCACCACCCGGTCACGAGACGCCCAACACAACGTGCGACGGCGGCAACGGCAACGGCGCCGCGCCCATCTCCTGTCCGCAGCCCATTCATCCCATGCTGCTGGAGGAGATCTACCGCACGCGTGCGCTGGGCGCGGCCTTCCAGCGGCCCTTTCCTTTTTTAGGACCAATGGGCGGACGGCCAGCCTATGAGCATCGCGGCATGCCGTTTCCGCCCGATCCCATTTTCCGCGAGGCGCTGCGTGCGGCCGGCCTCACCGGCGGCGTGCTGGCCGCGGCCGGCGGCGGCAAGATCAAGGACCGCTACACGTGCAAGTTCTGCGGCAAGGTGTTTCCGCGCTCCGCCAACCTGACGCGCCACCTGCGCACGCACACCGGCGAGCAGCCGTACACGTGCAAGTACTGCGACCGCGCCTTCAGCATCTCGTCCAATCTGCAGCGCCACGTGCGCAACATACACAACAAGGAGCGGCCGTTCCGCTGCCACCTGTGCGACCGCTGCTTCGGCCAGCAGACGAACCTCGACCGCCATCTCAAGAAGCACGAGGCGGACACGACGGGCCTGGGCATCGGCATTGGCGACTCGCCGTCGTCGAACGAGGCCGATCGCGAGGACTCGTACTTTGACGAGATACGCTCGTTCATGGGGCAGGTGACCTACAACGAGGACCTGTACACGCCCACCAGCATTGGCGGCGCGGAGAACGACACCGACTACGCGGGCAGCGATGCCGAGCAGGAGCTGTCCGTGTCGCGCTCCTCGTCGGCGGACGGCCTGGTGGCGACGGCCCGAAGTGCGGACAACGAGACAACGGCAATCAGCAAGGAGGCGCTCGACACCAAAAGCAACGAAACGATCGAGGTGAGCTCGTAAGGGCGAAGTGCGGACTTGAAGGTTGCGTCACGTGCTGTTAACATTATTATTGTACTTTTGTAATACTTAATTGAGGATGCGAGCACAGTAGGAGGAGGCGGTCGATTTTTACTAAATGCATAAAATGAAATGTTCAACTTGATGTGCACCGACCTGCAGCGGTGCTGTGCGATTACTTGCCTAGTTTTAAGCGGCCGCAGATCCAAGCAACTACACCTAAGTACTATATATGTAGAGCCCAACTTTTGTACATATGTTATCATTTTCGAGTATAAACAACAACAACGCAGAGCCCACAGCACTCTACTAGTACGATTTAATTACCGATTGTATATGTATTATGTCTAAGTAATTTGAAAGCATTTGATTTTGTAATTCGTAAGCTAAAATCGTTTAATAAATTACATAAAATAAATGAACAGCCACGATTTGATTTGCCTGGGCAGAAGATGTGGCGCGCCGCTCTGCCGGTAAGTGGATGATCGCTTATAAGCGCTTCGGCCGTGCCGACTAGTGGCAGTCACGCCAGCCAATTAATGCACTGAAATTGAAATCATAATGGGAACGCTTCCGTTCACCAATTTGCCAGCACCAGATTGCACTTTCATTTCGATGGAGATATGGCGTAGTGGACTGAAACTTGCAAGTAAGCAAGAAGACGTTCTAAAGTCAAGGTCAGCCCAATCATTTATTACCGCCGCTGTTGGGTAAACAAGACATATGTACGTGTGTCGGTATCTGAGGCAGCTGGAGACCGCTGCTGGCAATGAGTGCTCATTAGATACGTTTGCGTTGCTTTTGATTGGCTGTCGATTTGACATCGAGTGTAATTAAGCGTTTCTAATTAAAACGTGGCTACTGTCGAACAATGTTTTCGACAAGTGATGTGTGTGTGGAGATTAGAGAAAACAGATGCATGGTGCATGATTTTTATGAATGTACACATAGGAGATGAGGACGTCATGAAGGTGGGGCTGAGGCACAAATAAATTGGAAATAAAAAGACTCGAATGCGAAATAAAAGAATTTTAAGTGATTGCAGGCGAAGCAAAGCCTTTCGAATGCGAATAATTAGAATTGGCTATGAAAAAATAATCTAGATTTTGATTTGATTAGTTTGAAGACTTTCGAACGAGTACAATTAAATGTACTATAAATTCATCTTTCGTTGTCTTGTTCCAGTGTTGTCAGATACCTGAAATGATTATCTCTTTAATCTTAAAAAAAAAACTAAAATTTCCTCCCAAAAATTTAAAAAATCACCTAAAAATTACACTGCACAACAGCATATCTGTTGCATGAGGTTTTTTGCATGATTCTGAATAGTTTTTTCACGCTGATTCCAAAACCATATTCCGTTTTTATGTAACAGCTCTAGTTTTTGCAAAAAATGGGCGTGTCACTTTTTCGAATTTTCCTCGGCTTTTTTCTCGTTTTCGACTGTAATTTCTGAACCAATAATCCTATCGACATGATTTTTATATAGTTGCACTAACAACATCTCACGCCATCTTTTCTGATATTAACCAATTTTATGCGTTCTAAATTGGCATTGCAGTAAGGTTTCAAAGTAGGAAAATATTGAATTTCAAGGCGTTTTTTCTGATGGCGAAAATTGTACAGATGTTTCATAAATCAAGTTACGAAGTATATGAATATCTTAAGAAGAAACATCAAGCAATACAACACAGCCAAATTATTTGGCGGAATAGACATTCGCATCGAAATAATAGCAAAAATATACCATAGTCATTTTCATCACTTTTCATACTTTTTCCTTAAAAAATTAGGAGCCTCAAAATATGCAATGTTTTTAATTTTTTTGTTTCGAGCAATTCAAAATATTTTTGTTTTTGCTTGTATTTCAGACTATAAATGGAGCATATAAAAGAGCATATTTTGAGGTCCCTAATTTTTTAAGGAAAAAGTATGAAAAGTGATGAAAATACTATACTACATTTTTGCTATAATTTCGAGGCGAATGTGTATTCCGCCAAATAATTTGGCTGTGTTGTATTGCTTGATGTGTCGGCTTTCATTATACACCTAACTCGTTAATTGATTTGTAAAAAATGTGTTTGTTTTTGACCATCAAAGAAAACGCCTTAAAATTCCATATTTTCCGACTTTGAGGTCCAATTACCGCGGAATTTTAAAGCTTATAAAAATAAATTGCATCGAAAAAGAAGCCGTGTGGTGTTGTTAATGCAACAAATTCAAAATTATGTCAACCGGTTTATTGGTTTTGAAATTACGATCAAAAATATGGAAAAAGTAGAGGAAAAACTGAAAAAATGACACGGTACCTATATCTCACTAACTAGAGCTGCTAGAAAAATCTGAGGATAGATTCGAAATTAGTAAGAAACAGTAGAAAAACTCCATGCAACAGAAAAAAAGTGTTTTTTTGTTGTGCTGTGTTATCATTTTTGTTATTATAAACTAAGGAATTAAACTTCTTTTAAAAAATAAAACTATTAGTATTTCGTTTTTTTATTGGAGCCTTTTTATTCATTCAGCTTCAGCTAAACTTAACACAAACCAAACATAAAAAATGGGATCGGATTGTAAACTTTCTTCATTCATTGCATAAATTATACATAAAAGCATAAAATGAAGCATAAAATTTAATGAAATTAAATTAGACACTTAAGTTTTCAATATTCAAGGCTTCAAAGCCACTAATGATGTCAAATGTAATACCATCAAAATCTCCTAAACTTTCTCCTAAACAACTCTTCCTCCTAAAAATTCGCCTAAAAGGCCAAGATTCTCCTAAATCTAGGAGGAAATCACCTGATCTGGCATGGATGAAGAACAAAATTTAATGAAATTAAATTAGACACTTACGTTTTCAATATTCAAGGCTTCAAAGCCACTAATGATGTCAAATGTAACACCATCAAAATCTCCTAAACTTTCTCCTAAACAACTTTTCCTCCTAAAAATTTGCCTAAAAGACCAAGATTCTCATAAATCTAGGAGGAAATCTTCTGATCTGGCAACACTGTCTTGTTCTCATACACTAATCAACAATTCCACACCCCCTAATTTCGTATCCAACAAAAAGCAATAAAATTGGCTGGCAGAGATGTTTTCAATGCTTTGAGTTGTGCGCATTTTTATCTTTCAGCAATTACAAATGTCATTTTGGCAATGTCACAAATGTCAACTACTGGCAATTGCTGTTGCCACACTTATAACCAACAACAACAACGACATCGAACAGTAAAACCCCAATGCCCATTAACCGTGTGCGCAGGTCATGTTAACATCATAATTGCCAAATTTAAAACAAGGCCAACAGGAGGTGGGGCACGCTGCGCGTACATCCGCGCATGATTGCGACAGCGTGCTGCCGCTGCACATCTGCAGCAGGTTCCAGTCGCGGCTATGGCAACCGAAGCGCCGAAATCAGCGCAAAACCTTAACTGCGGCAAATTGGATTAAAAGCGTCAGGCCTGCGCGGCACTTCAAATTACGACGCGATCAACCAACCAACCAACCAACCGGCCGACAATGATTTGCCGCTTATTTATGAGCGCCCATAAAAACGGCATCACAGCAATGAAAACAAAAACTATATTACCACAACTACAACAACGACAACAAGGAGTAATAGGAAAAACGAGATAATCGACAGGCGAGCGAACGAACTGATGGGCTGACGGGCTGACTGGCCGACTGTGAGTGGAGTATCTCGAAAATTGATCGCTTCTATTTGGCGCGGAAGATGAATGAGTGAACGGGCATTTGCCGCATCATGAAGACGTGCCGCCGCGTGATGGGCCACAGCGGTGGCGGCTATAAACAGCAGCAGCAACAGACAATCAAAAAATAAAAGCAACTCAAATAAAGCAAAGCAGCGGTAATCTGCCGGTTGATGGTTTTCTTAATGAGCAGCTCATTGTGGACCGCGGGCAGCAGCCAACACAAAAACACACACACACACATACATACATACATACAACCACACATACGCTCGGACATGTGTCATACAAATGCGGTTGTTGGTTTCAATCTGGCGCTCATAATCTGCATACACGCTCCATAATGATGGCACACAATCTGACAATTTCCGGCACAGGACAATTCATCTCCGCCGCAGCGACACGACACGTTCGCCTGTCAGCGCATTTATTTGCATGCGGCAGCAGCGTAGCGTAGTAGCCAAACCCAACCGACAACTATGCGCCGCATTTAGTTCGTTAAACGCTCGTCGTTGTTGTTGTTGTTGTTGTTTTTGTGTTAAAAAGTTTATTGGTTAGCTGTTTGTTGGCGGCGCACAGTGGATGCGCGCAATTGGCACGAGTTCGCACCAGCACCGCCGCGGCTTTTACAACCAGCAGCCGGCAGCACAAGTGGCGTGCAGCGGCAATAAGTGTTGCGCGCGACTTGAATGAGTGTTTGATTAAAAGTGGGGCGCATTTTCCAGCCGATGTGGCCACTTCAGGCTTCACACTTAATGCACACATTCGTACATACGCTGAGGCCGCATATGGAAAGCATGAAATTACGCTATAAAAACAAAAACTATAGTTTTATTGCAGAAGACAGCTAAGGGCACCGTGGAAGAAGTGGGGAAGCACGCGCGGCGTTTTAAATTAAGCAGAAATAACACAGGATTGGTTAGCAAAGATGGAAGCAAAGATGGAAGTAGTTGGACAAGCAAAAAAGAGCGAATGTAGGAAGCTATCCGCATCAGGAAACTATAAAAAGTATAGAGTTTTCAAATCCTAGTTTAGAATTCAAATAAGTGTTTTATCTTTTGCTGAAAGTTTATACTAAGTTTCAAATATGCTTACAAATATTTGATCAAAATTCCGAAAAAAATTTCATTGAAAAGTTAATTAATTAAAAATTTCGAATTATGCAGAAATTACACAGAATTGGTTAGCAAAGATGGAAGCAAAGATAGAAGTAGTTGGACAAACATGAAAGAAGGAATGTAGGAAGCTATCCGCATCAGAAAACTATAGGGTAGCGTGGTCCGAAACCGACCGGTGGTCCCATACCGACCTCCACATGTTTCTCAGTTATTATGCTGCCCCCAAACTGTCGGCGGGTTACAAGTTGTAGGCGGAGAGCCATCATATTACACATATTATTTCGTGATTATGTGACGTGTTGTGTTTTGACAGGAATAAAATTCATTTTTGAGCCTACACGGAACTCCAGTTACAAGTGCTTTATTGTTTTTTGAAAAATCAAAAGGTAAGTTTTTTATATTCGTTATGACCTAAGCTTGAATAGGTGCTATCAAATTTTGATGAATTTGAATGAAATGATGAATGAAAGGGAAGGTCGGTTTCGGACCACGATTTTTTAAAACAACAAATATGCAAACTTTGAATATGACCTCGTTATTTAAAAAAAAAAGTTTCCAAAAACCGTGTCAAGCTACTTACAACCTAGAATAATGTTTATTCTAAAAAAAAAAATTTGGTTTGTGAAAAAATATCAATTGAAAGCACTTTTATTGCATTTGCCAATTAGGGGGTCGGTTTCGGACCACGCTACCCTATAGAATAAAGGGTTTTAAAATCCTACTTTAGAATTAAAATAAGTGTTTTATCTTTCGCTGAAAGTTTATACTAAGTTTCAAATAAAGCTTACAAATATTTGATCAAAATTCCGAAAGAAATTCAATTGGAAAAATTTCGAATTAAGCAGAAATTACACAGGATTGGCAAGCAAAGATGAAGGTAGTTGGACAAGCCAGAAGGCTATCCGCATCAGAAAACTATATAGAATAAATAATTTTCAAATCCTAGTTTAGAATTCAAATAAGTGTTTTATCTTTTGCTGAAAGTTTATACTTAAATTCAAATATAGCTAACAAATATTTGATCAAAATTCCAAAAAAATGCAATTGAAAAAATAAGTCATAAAACAAGTTAAAAATATTTTTCTTTAGGCTGCAGTGCCTCATGGGAAACTCAGGTAATATTAAAGCAGCCAATCGAGCGTTGCTTGAGGGCAGGAAAGACTTATTACAAAGAGAGTCAATTCACTAGAAATAAAAATATAGATAAAAATATGTTAACCTTTATTTGTCCCTTTAGTAGAAAATTACGCACGAAAGGCTATTTTTAAAATTAAAATTTAAAATTAAATTTTTAAAATTTTATTTTAAACCGTTTATTGGAATTTTGTAAAAATTTCTGACTTTATCATTAGCATTATTTTACACTCAAAAAGGAGTTTCCCATTGAAGCAAAAATTTTTGTTAGAGCCTTCATGAAAAAAATTACGTTGGTTATCGATTTCTATATATTTGGCGCGTTTATACTTTTTGGCGAGAAAAATTACATTTATATTGCATTTCTATGCACGAGAACAAAGCAAAGACAGCAATAGCTGAGAGAGTTATTTTTTATAAAATGAAAAAAAAAAATGCCATGTATCAACAAAAATAAATCACTAATGAAGAAGAAGAATCTATCTGCAAGAAGGAACATAATCGAAATGTTTGTGTAAAATGTATTGAAGAAAAGCAACTGTAAATTTATTTTACTTTTCTTATTTGTTGCCTCAAAAATAATAATAAAAAAATATTTTGTACTCGTTTTCTTTAAGTATTACACTAAAAATGTATCCGTAGAAATCTACGCAAAGGTAACAAATGTAATTGTTTTTTGTAAACCAGAACTCTCACAAAAGGATTCACTAGCCTAAAGGTCGGTATGCAGCTCTCAAGAAAACGCTCAAAAAAAAACGAGCATATATTTCTTGAGCGTGAAAAAGTAGTAGTCAAGTAAATTTGACTTTTTCAATATTACATTAGAAACACATAAAAAATATTAAATTGGAAGTTTACTTACTTTTGTTCAGGCAGCTGTCACGTTTCCTTAAAGAAATAAATAGCTACACATATATTTCTTGCCGACAACAGTGTTGTCATTTTCAATTTTCAATGAAAACAAGTATTTATAAACCGAATCAGTTTTCTTGTGAGGTGCGTTCACCTCAAGAAAATATGACTCGAGGAAATTTTCTTAAACATTTTTCGCTTTTCTTGAGAGCTGCATACCGACCTTAAGTGTGTTCTTGTTCCAGAGCTTCTACTTTCAATCGCCCTAGAACATGCAGAACAACGTTTGGCACATCTTTATTATAATTAATTTTAATTGTAGTTTTAATTAGTCGTCACTTGTGGAACATTTTATCTTGTAAATAGTTCAAAGCTGCTTTGTATGTACGTTTTTCCGCTCCATTAACCACTTCCTCAATTTCTTCCTCTTCTGTTCGGCTTTGGACTTTGCCTTGATCGCATCGCGTGCATGTGGCGGCAATTCGTCTCAATTTGATGAATATCAGGTTAACTTGAAGCCAAAAACATGCCAAAAAACTAATTTCAATGTCAGCGTAAATTCGCCATAAACGCCACAATTAATGGGCAATCGAACTACAACCAAACCAGCAACAACAACAACAACATCAACATCAACATATAAAAAATAATGTTTGAAAAAGAAAAGGCACAACAATCACCAACTGCATTCACATCCACATCCAGCAGCTCTAACTTGAAAAAATTCACATTCACAGCTTCCACTGCGCGTCCAATTGCGGCGCCACATATTCCGTAGATCATCACGCAAGCGCGGCGCGTCTCGACGCATTGGCATGAAACCGCACCGTTGTCGCTTCCGCACCGCTCGCCAATCCATCGCCAGCGCGTCGAACGTTCATCATCCGCTCCGATCGCACCGCACCGCACCGCACCGACCGCCGCCCATCTGCCACGGCCCGGCTCCGGCATTTATTAGCCAGCCGACCATCTGCGGTCTTGGGCAAAGGCGTGATTCGCAAAAGTGAGTTAATTACCCTTCCGGTGTGTTACGCCCTCAGCGAAATGCGGTTAAATCGATGGTATGCGAATTGGAATGGCGTGGAATGGATTGGAATCGAATGGTTTCATTTTGGCCACATTTAAATTGTATTAGTCACAACAACAACGGTAGCGGCACAGACGGCATCAATCATGCGAGCAGCGGCGCGCACCGACCAACCGAACAACCTGCAGCCAACCAGCTGTTACCGTTACTTGGGCGATCCGCAACCGCCACTAACCGCGCTGCGGTCACTTTCGATTATGCGAAACAAAAAGCGCCGGCCGCGAGGAAGCGAACCGCGCCGCCGGTGGACAGCAGACAAAACAGAGCAGCAGCAGTCGACGATGGCGCTGGCCCTGACCACAGCCAACAAAGCGCCCCCTGGCACAGCGGTGCGCAGCCGTGGTGGCAGCCGCCGACTTGATCGCAGCGCAGGGCGGCCGCGTACCGTATGGGCCAACGGTACACCAGCCAAATGATGCTAAATTTGCGGCGAAACAGTGGCTAATTGATAATTGCGTTTTTTCGTGTTTTTTTTTGCTGCTCTTGGTTTGTGCTGCCTTTTGTTTTTGCTGCTTTTATTGGTTTTGTTGGTGTGATTTGCGTTGTGTTTTGTGTTGCTGCTAAATTTGTATCGGCATCTTGAAGATTTCATTGTTCTGCTGCTGGGTGCAGTTGCTGCTGAACCGGTGAGTTGCTGAGCTGGTGAGCTGGTGAACGTGAAGGCACAGCTCGGGCGAAGCGGCGTCTAGTGAAAGTGAATGAGCTCACCGGCTCCGACTCGGCACTGCGCTAGGGTCATTCTCATAGTGTTCATCATGGTTTTGTGTTTTTTGTATTAATTGTGTTTTTTTTTAATAAAGACGTATTTGGTAAAGAACATTGAAAGTCGCCGCGTACAATTCATTGAGATATCTGGGTGTGATCGCGTTCATACGTAAATACTTACGCGCGCGCATTTGGAGATGCTTTTGTGGTGGTTAATGAATAGGAAACATGATTTGATTAAATGTTAACCCTTTCACCGCCAGTTTGAAGCCACTGGAGGTTGTTGAGTTTTCGTTATGGATTCAAGACGCTAAAGTTGTTCTAAAATGTGGCAAGACAGACGGAAGACAGAAGTTTCGTGGGTCGGGAAAAGGTTACACAGCCTTGTGGGATTCTTTCTGCTGAAGCTAGGCAGGTTGTTTTTTAAACCAAATATTATCTATATTTTATTTATCTTATGAATTATTTTATTTATCTTACGAATTAATTAATTTAACCCTTTCCGGAAATTTGTACGATATATCGTACCATTTTTTTTAAAGAATTTTTATTTGAAAGCGAAAGCATTTTATATGGAACGGCTTTTTAATTCTTATTAAGTAGGCTGTGTTTTACCATTCTGTTTAAAAATATAAATCACAATAGCCGTGGCTACACAGTGTGAGTGAGTTTTGTAAGCAGCTCTTTGCAAGAATTTGGCGATGCGATGCTTCTGCGGAGGAATTTTTAAATATGTTATACTTTTTAGTAGCAAAAAGCCAAACAATTTCAAAGTTTGTATCTCAGTTGATTTATAATTAATAATTGACTGGCACGACAGCGCGATAACGAGACTAAGGCCTAGCTTCCCGCAACCACCCGTGTTGTGCGTGTGAATTTGTACGCGGGTGGAAGGGACCTACAGTTTTATGCCGGTTCCGAACAGCAGGTTGGGAGCTTTTTCATACGCAATTTTTACTCTCAGAGGTTTGCCATTTCCAGCTGAGAGGACAGCCACCGAAAGAGAAGACGAGTTTTCCCGTTATTTTTTTTTAGGTGTTATTACAGGCAGTATTTGAACCTGGGTTGCTGCCTACGACTCGCGGTCCAACGCACTAACCAACTGAGCCACGGCGGCTGCTGGTTGATTTATAAAGTTTATTAAATTTAAAATTTTTTGCGTCTAAATATCTTTTCCGAGCCTTTAAAAAAATTGTACGATATATCGTACAAATGGATGGCAAAGGTTGCAAGTGATGTTTGCATTTTTTTTAAGTTTTGGATTTGGTAACAGAATTTTTCCGTTTGCTTGAATGCCATCAGTGAATCGTATACTAATAAAATTCGACTATTCGGCAAATTTCTACTAAGAAATAACAATTACTAGACGATTGTGTGTTTTACTGGGCAGACACAGATTTTGTAAGGTTAGACATGCGTACTTGCCACTCCCACTGCGATAATAAGAATCGGCTATATTCAGTATCTTTCTGTAAAGTTATACGAATTTTAATGGATTCTGTATTTTATTGAGAGGAAAAGGGCTTTGCACCAACAACAACGGTTGTATAAGGCCGAATAAATGTGAATCAATTGTATATATATATAATTATATAAGTTTTGATCAAAATGAAATAACGTTTTGATTTTTTGTTGTTATAATTTATGTTTTCTATCAATGAATTGTTCATAAAACTTAAAAAACCGAAACCAAAAATTCATGAATTTTTACTCCTTTGCGGACCATTGTACGATATATCGTACAAAATTGATGAAGCTGTAATTCTCAACCAAAATGATTTTTTGACATTTTTTTTTTGTATTTTATTGCTAAAATGTTCCATGAGAGTCAATATTTTGAAAGAAAAATTTTTATCACAAGAAATGTGTAAATTGACCGGAAAGGGTTAAATGTGGCAAGACAGATGGGAGACAGAAGTTTCGTGGGTCGGGAAAGGTTAAACTGTTTTTTGGAATTCTGAATTTGTACTGAAGTCAGACAGGTTGTTTTTAAAAGTATTATAATCTAGTTTATTTACCTTATGAATTGATGGAACCATATTTTGAGGTTTGGAGATAAAAAGAAGCAGAATTGTAGCTTGAACTTCTCTGAGGCGGTTTAAGTGAGAGTTTTTATTAATTTAAGAATGACTGCATTCTTTTTTAGCCTCCATTTTAGAGGAGCAATAAAGCACGCAAGTTGCTGGAGCATTCCACTGGTTTTAGTTCTTCATGTGAAACATAAACTACACTGAAAAATAGTTTCAGGAGAACTCGTTTCCTTTTTTAAAAAAGACTACCAGAGGCCATCAAAGGGTAACTCCACTCTATTTACTCATCCGTACGACTTCAGAGATTTCTGGTGCACAGCTGGTCTCCAAATCAGTTTGGACGTTTTGTATTTTTCGCTGCTAATAGTTGTTCTTCTCATTGTTCTTGTTGTTGTTATTATTATTGCAATTGCTGCTGTTGTTGTTGATGTTTTTATTGTTGTAGTTGGTGTTATTGTTGCCGCCGATTGCAAATGATTGCGTTGAAATTGCCAAATTGCACACACAATTGTTGTTGTTGTTGTAGTTGTTTTTTTATTAGATTTATTTTCCGCTTCTTGGCAACAGTTGCTGTTGCGTTGTGCTGTTGTCATAATTGATATCGTTGTTGTTGTTGTTGTTGCGATTCCACAAGAAAACTCCCAGCACTAACGTTTATGAGTCATCGATGTTGCATTTTGGCGCAGCTGCAGCTGCCACCAAATACAACACAGCTCAGCTCAAAATTGTACGCAACGCGTTTCAAATGCACCAAAAACAAAAACACAACAAAATGCGGCGCTTTTGCTCATGTTGTTGTTGTTGTTGTTGTTGTTGTGCTGTCTTGTGCGCTGCTGGTCTTCAGACAACACGCCAAGCAGCGGCATTTGCCGCCAAGCCACGCCAGACCACCGATCACTGATCACTGCGGCACTCACACACACACACACACACATTCAACACACATGCAGTCAAGTTTCTGCCAAAGTTCATGCGGCATAAAAGAGGTGTAGTTGGGCTGCCAGATGTTTGCAGTACACGGCAGCCGCCAAGCGCCAGCAGCAACAACATCAAATCAACGTAATGCGTTCTGGTGGAGCAGACTACGACGCAGACGGCGATGTGGTAATTTCTATGGGCGTCTATTGGCAGTCAGTGTTCATAAATGCGATTTAAGGATTTTTGTTATTTATATCTAACTTTTTTTTTAAGCAAAATTATCGCTGATCGTCTGCAAATGCAATAATTTCACATTTGGTTGACAGTTTTTTTAAGAAATAATTTGTTCAAGTCTTTCATTTCAAGTCACTCCATATTAGTTTTGAGCGCGAAAAGCCACGAAATGTTGCTTACATGGCGCGAAGAGTGCTGCGGACATAAACTACGCAAGTCCATCTTCGGCTAATCTCGAGCTAATCTCAGATCATCGCGCTGATCAACTGCAACTCCCACTCGCTCACACTCGACTCGCCTCAGACCATTTAATGGCCCACTAAAGACTTCAAAGTGCACCTACGAGCAGCGAACGCGGCCGGCACCATGGCATCTGCCATCAAGCGGCGCGCACTAAAAACCGCAACATGCCACGGCTAAGCGCGGCTTGCGCAAGTTGCAGTGCCGCGCAAAAAAGTGCCCGGAAAACCGAGGCAAGAAATGCGCAGAAGCAACGGCGGCCTGCGGCAGTGGAGGGCAGGCAGCCCGAGCAAAACTAATTGCAACACCGCCACGGCAAATATGTCATGTCTATTTGCTGATGTCGCACAAATATAACAACGGGCAGCGGGCAGCGGGCATCGAGCCGGCGTACTGAAGCTGAAGCTAGTAGCCTGCGGCCATTAAAAAGAGCGCGTGACAATTGTGAGCCGCGGCTGTGACTGTGACTGTGGCGGTGGCGTTGGTCGCGCTCAAGACCCGCTTGCATTGGTAGAAAGTAAAAAATCGCCACAGTAAAACATAAAACAAAACGTCAAAGGAAAATAAAAAATAAAAAACACACAAAAAGAAGCAATGAAAAATGCCAAAGCCAAGCATAAACAAATACGAAACGCGCCGCAGAAATGCACAATTGGCCGTTGCTGTAACTCGGAGGCGCACAAAGCAATTCGGCTTTCTTCCTCTTCCAGCTGTCTTCTGGTTGTTACCATTTTCAGTTGCTGTCGCTGTCGCTGTGGTTGTCATTGCTGTTGTTTTTATTGTTATTATCATTGTTGTTGTTGCGTGGGAGTACTCGTACGATGGTGCCGCATGCAAACAAACGTCCAGTCGCCCGGTCCGATTGCTTTCCAATTCACTTACGTGTCGACTACGTCGCGTCCCGCTGACGCTCGTGCAACGAGGATCGCATTGGCTTCGCATCGCATCGACGGCATTTGAACGCTCTGAACGGCCGGTGACGCAACACCAAACCATTTGACCAGCCAGGCACACGGCACACGGCGACAACGATTGGCAATACATCCCAACCGGGTCTGTGCGCAATTTGCTCCAATTACGGCAGATCTGGTTTTTGTCAGCCGGACCCACCACCGTCACCACAATCGGCTTTCTACTTCTACGCACAAACACATTCACTTTCTACGAGCACGCACTACCGTGTTGCCGCGCTGCCAACAGCACACACACTTACACACACACACACACTCGTGCACACTCGCCTATTTAGTTGTTTGGCAAAGGGGCCACGACGGCGGCCAGTGGCAGTAGCTGGCGGCTAATCTGGTCTACATTTTCAGTTGCGTGAATCTTTTAGATGACATAACCGAGTTACTGCATGTGGCAGGCCTTGAATCGGCTGCATTTTTTGTTTCTAACATCGCTTGCGCATGCGTGCAGAATTTATCGCATGGACCCGTTGCTGCGGCCGCTGCGCTGTCGCTGGCGCAAATGAAATGGTGCGCGTGGCAGCGTAATCGAGTCGAGCGGCAGTTATTGAACGTCCATATCGCATGCAATGGCAATTTATTAAATTGTCAGTCTGCCAGTGCGGCCAATATAGAAATGTTGCAGACCCCCGCTGGTTGGATGTGTGGCGAGGTGCAGTGTTGTCATTCCCAACCGGCCGAGCGACGCATTGCCGCCGTTATCTACATACATGTATGAGTCCATGTGCGGCGCACCCTAAAATGTGGCAACTTCTCAGCCACGAAGTGAATCGTTGGGAAAATGGGAGGTTGGAAAAAATGATTTGAAAAGAATTGAACAGGACGCTGAACAGATCATGTGGCCAGTGATGCCAACAAATTTTTGAAAAAATCCCTACCGCATCTCAAGAAAATCACTATTTTTCCTTACGCAAATACAGTGCAAGCTCGATTTTCGCGACTAATTAAAAACCAGACATGGCGCGATAACAGAACCCAAAATTTTGTTGAAAAATTGTATGTAATTTTTAAAATTACAATTGTTTTAACTGATATATTTACATTTTAAACAATTTTAAAGAAGTTGGAGATTTTGAGTTGCTTTTTTGGCAAATAATTTTTTAAAATAACAGCTGAATCACGTGGTTCATATAGTGCTGTTGTCGGCTTAAAAATCCAAAAAGGTTAATATACCAAAAGGCGGGGATTTCCCTTTTTTGGTTATAGACATTGTTATAAAGTTTAAAAAAACAGATAAAAGATCGCGAAAATAGAACCTCGTTTTTCGTAAACTGTCGCGATTATAGAACCTGCAATGTTAAAAATTAAGCCGTCGCGATAATGGGTAGTCGCGAATACCGAGCTTGCACTGTATAAAGTTTCCCTACATATATTTTCAAACATCGAAATCAAACGTCGCAAGCTGCACACTTGCAATTGAAATTATTCGTTTCGATTTTTTCAAGCCATCCCTTGAATTCTTCCATTTCCAGCCAGCTGTCGTTAAATTTTTGGCTCCGATACTTAACTTTTGTCGCTTCGTAGAACCCGTTTCCAAAAAAAAAGATGAATTGCTCATTGTTCTATAAACAATTTTAAGTATTGAAAATTAAAAAAAAAGTATAACATTTGACGAAACTTACGATTTTCTCTCCTTAATTCAGAATCTGGTTAACCCTTTCGCTATTTTGTTGCCATATGGCAACATGCTACTTTGTGGACGTCTGCATCCTCTATGGGAGCAAGAATAAATTTTTTTGTTGATGTATAGAATAGTTTGAAGTTTTAGGAAAAATAAGAAATTAATAAACTCAATAATTAAGTTTAAAGAAGAGAAGTATACACGTTATTTTAATGGTATATTTTGACATAGTACCTTTACTTTACTTCTTTAAGAAGAAGCAGAAAAAATTAGAGAACTTTTTAATTTGACGTTTTCTTTCAATTTAGATACTTTATTTTTTTTAATTTTGGCTGAAGTAAATGAAGAAATATTAAAATTTTCGTTATGCGTAAAAAGTTTTATGTTTAAGTAATTATTACAGCCACAACGATGTGGTTGCTCTCATAGAAAAACACTCTAAAATACAGGGTCCGAGTATAAAAATTAAAAAATTCCTTCTGAAATATATAATATAACCACATAGAAGCCTAAGACGTAAAATTTAAAATTTTAACTTTCCCCAGTAAAAACCTGTAGCGAAAGGGTTAATAAATAAAAAAATTGAAAAATGTACTCGAAAACGCAACAAAAGTGAAATTAAGCAAATAATCTGTCAAAAGTGTATGTTCAAGCACAGACAAAATACATGAAAATCCTTGCTAGCCAGTGGGTGTGTTCAAGGATATGCTTATAAAGATTTTACTTGCCAAGATTGCCACATTGAAAAAATTTCAACGCATTATCATAAAAATAAATTATATGCGAACAGCAAAATAAAATTTTTTTAAAATATAGACACAAATTTCAGATTTTTTAAATTCCCTATATTTAAGTAAATATTTATGGTATTCACAGTTTGCGGGAAAATTTATTTCGGGCAACTTTCCCTAAAAAATAACGATCTAACTGTGAGCACCCCATTGTATATCTTTCAAACAATTGTGGAAAAATTTTCAAAATAAAAATGCCTCGCTCAAATGGTAAACAAACGTTGAACATCAAATAAAGAAATCGTCCCGATAGTGGCATAAAGTACTCAAAAAAATTCGATCCGGAGATTGTGTCAAAAAATTAATTTGACTTTGTTTTTTGACTATTTCAATAAACATACTCGGCAGTGCGGCAAATTTTGAAATTACCGGTATCTCTGTTTTTCATACAAAACAAAAACAATTGAGATACCATATGGGAAAAATCGGGAAAATTCCCAGGTGGGAAATTTAACCATAATTAAAAATCTGTCCTTTTTTCCCTACATCACAAATTTAAGGCTGAATTTCGCTACATGTAGCCTCTTTTCCCTACGGTTGGCAACACTGCATGTCGCACCTATGAACGTAGAAGCTTCGAGAAAAAGATGACCTCCAATGCAGAGATTACCTCAAGGTGACGCTATTCTGTCTGTATAGAAGGTAATCTCTTTACTTTCTCTCCTATGCCGGCAGGAATGTAGTATTTTTCCAAAAATTCAGCATTTTGCTATGATTTATGACAGGTTTAACTATTCATTGTTCAATCAAATTTTGAACTTGTTTATTGCAATTATTTAGAATATTAAACAAGTTTCCCAGCTAATCGGAACGTGTGCGCGCTTCGGCTGCTCTCACAAAGCCGGCGTTAATTGTGCTCTAAAAACGCCATAAAGATCAATCGATCAAGCCAGCACTTGGCGACTAGTCACTAGTCACATCGACTATACTCGGCCGCCGATGTTGTTCCCACACGTGAGCACAGCGCACAGCATCGCTAAAAGGCGGTGCGCGGCGCGACGCTGATGTCTCAATTTCCTCTCGAAACCTGTTAAGTGTATCCGACGTCGACATCGATGGCGCTGGCTATGGCGATGACTGCCTATCGCACCGCTGCTACCGTCGCTTACGAACGCAATAATAATTAAAATAATTAGCTGCAGTAAAATGTCAAATGAATTGCACTCCAACACAGCCAGCCGGTCGGTCAGTCAGCCGTAATTCGCACACCGCCCAGCCACCAACGGCCAGCCACCAACGGCCGTCTCCAAGTGGAGCGCCGTCACAGCGCCCGTGTCGGTGTGGTTATTAGATACTGTTTGTTTTTTTCCTTTTAATTTCTTTTAATTTATTTTTAAACTTTCAATTATAGTTTCTTATGCGACTGTGCGCGCGCACTTGGGGCTGAGACGCGCAACTGTCTCAGCGTGCCAGCGAATCGTTTGGCGCATGAAAAATGCGAGCGTTTGCCTGACGCAAACAAAAAATGCTGGCAAAAAAATCACCGCCACAGCAGCGTGTAGAGTGTGGGACAGGTGTAGGCGCGGCGGGGGGAAAGTGCGCAGAAAAAATGAAAGTGAATGTGAATGTGCGGTTTGCGATGCGGCGGTACCTATCCGACCGCATACGGCCACTTAATGCATAAATATCGGGCTGTATCTTCAATTAGTCGCAACGCCCAGTTGTTGTCGTTGTTCGGCGTGCAGTACGGACACACACGTGCATGTGCGCAAGGTTCAGGCGTAGCTGGTGGCCTTTAGAGAAGGGGGTGCCTTAACCTCAAATGGAATGATGCGAACACACCTGAATGCTTCAAGTGCGAGTTGCACTTTCTAAAGACATTTCGGAAAGGGAGATGTAACGCTTGCAATTGTGACATTTGTGAGATTTAATTTTTTTTTTAATTTATAGTCGCAAAATACATAAACTTCCCCAAAAGATAAAATTACTACACCTAATTATGTTTTTACACGGTCGTTTTTTACACGGTTTTGATTTAACACGGCTTGAAAATAAAAAAATTTTTAATTTTTCGTGCTAAATGGAATAAAATCTTGTAAAAAAAATTCAAAAATTTCGTGCTAAATGGAATAAAATCTTATAAAAAAAATTCTAAAATTTCGAGCTAAATGGAATAAAATCTTGTAAAAAAATTCAAAATGTTTTTATTTTCATACCGTGTTAAATCAAAACCGTGTAAAAAAGACCGTGTAAAAAAAGAATTAGGTCTATAAGATTTTTCTACACTCACTGTCTGCTCACTACTAATCGCCATGTGCTTGAGTTCATTTCCGCTCCCCTGTCACAACGCCACTGACCCCTTTTAATTTTCTAATAAATATGCATGTGCGACGAGTTACCAATGATTTGCACTCGTAAATTGCAATCGTTGTAATTTATGCTTTTAATCCAAAGAAAACACTCGACCACTTTACAGCTTTGCCACCGCACATTCACCCGGGGGTCCAGGGGGTCCAGGCTCTATCGATAATTGCCCGATCGGATGGCACTGCAGCGACAGCAACTGCAACTGCAACTGCGGTTCACATCGATCCGATCCGATCCGATTCGATCCAATCGATGTTGTCAACAACGTTTCGCAATGAAGAAAGTGGAAGCAGTGCACAGCGCGAGCACGAAGGACGCTCTAATTACTGTGGTTTGATTAGTTGTTTTTCGCTGGGAAACGAATTCTTAATGGCATCGAAACGAATTTAAACAATCTTGCAAATGGCACTGCGCGACTGCGGGGCGTTGGAAACTGCAATGAAATTAGAAAAATTAGACAAATCATGGCCCATTGGCGCAGCTGAAGCGCGGCACAATCAAGTTGCCGGGCGGACTGACTGGCTGGCTGACCGGCTGGCCGCAGTGATTGTAATCCGCGCAGCTGTGTCAGCTCTTTGGATAATAGTATAACAACAACAACAGCCGCAGCCGCAGCCACAATTCAAAACCCACATTGGACCACAGCAACGAGCACAACAGTAGCCGCAAGTTCGGTAGCCAGCAGCGGTTCCTGCTATGAAGGACATCTTGATGCGGAGCCATTAAACCGAAGGGGCCAGCCGCACAAATGTTCAAATTTAACACGCTCACAGTTGCACCGCTGTGTGCAAGTTTGTGCAGTTGAATTTCTGCATAAAACCACAGCAGCAACAACAACAACAATAACAACAACAACGCGACAACATGCCACCACACCCAATTCTCATGGCGCGCTCGTGCACTGCTAGCGCCGGCTGCGAGCGACGAGATGTGCGCCCGTTGCACATTTTTTTCCGGAGCACATGAAAAATATTACACCAAATGCCAACTACAACCACAACAACAACAAAGACAGCAATGCCTAGTACAAAAAACCGAAAGCAACCATCAAAATCAGTCGAATTCTTTACGCAATCACTGTTGGCCGCAATTGTGCACTATTAGCCCTCGCAGCCGCGACGCAGCCGCAGTGCGGTCCGCTGCCGTGCCTCGCAGCCGCACTCCTACGAAACCGTTAATGAAACAATTACCCGCTTGCTATGAAATTTATGCATACCCAAAGGATATCACGCGCTCCTCATTGATCCGTCGAGACCCACATTGCGCGCACATTGCACTATTTCTACTTGTCGTTGTTGTTGTTGTTGTTGTTGTTGCTTTCTGTACTAGTCTAGCTGCTTCTTGACGACGACAGATGTTTTTTATTGCCGCAGTATGCCGTGTGCCTTAACATTTTCGAATTGAACTTTTTCCAGTTGGCCTGGTTGATCGTCAGCGGGCACCCTTTTTGTTGCTATAAAGAGCGGCCCATTTGCGTTTGGACGCGCGCGCGCAACAAGCAATCCAGCTTTTGTTTTTGCAGCACAACGCCAAACAGTAAAACGGTAACACCACACCAACACATTGAGCCATTAGCGGTTAGCTGCCGCACGGCTGCTTACCACAGCGTAAGGTAAATGCACGCAATAAGGGCATTCTCGGCTAATATGTGGGTACAAGTGAGTTTTATAGCAGTCGAGGAGATGATTTATTTCAGTGATGATGAATCAAATCATGGAATCGTGGATTGAACATCGATAGAAGGTTAGGTTAGGAAGGGAAGGATGTGTGCACTCCCACTCGGAGGCCAAATTGGCCCATTGTGAATTCCCATTTACTTTTTTCTGGAGCCAATCCAAACCAATTCATTTTCGGACACGGGTGGTTAAAAGAGTGCTTGCAAATCCCGATGTAAATAAGGCTTCAGGGCCGGACGGCATTCCAGCCCTTGTTTTGAAAAAATACGCTACTTCGCTGGCTTGTCCATTACGCAAACTTTTCAACATGTCATACACCACAGGTGTATTTCCGACATGCTGGAAGGTAGGAAATGTTCAACCAGTTCCTAAAAAACCCTGCGAACTACCGACCTATAGCAATCTGTTCGGTGCTTTCCAAAGTAATGGAAAGCATTGTAAACTTGAACCTTGTGAAATATCTGGAGCACAACAGACTGCTAAGTGACCGCCAATACGGCTTTCAAAGACAGCGATCGACGGGAGACCTTATGGCGGTCCTCACCGAGAAATGGAACCATAGCATTCTAAACCTCGGTGAATGCAAGGTTGTTGCATTGGATATTTCTAAGTCCTTTGACCGGGTGTGGCATAAAGCACTCGTGTCAAAATTGATTGCCTATGGCGTCGGTAGTATCTCCTCTCGTTGGATTACGAGCTTCCTCTATGATCGCTCTCTTCGTGTTGTAATAGACGGCATAGCCTCGGAAAAGCATTCCCTTAGCGCGGAAGTGCCGCAGGGTTCGGTCCTTTCTCCAACCCTTTTCCTTATCTTTATCAACGACTTATTGTCGTCGACGACGAATCCCATCTACTCGTTTGCGGATGACAGCACCATTTGTCATTAATACTCCTTCACAAAGCGCCTCAGCTCTGTGGAGATTGAGAGAGAACGGCGCCGTATGAATGACACACTTAATAGCGACCTACAAACAATCTCCAAGTGGGGTCAAGCGAACAGAGTCGATTTTAATCCTCGCAAGACCCAATGTTGCCTGTTATCCCACAAACGATGCTCCCCACATCCCAACACATCCCTGGTTATGGGTGGTGTGAGTATTGCGGAATCGGCAGCTCTTGATGTTCTGGGCATGAAAGAAGCAGCCAAGTGCCTCGGCTTCTTAAAGCGGTGCAAAAAATATTTCACCTCGTCCGATCTCCGCATTATTTATACCACCTAGATCCGACCTAAAATGGAGTTTAACTCGCACCTATGGGCAGGGGCTTCAAAACCCCATTTGTAGCTCCTGGATCGGGTGCAAAACCGTGCGATTAAACTTATAGGGGACAGTAGGGCACCCAGCTCTATTGACTCCTTGGAACATCGTCTAAACGTGGCATGTGTGGTTTTCTTTTACCGATACTTTTTCGGTAATTGCTCAGTGGAGATAAGCAGCTTGATGCCATCCCTCCGGGTATTCCCCCGGGCAACCCGTTTGAACACTGGCGCCCATGCATTCCACGTTGAAACGATGTTCCAGCGCACTACGCACTACAGAGAAGGTTCGTTCCTGGCCCGTACAGCACGATTACTTAATGGTCTCCCTGCAGATATTTTCCCCAGCACTTATTATCTTGATGGATTCAAGGCATGAGTCCATAAATTCTTCACCCAACATCCTTTCTCCCAACCTATACATCCTTCCTGAACCAGCGCAATGCCTCGCATTTATAGGAGTATCCCTTGCGCGTTGGCTCGTTTAAAAAAAAAAACCATCTCTAGATAAACGAGAGCAGATCTGGAATTTCAACTTTTGCCGCGCAAGCCAAGTCCGCTAGGAATCTTGCCTTCAGTGTACAGAGTTGGTATTCCTGCAGAACCGGACAGTGGCACAGAAAGTGTGGAATCGTTTCTACTTCTTCTTCATCCCCACAACTTCTGCATCACTGGACGAGAGGCACCTTTGATAAGCATAGATCCAATGGTGCAGTCACCAGTGATGACTTCAACGAGCTGTCCAATAGAGGTTCGACTCAGGGACCGTAAAAATGCCCAGCAGTAACCTCGACCCGATGGGCCAGCTCCGTAAGGACCTCTTTGCATTCTCGCCATAGGAGATAGTCTCAAAGCTTTCATATTCTCAGCGCAGAAGGTTAGGTTAGGTTAGGTTAAGATGACTGTCTTGGCATGGGACTTGCCGAGAGACACACTTAGGCCACGGACTGGGCCGTTGTGATACCACAAGTTGAGGGTCTGTCTTACTGCAAGTCGAGAAGCCTATTCAAGCCATTTCGAATTGTGGATGAACTCAAGCAAGTTTTTGATGCTAGCTGAACTGAGGTCATTCAAGTTGTCGAAGAAAGGAGAGCTTAGGGTTTTCCCTCTTCGTCTGGATAGAGCCGGTCAGTTGCAGAGAAGATGACTCAGCGCAGAATGTCTGAAGAATATATGTAAAAAAAATCAAAATTTGATATCAGAGTTCAAAATGTGGCTGCTGATTGACTTCTTGGCGCTCGATGAAATGTTTCTACTTCAGAATGAGTGCAGTCCGCCTGATGCGCACTCACCCTAATCGCCTTCAAACCGCATTAGAGCAGGAAATCGAAATGGGCGATGCGCGCGCGCGCACTCTGCTCGTCAAAGTCGCTACATAAAAAGCTCGCAATCTGATTGCGGCTCGCAGGAGCGTTGAGTGGCGGCGCACCGAAGAGCTGCGGCAGCGACAGAAATGCAAAATAAACTACCGACATGTGATGAGTTCGCCTGCTATGTCCGCAGGCGTTTGTTTTTCCTGCATTTACTTCTCGACTGTGCGCAGCGTTTTTTGTGTTTTTGGCTTTTTGCTGTCATGCGCCGCAGTTGGCTGCTTGAAATTATTGCTCACACGATAGCCGAGCACGAGCAGGCAGCCAGCCATTTGGACACGCGGCCAAATCTTGTTGCCAGCTAAACACACACACACACGAACACTGCAATTGGCCGCAGTCGCACAAATCGCGCTGCTGCAATCGCCGCACGCGGTCACAGCGCAATTGAAGAATGTATCGTGCAGCGTTCAAGTTTTGCAGGCAAATTCTGGAGCGTTTCCGCTAAAACCGCACTGCAACGCACACACACACACACACACCAATCACACATACTCAGCGGCCGTTTGCCTCCTGCCACCACAACAGCGCAACAGTTTGTTTTTGTATTTTACGGCGCGGCGCACACTGTTTGGGCTGTGCTGGGCTGTCAGTTTGTCAGTTCGTCTATTTTATCGCAGGCTATGCAGCGACGACTTCCTCTTGCAGCGTCTGGTCGCGGCTGCGTCTTTGACTACTTCGGCCGCTGCTGCGATGGCTGCCACATCATCGACGCGGCGAGCGTGCGCGGACGGTGCTACCGCTAAGGGCAACACGAGAGTAGGTTGGCGAAATGGGCCACTGATTGTTTCTTTGCATTAGCGGCAGCAGCTGCTGCTGCTGCTGCTGCTGCTAATCACAACTGCAACAGCAAAAAAACAAAAAACAAAACGAAGCAAACTTCATTTCTGCTGTTGTTGTTGATGCTGTCTTTTTGTAACAGCAAACTAACAGAAATTCAGCCCGCAGCCACGGCTGCAATTGCAGCAGAAAAACGAAATGCAATGCGGCAAGCGGTGATTTACGCGTGCGGCTGTTTTGCAACAGCATTCGATATCGGCGAATTTTATTGCCAGCAACTTGCAACATTCGCGCAGCGATTTCCTCTAACTCGAAGCTGCTCGCTTATTCGATGCCCGGGCACAGGGTCAGCTGCCTGGTCAGCGATATACTTGCAATCACTTCCGTCCCAATAACTCGAAAACCGTAATCCTCAAGCCGATGTGGGCACTTTAAAGCCCAAAAATCCGATAAACTTTTTTTTGCTTTTATTCGTAGTTGCACCTAATTCCGTTTCAGCTGCAATCAAAGACATTTCGCGATTTATGTCGCGTCGCTGTCAACACAAAGCGGCCTGTGGAATGCAACAGTTCTGCGCTGACACCCGTGCAGTGTCTCATTGTTCCCATGCACAGCAAGTCGTCACAATTCCAACACCTCCTCGTGCCGCACCGTTTCCGCTTTGTCCACGGCGCACATTGGGAAAAAACCGGCAAAAACGCTCGCATCGCCTGTTTTGAGCTTTAGAATCTATAGTTTTTGAACTAGAGAACTGAAATTTCGCTATTACCTTCAGGATTTCTCAGAGAATTGTATGGTGTGATTTGTTTTAATTACCCCTACCAGGAGCTGGTACCCTACAGTCGGAAGTTAAGAGTTTTAGAAATATGCATAGGTAATCAGAAGCAAAAAAAAATGAGTCAATATTATATATAATCAACCGCTTGCTAGATCATTAATGCAATTTAATAATTTGGCTTGCAGCAATGATGTCGATTTTTCCATTTCAAAACCAAAGTTTAAAGAATTAATTAATATGTTTTATACTTAGTCCAATTGTTAGTCTAATTCTTAAGAAATGTTCATCTTGTTTATTTTCTAGCCTGTAGATATTTTGTATTTCGATTGGCTTAAATAAATAAATAAATAAATAAATAAATAAATAAATAAATATTTTGATAACTGATTCTCGTAGAAGATCAAAAATAAAGTTACACGTGTTTTAGGGTTTTTTAATTTGAGCACTTTTTCGCAGCACGGTTTATGGTGTCCGAATGTATAACGAAAAATTTAATAACTTCGGCAATAAAAAAGATAAAGGATTGAATTTTTGCATAACGGTTTCCCATAAGTAGAAGATGATTTATTCCAAAAATGAAAAACATTCGCCCACGACCACGCCTACTCTCCATACAGACTTTATTTTTAACAATATTAAAATAGGCTAACATTTTATTGTCATGCATTAAAATGTTCTTTAGAGACACTTAGCCCACTTTTATAAAAGTAGGCAAACTCTTTCTTAAAAAAATCTAAACTATTCATTTACTTTTATATAGCACGGAAAAGGTTAACTGACAAGTATAACTTTCCTCACTAAAAGTTAAAATAATGACTTATTATGTATCTCAAGGGGTTAAAGAGGCATGTCACATCTATTTCCAGACAAAAATATCCCTAAACGGACGGTAAATATTTAAAAGTTCATATTTTGAAAAATATCTTTACATGGCAACCCTGTTAAAAAATGGGCAAACCACGCCCATTTTAGGCAATATGTTGTTCTCATGATTTCCAAAGTGTTTGTATGAAATTTCAGTTTCGTGTCCCAACTTTTTCGAAAGCTATTATGAATACCTTCCATCAGACAGACGAATTGGAAGTCATATTAACAGACGGACATAGATAAATCAATGCGATATATATTTACATATCTCAATTCTATATATTTAAATACATATTTATTCCTTTCAACACCAGCCGTGCTGTTTTTCATACGTTGTAGTTTTGCTCAGGAATTAAAAATATATCGTTGCTTACCTGAACTGAGTACAAAAAGTGCTTGGGTTGGCATGCGAAAATTGCTCGCATTCATTTAGTCGCAGGACTCCGCAGATTAGTTTAGTACCATCATTTAGCTGAATGTCCCACCTAATCAGTGTATACGTATTTCGTGGAATGCTGTGGAATCTCAAAAGTTGCAGTCCAGAGAAAATCCCGTTTTTTCTCATTTTTATCAAAAAATTAGGCAAAGGTTAGATATTTTTTTTTGGCAAAATAAACATTTTTTAAATACAATTTTTTGATATATTAATTACTTAAATATCATAACCCCACATGTGAAAAATTATGGGATTTCATTAAAAAATAAAGATTCTACGGGCATCTGAAGACATCCTTGTTAACGATATTTTGCTAGAAGTGAAAATAATAATATTATTTTATATTATATTACATTATAATAAAACGTTCAACTTTGAAAGGCCGTAAAGTCCAGGTCATGGGATGAAGAAACTTGAAAAGTTGATTTGCTGTCTCGCTAGTCTATCTATATTACGACAAGTAAAAAAAAAATTCAGATTCGCAACTTTTGGATTTGCTCCAATGCGAGCGTTTTTGCGTTTTTTCCCAATGTGCGGCATCGCTCTGCATCGGCGACAGCACAACGCAAACTGCCTTTGCAGCTCATCAGCCATCGTGTTCTGGTTGCAGCAGCAGCAGCCACGGCGACAGCAACAGCGGCTGAGGATGCGCGCATGCGCGTGCGCACACGCTGTCAGCAAATTGCCAAGTCCTACACACAATGGGCGCATTGCAATTTATGCTGTCGTCATAGTCAACGCCATCGCCATCGCCAATGCGCCGTCGAAATTCCTGCCGCCGCATAGGCCAACCGTCCGCGCGGCGCATAATGTGTGCAGCGCGCGACGTCGCTACACCCAAGAAATTTGCTGTTACCGATATTCCGTTGCGTGGGCTTAAATTATGTTCGAAATGTCATCGTAAGATGCAACATGACAACAAGGGATGACATAAATTTCCACCGGCATGCGGCGCGTCCCGCAACTCGTTGGCCGCACTGCGCCGGCGATATGTGTTAGCAACTGGCGCGGATGATTGCCGAAAAACGGCGACAATACTGGCACAACACACAATCTTGAAGATCGCTGCAGTTATTGTTATTGTTGTTGTTATTGTTGATGTGATAGTCGCGCCACAGTGCAAAGGAGTTTATGGGCTGATCTAGCGTTATTCGTGCCATTTTCTTTGTTGGCTCCTCTGGTTGATTTTTCGCTTTGTTTACCTTGTCGTTGTTGTTGTTGTGGTTGTTGTGCATGTACTAGTTGTCTCACCGCGTCGGCGCTTCACCGCCCTGCACGCCAAAAGATGCACCGATACGGACACACAGATATCCAGCACTCAGATGCAGATGCGATGCAGCTGCAGTTGCGGCTCCGTCTCCATCTCCAACTCCATCTCCGTCTCGATCTCGGGCAGCGTCAGCGTCAGCGGCTGCTTAGGAGGTGTCTTTGGCAATTTAAGCTGCGGCGCAGGCCGTAAGCTCTGCAAGAGGCGCGTGGCACTCGTGTGCTGCGCTGGGCTATCGAGAGCAGAGCATTAAAAAACAGATAAACCGACAGCCACAAAAACACGGACAGACGGACGGAAAATAGAGAAAATCGCAACCAGCTCAAATTGAATGCAAATGAAAGTCGCAACTACTCCAAATTCTTCGAGTGCAGCGCTCTTCTGCATTTTTCCAATTTTGTCTGCCGTGATTTCTTGGCGCGCGCACACACTTAAATGGTCTTCATTAGCAATTGGGCTGGATCAAGGAAGAAATCAACTGCGTCATAAAAATTCAACACTCAAGTGCTCTGACGCTGACGCTGGCGCTGACTCCGACTCCGACTCGTTTCGTTACTTTTGTTTGCAATGGTTGTTGTTGCAGTCGTTTTTGCTAGCGCGAGATTTTCTGTTGCCGTTGATTGTTGTTGCTTCGAGTGTTGTTTGGGCATTGTAAGTGACGGTCATTTAAACGGATTCGCCTAATGAACATGAAATCGCTGCCAGGTAAACACAAACAGCGAAAAGTGTTGGAAATTCGAAAGTCAAACATGAGATGCGCCAAAAAAATAAATAAAGCGAGCAGTCGGCAGTCAGCAATCGTGCCGATGCCAAATCGGAACAAATAGAGCAAGTGGACACATTTTTAGAAGCTGGAAAAATGTGTGGATTCGGATTACCATTTGGTAGTTTATGAAAACTGGAATCTGTGGAGCCTTAATTTTTGGCAAGAATGAGTTGTAAAATGGGATTAGGTAAGGTGGAATGTTGGGTTGATTAGGGTTAGGTTAGATTGAATGTTATGTGGGATGATCTGGCGGCCGCACATAAATCTGATGAACTCTCAACGACATCAATCTATCAATAAATATTCCATACACAGTGGGAACTCGCTTTTGTAAATTTAGGTTAAGTAAGATGGAAGACTCCAACTCCGATTCCGCAACTTGGGGTCAAGATTCCTGACAGAAATGTCTTGCATTATTAACCCTTTCCGGTCAATTTCCACATTTCTTGAGATAAAAATTTTTCTTTCAAAATATTTACTCTCATTGAACATTTTAGCAATATAATACAAAAAAATTTCGAAAAAAACATCATTTTGGTTGAGAATTACAGCTTCATCAATTTTGTACGATATATTGTACAATGGTCCGCAAAAGAGTAAAAATTCATGAAATTTTGGTTTCGTTTTTTTTAAGTTTTATGAACAATTCATTGATTTTTTTGATAGAAAACATAAATTATAACAACAAAAAATTAAAACGTGATTTAATTTCGATCAAAAGTTATATAAATTATATATATAAACAATTGATTCACATTTATTCGGCCGTATATAATCGTTGTTGTTGTTGCAAAGCCCTTTTCCCCTCAATAAAATACAGAATCCATTAAAATTCGTATAGCTTTACAGAAAGGCACTGAATATAGCCCATTTTTATTATCGTAGTGGGAGTGGCAAGTACGCATGTCTAACCTTACATAAACCGTGTCTGCCCAGTAAAACACAAAATCATCTAGTAATTCTTATTTTTAATCGAAAATTGCTGAATAGTCGAATTTTATTAGCCACGTGGTTTACGGATGGGCGTGGCAGGCATGCAAATGCCAAAATTCTATTATCAAACCCACAACTTAAAAAAATGGAAACACAACTTGCAACATTTGCCTTCAATTTGTACGATATATCGTACAAAGCATATCGTTCAATTTTTTTAAAGACTCGGGAGAAATATTTAAACGCAAAAAATTTGAAATTTAATAAGTTTTCTAAATCAACTGAGATTCAAATTTTGAAATTGTTTAACGTTTTGCTACCAAAATGTATTATTTTTTTTTAAATTCCATCGCAGAAGCACCGTCATTTGCTGGTTTTTCAAATTCTTGCAAAAAGCTGCTTACAAAACGCACTCATACTGTGTAGCCACGGCTATTATGATTTATATTTTTAAACAGAATGATACAACACAGCCTACTTAATGAAAATTAAAAAGCTGTTCCATAAAAAGTGCGTTCCCTGTCAACGATATATCGTACAAATTTCCGGAAAGGGTTAAGAGATCAAACTAGTTTCCCCCTGACTGAGACTGTTGGTTAGCTCCAGAAAAACTATAAGAAGGGATTCAAAATGGGCCACAATTCACAATGATTCGCAATTTGGCCTCCGAGTGGAAGTGCGGTCCTGCCGCACACACCCTTCCCTTCGTAACCTAACCTTACCTAACCTAAGATGGCTTCGTAACCTAACCTTACCTAACCTAAGATGGAGAACATGTACTGGGAAATCCATACTTCCATTCGGAGGAATAATATCAGGAAGGGTCTATTCCTTTAATATTGACAGTTTAGAAGATGTCTCGGTTAAATCATTTGATCTCTCAGATGAAAGTTAGGAGGAAGCTCATTCCTGAAAACTTCAGTAGGCTACTTTCTGCTTTATATCTTTTTCAACCACTCAGGAAACCTCATCCCTATTGATTTTTAACACTAGAAAGACCATTGCGGTAATTTTTACAGTTTTGCATTTTTAATTATCTGTATTTTCTTGATGGTGACTTTTATTTTTTTATCGTGAAAAATTTTATATATTTTTTTAAATTTATTTTGTGAAAAATTAGCTACATACGGTGTGTACTTTTCGAGATATCAGCGGATATGATAAGTAGTCTTTGTAAGTTTGGAAAACTTGCGGTCTTTCTAGTATTAAAATTGCCGAATAGTAACTGAGTTGTCTCCATTCATAATTTTCCTATCAAAGTTCCATCAAATCTTTGCTCATCTTTCAAGAAAGTTTTAAAATAACTCAGAAAGGACCTTAGCTCTGATTTTGCATACTTTATCTTATATATTATTATATTTATATTATATTATATTATACGAAATATCCAGGCAGTCGTTTTTTAACGTTGTTTATCAGAAACTGAGGCTGACTCATTGTCCTACCCAATATACTTGGAATTTTTCCAAATCGTTCAAGAGAATTTTTCAAAATCTCTTATCTACGTTTTCTCAATTTCCTTTAATAAACACTCTTGCAATGTGAGGCTAAATACCAGCACGCGCTTCATTCCTGCTCCGCCCGTTTATTAGCGTTTGGCACTCCATTAACTTTCAATTTCTTCGCCAAACACGCACGCCAGCCGGCCGGCCAGCTAGTGCAATCGATCATGCGCCAGCGCAAACATTCCGCCAAAATGTCACATGCCACAGCAGCGCCACCACGTGCAAGCCGCACCGCAGTTGGTCGTCTGACAAGCGCCGGATTCGGCCAGCTCTGCTGGCAGGATGCCGCATGAATCACCATGAACCACGCCCAAGCACGAGCACAAACACACACATACACGCATAGACAATCGGGGCATATGCCCGCAAGTGTTCGCCAAGTATTCCGTTTACAAAATGTTGCCTCGGCTTGTCTTCAGCGCTGATTCAACAGCGGGGCACGCAAAGGAACTGGCAATGCAATGACTGCAGCCGCGCTGGTCAGCCAGCCAGCCAGCGTCTCTAATGCTCCACCCTGTCGCGCTATTTGCAACGCGCTACCTTCTTGCTAACACGCCACCACAGTCGCAGCCACAGCCACAGCGCCCGCCGCCGCCGCTCCGCATCGCCCAATGGCCACCGCAATGCCGACAGCTGCAATCGGCCAAAGAATGTTTAGCAATTTAAACAAATTTAATGACCAGGAAGAGGTGAACCACATAAGTCGGTAAGTCTGCCGCAACGACTAAGGCGGCCAAGTCGGCCGCGACACTGCCGCCGTGGCTCTGGCAGCAGCTATCGCGGTTGTACACCCGTCGCAAGAAGTTAATCCAATCACCGCGCCGAGTGCCAATTCGTTCCGCCGCAGTAGGCAAATTGGCACTACGCGTCAATTTGTGCGCCTTTACCATTGATTTTGTTGGCGCGTATCGCGCATGCCGCAAACGAGTTTTTTTGCGCCATCACCAACACAACCAACAACAACAACGGCGTTGCGTTGCAATGAATGTTCCAATAATATTTGCAAATGTGGCAGCAGTCGCGCAGCGTCAAGCACGACGTCGTGGACGCGTTGCCGCACGGCAAAAGAATTAATTGCAACTTTTGCTTTCGTTTGGACGCGCAGCGCAGCGCAGCGACGCCACGTTTCGGCCGCTGTTTCGGCTGCTGCGGTGGCGGCCGCCAACCAGCGCCGCTGCTGCGCGCACACACGTTCTCAGCGGCGGCGCTCTTGGCTCTCTCGCGCGCCGTGTGGAACGTAGAGAATCGTTGGCGCGCGAGTGTCTTTCCGTTTCGGTTGTATGGCGCTAACGGTAATTCTCCAACGAGGCTTACTACCAGCGCCGTTATACGCCGCGTACGCCGTAGTGCAACGACAGCGTGCAGCGCTCTGTCGCAGCGGCGGTGGCGGCGGCGCTGCACGCAGGGAGGGAGGCGACGGCAAGCGACATACCAAGTTGGGGTTGGTTTGTTGTTTGGAGCACTGGATCGTTAGTTGGTTGGCTATTGTGGCTGATTGTTGTTGTTGTTGCTATTGTTTTCATATCAAAAGGCCGGGGTCGGGTGTGTGCAAGTTTGTGTCTTGGGTCTTTTGTTTTGAGCAGCGAACGTGACTCGTTTTTGGTGTGACTGGCGATTCGTGCCGTGCGGCCGTTGTTACTGTTACTGTAGTTGTTATTGTTGTTGCTTTTGTTGATGTGATTGTTGTTGTTTTTATTATAGCTGCCGCTGCTGCTGTCGCTGCCATTGCTGCCGATGCACACGAGACCATTCGCCGACGCCGGCAGTGACGCCACCACACCCTTGACTGGATCGTGGCTTCAGCTTGATTCGCGCCGCTTAGCGTCGCGCCGCATCGCTCAGCGTCGCTTTGCTGTGTGTGGCGCTGCCGTGCTCGCCGCTGTAAGCCGCGTCTTATTTTGTTGCGGTGTTTTCTTCGGCATAAACAGCGCTAGTTAAATTTGCTGTTACGCGCTTGTGATTGCTCGCTGTTGTAGTTTTATTTGATATTACCGCAGTTGCTATTGTCTGTCTGTCCATGGCTGGCTTTGTTTTTGCGCCTCGTATGCGAACTTGCTCCTTTTAAGGCGCCTAAACAACGCGTCGTTGTTATCTACGCGCAGCCTCTGCTATTTCTCTAACCATCGCAGCGCCCACCGCACGCCACACCTCACACCCCACACCCCACCCGACGCTGCGTTGCTCCACCCCACTTCGCCACTTTGCCACTGCGATGCCGCCCCGCCCCACTCCACAGCGCAGCTGCTCTGGTTTGCGATTGTGACTGCTTTGCTGATTTTGGCCTGCACGCTCGTCCGGCTCTGGCGTTGTGGCGACTGCTTTGTTAGTTATTCATGCGCCAGTGTCTGCTCGCGCAAATATAATTCACTTTTGCTTTCCTTGGTATGGACACACAGCCAGACAGACAGCCAGACAGACAGGCCGATAGACACGGCGACTGAGGTTGGACAGGCCGCGCATATCGAGCGAACGTGGTTTTTTGCGCTGCGGCATTTTTTATGCAGTTGCTGTTGCTGTTGTTGGTGCTGTTGTATTAATTGAAAGTCTTTGCCAGTTTTGTCCCCAGTATGGTGATTTTCACCATAGCAAGTTTGAGTTTTGATGAAATTATTATGGTGTGGCCGGCGACAGCACAATGGCTGCTCGCTGCATTCTATGCTCACGGGCAAAATAAAATAAACTAGAAGGCTTCAATCGGGAAATGCCAATAATAGTTTTCAAGGATTTTTACATCACATCGTTTAGTGTTACTTGAATTGGCGTTGAGAGCAATTGTTCTGTTATGAGTAATTAAACGGGAAGATGCATTCGGAATCAATCCTTTAAATTTTTGTATTAAATAGTTTTAACATTTTACTGAAATCGTAACAATTTTATTGTCGCTTACAATTTTGTACTTAGGCAGTCTTAATACTTTGAATTTTGTTTTCTCAATCAAAGTTCTTATCACAAAGTTCTAAGCTGTAATTCTGTCAAATTGTAAGCAGGTCGATTTGAATCATCCAATCATTGGTTTAGTATTTCAGGTATTATTGAACAAGCGACTAACAAGACTCTGTCCCTACTTTCGAGACTCTCTTGAACTAAATTGTCCTAATTAAATATATTTCGCAGCTACCCGTGAAAATAGTTTTTGTAATCTATTTAGAGATCTGCTGTTAATTCTTATACCAACTTACATCCTGAAGTTGACACGGATAGGAATGAAACAAGGAGTAAATGTATAATTGAGCTAGTTAGAATGAATTAAATCCATTTACTATACTGTTCAAATAATTAAAAAATAATATTAATTAAATGTCTCCATGAAGTCAGTGAAATTGAATAAAATTTGTGAAAAATGTATATGAAAGAATTAATTGAATGAATCAATGAAATGAGTAAATTCAAAGTAACAATGAAATCCAATGAAATTAACCCATTCGCTGCCAAGCCTAACTTATATGAAGTCATTCCCATTGCCATTTATATTTTGAGTGTTGTTGTTTACCAAAGCTCTGTTATTTGTTGGTAGGAGCACATATATTATCATACATAATCATTTTGTTTAATTTAAATTTGTAAAAATCGTTCTCTGTAAATAATAAGTTTTTTACATTTCTATATTTATGTTTGTGGCCACAAAAAATTTGCTAATTCAAAAGCCTGCATGTTATAACATATTTAAAGTAGGACGAGTATACTCGTCTTGGCAATGCATGACACCCTGCCAAAGACAAGTAACTATACTCGTCCTTGGCAGCGAATGGGTTAAATTATCGATCGCTTCAATCTAACAACAAAAAAATCGTTTGTAGATTGAATTAGATAAATAAATAAATAATCAATGAATAAATATGAAAAAAAATAAATATATAACGTTTGCGGAATGAAATCTGCACAAACTTTAAAGTCTTTGATTTTTTCAGATATTGATATATTTACAGGTTTCTTTTTTTTAATTTACAAGTGCATATATAAAGTTAATGTAAAAAAAAATTTGGCCCCTTCCGAGTAGCTTTTCGACAATTTCCAGGAACATTCTGCATAGCTGTTATAAATATAGATGTTGGCACTTTGTGCAGCTCCATTCTAATTTTATTGATGAGATGGTTTGTATATAAATAAATAAATAAGTAATAATTAAATAAGTAAATAAATAAATAAATCAATCAGTCAATCAATAAATAAATTAATAAATAAATAAATAAAAATAAATTAATGAATAAATTCATTAATAAATAAATAAATAAATAAATAGGTAAATAAATAAATAAACGGACAAATAAATAAAATAAATAAATAAATGAATAAATACATATATAATAAATAAATGAATATTTTTTATTTATTTACAGTATTCGAGCAATAGCAGCAATGACATTCAGCTGCTTCTACAATAGAGGAGGAAGGATAGTTAGTTAGTCTAGATTCTTTAAAAATTTTAAGATTTTTTCTGTGTCGGTAGGGGTGGGGTTAGAAAGGAGGAGTTATGGGTCGTCTTAAAGGGAGGCAAGGTAAATAAATAAATAGAGTAAATAAATAAAAAATAAAAAAGAAATAAATAAACAAATAGAATAAATAAATAAATAAAAAATAAATAAATAATGAAATAAATAAATAAATAAAAAATAAACTAAAAATAAATAAATAAATAAATAAATAATTAAATAAATATAAATGGAATAAATAAATAGAATTAATAAATTAAATAAATAAATACATTAATTAATTAATTTATTTATTCATTAAACAAATAATTAAATAATTCATTAAACAAATAAATAAATAAATAAATAACCAAATAAATAAATAAAGAGATAAAGAAAAATAATAAATAAATAAATAAATAATTAAATAAATAAAAAAATAAAAAAGAATTCAATAAATAAATAATTAAATAAAGAAAAAAGTAAATAAAAAAATAAATAAATAAATTAAAAACCCTTTAAACTACACTTAACCACAGCGAAACATGACATAACTGGCTTTCGAACTAACAAATAACTTTCTGGCCTTCTTCCGAAGTATCATTTAAAAACTTTTCAAAATATGAGCTCCTAGCTCAATCAGTAACAACCATTTGTTAGAAAAACACATAAACAATCAACTTTCTATGGACTTCCTGTTCATAGAATTTTTTGCGGCTTGGTGAATGATTTACATTCGAGTTGTAATATTTGTCTTCGAGTCTCCACAGAGCACCGCGCTCGGCCAAATCGAGTAACGAGTAGCTGCTCACCTTGTACCTTCCATCAGATGTTGTTTTTCATTTAAAGTATTTCTCTAACGTTAATTAGCCGGAAAGTTGTACTTCTTATCGCTGCGCATGCGATCGACGACCGCTTGAAGTGTCGCCGCAGCGCAGGCGTGCCCTCAGCTCATGGCAGTACATCGCACAGCGCCTCAGCCTCTCGCCGGCTAATTGACAAATTATTCAAATTGTTATTGCCACTTTAATTCGTTTTCGATTATGTTTGCGCGTTCGTCGGCTGCTCCTCGAGCGAACAGAATGCGGCAGCGAACCGAAACCGCAATGCGCGAGTAGGTTGGCATCTCTGTTGGCTGGCTGGCTGGCTGGCTGTCCCACTGGCTGGTCGTGTTAATGGCGGCGCGTATGTACGGCTTAACGCTCGAGTAGTCGTAAATAATAAAAGTGAGAATTTGATTGCGTCAACGCGTTGTCAATGGCTAAGCTGCTGATTGGCTGATTTGCACACCACGCACACACTCGCACACTCACACGTGCAAGACGCTGTCGGTGCGTGTGTGCGCGTGTGCGCTTGTCCGCGGTTTATGGAGTGCGATGTCTGCCAGGCGTGACGTATTAGCGATTAGTTGGCGCTTTGCTACTGCCGCAGCCGTTTTTCGTGCGTTGTTGTTTTTTGTGTTTTTATGAGTTTTCAAGTGCAACCGGTGCACGCTTATGGCTGGTCTGTCGCGCAGCCGGACCGCTCGGCCGTCTGCTGGCCGTCGCTGTGGTTTGCGTACAGAACGGGAAATGAATGCTGTGCATTGCGCATACGCCGCGGATGCATTGCCGCAATCGCTTGCCCGCTTATGATCGAGATTTTGACAAATTGACAGCCCGCCAAGCGAGGCGACGACTTGCGCGGCGAGCAACTCGCATCGCGAGACCGCGACGGCGGCAGACAGATTGACAGCCACAGATGGACGCAAAGCGGCAGCGATGTGTTAATTAGCGACACTTGTTAATTACGAACATATGTGGTCGATGTTGTGGTTGTTGTTGTAATGCATTTCACTTTATTTCAAGTGAAGTTTGCACCACCACCAACATCCAGCCAAACCACACATCGGCGTCGCGTATTCCAGTGCAACCTCCATGTGGCTCAGAAAAAATGACAAACAAACCAAAAACAAAATTCAGAATAAAAAATTGAAAACTAGCAGAAAAATTGTGGAGCTCCTAAAACGAGTTTGTTAGCGCAACGAGAATGTGCTTCAGTTAAATATAGAAATGTGCCTGGACCGCCGCGGCCGCCACAGCTACAGCCACCGCTACGACGACTGGTGCTCTGCCGAGCGCTGACACGCTGCCACGCTGACACTGCCACCGCGCAGGCGGGCGACGCGCAGCAGACGGCAAACGGACAGGCGTGGACTGGACCAGATCGAATTGTATCGAATTGAATTGCGCCGAACGCCTGTGCCGTGTGCGCTATTCAGCTGAATCGAACGCGCATACAAAGCGAACGTGGCCAACGCTGCCATGTGCGCTGTATCGTGTCGTAGCCATCGTATCGGATGCTTTGCTGAAATATGAAAGTA
The DNA here is from genome assembly GCA_964056695.1 of Melieria picta. Classification (NCBI taxonomy): domain Eukaryota; kingdom Metazoa; phylum Arthropoda; class Insecta; order Diptera; family Ulidiidae; genus Melieria; species Melieria picta. Next base: position 127,379,681 of record OZ057399.1, on the reverse strand, counting down.
GTTTTCTAGACTAGAACAAGACCACACCTAACAATGAGCTTAATGGCCGCAAAGTTACCACATCCACAAACACACACACACACACACACACACACACACAGAGTGCACGATGCGATACTCGCCCCTGGTGTGGTGCGGTTTTGCTGGCCGCAGCACCAATTCCAAGTTGTCAGCTGCTTCAACTGCGCATGCGCAACAACAATATCATTTTTATTTATTGTATCGCACATGCAGCCGCACCAGCGCACTGCCGCCCGTAATTTATGGTATTTCTTTTAATTTCAATTTTAATTCATTTTAGCGTAATTTCAATTTTAACAAATTCTTCGCTGCACGAGAAGCCGTCTGGCAGACAGTCATTGCCAATGGGCCAACGTCGTACGGGGCGAATGGGTGATGTTGAATATTTACTGTGTGTGTGTGTGTGGCCTGCAAGCCAAGAAGCGAACAAAAGCGTAAAATATGAGAAGTGGGAATTTAAAGGAATTCTAAAAGATGGTAAAAATTATCCAATTTGGGCATTGATACAGAAATGTTGCTGATTAAATAATATAAAATAAGAAATCAGACAACTTATTGAGGATTCAAAATTACTGAGTTGGATAAATTAAAATTAATTTACAGTTTTTACAGTTTTACAGTTTCCACCTATTCTGCTGTCAATACAGTGGACGTCCAGTATAACGAACTTCCCATTTAATGAATTTTCGATTTAACGTACGGCCAAATTTTTTCCATTTATGGTTCTATACTACGAACGAAAGTGAAATTTGCTATAACGAATATTTTTGTTGTTTTTCATCCTTCGAATTGGTTTTATTTGAGCATTCACATTCTTTACAATAACAATGAATGTTTGGTTTCGTCAAGTGATCAGTACCTCAATTGTTTTTGTTACGTTAAAACTTTCAAATTTACGTCAAGTTACCAACATTTTCAAATTCTGTTTGTGTGCATTGCTGCTCGGTTTTTTCTTTTAAAAATTAAAATTTCAATAATAAAATCAAGAGAAATTTGCCATGCAGAAAAGTTTACTTGCGGTAAAGTGGCAATCGCGCATCGAAAACTTTTTCACTGTACACACATTACCATATTTGTATTTTGAAAATGCTGGAATAAAACAAGATATGTGAGACTTATTTCTTTAAGAAGGATGGTTTCAAACAAAAAAAATTTCGATCGATTTAACGAATTTTTCGATTTAACAAATTGGGGGTACAACATAAGATTCGTTATATTGGACGTCCACTGTACTACATTTTTGAGGCTTCCGTGAGTTCAATGTGCTACGGAATGAATACATTAAAAGCTCCAATTAAAAACGATTTACACGGTTTACACGAGTGTCCGACCAAATGTGGATTTTTGGCCCAAGCCGAAGCAGAATATTCGGCATAACTAAAATATTAGGCCAAAGGCCGAAGCCGAAACCGAATACTAATACAAATTTTTTTAAGGAAACAAAACTGATCAAATTCTCTTTCTTTCTTTATTAATTTCTTCTTTTTTTTTTTTAAGTCTTAAGGTAAGGTCCCACGATTGCCGCAATGCGTAGAAATTTTACGCATTTTTAAAAAACTCAAATGCCAATCGTGTGAACTCGATTCGGTTTCGGCGCAAATGTCAAAAATATTCGATCTGTCTTCTGTTGCGCCGAACGAAATCGGTACTGTAGCGTCAATCATGTGAACAGTTGAAGCCAGACAAAAAAATTCAAAATTGAGCCGAATTTTGTCGGCAACTCGAGCGCCAACCATAGGGGCCGACAAATTTTGTCGGTGCTTTGAAATTGTTTGAGAATTTATTTCAATTTTTGTTTCGATTCGGGCAATCGTGTGACCTACCTATGAAATCGTTCGGTGCGATATTTCTGTGCGCTAGGTTGAGCCGACAAAATTTGTCGCAATTGGGGCAATCGTGTGATCCAAATAAAAAACGTTTTGCTCAATTGACAATTTCTGCGTAGTCAATGCCCGACCAGATCGGCCTATGATCGGCGCATTTGCGGCAATCGTGGGACCTTAGCTTTAGAGTTCAGCTTCTAAAAAAACAAAAAACTTAATAATTCAATTGACATAAACAGCTGATTGGAGATCATTTTTATTAATCACAATCTTGATGTCCGAAATATCGATAAAACCTGAAAACGAAATTGCAAAGCAAGCAAATGACTGACATGAAAGACTTGTCTGCTTTTGTCAGTTTCTTATTTTGTTTTGTTTTGATTCCGTTTGTTGTGATGGGGAATTGCATGGGCAATCGAACTCAATTTATGGGACTGAAGAAATAAAATTGAAGAAATTTCTTTATTGCACAATTTAGCTCGCTGTCGCAATAGGATATTACAGGGCGAATACCTTCAGCTAAAGTATTCGGCTATTTTGACCGAAGCCGAAGGTTTAAAATTGACTGATGAAGACAAATATTCGGTCGGACACTAGTTTCCACTCAAGAATTTTGACGGCGGATATATGAAATGCAAATTTATTAATTTGCAAAGTATAACTTGAATTTGTCATTGAAGACCCCACCCCTTTGAGTTTTAAATCATTAGATCAGATTTCCATTGCAAATTTTATATTCAATCTATTCAGCGCATCTTTAGAAGAAAACTTGTAAGCAGCTGAAAATGATTTGTTTTATTTCGAGTATGAAAAATCGAATTTTCACCTACCACAAATACTTTACAAGACTAAAAAACTTACAATTTCAATTCATACTAAACTTTTTAAGGTTAAGGTTCTTAAAATTAGGTTAAGTTAAGTAGGCAGTTTGTTGATTACGATCTAATAAATTCAGAGTCAGTTGGGAACCATAGTGATAACTAGTAATGATGTGATTGGAATCTGACCTCTGCACCTGAACTCAGACCATCTTTTCAAGCTAAAAAGTTCCATTTGTTCTTGCGAAAGGTTGGTTGAAGTAAAACATTTCCCTGCTTGATTTGATTGAGCTGTCTGCATAATTTATCAAACTTCTTTCTTGTAATGGTCTGTCAATTGACTTCCATTAATAATGTCCTCAGTATATCCCAGATGACCAATATTTGCATCAATCATTTATCACACATCTCATTAACCCTAATGCCCAGAATTTGAAAAGTAACGTAAACCCAAAAGTGAGACTGTCAGGCTTATATGAGCTAAATTACTGACAACATTTTATTCAATTTGCATCCGGTTTCAATGAATTTCGTTTGAACTGTGTTTTATTTTTTTTTCATTTTGACAAAATTGTATTTTCTATAACTATATTTGATTTCAATTTAATTGAACAAATGTATATAGTATATTAAAAACAAGCAAAGTAGGAATGACATAATATCGCCGTTAACACATTTGTTTAAAAAGTACAACTGTCTAAAATGTTAAATTTATAAATGCAATATCATTCTAACATTCCATTAGAGGATTACATAAAATAATGGAATCGGAAATCTTTTGGATTTATCACCATTTGAAATCTTTAGTGAGACTGTGAGGCTCACTTCTAGGAATTAGGATTAAAATATTTCACCCATTTGCTCTTCTCAAACTATATTTTAGTGAAATTTCTTTTTTTGCTTGAATCCCAACTTGCAGCTGTTAGTTAATGAAATTTATTAAATTTTTCAGCTCTTACTTGAGAAAACTTTTTACATCACTTAACTATCAGATTCTCTAAATTCTTGCACTCATTAACAATCTCCCCCACAAATATTCAACCACTATCATCTACTATATCTCTCAAGCCACAACTCTGCTCCCATAAACCACACTGGATTTTTGGCTTTCGGTTTTAGCGTTAAGGACTTTGGCTGACCGTCCCAGCCACCCCCACCGCGCTGTCAGCTGCAGTTCGGTTCGTGTTTGATCTGCTGCGCGAAGATTGGCCAGCATACATTAAGTGTTGCAATCGCTTCGGCCGTTGCAACATACCATACCCCCGTGCCGCACTCGTCGCACACGCCGTTGCCAACGCAGTCGTCGCAGACGTTGCAATCACCGTCCGCGATTGCCGCCGTTTCAATTGCCGTCACCGTGTCTGTCTAAATCATGGAAACTAGTTTAGGTGGGCCGTGTAGATTGCATGTTTTTCTACGTCGTTGCTGTTGTTTTTTCCTCTTCTACTTTTCTGCATTTCATTTTTTTCTCCTTCTAGACATTTTAGTAACGCGTTCGCTCGAATTCTAATGACCGCCCAATGTGGTTGAGCACACTCATCGCCATCGCCATCACCATCAGCATCGCCAGCGCTGGCACCAGCCTCAGCACCACCAACTGCCACAGCCACAGCCACAGCCGGAGTCGGAGCCAGAGTCGGAGCACCGGGCGCTCTGGCAGTAACATCGCCGCAGACAGCAGCAGGCTTCGCATGTGCCCAGGTATGCAAATCGAATCCGACCGACCAACCGACAAACTGGTTTATTGTCGCTGTTAACCGAAAAACAAAAAATAACTCCAAAGCCAAGACAAAAACAAAACAAAACTGCATTTCAGCAAAAAACAACAACAACAAAAATGGCAAATATGGGTCGATTGCAATGCAGTTGATCGAATTTTTGCATTAGGCGCAGTTTTTCCATCCGCTCGTCCGTCCGCGATTATCTTCTTAGAAAAGCACATAAAAATACCAGTGCCGCGCCACGCTGCACAGTGGAGCAGCATCCGTGCGGCGCACCGAAATCGGTTTTCGCTATTAGCCTCGGAGAGAAATTAACGTTTTACTAGACCGCAACAGCCAGCAGCCCAACAAAATCAAGAGTGTCTCGCACACGCCGCGCCGCACTGGCCGACAACAGTGACGCGGACGCGGTCGCGGACGCTGACGACGATCTACAATTGTGCGCAAAACCGTACGTGGATACGCGAGCCCGAGCCCGTGCCGGTGCCCGTGTCAGCGCCAGTGTCGCTGCCCAAGCCCGACTCACAGCCCGTGCCCAAGCCGTGCTCATACATCTTGCACTGTGCACTCAAAACATGCCCAAACTGTATCGTGCCAACAACTGCACCGAATGGCAGTAAACAGTAAAAACGCTGCACATTTGTCCAAAATACCGCGGCGCTGTTGCATAAAAGCAACGCTGCAAATGGCTAAAAGATCCAGTTTAAATTGCAATTGCTCGTTAATGGGCATTAAAACGTGCCAAAGTGGCTCAATGCCTGCACAGTGGAGCAAAAGCGCGCGGCCCAAGTGCATTTCGGCGCGCCACTTCCAACTACCAACGCGCACACGTCGAGCCTCCCTCGCACCGGCACACATCCGAAGGCGGAGGAGCCAGCACACGACCGACACATGGCGCCGACGACCCGCTCACGCTGCGATATAGTGTGACATACCGTCGTTAGTGGCCAATGCTGAGGGAGTGAGGCAGAAAAACGAACCATTTGAAGAAATATTCATTTGCAAACATGTGTTGAAAAATTACTGAATTTTCTTTGCAAGTAGTCTCAATATTTCTGATGTAAATGATAAGTCAATGAGGGAATTTACGGTCCGATGTATTTGTGATAAAATAAATATTTATTTGCATCAGCTGATTTTGTTTACATTTTCGTTAGATAATTGTTTCGATAATTTGTGCAAAAAATATTGGTTTTGCCAAAAGATTCATATATCCATTAACATTTAAAAATTTTACAACTATTGACTCGACATTTTTACAAATTATTGGTTTTGTCAGACGCTAACATTTTATTATTTTATTTAAAAATGAACGATCCATTTGAAGAAATATTCATTTGCGAGTGTTGAAGAACTATTGAATTTTCTTTGCAAGTAGTCTCAATATTTCTGATGTAAATGATAAGTCAATGAGGGATATTTGTGATAAAATAAATATTTATTTGCATCAGCTGATTTTGTTTACATTTTCGTTAGATAATTGTTTCGATAAGTTGTGCACAAAATATTGGTTTTGTTAAAAGATTCATATATTCATTTACATTTAAAAATTTTACAACTACTGACTCGAAGTTTTTTACACAAATTATAGGTTTTGTCACGACGCTAACATTTTATTATTTTATTTAAAAATGAACGATCCATTTGAAGAAATATTCATTTGCAAACATGTGTTGAAAAATTATTGAATTTTCTTTGCAAGTAGTCTCAATATTTCTGATGTAAATGATAAGTCAATGAGGGAATTTACGGTCCGATATATTTGTGATAAAATAAATATTTATTTGCATCAGCTGATTTTGTTTACACTTTCGTTAGATAATTGTTTCGATAATTTGTGCATAAAATATTGGTTTTGTCAAAAGATTCATATATCCATTAACATTAAAAATTTTACAACTATTGACTCGAAATTGTTTACAAAAATTATATATTGTTTATAAAAATTTGTCAGACGCTAACATTTTATTATTTTATTTAAAAATGAACGAACCATTTGAAGAAATTTTCATTTGCAAACATGTGTTGAAAAATTATTGAATTTTCTTTGCAAGTAGTCTCAATATTTCTGATGTAAATGATAAGTCAATGAGAGAATTTACGGTCTGATGTATTTGTGATAAAATAAATATTTATTTGCATCAGCTGATTTTGTTTACATTTTCGTTAGATAATTGTTTCGATAATTTGTGCACAAAATATTGGTTTTGCCAAAAGATTCATGTATCCATTAACATTTAAAAATTTTACAACTATTGACTCGACATTTTTACAAATTATTGGTTTTGTCAGACGCTAACATTTTATTATTTTATTTAAAAATGAACGATCCATTTGAAGAAATATTCATTTGCGAGTGTTGAAGAATTATTGAATTTTCTTTGCAAGTAGTCTCAATATTTCTGGTTTAAATGATAAGTCAATGAGGGAATTTACGGTCCGATGTATTTGTGATAAAATAAATATTTATTTGCGTCAGCTGATTTTGTTTACTTTGTTTTGTTTAATTTGTGCACAATTTAATGTTGTTAAAAGATTCACACATTAATTACCATTTAAAATTTTATTATTGAATTAATAATTTAACTACTCGAAATTTTTTACACAAATTATAGGTTTTGTCAGACACTAACATGTTATTATTTTATTCAAAAATATTAGAAAAAAATGAAAAAATCAAAACATATAGAAATTATTGGAAAACAATTTCTTTAAATAGTTATGTCGATAATTTGTGCACAATATATTAGTTTTGTCAAAAGATATATATATTCATTCATATATTCATTTAGGTACATTTAAAAATGTTTCTACTATTGACTCCAAATTTATCCACAAAATATCAGTTTTGTCAGAAACAAACAATTTATTATTTTATTTAAAAATATTAGAAAAAAACTGAAAAAATCAAAACATATAGAAATTCTTGGAAAATGCTTCAAACAATCAAAGTTAAGTCTTTTGAATAGATAATTGAAAACAAGGGTGGAACAATTGGCACTTTGAATCCACTTCAGTTCAGTTGGGTTTGCCTTGTAATATTGATATACATATATCAAATATGTAATAATTGAAAATTTAATGCAAATATAAAATTTATAAAAAAAAAAAATTTTTTTTTAAATTATAAAAAATCAAATAAAAACCCGGACTGCTTTTATTTGCCACCTTAGACTGTGATAATTTTGTATCGTAAACTAATCACAGATTTAAATAACCAATTGTTAACGTTTAGTCTCGTTTCTACTTCAGTGTTGTTGATTGAACAATGAGATGGTTGTGAACGTTAAGTAAGCTTTTCCTGTTACTTCATACGCCCACCAATAAAAACAAGTATAGCTAACAACATAAATTGTACATATTTAAATTAACCATGAATGTGGCTAATAGTCGTGAGCAGGAACAAAATTCCAAATGACGGGCAAGAGTTGGTAGCCAGCGGCAATTAACACCACACGAACACACACGCACATGCACACAGAACCGGAAATGATTAGTAAATTCGAAGTGAAACTGAAATTTTATACCGCACTATGCGACTACGGACTATGCGGTTTCGTCAAGTGTTTCCAAAAGGCAAAAAAAAAAATAATTCGCAGAACTGAATATCTCATCAGCAATGGAAATTAGAACTGTTTTAATATTTCCATGAAACTATACAAAGAACTGTCAGTAAGACTTAAGATGGAGTGAAGAATTAATGGATCGGCAAACCTTAAATAACATAAATACTTGATGTATGTATATTTAGATAATATAAGACTTATATTTGTAATTAACTGCCACAATAGCTCAATAACGGACTAAGTAAGTTCCAGTTTTGTAAACCTACGAAAAACTCTCATTGAGAAATAATATGGAGTGTAAATTTACTGAACAGACAAATAGACAAAGCTAGTCTTTGAACATATACTCGATATACTTACATATGTTTAAGTATGTAAATATTGCATTACTTACAACGACAACTCGATAATGAACTAAGGTCGAGCTTTGTGCCATGTTGTACGCTCAACTTTATAGTGTTTTATGCTGATTTAGTAGTGTCCGACCGAATATTCGTCTTCGTCTTTGGTATTCGGCCTAGTCGGCCAATTTTAAATCTTCGGCTTCGGTTTCGCCGAATAATTTAGCCGAATGTTTTCGTCCTGTAATGCAAATCAATTTGCTCTGTTTCGAAGTACTTTATCAAATATCGGGTTTTATCGATATTTCGGACTCAAGATTGCGATTAATGAAAATGATCTCTATTTATGTCAATTGAATTTTAAATTTTGTTTTTTTAGTTAAAAACGGAACTTTAACCCTTTCGCTACAGGTTTTTATTGGGGAAAGTTAAAATTTTAAATTGTACGTTTTAGGCTTCTATGTGGTTATACTAGCAACATTCCATAAACAATTTTTCATTTGTATACTCGGACCCTGTATTTTACAGTGTTTTTCTATGAGACTAACCACATCGTTGTGGCTGGAATAATTACTTAAACATAAAACTTTTTACGCATAACGAAAATTTGAATATTTCTTCATTTACTTCAGCCAAAATTTAAAAAAATAAAGTATCTAAATTGAAAGAATACGCTAAATTAAAAAGTTCTCTAATTTTTTCTGCTTCTTCTTCCATAACCATGTCAAGATATGCCATTAAAAAAACGTGTATACTTCTCTTCTTTAAACTTAAATATTCAGTTTATTAATTTCGTATTTTCCCTAAAACTTCAAAATATTCTAAGAACCAACAAAAATGTATTCTTGAAACCACAAAGGGTTCAGACGTCCACAAAGTAGCATGTTGGCATATGGCAACAAAATAGCAAAAGGGTTAAGACTGTTTTTGGTTTTTTAAACCATATCTTCTTCTTCTTCTTGACTGTCGGGCACGACAGCCCGATTACGAAACTAAGGCCTAGCTACCCGCAACCATCCGTGTTGTGCGTGCGAATTTGTACACGGATGGAAGGGACCTACAGTTTTATGCCGATTCCGAACGGCGAATTGGGAGCTTTTTCATAGGCAATATTACTCTCAGAGGTTTGTCATTTCGTGCTGAGAGGACAGCCGCTGACAGAAAAATTGTTGTTTTTCTTTTTGTTTTCGGTGTTAGCAGCAACGGACTCTTAAACCATATATATGTAATTAATAAAAGAATATATTAATTTATTTATTAATTTTTAAGTGGAACAAAGAAATGAATAGAGAAAGAATGGCCGTTCTTTCTTTTTTGATCAGTTTTTCCCTTAAAAGAAAAATGTTAAAATGTAAAAGTTAAATGTTAAGCAATTTTTGGTCACTCCAAAAGGTGATTTTTAAACTAATAAGCTTCATAAGCAACTCAGACATTTCCCATTAAATCAACCAAAACAGAACACACTCCGTACCACAAATTGAGTTTCACCAAATTTTTGTTTGGCCCCTTAACCCTCCCTCCGCCCCCTACAGGCCGCTTCTTCCACTACTGTCGAAGCTCGAAGCTCCAACTAAACTCAAATTACTTCCCCAATAGTGCAACACCAAAATATTTACAAGCACTGTTATTGTCGGTTTTCATTTTGGAAACCCATCTGCATTCTAACGGTATCTGCAATTGCAATCATTTGCTTTGCCGTACACTGCGCGCCTGCATAACCGGCGGCATTTGAATCGAACTGCATCGAACTGAACTGAATTGAATTGAATGGAGTCGAGTCGCGTCGCGTCGCGTCGAATTGAGTAGAGTAGAGTAGAGCCAAGTAATAATTACAGCCATAATGATGGAGCACACACATTGGCAACGTCATCGTCAGCACGCTGACAGCATCCAAGTGCGGTCGAGCATCGTCGCAGCCGCGGCACAAATCGCCCATTCGTCGCCGTAGTCGCTGCCGTCGCCATCGTCGTCGTTGTCGTTGTTGTGGTCGTGGCCGTCGCGCTTTGCGGTGTGTATGCAACTATAACGAATCCTCTGTGCCTTTTTCTATCATTTTCTAATAAAAAAAAATGCTCGAACGCGCTAAAAGCAACGCACAGTGACGGCGTTGTTATTGATTTAAACATCAAGATAAATTACAATGAAGTCAACCGCATTAGGCGGAGTATTTGGTATGGCGAATGTGGCTGGAGCACTGGCACTGGCACTCGCGTTGCAGTCGCTGGAGCAGCAGCAACAATGCCGCTGGTAGCTGCGACGACGACGGCAGCGGCAGCGGCGACAACATTCAAGAACGAGGCGTAGACGCGGCCGGCTGCGCTGGAAGGGGAGCGCTGAATTGACGATTCGACAACGCGTTGCTGGGCTTGAAATCAACTCTGATGTTGTAGTTGTTATTGCTAATGTTGTTATGTTTTGTTGGTAATTGTCGTAGTTGTTGTAGCTGTTGTTGATGATTTTTTTTGTATATTGTCAAGTATGGCTCCTCGACCGAAAACAAATTTCCTAACGAACTAGACGAATCGAACAGTTGTATGTGTGCGTTTGTGTGTGTATTGCTGTGTGTGTGTGTGTATGCATTAACCGTGGCGCACGATCAACACTAACAACAATCACAGCAGCATCGCATGGAGACGTAAACGGCGACGATGTTGCAAGGAGTCGTCGGCTGGCAGGCAAAGTCGAGCGAAATGTGAGGCGCGCGCATGTGCGCCACAGCCGCCCAACCACACCGCTCCACACGCGCGCAAGCTCACCGCCACTGCCACTTTTGAGTGGACACAACACGGGCACGGGCGGACAGCCGTGCAGGCCAACATCGAATTGTGGCCGCATCGAGTGGAAACGTCGATTTGCGGCGCTTTGCTGAGCCGCAGCGCGCTGCGCTATGTTTCGCGCCGCTTCACGTCTTTCAAATCGTACCACAGGCGACATGAAAATAATGAAGTGCGCGGGTGTGGTCGCCATTACTGCGACGTTCGTCGTTCAATGCGCCACGTTTCGCGTTTTGCGCCTCTTGTCGTTCCAATTGTTGTTTTGTGTGTGTTTTTTTTTAATTTTATTATTGTTGCTGTCAGTGGCTGACTGGCTGGCTGGCTGGCTGGCTGGCTGGCTTGCAGCTCAATTCGACGTTAGTGTCTCCAATCGCACGTCGCGCTGCCCGCTGTCGTCGAACCACACCACCCAGCTGACAATTTTGCTCTAAATTTTTATTCATTTAGGCGTTGTTGGTGGCAAAGTGTCAATGCAACACTTTTGACAAAATCTCTGAGATGTTCTCCAAATGCGACTTGAAAGTTTCCACGTGAAGACTCACTTCATTTGGTCCATAACCTCAATTTAAGGTCGTCAGCTTTTTCATTGTACGAGCACACTTCACTGCGAGTCCCACTTGGACTATTACCAACAAATGATCTAGTTTTGTCACTCACCAACGGCCAAAGCTGTAAATTCGTCCGCCCATGTTCCACTCGTGGCAACTGTGCGCCATCTATCACTGGCCAAACGTCAGCAACACCAACAACAACACTAACAGCCACAGCCACAGCAACACCGACAACGCAAATGTATGCTCAATGAAAACGCTCGCTGGGTGTGTTGGCGTTTCATTGCAAATAACGGTACCCAAGGTTGTGCTACGTTTACATTTAATTGTTTGGCTTAAAGTGTAGGAACTGCAACAACAAAACCATCGCTACAGCAACAGCACCTATAATAGCAACAACAACAATAACAAAATCGCACGATCAAGTTGCCTGTCTGCCAGCCTGCGCGACCGCGATGGCGACTGCGACTGCGGCTGGCTGCCGCGCATAGAAATCGCTGCAAGCCGACAGGGGTCCGGGGTGGGCAGAGGCAGTCAGTTAGTCGCGACGTTCGACGCTCGAGCCACACGTACCGCGTTTCGAGTGCGCGCGCTCGCATTCGCGTATCCATCGCTACACTTTCCGCAAGACGGCAATTTTTCAGCCTCCAAGTACGAGTGCGCCCAGTGCTGAGTCACTAATCGGTCAGCGGTCGTCACACGGCGGCGCACCATCGCGCGGCCACTGTTAGCGGGAACTGACTGTGCGCGCGCCACACCGCCGAAGCGTGTGTGCTGACGGCGCGCTGGCGTTCCGTGGCTCCAGTCGTGGCTCTGACTGTTTGGGCCGCACAGCTGGATGTTTTGGGCCACCATCGCTTATCGGGATTGCAAGGCACACACTTCGGTGACTGACTGCCAGTGGTGGTGGTGGTGCTGGTGAACTCCTTGTAGGAGAATTTCAAACGCACACTCACACACACACAGACACACATTGTGACAGATACTATATCGGCGCTGAAATATATTCATACTAGCATTGGCGCTGTGTGCTGTGCGCCGCGGTTGCACGCGGCCTATGCGGCGTAAATAATAATTATGTAATACCCGATTATTATGGAATTTATTATGCCATGCGTTGTGCTAGGCAGCCGAGCACAACAAGCACACACAACAAGCTGGGCTTGTTGCCCAGTCGATCAGCCCGCCAAACTGCCAAACGAGCTCACACATCCTCCCACTGTGTAAGCGGCTGTGGCCCAGCCACTTTCCAATTAGTAACTAATCTGCACAAAATGAACCCGCTGACCATTGTTGCAGCCATTCGGACCCAATTAACCGGACTCATGCCGCTGTGCATGTGTGCTGTCGGCGGTTGTATTGGCGCGCCTGGCGAGCCCACGAAATGCCAAACCAAGTACACTCAAACTTAATGACCAACGCTTAGCACTCGAAATTCGCGTCAATATTGGCTTGAAAAACGCAATGTTTATTGCATGAAACTAATCATTTTTATCGAATGTGTTTCGATGGTAATTAAAGCAAAACATCACCGGCTTTGCATGGGGACTGACCATAAATGCGATTTGACCATAAAAATTGTCTCCATAGATTTCGACTTTTTCGTTCGCATCGATTGATTAGTGGCACAATATCACCTAAATGCAAGAGAAATCTTTTTTTATATTCTTAACCCATTCAGACCTTAGTCTTTATTTATTTATTTATAATTCAGTCAAACAAAAAATAAAGTTTAACAGACCATCAAAATAATTAAGTTAAAATTAGAAAAATTCAACAATAATTCTTAAGACTATAAATCTTGGAAGAGAGAGATCTAAGAGTGGAATGCGATTAAGTTCCGAGAGCGTCCTAGCAAGAGGAGCGTTTTTAGCGTATTCCGTTTTGCATAAACCAACATAGAAACAATTAAAATGCCTAAGAGCTCGAGAAGGTACAGTAAACTTTATTATGTCCAAAAGCGCAGGACAGTCCACAGTTCCGTCAATGACACTGACAATAAACGAACAGGATAAGTAGGAGCGCCTAGAATACAAAGATTTAAGATTTATAAGTTGACAACGGGAACCATAGGAGGGGATAGGGTCGTTAAATTTAAAGGAACGAAGGGCAAAGCGAATAAACACCTTTTGAATACGTTCAATACGATTAATGAAGGATGCATGGTAAGGACGCCAAATAAACGCAGCATATTCTAATTTTGACCTAACGAAAGTTATGAATAATAGCTTAAGAGTATAAGGGTCGGAAAAAGACGAGCAGTCACGACGAACAAAAGCCAACATGGAATAGGAATTTGAGACAATAAAATTAATATGGATATGAAATTAATATGTGGAAAAGGACAATTTCGAGTCAAAAAATACACCCAGGTCTTTAATCTCACTGACAGTGTTTAGAATAGAACCAGAAATAGTGAAGGTTCTACAGGCTGGGTTATCCTTCCTAGAGAAGATAACATGGAAGCATTTTTTAACATTAAGGAACAAGCGGTTTTGGTCGCACCAAGAGTGGACCCTGTCAAGGTCCAACTGAAGGGCAACAGAGTCCAGAAAAGACTTCCTAACCATATAGATTTTGAGATCGTCTGCGTAAAGAAGAAACTTCGTCGAAAGAAAACAAGAACTAATGTCATTAATGAATTAGAGAAATAGAAGAGGGCCCAAAATGCTACCTTGCGGCACCCCCGAAGAAGCCACGAAAGGGACAGACGAACAGTTATCCACAGTAACAGTACAAGACCGGTTAGACAAGTAGGACCCAATCCACCGGAGAAAAGTGGAATGGAAACCCAGACGAGCCAGCTTAGAGACCAAGATTTTGTGTGAAACTCTATCAAAAGCCTTGGCAAAATCAGTATAGATTGCATCAATTTCAAATCCTCCCTGAAAGGCTGCAATACAGTCCTCAGTAAACACGGCTAAGTTAGAAACAGTGGACCTGCCTTCCACAAAGCCATGTTGATTAGGGCAAATAAGGTTGCGAACTAAAAAGAATAATTTCTCTTTAACAATACCCTCAAAGAGCTTAGAGACAGAGGTGAGCTTAGAAATGGGTCTGTAGTTAGAGACATCATTTTTGCTCCCACTTTTAAAAATTGGAGTAATAGTTGCCTTCTTCCAGGCATCGATGAACCTCCCGGAAGAGAGTGATTTATTGAAAATAAACAGAAGAGGCTCAATAAGTGAAGAACATTGTTTAAGAAGGATGGCCGAAAGACCATCAGAATCCGTTTGGGAAGAGGATTTCATCCTAAAAATGCCATTTACAATATCGGCAGATGTTAATGTTAGCGAACCCAATGAGAGACAAGAAATGTACAACTCAGAACTGTTTACGTTAAGGTCAACGTCATAAACGAAATTAGAACTGAAAAAGTTAGTTAGTTAGTTAGTTTAGTTTGTTTACTGATTTATTTTTGGTTAAAATTGCCTTAAATAAAATCTATTATTGATGGTCGTTTGGTACTAAAATTGTTCAATGTAAATAATTATTAATTTACCAAATTTTCTGATGCAGAAATAATCTGACACCATCTGTCCTTACATAAAGTATTAGTTGTAATTCACTTCATCACATTTTGAAAAAGATCGTATTATAGTCTTTCGCTATCCTCCTCAAAAAATACTCAGCAAGTTCGCACAAAAGCCTTTAGGTGGTTTCTTTCATTCTTAAGGACCGATCAGTGTTCGTAAGTTATATTCTGCCCAGGCAGTCGTATTGCCCAATGCATCCGCAGCCATGTCGAGGACATGCGACTGGTCTGAGCTCATTTGTGATGTGACATAATCACCAAGCGGCCGGCCGCGGAATACTCGCGCATTCATATTTGAATTTCATAAGTACGTAAGTTGTGCGCATTCCACCCACACACAAGTGCCATTGCGTTGCCAGTGCCCTTTCCAACCTCGCCGCCCCCCTTGGACATGTAACTAGGCAGCGGCAACTCGGTCAGTATTCGCATTCGCCGCCGTTGCGTTCGCCTTTGCGCTGCATAAATCATCGCCAAACAAGATCGGCGCGCTATGCGCGCACAGTATCAGCCTCGAAATCTCGCAACGGCGTGGATGCAGCAGCAGCAGCAGCGGCGGCGACGGCTACGGCATCAGTCGCAGCAGCAGCCAGTCAGCCACAAGCCAAAAATCCAAAATCTCAGCATGATTTATAAGATCGAATATTGCACAACGGCGTAAAGTGGCACGAAGTACGCTTCAGCGCCAACCTCAGCCCCGGCTAGACACAGCAACCGAGCGAGCAGCGTGTCAGTGCGGCAGTTGAATAGATATACCCAAGTAGAACTGAAAATCGAATAGCCAAAAGCAACCACAACAACAACAAGAGAGACCCAGCGCTACAGTTATGGCCCGAGTCAGTGCACACGGCGAGGATCGCAAATTGTTAACGCTCCAAACGGCGCACAGCAGACAGCGAACGGCAAACTGGCAGATGCCAGGCGACCGACGACCGACGACGGACGGCGTAGCGTAGTGGAAGACCAGTCGCCTGACGGTAGTCACTATCGGGCGTTTGCGGTTCAACGTTCAAGTGGCAGTGTACGCCCTAGAAAATGAATTGAATCGATTGTTTCGGCTTTTATTGTTGCCTCCGTTGCCGTATTGCAGCGATTATTTGGCTGTCGGTGCCGCTACCGATCTTATTGTTGTTGCTGATGTTAATGTTGATGTTGCTGCAACAAAGAAATATCGCAGCGTACTCGCATTTGTGCCGAAAATTATGGCAGCCTGCTTTGTGATGGCTGGCGTTGCCGTCAGCGGCAGTCAGCAGTCAGCAGTCAGCAGCCAGCCACCAGCAGCCTCAACTCAGTTTCAGATTCAGAGTCAGAGTCAGCCACTTTGGCCGATGATACAATCGCGATTTTGACTTTGAAAAGTATGTGGCAACAGCGAAGATGCAGTCGGCAACCCAGCACAGCTCGGTCACATCCATTGTTCGGCGCGCCGACGCCGTCACAGTTACAGTCGCCCCCGCCACCATCTGCGCCGAGTACAAATTTATGGTTAACTGTTTTGGGGGCGCGCGCGAACTTGGCGACGACTGCCGCCGCGCCGCCGAAAACATCTTGTTGCATTGTTTGGCCGACATCTTTCAATCGCTTAATTAAATGTTCTATATCTGGTGCAGCTCCATTCACCGCCACCGCGCCGCACGGCCCTGCTGCTCGCCCGCCCAGCACTCCGCTATGTTTGGCTCGCTTCACGGCTGCTGTTGTTGTTGTTGTCGTCGTTGTGGCAACTGTGCAACTGCAGCTCGCTGCTGGCTTGTTGTGCTTTTGCTTGCCAATTCTTCGCCTCAATTTTTTTCTTCGCCCAATGTTTTGATGTTGTCTGACTGTGATTGGGCCTGTTGCTGCTTGACGCGTCGCAAAAAAAAACACAAAAACAAAATTGTTATAATGCAGCACCAAGGTTACGGTTTTTCATTCATTCATTATTAATAAACTTCTGTTTGAAGCTGGCAATTATTAAATTTGCAATTTCCGTAGTTGAACTTTTGGGTCAGCGCACCGATTTAAATCAAGACGTAATTGGGCGGCGAGCCGCGCTGCGCCGCGCAGCGCAAAAACTCCAACTACTCGTACAAGCGTATTGACAAATTTTGTGCCAGCGCCAAAGATCGATCTGTCGGCCGCGGATTGACGGGCTGCAAGTAGCAGCAGCGTTCGACTTCGAGACGTAATTAAAGCGAATTTGCGGAAAATCAGGTGAAGGCCGCCACCAGATACAACGCCCCAAAAAAGCATCGAGTGGCAATATGCAGCAGCGGCGATGGCAGCGATCCATTCGCTGCGATCGCATCAGCATTTATAGTCACGGCATCCAAAGCGGCGAACGCCAGCGTGTGGCCACACGCTGCCAGACGCACCGTAATGCGCCGCATGCGTTAAAATGCAGATCATCCGTGTAGCAGCGGATGTGCGTTCAAAGGCGGAAAAATGTTGTGCCGAGAGATAAATTGATTATTGTCATTGCTGTGAAGTGTGCAGAAATGGTAATGTCATGATGGCAGCACTCGTGCACACATGGCGGATGGCAAACTTGTAGTGAATACGAACGGACTGGAATGGATTGTGTAACACGCATAGTGAGTGGATCTATGGGGTCCATAGAGCGGTCTTTAATAACAACAAATCGTGTTGTGTTTACTTTTTTGTGTGCGGATTCGGTTCCTCTTAGGAAGTAAAATGGTAGATATACTAATGTGTCCAAAAAATAAGGTGACATTGTATTTATTTTGAAAATCCTTTATTTATTCGTCCAAATCAATTTCATCCCCTTCAAAGTAATCCCCTCCCGATGCAATGCACTTATGCCAACGGATTTTCCAATTTTCGAAACACTGATTGTAGTCACTTTCCGGGATGGCCTTCAGTTCCGTCTTCGCTGCGGCTTGAATCTCCTCTATCGTATCAAAACGGTGTCCCCGGAGCGGTCTTTTGAGCTTGCTGAACAGCCAGAAGTCGCACGGCGCCAGATCAGGTAAATACGGTGGTTGCGGAACGATATGGGTTGAGTTTTTGGCGAAATGATCACGAATTACGAGTGCAGTATGGGATGGTGCATTATCGTGGTGTAAAAACCAAGAATTGTCTTTCCACAATTCCGGCCTTTTTAGGCGGATAGCGTTACGCAAACGACGCATAACGTTCAAATAATATTCCTTGTTTACTGTTTGGCCCGGCGGAAATAATTCTCCAAATCCTTCGACGCGCGTAGTTTAAATTCAAATGTCACCTTATTTTTTGGACACCGTAGTAACTAGAGTCCGACCGATTCCCACTTTTTTGGCCGATGCCGATGCCGATTAATCGGCCGGATGGGTGAGAATCGACCGATGCCGGCCGGCAGTTTATTTACAAAGTACCAAAACCGAAGGTCTAAAAAAGACCGATGCCGATATCAATCTTTGTCGCCGATACTAGCCGATGCCAATGCCGATTAATCGGTAGGAATCTAGATTAAACTAACTGACTAATAGGCCACGCATAGACCTCTGAGTACTTAGTACTTTTTCGAACCTCAATAGGGTCTTGAAGTCTTTCAAGTCCTCTTTCAATCCGTTGAACTCAGACTCGCCCAGGGTGAGCCCAGGGTCTTCTTGAGAGAACAGGGCAGAAGCCGAGGATATGTGTATCGCGATCTTCGTACTCTGTATGTACACTTAGATCATAAGGCCGAATAAAAAACAAAACTTTTCCAATGATTCCGAGATCCAATGCTTAGGATAACTAGTTAGTTTTAGGCAACTTTGAAAAGCATGATCCTAGTTGGGGGAATTCAATGTTCAGCTTGTAGAAAGAAGCAACCAACGCACAACCATCCGCACATTGTGGGCAAATTTTTCATTCGATTTCTGAAGTTGTCCAAATTGTCGAAAGAAGTGGAGCCTAAGGCTTTCCACCTTCGTAAAGAGAGAGCCGGGCAGTGACAGAGAAGGTTACTTATAGATTTTTCCTTGACAACTGCGGCAAAAGTCCCAACTGTCAAGACCTAACTAGTCTGTAGGCATGAGGACCGAATAGACAATGCTCCGTCAAAATCGAAACGATCGTACTGATATGTTGTCTGCTAAGCGAGACAAGAGTTTTAGTACGCTCGGGGTTTAATGTGGGCCATAGTTGTTGGGTAATGGAGCAAGTGTTTTCCTCCTACCACCGCTTGTTAGCTATATCGAGAAATTAAGAGCATATTTTGAGTTTACATGTAGCAAGAGAGATGCCTACTGTAGTAGTGGTATTGTCATCTGGTAGCTATGCAGTTTTCCCTGATATCTCTGTGACTCGGTACCTAAATCAGAATTATGTTGTGCACACACCCCAGCTCGTTGAGCAGGGAACGGCAGAGAGAGACCACTTACGACAGGCGCGGATTCAGAAAAATATTTCGGGGGGGGTTTCAAAAAGTAATTCTTTAATATTTATAAAATGCCTTTTAATTTCTATGTAGTTTTATAGTCGATCCAAATATTTCGGGGGGGTTCAACCCCCAAACCCCCCTGAATCCGAAACTGACTTACGATGTTGTGGAGGCCTTCTTGAGGGCTTTAATTGCTGCCTCACTGTCCGAGAAAATCCTTACCTAAGATACTACAGTCCTAGACACCGTGTCCTGTTCCCACTCCTGTCTTTGAGGTATGTGGGTTGAGAATTTGTTGTCAAATAGGCTCCTCCATAAATAGCTCCTTCCTTCATAGGCATTCATTAATTTGGTACAGGCTACGAGGCTATGAGGCTACAAACTCGTATTTGCGGTTTATTTACTGAAAAGGCAGCCGCTTAGTGAAACTTTTTTCTACATTTGTCCAAGTAGCCCGACAATTATTTTCAAGTCCATCCAAGTTTATGTATAAGTATGTAGATCAGGGGCGTAGCCAGAACTTGGTCATGGGGGGTTTAAAAAAAAATTTTGACCAATTTAGTATTACATGCTTTTTAAAGTAAACTGAACTTTTCAAAGAGGGCATTTTGTGGTGGTGCCACCCAGTGCATTGGAAATTTCATGAAATTTGGTTCACTGTAAGCGAAGTTATTGCGTCCGAAGTAAAAGTATGTTTTTGTCACTGGTATAAAAATTTGATACTAATTTGCAAAGAGCAAATATTAAGTTTTGCTTTAAAGTTGGTAAGACTTTAGCCGAAAAATTTAAATTGATGAACTAAGTTTATGGTGATGATCGTTTATCCCGTGGCAGACTTCGCGATTTAAAAACGATTGTCAGGACATAAATGATGACCAACGTGTTAGCCAACTGAAATCCGCGACCACCGTAGATTCCATAAAAAAATCAGCCAAAATCTACTTGAAATTGGATTTAACCTTCGCTTTCCTTATACCCACCCGGGTGATCTTTTTAATATTCATGTTCAACATCTGCCAGAGTATTTATCTAATGTAGTTATGATTTCGACTTACTGAACAAATTCGAAAGTCGTTTTCAATAACATAAAGAAATATTTTTTTGAAAATATTATTCATGTTTTGTTGTTATTTTTGTTATTTTTTATACCGAATACCCACACGGATGATCCCAGGTGCTTCCGCCACCATTTTGAATAAAACTCACAGTCAAATAAAAAAAAATAAAATTAAAAAAAAATAGATACCTCAGTATGTGTTCAATAAACCCTCTGGAAAGAAATCATTTAATATTTTCCTTAGACGCAAAATGAATCGTTAAAGTTAGGCCTTTTTTTCGAAAAACGGACTATCACCAGAGGACGATACTAAATACTGAAGTATGAAAAAACTTTATACATTATTATATATTTATTGTGAGTTTTACTCAAAATAGCGGCGGAAATGCCTGGGATCATCCGAGTGAACGACATTGGTAAACGACGTATACAAAAATCTCTGGTAAGACGAAGGTTAAGCATCTAAAATTTGGCTATCGAAGGATGCCATCCCATCTATCGACTCTTGTTTTGACTGTTTTTTTTTTTTACTAAAAGTAGAATTTTAACCATCAACCACTCCTCGTTTTCACCTGATGCGGCACCGTGCGACTTTCATCTTTCCAAAAAATGCATTTGCCGATGAAAAAAAGCGTTTTGAGAACGCTCCTTTTTCTATTTTGAACTTTCAGAACTTTGAAATAGAAAAACATTTAAATGTATGGATCTACAGACTGAGATCCAAAACATTTATGTTTTGCATACCTGACATATTTTGGTCCTGAAAGTTAAAAATAGAAAATTTAGTTAAAAGGATACAATTTTTCTCTTTCATTTGATATCCATATCTTCATCATTGCACAACTGCAAATATTTTAAAAAATATTTTAAATGTGTATGTCCTTAAAATTTTAAAGTCCTTTAAGAAGGTTTTTGGGTCAGAAAATGAAAAACTGACTATGGCAGGATATTATAAATGACCTCTTGTTTCACGTCTATATCAACATTTGGATGGGTCTCGGAAAAATAAAAAAAATTTTTCCGCACGGTGTAATAAATGAAAAGTTGGTCTTTTCACTCCGTGC
Organism: Melieria picta; assembly: GCA_964056695.1. Classification (NCBI taxonomy): domain Eukaryota; kingdom Metazoa; phylum Arthropoda; class Insecta; order Diptera; family Ulidiidae; genus Melieria; species Melieria picta. The sequence continues at coordinate 127,358,071 of OZ057399.1, read as the reverse complement.
ATCATAACTTTGTCATTTTTCTTTAAATTCTATTGATGTTAGGCTTAATACATTAATACATAATATATTTCCTCAAATAATATATCTTTCATCTTAGATTTTAAAACCAGAGGAGATCATTTATTTATCTATAAAAAAAACATTCGAAAATGTATAATTTTTGAATATGGTCAAAAAATTCAATTTTTTCAAATTTCATCCTCAGTAACTTCCCCAAATCTCATCTAATTTGGACAATCTATATATCGTTGGAAAGGTTAGATATTTACCTTCTGAACGACGGCCACTTTTGTTAGTCGGATGGTTCGTTTACGAGATATGTGCTCATAACTGAAATAAGAGGGGAAAAACGTGTTTTTCGAAGATTTTTCGAAAACGCTTCTTAAGAAAATTTTTTGATTTTCAGTTTCGTGTTCAGCAGCCGAAGATTAGTCTAAAAAATACTTTTGTTTTTAGGAGCACGCGATGAACCCATTTTTTGTCGAGTGTGTTATAGGCTAATGGGGGGGGGGGGGGGTTCTGACACCCAAACCCTCCCTCCCTCCCTTGGCTCGCCTCTGATGTAGATTAAACATTGTTGTGAACTTGTGAATTGATTCATTGTTGTCGCATGGAAAGGCATGGCAATTGGTTATACATAGGTTTTTGTATTTTTTTTGTGCATGCATATTTTTATTAATCACAATAAGGAGTGTAATTAATGAAGCGCCAGCTGTCAGGGCTATTGTGTATTGTGCACAACTCCAACTTAGCTCATAGCTCGCGTCAATTTACAATTCACAGTTCCAACTAACGGCTCTCCACTGTAAAAATGTGCTGTCATTGCGCGTTCGCGACTTGCCAAAGTGGTTTTGTCATTGCCAAACTGTGATCGCTTATTGAAATGTTTACAAATTTATGTACATATTCGCACATACGATTTCGATCATATTAAATAGTTATCGCTTAATCCTTTTCACGCACATTCGCCACAAGTGCGACCAGCGCGACGGCAGCCCAATCGCATTCAATCAATCGAACAGGTTTCCGCGCCACTCAGCCGCCTTTGTCATTCGCGGATCGCCGAAGCGGTAAACAGATGATGTGATCGCAAAGCGGCCGACATTAAGGCTAAGGCAAGGCTCGAAATTATGAAACACATGAAACACTATGCGGATGCGTCAATTGCCTTGAAAAGAGCGCTGGCGGTAGTGGTGGCGGTGGCGGTGGCGTTGGTGGCCTCCGCATTCATCTCCGATGTACGCGTTGGTACAGCCGGCCAGCAACATTGAGTCGAGTTGAGTGACAAGTCTTTGCGCTGTAGCGCTGTCAGTTCTGATCTTCAACAAGCCAACACACACACACACACACACGCACATGCAGATAACATAAATTTGTTTTCGACTATTGGAAAGCAGCATCCAGTGCACACTCCTACCGTATGGATGATTTGGTGCTCATGCCGTTTGGCTTATTAGATTCGGGCCCAAAATAAGATTGACGAGTCATCGATCGGATTACGCCACCTACGAGAACCAGCACATAGGAAGCAGCAGAGCAACCAATAATCCGTTACATTGACACCTTGACTTTTTGACGGCTAGTTGCCCAAAAACGTTTCGAAATGGAAGTGGAAAACGAGACATAAAGCAGTAAGTAATCGTAGGCAAATGCTGCTTCCCAATCAACGCGTAATAATCAGTCTTGAGTCGGTTCGTAATTGGAAAGACACATTGCTTTGGTGCGGCTGCTACGCTCCAGCGAAAATGTTCGTACAACTGCGCGATGATTAATTATGGGCGAATGGATTCTGAACTGCAGCCAGAAATGGGCGTAGTGCCGAACTATTCGGTTCGTTCGAGTAGGATAGAAAAGTAAGAATACAGAACAAGGTAGAGGACACCTAAAATAAGTGAAAACCTTCAACCTGTAAGTCGCCAATTTCCGCTTCTTGCAGGTGCACACAAATTGCTGCTGCGATTTTCTGCAATGTTGCTCAGCTGATTGGTTCGGGATTGGCGGCTTCTTTATGTGGCATGCAGCAATGTGCACATGCCGCCACTTGTGCACTCGGCCTGTGCTGCTGGTTGGCTGATGTTGTTACTGTCTGCCAGTCAGCACCGCCGGCAGTTGTTGTTTTTCTGTGTGTGATTTATAGCGAGACGATGGCATGCCTTCGAGTCTCGAATTGACAACACGTTTCAATGCTCGCCACACTCGCACGCAGCCCCGCCAATGTTGGCCCACAGCCGCAGCAAGCGTCGCAGCCGTAGTGGTCGTCGTCGTCGTCAACGTTGTCGCCGCCGCTGCCGCCTCAACTTCATTGTTTATTTTCATTTCATGACTTTTTTTATTGTTTTTGTTATTTATTTGTATTTTTTTTCTCGTCATTTTCCTTTCTTTTCATTCGCTGATTCACTTCGATGAAGCGGGCGGGTCTTCTGTAAATAGCGTCGGCAAAAGCACGAAGCGACTCACATTAGGCTGGTGAGCCAATTATGTGCATCGCGCGGCTCGTCGCTCGTTGCGCACAGCTGGCTGGCAGACCCGCCGCCTTCAATGGCGCTGCGCTGAGTTGAGCCGAGCCGAGCTGAACTGAACTCAACTGAGCTGAGCTGAGCGATGCCCCATACTAAATTATTTTAAACGTTGTCGTTAGCGGTGTATGTAGGAAAGAGAGAGAACCGAGACGTGAAGAGAACAGGAAGATAGGAGGAGATTACACCGGTCGAAGATGGAGATCGCGCACTTACTCAACGCCCGTTGCACATAACATTGTCGATACGAACACAAAGTTGTGCACATTGGCGGCCTGTGACCTGCTGCGGAATTAATAAAGTCTCAAAAAACCATGGCAATTTTTTGCTTTTAATGAAAACAACGAAGTTATTAGGAAGTTGGCCAAAACAGCGCGTTTGATGGAAATTGGCTTATGGGGTCAGAGGTATGTTCTAAAAAAATTTAAGGTCGCTTAAAGCCAACAACACAACTCTGTGCGCAGATTATGGCTTCTTCAATTAATCGACAGAGCTCCCGAGTTGGGTTATTAAACATTTATTAAAGTGTTTTAACCCTTTACACGGTACAGTTGCATATCTGCAACCAACCGTAAATTTGCCCGTAATTTCGGAAGTAATTATCAAAACGACTCTCTTTTGCTATTTTACAACTATGCAAGGTTCCTTTTTTGAAATACTGGCATTAATAGTGGGAAAAAGTAGCTAAATTTTACTTGACAGCACTTATTTTACCGTTTTTGCCAAAAGTTGCACGCATTTATTTTAGTGAAACAAAAGTGATTAAAACTTATTAATAAAAAACACACAAACACTTTGCGAAAAATGCGGAGTAGGACTATGCTACAACAAACGCATTAATTGCTTTAAAAATTTTCATTTAAAACTAAACATATTAAAATAAAAAAACAAGTTTTAATGCTTTTTGCTTTTTTTTTAATGTTTTTTAGAAACAAAAACTTACAAAATTAAAGTATATTAACCCTTTCAATACGACTTTTGGCCAGTGAAGATATTTCTGGATAATTGAACTAAATGTGCTGTAAATAAGTAAAAGAACATGTTTACATAATTTCAGATTTTTCTTCTTTTTTTTTTATGCACAAAGAGCACGCTTACACTTCTGAACGTATACCAAGTATGAATTAGTTAGGTTATGCTAACCAAAACACGTGTTGTGAAGGACTGACTACAGACTACTGTTTAGCCCCATCCCAGCACTTTAAAAGCGAATACTTTTCGCACCAGTAATTTTTAACATTATCTGGGACTTATATATCCCCGCAGTATTGAAAGGGTTAAAAAATAAAAAATACGTGATTTTTTAAATTTAGGTTCTATCTAAAAACAACTAACTTCTATCTAAAAACAACATTTGTTTAAAAAATTCGCTGTTGCCGTGTAAAGGGTTAAGTGTTTTAAAGACATAAAATCTTTGTAAATATATGTAAGAAAATTTTGTTTATTTTGTTTAGAGGAAACGAAAAGACTTCTCTTTCTTTATGCAGTGGGATTAAAATTCAATTTAAACACAAATTTATGTTTATATAGATTCAAATTAAAGAAATAAACACTATTTCGTCTGATTACAAGGCGGATTTGGATTTAAAACCATTGAAAAACATGAATGCCTCCTATGTCTGTTCGCTTTGTTGTTTGGCCTATTTTAATACATAATTACAAAAGTCTGTTTTAATATATGTGAATATTTTTCCCTTAGAGATTTGCCATTTCTTGTTGAAAGCCTTAAGTTAAAAAATTCTATTCCAAATGTCAGCCTTAAAGCTTTTTCGCAGACGAATTTGTTATTCTTAAAAATTTAGAAAGAAAGCTGCTTAACCCTTTCGCTATTTTGTTGCCATATGGCAACATGCTACTTTGTGGACGTCTGCATCCTCTATGGTTGCAAGAATACATTTTTTTATTGTTCCTTAGAATAGTTTGAAGTTTTTGGAAAAATACGAAATTAATAAACTCAATAATTAAGTTTAGAGAAGAGAAGTATACACGTTTTTTTAATGGTACATCTTGACATAGTAAAGGAAGAAGAAGCAGAAAAAATGAGATAACTTTTTAATTTGAAGTTTTCTTTCAATTTAGGTACTTTTTTTTTAATTTTGGCAGAAGTAAATGAAGAAATATTCAAATTTTCGTTATGCGTAAAAAGTTTTATGTTTAAGTAATTATTACAGCCACAACGATGTGGTTGCTCTCATAGAAAAACACTCTAAAATACAGGGTCCGAGTATAAAAATTAATAAATTTCTTATGGAATGTTGCTAATACAACCGAATAGAAACCTAAAACGTAAAATTTAAAATTTTAACTTTCCCCAGTAAAAAGCTGTAGCGAAAGGGTTAAAGAAAGATTCAGTTTGATAAGGTTAACAGTTGAAGGAGCTCAAGTTGTTCACCAACAAAAGGGTTCAAATTCAATCAAATTTCCCACTGAACCGGGCGATGCCAATAAGGTCGACGGTTGACAGGTTGACCAGGTTTTGTACAAAAGAGTCTCCTCCTGGCCAGGGCTGAACAATGGCAATTAAGGTCGCACCTTCTCTACTATCTTCTTCATCTATCGAGCCGCAGCTACGGTTCATCCAAAAGTCTCTTTGGCATGTCTTTCAACGATCCAATGACCCTTTAGCAATTCTACTGTTGAAAGAAAACTCTCATATAATTAATGACAACTCAGCCAGCATTCGAACCTCTGACTACTGTTCCAAGTTAACCCTTTCGACCCAAAAGGTGCCTGAGAGCAACTTCACCTATTTATCATCTTATAGCAAAAGCTACGATTGATTTATGGATTTAATTTAAGTAGGCACCAACAAATTAATATTTTTAGAAGTAAATTCAAAGCAAATTACAAAAGTTTTACTGTTATCCCCAAAAAAATTTACAATAATTTGTAGCGATATCAGGGAAAGTTTGTGTTCTAATTGAAGTCTACGCATTGGGCGCATTTGATCAAAAGGCTGTTTCTTTAATAATGGTTAAATAAAATCAAAAAGTGATAATTTTGTATTTTTCCAAAAATATTAAATAATTTTTCTGTAATTAAAAAATATTGATACAAAATTTAGTTTTGAGCTAAAATTGTTCAAAAGTAAACTAGCTCTACAACTCTAACAAAGAGGCATGGCGACTTCAAATGTCGTGTGCACACTTCTTAGGGAAGCGTTTCATGATTTAAATACCAAAAAGTAATATTGAAATACAGGGTAAAATTGGGGCTCGAAAGGGTTAAGAATCACAGATCCCTATTTTTTTGGGCGCCTATATTTTTTCCAACGAAAGTCCACACTCGCTTAAGTATTGCAATATTTTCCATTGCCATCGGCTTAATTTGTTGAGTTTAAGTTGATTACTTAATGATGAATTTGCTTTAAGCCCCTACACACACAAACACACGCACACACACACACACACGTTGGTGGCCGGCGCACAACCAGCAGCCGTGCAGTTTCCTTACGCTTATCGCCCAAGTGAAGCTAAATTAGAGGCAAAGCGAGCGCGCAGCCAGTGGCCACTCGCTGAAACTAGGCCGACCGGAGGACAAACAATAAGCGTGCCGTGCTCGCAGATGGCAAGCGGCGATTTGCGGATATTGAAAACAAATGGTGCTGCTGCTCCCAAAAAGATGCAAATACACGATGCAGGTGAGGCGACTAACGGTGCATCCGTTTGCCTACTCGGCCGCTGTGTCCGCGCAGTATCGGCGCATCCGTTTGCTCTTTCACTTTGCAGACGGCGTGCACCACTTTTCACCGGCTGCTACTGCAGCGTGTTGTTGGTGCCGTTGTTGACTTTATTGCAAGCAGTGAAATGAACTGCGCTGTGGCAGTGGCAGTGGCAGTGGCCGTGGCACCTGAGCGCTGCAATGCCTCCGCAGACCTCAATGACATGCATGCCATGTACGGCTGTCACTGTCCGGCCATTTGATGTGATCGATTTCGTGCCAGAGCCAAGTTAGTTGCTTTCTAAGCGACAAGTGTGTGCCAGTGCCAAAGTCACTACCGGCTGCTGCGGCATCCAGAGCGTGACACTTTGCGGTGCTGTGGGGTGTTGTTGAGTGGCGCATGCGGCACAAAACCCTTCCAAGCCAACCTACTTGCGCTGCTCGACTTGATGGTTGCCATGAACCGTTGCCACTCGAGCCGCACGCCACTTTCTTCTTTCCTACGCTCGGACAGCGGCTGCCTGACGTGGTGGTGCTTGTATGTTGCCTGTCTGTACGTTGTCCGTCATGCGTCTGGCTGACTGGTGACAAGGTGAAGGGAACACGTCCACTCGAGGCACGATCGCAATTGCATGGACATCGGGCACAACGGAACGGTGTGTTGCCGCGGCCGCTGCCACATGACCGCATTGGGGCGCTTGGCATGTTGCCCCCAAGAAGTCTGCAGTCGCACTGATCAATGAAGCGAAACTTAGCGCGAGCAAGACGAAGCCCGATCGCGGCAACGCGTCTCAGCAGAGAGCGCCAGAGATGACTGTGTCCGCACAACTGGTAGTGGGCTGGGATCCGGCCAGTTCGGCTGGCGCTCTCGACCTCGCTGCCAGACTCGCTCGTTGCTTGTGGAACGCATTCGACTGCATGCGCCGGCAAAATAGAGCAGCTGCGCGGCACCAGCATCGGCATCGGCCGAGCGCACGCTCGACGTGCAGCGTACTTGGGCGGAAGATACTCCACCCAATCTCGGATGCGAAGACGGCTAATGGAATGCTGCCGGCAGTCGGCCGTTAGATGCCGACGGTGCGCTGCCGTCTGCTGCGTTCGATTTTCATTGAGCAAAATGCCGTCAGCGTGCGCGAGCAGCGGCTACAAGCTGCGGCCACTTTACTGTGGTCGTTGGTTTCTTCGGTTGCAGCGCATTTTTTATGGCAACAGTTTCAGTTGTTGTCTTCTTCCTCTGCCGGAGCGGACGCAACTGTTGCGGTCGCTGTCGCCGTTGCTGCTGCTGCTGCTTGACGATCTCATTCGGGTGGTGCGACGTTGTTTTTGCTGCTGTTGCTGTTATTGTTTTTGTATTTTTCTGTTGATGCTGCTGCTGCTCTTGTTGTTGTTGTTGTTGTTGTTTGTGTTTGTGTTACCGATGTTATGGTGTTGTCTTCTGTTGTGATGTGTTTTTACTACTCTTTTTCGTTATTCTATTTGGTTGTTTTGTTTTTGTTGTTGTTGTTGTTGGTTATTTTGGAGCAGCGCATTGTGTGTTGTCGGCTGCGCGCGTTGGCTGGCCGCCTAATTCCGCTGAGGGTAAGCTGAAGCGTTAAGATCGCAATGAATTCAGTACTGCAGCGCGTACCTGTGGAGAATGGTCGTTCGGTGAAGCGACACGGCTAAGAGCTGCTAAACCAATTCGATCGGCCCGTTGGTGGGCCCCGTGTGCGGATGTGCGACTGCGACGGCGGCTGCAACTGCGACTGCGAGTGAATGAGTGAGTCTGGTGCGTCTTTGGGTGTGCGCGCCCAGTGGCGGGCTACGAAGACGTCCGCCTGCCATGAACGCTGACGGCTGCGGCGACTGCGGCTGCGTCTTGGCGTTTCTTGACGTCGCCGTTCGGCCGTGTGGCATGTAGCGCGCGAGCGTTGGAGCTGCGCGCTCTACGCGGCTCAGCTCGGCGCAATTGGCAATTGTTACCATTTCTTCAGTGTGTGGATTGTTCAATTTTTTCTATCGGTGGTTATTGTTGCTGTTGTATTTTATGAATGCAGAGCAAGTTCGCGCTGAGCCGCTACAGCAGCGGCCGGACCATTTACGATGAGCTGAGCCAAATGTGTGCGCGCGCGCGTCATCCAGTCAGCAAGACGATCTCCTACTTTACGGTTGTGTTTTGTCGCAACGTCCGGTGGCGCGCAGGATAAATCGAGATCGACGGTGTGTGATTAACGCATGGCCGGACAGACAGCAGCAACAACCGTTGACGTTTGCCGATGTTGGGCGCGCGTGTTTGCGTGTGTGTGTGTGAGTGCGTATATGTGTTTGCATGTGTGGAAACGTTATATTAAAACGACGCCAATTTCAAATTAATTCTAATAACAGCAATAAAAACAACAACAACAACAAAAACAACTGCAGCCACTAAGCAATGCCAGAAGCAGGCATTAAATTTTAAATGGAGTGAATATATTACAAAAAATATGATCGATACAGAAAATATAGTTGGACGTGCAAAATAAAACTGAATTCAATTGTGAAAACAATGGAAACGGCTGATAAAAGTGATGATAAACAAAACCCAAATAAATAAACACAATTAAATGGGAAGATGAAGAAAGAAAATGGAAATGTCTAAATAATGAAATTAAACAGAAAATTCCGAAACAAAATTACAGAGTGTGGTTGATAGAAACATTTACGAATAGTAGTTAAAAATTCGGTGGACCAAATGAAAATCGAAATTCGCAAGGAAAAACAAAACAATTAAAAAATGTATGATTTATTAATTATTGCAATGAACTATTTACAAAGATATTAATTAAATGATAACTAATAAATAATTAATCATCAATTAATGATTATTTTATTTTTTAAACCAAAAGTTAAAAACAATTGAATTAATTGACTGAACATAACATTTTGAAGTTGAAATGAGGGACTCAAAAACGTTTAGTAAAAACAAGGAAAAATTAAAAATTAATTAAATAAAAATGAATTAAATTAAATTAATTAAATTTAAAAACAATTAAATTAAATTAAAAAAATTAAAAATTTATTAAATTAATCAAATAAATGGATACAAAAGTGAAAAGAGCAAACAATTTTTATTTTTATTTTTTTCATTGATCTACTGAATTTAAAAATGCACAACTGAATTGTCATATGGAATTAAAAATTAAACGAAACGAATAATACAACAAATGTAAATTTTAATTGAAGCAGTTGACTAAAGTTGTTCATAGTTGATCATTAACAAAAATAACAACAAATGTAAATTTAAAATGAATCAGTTGACTAAAGTTATTCATAGTTGATCATTAATAAAAATAACAACAAATGTAAATTTAAATTTAAATTGAATCAGTCGACTGAAGTTATTCATAGTTGATCATTAATGCAAATAATTACAAAAAATTTATTAATTACAAGCTTCATAATTTAATTTTAATGTGAAAATACAACAATCTGATTAATCAAAGTTTCAATATTAACTAATAATTGAGTCTTAAAATAGTTATAAACTAGCATGGATTTTTAAGTTCTTTTAATGAAAATTAAATAAATATCTCTCAAAACTTTCTAAAAATTTAAAACAATAAATTTTATTTTCATTAAATAAAAAACAATTCAAAACTCAAAACATTTATAACATTCGCTCTCCCAGTTTAAATTGATCTGTTCTAATTAGAGGTTAAAAATTAAAATTAAATTTTTTTAACTTCGGCATATTTTTATAGAAATAATAAAGAATAATAAAGAAATCTAATAATTTCATTAACAAATTTTTAATTATTTGCAAATAATCAGCAATTAAAAATTTAACACAAAAAAAGTACATAACAATAAATTAAAAAATCAAGTATTAACAACTTGACACAAACAAATATTATCAAGTAATCTGCACCCCATAAATATAGCCCCATAAAAAATTAATTAGATTTTAAATTGAAAGAAATAAAAAATAATAAAATTTAAGTCATAAAAACTAATAAAACAAATATATATAAATATATGTGATTAAAAAAAAAAGTAACCCAAGACCACCCAAACAATGAAAGACAGTTTCAATTGCTCACTGTTCGTCTGTCGCACTAATTCGCACCTGCACGCGCGCTTCGACTCCGCAAAAAAAAATTCAAAGCTATGATACAATAAAATGTGACAAAATTGTGCTAAATTTTAATTTATTTCAGCTCCCAGTGCCAAAAGTCTAACCTCAAATATACCCAAAATGTGTTCGCTAAAAATATAGAAATTCATATAAAGCCAGCAATTTAGGCGTTTGACATTTTCGCGACATATTGGCGCAAACTCCCAAATATATAAATTGGCATTGGCAAACAGCACCGCCAGCTGTCAGCTTTCGTCTCGCGCCTCTCCAGCCATCCAATCCAACGCCCAATCCGCCAGCCAAGTGCCACCTGTGCTGCGCCGCTCAGACCGGGCACATATGTACCAAACCCAACGCCAGTAACGTCAACAACAGCCGCTGACGGTCCCATTATCGGCCGCGTGTTTGCCCACAGATTGACGTTATTTGGCATAAAATGTGCGCGCGTTAGTTCCTTGACGTCGCGGCCTGTGTGTGCGTAATTGGCGGTGTGCTGTGTGCGCGCAGCGGCGGAAGCGCCGACCGTTAGGCCGCAACATGCAAAATTGTGCCACACGCGTAATTCCGCCTGCAATTGTCAACAACATTACAACTAACTGTACTCGCCAGCAGCAATCGCAGCAGCAGCAGCAACGGCAACAAGGTTGCTGTTGCCATCGCCAACGAGCGCGTCATCAGCGACTGCAGCGCCATCGCAGCCAGTCGACGCTCACTCGAGGAAGTGTCAGTTAACGAGCCAAAATCACAAAGGATGTGCCACCGCCGGCGCTGTTGATTGCGACACAACAACAACAACAACAATCAGCGACCAGCAAAAATAACCGCTGCAGCAGCACTTGGCTGCGCGCTGATCATTTGAATTGTGCGATTTGCGTTTTCTTCCTGCCTGTTGGCGGATTTCCGTTCCGCTTATTGGTGCCCGTTGTGTAATTAACGGTTGACTTGCGGTGCAGAAGCGCCGCCACAGCCACCAGCAACAGCAGCAGGAATTGTGGGAGCGCAGGCGGTGCAGCGCAACGAGACCAGCGCTTGTTTGCAATTTAATCAGAAACGGTGCGATTCGGTGCTGCAACCTCCAAGCTGTGCGCCTTACGCCACAGCCTTCGCCAATGAAGACGTAAGTAATGCGAGGAAGAAGCAGATTGCCAACACTTACAACTACACATACACACATACATACATATGTGCATACAACTGAGCGGCACTTGTGTGCTTGAAGTCAAGTTGTTGTTAGACGCTGGCCAACAAAACTGGTACTGGGCAAATGAACTAATAAAGTTTTCACGAGCCACTTGTCCACAGCGCGAGGAAAACGTATTAGTTAGATAGCTTAGAAGTTGTTAGGCAAAGCGATGCCATCCGGCGCGAGTTTCACAGCAAAATTGGATATGACATTTCGGTTACGCGTCTCTGGGGAGTGGTGCAATAAGTTGGTCAATTAATTAGTTAATTAACAGTTGCAACAACAACAACAACAACTGACCTGAGTGCAAGAAGTGGTCCAGTTGGCTTTCGAGCTATTCGAAGTGCTCGCATAGAATTAGGTTCGTCGTTTTGTATGACCGATTTAAATTCGGTGCCAACTTTGCTTTAGACACTCGGGAAAATATGGCAGAAACCTGTAAGAAGGATTTTTGAAATAAAAAAAAATTAGTTGCAATTTTTGCAAGGTCTCCTATGAGAACTTTTGCTCTTCTTCTAATGAGCTAAAATATATGACGAGAATTGTATAAGTTAAGTTAGGCAGAGTCAAAGCGTAGAAAGGATTTTTCGCCAAATAGGGCGCACATGGTTCTGTTTTGCTATAGTTTGAAAATAGCTGGGATCATTAACCGTAGACCTACGTTAAAAAGAAAACGACTAATCTTACGTTAGGGTCGTTCTCGACCCTCATATATGGGAGTTAGTACAAAAATGAATGTTTATTAAAAAAAAAACTTTTTGATAAGGTTTATTCAAAAACTTAAAATAAACTACAATGGAAATATTTTTTTGTAGTTTTTAAACACTTTCAAGGCATTTTACACACACATTGCGGTTGCGCTTATTTTTGCAGATATTTTTTAGGCATCCGCAGCAGACAAGCTCTTTTTTATTTTGACATTGACAATTTGACATTTTATCACAATTAACTTTTTTATTTGAAATAAAATAATAATTTACACTTTTACTTGCGTTTGCTATGAAATCACGATGAAATTCTAATACAAAACACTTCGACATATAACACCGTGCAACAAAAATTAAAAAAATTTTCACACCGGAAAAAAATCATACAGGCGTGAAACTAGAGACCAAACATAGTAATACTGCGTACTCAGTTTTTCATTTCTACATCTTTTGTCCTTTTAAAAGGACTTCAAAATTTTGAAGGGGATAAAAAATAAAAAAAAATATAAAAAATACTTAACCTCGTTAGAATATGGCGATATGTATATCAAATGAAAGAGAAAGGGCTCAAGAATTTAAATAAAATTGATTTTTTATCTATTTGTAAAAAAAGGATATGAAAAAAGTCCCTTGAAAATTTTAATCCTTTATATCCTTGAAAATTTATAAAGAATTTTCTTGAAAAGTAAGTATGTTAAAACCCCAAATCTCCTTGATCACGTGTCAAAATTTCATTACTCTTTATTGGTTCGAAAGTTATTTAAAAAGAGGCGGAAGCTGCAATTCTAATGAAGTGCAAAACTTCTAACTTATTTGAGGATCAGTATTTTAAATCATAAAAAGATACAAAATCAATGAAGCGAGAATAATGAAATTTTGACACGTGATCAAGGAGATTTTGGGCTTTAACACACTTACTTTTCAAGAAAATTCTATATAAATTTTCAAGGGTATAAAGGATTAAAACTTAAAGGATCGGACTTTTTTCATATCCTTTTTTTAAAAATAGGTAAAAAATCAATTTTATTTAAATTCTTGAGCCTTTTCTCTTTCATTTGATATACATATCACCATATTCTAACGAGGTTAAGTATTTTTTATATTTTTTTCATTTTTTATCCCCTTCAAAATTTTGAAGTCCTTTTAAAAGGACAAAGGATGTAGAAATGAAAAACTAAGTACGCAGTATTACTATATTTGGTCTCTAGTTTCACGCACATATGCATTTTTCCCAGTGTGAAAAATGCTGTCGCACGGTGTAACGGGTCGAAAACGACCCAGATCGACAAAAATTACACAAATTACAAAAAATGCAAGCCAACCTAGTTTTTAAAATATGAAACGGTTTGATTTCGATAGATAATAGTCCAAGTAAGAAAGTCATGAAGAAACAGCTAAAAATAATTACAAATTAAAAAATATTAAAGGTACAAAAAAAATTTGGTCGAAAACGACCCCAACGTAGGTCTACGGTTAATAAATAATACTCAACACTAGTTTTAAATTCCCTATTATTATTGCATTCTATATAAATATGTGGACTCAATACATTTGAGTTAGAAACAGCAATTTTCGCGATCTCTATCGATCTCAGATAATTGCAATAAATTAAGCGCTAAGCAACAATATTTCATGCAAATTGAATTTGTAGAGTTTCGAATGCAAATTTGCATAAAAACCAAACAATTTGTTAAATCACCCTCTACGTCATTACAAACCAAGTCTAAAAGGGTGAACCTGAATCGTAAACCAAACGTGAAGTTTTCTAGTTTCTCAAATTTCTTTACGTCTTTTGAATATGGTTTAAAAATGTTTTCACTCCCATAGTTCTGCTAAGTAGCCATCATTTTACAACATTAAACAAACCTCTTCTAGAATTGCGCTCAAACTGGGACAATGTCATACAAGCATCTAATACTCGATGCGAAATTATTCCAAATATTTTTAGCAACTTCGAGCTCTCGTTGTGACGGTTGCCTTGAGGTCCATAACTACAACGGCACTGCCCACATAACACACCTTCGGCGCGAAAGACTCCACGGCATCTCATAAATAAAATATTCAGACTGTCTAATCAGGGCAGAATCGAACGGCAGCCACCAGTACGCATCATCCGTGCGCCGCGGAGACTGCACTCGTACTAGCCGCCAACGGCCGTCTATGGATTATTTCGAATGCGTTCGTTGTGTGGCTGTGTGCGTGTGTGTGGATGCCAATCAAAATGCAGCCAGCACATTTGAATTGTTGAGCAGTTTATGTAAAAGATGCATCAAGGCGCGAAAGTAGAATAACGCAGCCAAAGTCATAACTGCAGCTGTGCAATGTTCGCGGTGGTGTTTATCCCCCCCACACACATTCTGATGGCACGAGCAATACACGAGCAACAATACACTTAAAGCAACAACAATGCCAGTTATTTTGTATTTCACAACTTTCATTTCATTTGAATGCCCGTTCGATTTGCATTTAACGCGCCATAAGAGCAAAAATCAGGCATGAAAGCTTGCACGGACGGACGCACGGACAGACGGCGAATGGTTGCGAATTGTGTGATTATGTGTGCTCACCCTACAAATGGGCCGGTGAAAAGCCGCTTTCAATTATGGCCCAATGAAATCTCTACGCGGCGCACAGGCGCCTGCGCGCACGCTGCGGCTGCCGCTGCGGCTGCGGCAGTGGCGGTGGCAGCGTCGCGACCGCGCAATCATAGCTAGGCAGGCAAACATAATCGCTATCAAGGCGAATTAACGCTTCCGGTTGTGCACTATTATCGGTTAAGCTTAACCTAAACAAAATTACTTGAAGCGCAAAGTGGCGTTTGCGCGGCATATTAGCCTGCAATTTCCCACATCGAAGCCGCATGTGAACATTGGAATTATGTGCTCTTCGCCTCGCTGCCAATACCGTTCAAGCCGCGTTAGGCCGCACCGCACCAATGCAATTGCCAAACATTTTCGGCACACACTTTCGAATGGATGAGCACTCAGCACTTTCATTTGCCGCCGCTTGAGCATTTTCTCGAACGCATCGTGCGCCGCACGCCGCCTTAATGAAAACGTGTAGTCCGAGACCATCAGCAGTGCCAGCGCCAGTGCCAGCGCATCCACGAAATCCATCAGCCGCTGTGGTCGCTGGTGAAGGCCAACGCTGGCGCTGCACATTTCCTTAAATTGAAACAATTTCCACGCTATCAAATAATCGCATTACGTCGGTGATTTGTAGCTTCATTCATTGCTCGCTGCCGCCGCTGCGGCGCTCCCCCTTCACTTGTTGCGGTAACGTCTCATTTGTCAATGAAACTAAATTAGATGCCATATCCAAGTGTCGTTTGCACTTGAGTTGACTTCAAGCCTGCCCAAAGACAGACGCCAGCAGCAGCGAATAGATGCTGCAAAGACAAACAATTCAAACAACAACAACAGCAGTGGTAGCAAAATAATGAAGAAAAAATGAAATGATTTGGACAAAAACAAAATTGTTAACCGTATCAACGCTGATGAACTTTTCAGTAAGTACGCTGATTACAATGGGAAATAATCCCACAAATTGCTTTAAGATTCATTGCAAATCAAATGAAGTTATAAAGGCGAGTGCGCACGACACTCGACGATGACCTTGGACCACAAAAAAACAGACAACAGACTAAGCGAATACAAAAAAACCTATGAAAGAAAACTGAGAAAAAGAGAAGAAAAACGAATGGAGGAACAAAGAAGTGTAATCGTTAGCCATGGTGACGCTTAACTGTACGAAGCCACACATGCACACACACACACACACACACAAACACGTGTTGGGGATGTACGCGTGCAAAACTCGAGAACGAGAGGTTCAGGTCCCGGAACCACATTGCGGACATTCCTCTAATTTACCATGAGGAATCTGTTTTAACTCAGTTGTGATTGAACTTAACCCTTTCGCTACAAGTTTTTACTGGGGAAAGTTAAAATTTTAAATTTTTCGTCTTAGGCTTCTATCTGGTTATATTAGCAACATTCCATAAGAAATTTTTTAATTTTTATACTCGGACCCTGTATTTTAGAGTGTTTTTCTATGAGAGCAACCACATAGTTGCGGCTGTAATAATTACTTAAACATAAATCTTTTTACGCATAACGAAAATTTGACTATTTCTTCATTTACTTCAGCCAAAATTACAAAAAAAACAAATATCTAAATTGAAAGAAAACGTCAAATTAAAAAGTTCTCTAATTTTTGCTGCTTCTTCTTCCTTTACTATGTCAAGATATACCATTAAACCTTTCGACCCCAAAGTTGCCTGAGAGCAACTTCACCTATTTGTCATCTTATAGCAACAGCTACGATTGATTTATGGGTTTAATTTAAGTAGGCACTAACAAATTAATATTTTTAGAAGTGAATTCAAAGCAAATTACAAACAATTTACTGTTATCCCCAAAATAATTTCCAATAATTTGCAGCGATATCAGGGAAAGTTTGTGTTCTAATTGAAGTCTACGAATTGGGCGCGTTTGATCAAAACAATGTTTCTTTAATAATAGTTAAATAAAATCAAAAAGTGATAATTATGTATTTTTCCATAAATATTAAATAATTTTTCTGTAATTAAAAATATTTATATTATTTCATTTACTGCTTTAAACGTATCGTTTGTAGCAGGAGCAAAAATATTTATACAAAATGTATTTAACCCGTTTTAAGCTAAAATTGTTCAAAAGTAAACTAGCTCTAGAACTCTAACAAAGAGGCGTGGCGACTTCAAATGTCGTGTGCACACTTCTTAGGCAATTTTTTCATGATTTAAATACCAAAAAGTAATATCGAGACACAGGGTAAAATTCGGGTTCGAAAGGGTTAAAAAAACGTGTATACTTCTCTTCTTTAAACTTAAATATTCAGTTTATTAATTTCGTATTTTTCCCAAAACTTCAAACTATTCTAAAGATCAACAAAAAAATGTATTCTTGCAACCATAGTGGATGCAGACGTCTACAAAGTAGCATGTTGCCATATGGCAACAAAATAGCGAAAAGGTTAAGTTGTGACTCAAACAATTTTTATTACTTTTATAATATTTTTATTTTGATTTTGAGTTCAAAAATTAAAAGTTTGTAACTGGTCTCTTTCATATTGGTGCTACAGGAACCTGATTTGGTTCTGTCTAGTGTCCGACCGAATATTCGGTTTCGGTTTTGGCCCAAATTGTGGTTTCGGTTTCAGTTTCGGTCGAAACCGAAACTTTCTAGAATATTTTTTACATTTTACTGTGTAGCGAGTGAACAGTTAGTTAGTGCAGCCGAGCAGATACATAGTGAAAGGATGAGAAGGGGAATTTGGATGCCAACAATGTAAATAAACTTATTTTTTTAGAATATAATATTAAATTATTTAATTTTGAATATTAGCGACTAAGGTACGAAAGGGTAACTTTTTTATGTTTATGTTTTTAAAAAATTAATGAATTGTGTTTATTAACCTTAATTCCCAGAAGTGAGCCTCACAGTCTGACTAAAGATTTCAAATGGTGATAAATCCAAAAGAATTCCGATTCCATTATTTTATGTAATCCTCTAATAGAATGTTAGAATTACAACGCACTTATAAATTTAACATTTTAGACAGTTCTTGTACTTTTTAAATAAATGTTTTCAGTAATTAAGCTCATATAAGCCTGACAGTCTCACCTCTGGGTTTACGTTACTTTTAAAATTCTGGGAATTAGGGTTAATAAGTATTTATTTATTTATGTTTGTTTGTTCTTTATTTAAGTAGGGGACAGTGGGGAGTTTTGAAGCATGGGGAGTTGATGTCGCTTAGTAGTGGTTTTGATAGCTCTTACCTACTGTCAACATTTTTTAACCTAAAATCTCAGTTTTGTACTAGCACTCGTCTCGATAGCACACTTTTTTTGTATCTATCCAGACAGTGTGTTGAACATTTTGTTCGAAAAGTTTTTTTTGAGCATTCGTGTTAGTGGAATTTTCGTAAAATTTTCAAGCGAATCGAAAAGGTGAGTACAAACAAAATAATGAACAATGATTAGGCTTTTAACGTTCAAAAGGATTTATGCAAAAACATTCGATGTGTTACTGACGCGGTGGCATTTTTAAAATAGTAGCGAATGGGGAGAATTGAAGCACATCTAGTGGGGAGATGTGAAGCACGTCAAATATTACAGATGTCAACCTGAAATCTATTTTACATGCGTATGCGCATTATTTGTAAAAAAATTCGAATGTTTAGTACAATTCCAAGGATTTTTTTCAACGAATTGTGTTATTTATATTTCTCGTATTGTTTTTCGCAAAATTTTTGCGTATCTTCATTTCTCGTATTGTTTTTTGCATAGCGTTTTCGAACGATTTTTTGTGTTTTTTCAGTCAATATGCCCCGTTATAGGTATAGTGCGAAAAAGAAGCCAGCGATTGATGTTGATGCCATGGTGGCTGCCATCAAAGAGGTGATGATTGACAAGAAATCGCAACGCTTCGTTGCCAAAGCGTACAACATCAATGATACCAAACTGCATCGCTACATTTTCGAGCTGAAAAGTAAAAACATAGATCCCACAAACGTCACGAATGAACAATGACAAAAAACAACGCAATTCATTGCAATGGATGCGACCGAGCAGTCCATTTGAAGTGTGCTCGTATATTTGCCGACGGTTATACTTGCGTTCATTGCGAATCGGAATGATTGCCATTTTTCACATTTTTTAAACAAAAGTTTAATTTTTGTTCCATTTTCTCAACTCTAATATATAAGAAAACTAATTATTTGTCATTTTCTCCGATCCCAATCAAGATTTTTCACCAAAAAATGTAATTTTCTGCGATTTTTAGTCGTGCTTCACAACTCCCCACGATTTTTGAATACTCCGAAAACCAGTTTTTTTGGCCAACAGACAAAAATTGTCGATTATTTTTGAGTTTATGCATATCCATCAACTAGGAAGTATATTTTAAGACGCTCTAGAGATTCTGTTTGAGAGAACGTGAAAAAAATTATTTTTGTGGTAGTTTTAACCCCCAAAAAAAGCGTGCTTCAAAACTCCCCACTCTCCCCTACTTAAAGTAAAATTTGATTGTTGAAAAATTGTGATTTGATGCTTGATGTGGTAATTTTTATTTCAACTAGAAAGTTTCGGTTTCGGCCGAATATTAAAAAACCCGAAATTCGGTTTCGGCCCAAAAAAGTGGTTTCGGTCAGACACTAGTTCTGTCCTTCATGTTCATTAGTGCATGAATTTAGTTTGACACATGGAAAGGGATTAAAGATCCACTGATTTGTGGGGGAATTTAGAAGTGTATGGTACTAACTAAACTACTGAGTTATGGATTCGAAAACTCACTCAATGTCAAATAAAATGTTCAATAGTGTTGCTTCACTCATTCGAGACAGTACTCATTTAGCCAGGTTCAACCACTCGAAACAGCAGCGAACAAGGCTTTCAGCAGTGTTGATCGGCACATTAGAAAATGATAGGTTTGAATATTTACTCGAACCCCAAAAAATAAGGCATTCAGTAATATTGCACCACATTAGTGGGCCATGAGCCCGAATACCCTCTCAAACAGTATCAAATAAGGCTCTCAGCAGACAATGGAAAACCTTTTAAAATTTTTTAATATCTATTTCAAATAATTATTTACAACCTCCTTCTGCCAATTTCAGTAATGCAATTACTTAATGAACGGTAATTTTGTAATAGGAAAATGTCGCAATTGCCAAAACGTCGCAACATTGTCATCTCTAACACGCATCGGCATAGGTCCGTGCTTTGTTGTTAATTTAGTGATTATTTTTTCACATCTTTTTCGTTTCTTACATTCCGACGAGCACATTGAGTGCTCATAAATGGCCAAGTGGCCAAAATGGAGCATGACAGAGAGCCGCTTCTGTTTTAAGGCAGCAACAAGCGAGCGCAATACTCGGCGGCGGCGGCGGCCTTCTTAATGATAGCCAATTTGCGCAGTAAAATGTTCCGGCAGACAGGCACCGCGACCAATCGGACGACACTTGGCCCGCTCGAAAATCGCACAAATGTGTGCCATAAAAGCGCATTATAAATTGCGCGCCGCCGGTGAAGGTGACAGTTCACCTTCATAAAAAGTGCCGTTGTTTTAAGTCAGTGTGTGTGTGTGCCAAGCCTTACAGCCAGATCCTTAAGTGCGGCTCTTGAATGGGGGCCGCTGCTGGCTGCACATACAATTCACAAATTAACCGGATGCGCATTCAATGGCCGCTTCAACTTCAATGGCCCCTCACGCTTTCAAATTTTTTTGGTGAATCCGCTAACGCCCGCAACATGGCGGGCGCGTTGCCTTCGCCTATTGCGGACAATTTGCTTTTGAGCGCATTTCATCGCGATTGCAGCAAAAGCAGCATACCAGCCGTACCCCGTCGCGCCCGCACTCCCCACTCCGCACTCGCGGCAGCTAATGTCGGCTGCTACTGCCCACTGCCAAATGTGGCGCATTAAAGTACGCCACAGTGCACTGCACTGCACTGCAGAGTGGAGTGTGCTGAGGCACAAGTTGGCCGCGACTCTTTTTGGCGGAATTTATGTGCGCTGGCGTACAATACGATCGCACTTTTAGTTCGTACATCATGCAGCAATTGTTGCCGTATGCACTTTTTACAAACAACAACAACAACAGCAACAACTGACAGCAACCGTAACACAGCAGGAAGGTGGTGGACGTTTTGCCACAACGCTCACGCTCACGCCAACAGTAGCGGCCAAGGCATATCGAGCTGCGCGTTCGTTTGGCTACTACGCAGGGATAGCATCTTAATAGCCAATGTGGCCAAGTAGCAAGCGGCAAACGGCAGTCAACAGCGAGCAATTGCAAAAGCAATTGGAGCACTTTCACTTTGCGCGTCGTTGGAATTTCATTGATTTTCTAGTTTTTTTTTTTTTATTTTGTTTTTGCAACAACAGCAACTGATGCTGATGTGCACCGTAAGCACCAGCACCAACAGCAGCAGCAGCAGCATCATCATAATCATCAGCACAGTCGCCACTGCTATTGTGGCCAGCGGCAGCAACAACAAGTTGTTGGCGCTGTGTTGTTGTGTTTGCTGTCGACGCTTGAAAAATCGCTTGGCAACTGTCATATAATACTAAAAGCCTTCAAGCGTCAAGAGGAGGCATCTGCAAGCAACGTATTTCACCTGACCACTGTCAATATTGCTTTACACGGTGTCGCTACAGCGGATTCGAGGCGGATGAGCTGAATGACGAGAGTTTTTCAATCCTTTTTCTCTGTCCGACTAACTGCAGGAGCTGCAATATTTTGGGTAGAATGAATAACATTAAATAATATTTATTAGTATTAACAGTGGGTCAGTGATTAGTGTGGTAGATCACAGGTTCGAAGAGTAACGTCTCGATTACTAACACAGCAAACCAAGAAAACTAGTTTTTTTTGGTGGCTGTCTTTCAGATGCCAATGGGAAACGTCTGAGTATAGAAAAAGTCTTTGAAATGCTTTTGAATTACAGCCAAAGTTGCATTGTCAAACCCAGATTTTGGGTGGCATTCACATGTAAGATTCTTTGAAGAAAATCGTTGGTCTGGAGTATCCGAAACTACTTCAAGATGGTCACAAATTGTTAGCAGTTTAGTATTAATCGGATATTTGACCAGGTAAAAGCTTACATTAGAATCTGTCTATTAGCTCTTAACGCTAACATTTATATCCTGGCCAGAATATTTCTTATGATACTTTTAAATCTTTTCTTCTTCTTTGGTTCTTACCTCTGAACTTAATTTTCAACAAGTAAGGGAAATCTTGGTAATGTACCACCCCATGGCTTTTTTGCGTATAACTCGTTAGAACCGTTGGAAAGAGGGTTTAAAGAGCTATGATCCAAGGAAACACCTCATTTGAATTTTTCGTAAATACTAATTTTACAGCCACTTTCCCAAAGTGTTAAAAATCGACACCCTAAAATTTTTTAATGTAAAGTGCCACCCCCTAAAAAAATCGCTAAAAACGTAGAAATCTCAAGTGAAAATGCATGATTTAGATAATTTATGAAAGATTATTCAATTTAATTTGAATTGAATAGAAAATGACCTAAAGCAAAATGCAAATTAAATGGTAAAGAATAAAACGAATAATTATATGGAAATTAATAAACAAAACTGAACTAATTTATTTCTCATGATAGGATTAAAGAAAAAATTGACTAAGAACACTTTAAATTCATTTTAATGACGACTCCGAGCAACAAAAAGTCATTTTACCGATATAGGATCACAAAACAATGAAAAAAGAGGGGTGGCACTTTACAAAGAAACAAAGGTGGCACTTTACATTTTCACGCCATTTTGGAAATCATTGAATAAATATTCTCCTCTTACGATATGCTCGGATATCATTTGGGATTATGAAAAAGCATTAAAAACTAAGTCCAAGACTGATATTTACTTTAGTATTTTACACGTATTTGATTTATTTTTCACCGCATGAAAACCTTCAGTTTTTATTTTTAAGTTTTTTCCTAACCAAATTTGACACTTTTTTACGCAGACCGCGTTATTGTGTCTGTTCCCTCAAAAAACACATTAAAATTGATGTTGTCATATGTACTTTAAATGACGCTAGGAATTTTTTTGCTTGGATTGCTGGAACGTCAAAATCGAGCAGGGGTGGCACCTTACAAAGAATTTCCCTACTTATTTGCCAAATATTTACTACAAATTTCATGACGATTCAATGATTTAAGGCTTTTCATTTCGCACAAAAACATTCAGCCAGGTTCTGGATTTCACTTTCGAGTGAAATTGAAATGAAATCACTTCAAATTCAATTTTTGGTGTTCTACATTTGACTTTCACTCGCTCAATTCCACTCGTTTTTAAAAATGAATTCCGAGTGATTTTGCATGTTCCAGAAACCGAATTCACTAGAAAAAATGGGAATTGAAATCACTTCAGCAGCAGAAAGTGAAAATGACAGAAGCTGTATAAAAATGTAAGTAAATTGAAGAAAATTTAAATAAAATTAAAATAAATATGCAATTTTAATTTGAAAATTTAATTTGCAAGGGGAAAGCACAAGAACTCTGCGCAGGATGCGATACTCCTTAAGTTTATGGCGGAGCACCAGGATATTGCAAAAGGATTCGTTAAGGGTGACAAAGTAAAAGTGGAGGCACTCTGGAAAGAGTTGACGATGCACCTAAATAGCAATGGCACGCCCCAAGAAGACACGTCCGGTTGGAAAAAGGTAATACAAAAATTTCGTATAGATTTCGTAGATTTGTGTGTATTTCTTCACCAACATATATACATCAACAGGTGTGGATGGATTGGAAGGCTACTATTCGCAAGAAAATTGAACACAACAATTCCAAACGACCGGCGGCGGGCCAATCTCGCGCAAATATGTTTTACCAGGATTTCAAGGATGTTGTGTACAATTTTTGTAACCGTGCTTCGCCCTAATGCAATGTCGCTGTCTTTTCCTACAGCTTTTTGGAATCCACCATCTGCCAGTAACCTTAAAGTAGCAGCTAGCTGGATATGCGCTGGAATGGAAGATGGCTTCAAGCGGGGAGTTAAAACGTCGAGGAGCATTGGGAAGGCATCTTTATTTACTTTGTAGTGCACTGTAAAGCTAAAGAAATTCCAAAAATAAAAATCTTGTTGCTTTTAGTGCATTTCAGTCACTTACACAGATTCTACCATTTCCAGAGGGTAAGAGTGATCGCGCAAATCTTCCTTTTTATCTTTTCCTCTGAATCATTGTTTGCAACAATGGTCACAGAAAATGCAATTAATGCACTCATTTTTAAATACGGAACAAATTTATGTTTTTGCTTTTTATTTTTCTCGACAACAATCAGCTGACAGGAAATTCAGCAAGAAGAAAATTATAACGAGTTGAAAATGAACACGTGGAATTGAAATCACTCGGTTTCTAGAACACCAACTACATTTTCACTCGGTTTCAAATTCACTTGCAATTTCACTTCCACTCGGTTTCTGGAACCTGGCGGATTGTTAAGCTTTTTCCTTCATAACAAACAATGCACTTTGCCTTTGTTGCACACTTTGTACCATAAACCACTCCTTTGTCCTTTTTTTATTAACTAAAAAATTGAACTCGCCGCCCCATATGAGTCTCACAAATATCATTGCGCCCCACTATTCTGGCTTGAGGCTGTTTTAGTTCATTATGGAAAATGCATCATCGAGTTTATTGTGTTTGGTAAATGAAAATGAAAACTACAACAACAATGACAACAACACTGTGGCAAAATAAAAATAAACAATTGCAGACAAACAAACAAACAAATGTAATATTAGAAAAAAATGGCAATTCCAAACCAGACTATCAAGTTAACTGCGACCAAGAAGAAAATGTGTGGATCGCTAGTCGATCGGTGTGCTGGCTGGCTGGTTGGTTGGTTGGTTGGTTGGTTGGTTGAATGGTTGCTGGCTGTTGGCTTGGGAAAGCATTCGCACTGGCGATTTCATGCACAATGCAGAAAAATTGCCGCTGTTACACTTTTCGACATTCATTCATTACGATGCAGTGCGGCACTCGTCGCTCGCTCGGTTGCTGTCTGTCTGCCTGCTGGCCGTTGCATGTTGCCTGCCGGCTGGTGGCTGGTCGCTGTTGGCTGGTGGCTGTTGGCTGCGCGCTCGTTTGTGATGAAAATTGAAACAATTTCCGATGTCACTCTCACTTTTTATATTCATAGCAAGCGGCAACAGTTGCAACACTTGTCCACTGGAAAGTGCATCAGCAGCAGCAACAACAACAATAGCAACAACTGTAACATCAACAGCAACAGCAAATGGTATCAGCATCGCCAGCAGCTGCCAAGCTGTCGCATGCAGCTTTTGCTTTTATTGTTGGTTTTCTACGTTGTTGTTGTTATTGCTTTGATTTTGTTGTCGCAGTGCGCAACAAATGCAACAACGTTGCTGCAACTACACGTCCGAGGCGATGCTTCTATTTTGGTTAGGCTCGCTAGCTGGCTGACTGGCCGATTGGGGGTTTCGAGTTGCGCCACTGCGCCGCCGCGTCGTCGCATCACCGGTCGGGCTCGTTAGAGCGCGCGCGTTAGATTCGCGACGCGACGGCCCGTGTGCCTGTTGCCGATCCTGCTGCCGCCAGCAGCATCATCCGTGCGGCCGAGCGTTTGTTATCGTTTCGGTACGCGCTGCCGCCGCCGCTGCTGCGGCCGCTGCTGATGTAACAAGGTTTAATTTTCCATTTGAGTGCATGGAATGTTTTCTTTGGATTACTCTCGTTTTTCATTGTTGCGGTTGATTATGCTGCGCCGCACTGCACCACATTGCACCGTAATGCTGCCATCTTGCTGGCTTGCGGTGCTTGTTGTTGTTTTAGCCGTTGTCATCGTTGTCGTTGTTGTCGTCGATGTTGTTGACGGTGACGGCAATGGTGATGTTGATGGGTTGCGTTGGTTTCTTTAAATGAATTAAAATCATTTTAACATGACGGCGGTAATTTCTACATTTTTTGCCGCTTCTTTCTCTTTCGCCGCCATACGCCGACCGCATTTCGGCTTTGTCACCACCGCAGAGCGTGCATTCACTCTTGCTACATTTGTTTTCCGCCGCAGCGTTGCGCCATGCCGACATCTTCAGCTGTTCAGCCGGACACCTTAGCCGCAGCGCCGCACCACTGCATCCAGCAAACTGTTTATGGCGTTGACAGTGATTTCACTTTTAATACCCTTCTCCCAAGAGGTCGCGTATTTTGTGCAGTATTTGTGCACTAAATGCAGCGAAACGTTTCATAAAACACCAACAGCGGTGATCACCAAGTTTTCGTGGTGGCTGTATAGTAGCTGCCAATGATTAGTTGTAGCCCCCAGCAGACCTGTTCGCCGATGACCGGCGATGATGAAAAATAAATTATTTGCGCATTGACGCAGAGCTGAAACCCCCTGAAATGGTAAGGAACCAGTTGGAATTTTCTGGTCTGTATATGAAAAGTTGGAATTGAATTCAATACACCTTAAAATTCAGATACATTTCAGTTATCTTTTGAGTAATGGATCGCACGCCAGAGAGACGTGGATTCACATTCCAACTTAGACAACAATTGCTTCTCGACACCTGCACAAATATTTTCAACTGAGGCTCTTTGTTTATTTATTTGTAATACGTAAATTTTATTGCTTATATTTAAATAAATATATAGATTTTTCGACAGCTGCACTCTCAGAAACGATGGCAATTATTTACATAGTCTGTCACATACATATATAACTGGGACGGCTGGGACTACAAATAGAATACACAAAGTATTAATCGACAGAAAGTATCAATTGTCATCGTGGTGAGTCTTGTGACTGAGCTGTAAGGTCTAGCTTCCCCCTTTCGTCTGAGTGCAATGGATGAGATCTACATTGGTTGTTTATGCCGATTGCAAATGGCAATTACAATAGGTATTTTACAATTTAAGGTTTGTCATTTTTTTATATGTATCTCAAAGTGGTAAACTAATTTTACTTACATTATTTTCTATTATTTCGAAAAATGTTGCTAATTAAAGGTCATTCAAGTATTTTAAGTAAGAAAATTAAATCAAGTAAAATAAAGCATATGGGGTACATTTGACATTTTCGAATGGGGCACATTATGCGTAGCGAAATCGAGTTAAAACTGCCAATTCCAGAAAATCCGGCTTCAACTTCACGTTGTCGTACAAAATATATTTTTAAGATTAACTTGCACAAATATTTTGTAAAATAAGTTTATTTTTATCCAAATTATTATTTTTTTTGTGTTCAATTTTTGTTAACTAAAGACTTATAAATGAAATATCTATTATTTATTTTTTCCTTGGCGTAAAATGAAATATTAATAAATATATAACGAAATTTTGCCTATTTTTAATCAGAAGTGATTTTATTTTCTTTCACAAATATAGATGTCAAATGTTCCCCTCCCAAAGTCAAATGTGCCCCTTGACTGGGGTACATTTGACAAAATGAATTTTTTCAAAAAATATGAAATTATAACGAGCAAAATCGCCTGTATAAAAAAATAACTTTAAATTTCCAAAATTTAATAATCACTTTCGAGAAAGCAGCATTGATTTTTTAAATTCATCAATCACGTTTCGAGAAATATAGGTTAAAAAAAAAGGTGTCCAATGTACCCCAGTTTCCGCTACTTGCCTACGTCCCTGTGTGTCTACATTTTCTTCCTTTCAAACCAAAAAACTAGAGCCGCATCGCACAAACCTTTGGCAGACCTTCGTTGGCTTGTTCGCTTCGCTAACTTGCAGCCAGTAGTGCCAGGCGGCGGCATAAAAGCGCTCAAGGTCGTTGCTAGGTCGCTGCCACAGCCATAAGTGTACCGGTTGCAGTTGTGCCGCAAGCACCTACCGCTTGCGACTTGTTGTGGGAAATTGCTGAATTTGCCAAACGCTCGTAAATTCTGCGCGCTTTAGTTCCCAGCGCCGCCTGCTGTATGCAAATGCACGCGACGAGCGCGTCCGCGCACTGCCAGTGCCCATTCCCATGCCCAGCGATTAAGCGCTCTAAACGCTCGACGTTCACAGGCTCAACACAGCGGCTGTCCACCGCGCCTCCAAGTGAATGCCGCACATTAGACGCAGCAGCCAAATGATGTGCGCAACGCAACGCCTGCGACCTTAGAACAATTTCGCGCATTGCACAACCGCATTTTGCAACAATAGTTCTATTGTTTGGACGATGCGGTTGTGTCTTGCCACGCCGTGGTTTGCGCTGTTACAACAACGCGGTTGGGATGTTTTGGCGTGTGACAGTTTTGAGGTGACAACTTGCCGCTGCAGGTTCTGTCAGCGTTTTTCCAACAACTAAGCAGCCCAACTGTCGTTGTACAAAGTGTACAATTAGCGTGGCGTTTTGTTAAGTTGCTCGGCATGAATTGCGATCTGGTTGCACGTAGTATCTGCTTGATCTCCATTGCGATTGCAACATGATCGCGTAACATAATTGATGTTAAAGTCTTTCCGCCGAAAAGCTGCCGCTTGGCAGCCGTCTTATCGGAATTTCCGAAACTGACAGATGTTGCAAATTGCCATGTACTCAATTCGGAAGTCGTTAATTGCTTATTACAGTGTGCAACACACATTTTCAGCTCTTTGTTTTTTCAAATAACCGACGATGGACGTTTGCCGTCTACTGTTTCATTGGTGTTTGAACTAAAAAATTTGTTGGAGGTTTTTGCAGAAGCAGTAAAGAAGAATGAGAAGCAGATATAATCCATGCTATACCTTCTATTCAGATAAATCTCAAACATTAATTCTTTCGACCTCAAAGTTGCCTGAGAGCAACTTCACCTATTTGCCATCTTATAGCAAAAGCTACGATTGATTTATGGGTTTAATTTAAGTAGGCACGAACAAATTAATATTTTTAGAAGTGAATTCAAAGCAAATTACAAACAATTTACTGTTATCCCCAAAATAATTTCCAATAATTTGCAGCGATATGAGGGAAAGTTTGTGTTCTAATTGAAGTCTACGAATTGGGCGCGTTTGATCAAAACCCTGTTTCTTTAATAATGGTTAAATTAAATCAAAAAGTGATAATTTTGTATTTTTCCATAAATATTAAATAATTTTTCTGTAATTAAAAAGTATTGATACAAAATTTATTTAACCCGTTTTAAGCTAAAATTTAGAGTCCAATCGATTAATCGGCATAAGCTAGTATCGGCCAAAAAAAAAGAATCGGCATCGGCCGTTTTCGGTCGATGATGCTATTGGCCTATTTTTCTGCTTTCATTTTTTTTCATTTTTTTTACCAACGGGTTCTTATACCCCTTTTCAGTAATGTATTTTTAGATACTGTTTAATATAAATGTTTCCTAGAAATGTTTTTTTTTGAAACTAGGTATTCTTAAAAACACAGATTTTCTCGAAATGTCTATGCATTTCGTCTCCTAATGTGGATATCAGAAAAAGGGGCATTTAATTTTTCAATCTTATCCTTCTTTTTTAATTGGAGGCATTTTTGAACAGGCCTTTTATTTTTTCCAAATTTGTTTTCTGACTTCTTCCCACTGCATCTGTACAACGGGTCGCAATTTGAGAGTAAAAATTTTTATATAAAAATCGTAATTTTGAGTTGAATAAAAAACTGAATTTGTATGCAATATTTACGTCACTATTTTTGTTTCTCTCTCAGTGGATAAATGTGATATATTATTTTTTTTAATACATGTTAATGTATTAGAATTCTGAATTCTCTTGTTATTTTATTTAGTTTTTAATTATGTCTTTTCTCGTTGTTATTTAGTTTTTAATTATTTCTTTTCTCGTTGTTTTGTTATTTTGTGATGAATATTACAAACAATATGTAATAGTTCCTTTTGTTATTTTATAAAATAGACTGTGGTTTTGATTGAATTCATTCGTGTTATTTTTTCTATGTAATCGGCATCGGCATCGTCATCGGCCGATTTTCGCCCTTTTGGCCGATTAATCGGCATCGGCCAAACTTGCCCTTCCGGCCGATTAATCGGCATCGGCCAAAAAATTTGGTGTCGGTCGGACTCTACTAAAATAGTTCAAAAGTAAACTAGCTCTAGAACTCTAACAAAGAGATGTGGCGACTTCAAATGTCGTGTGCACATTTTTTAGGCAAGTGTTTCATGATTTAAATACCAAAACGTTATATCGAGACACAGGGTAAAATTCGTGGTCGAAAGGGTTGATTAGATGAAAAAGTAATATTTCACTGGATGGGCTGGTTAGATTTATTTGAATAGGAAAAAGTTTCCCAAGGAAGTTTTTTTGTGAACGAGCATATTTGCTGATTGATCAGTAAGCTCCGTACCAACCTAACCTAACTTAAAACCTCTATCAAATTCTTCTTCTAACCTAACTTAAAACCTCCATTAAATTCTTGAGAACACTAAAACCTCTAAGCTTATAGAGGAACTCTTTATTTATTTGCATTTTAATTATTTGCAATTCTTCTCACCTAACCACATACTTACAAGTTCTGACTAAGCGAATAGGAATTTTTTAACAAATCCAACATTCTCCTCCTTTTAACGTTCGCTGCTGTCTTCCCGTAGCAATGTCGCTTGTTCTACGCTTCACCGAAAAGCCTCTTACAGGCCGAGCTTTCGCTTTCCGAGCGTCTGAGCACTCGCGAGGTCAGCAACGACGTCATGCAACACGGTTGCCATCGCTCGAGTGAAAGCAAGCAGTCGGCGTCGCGCCCAGCTATGGCCTCCACCTCCTTGCCAAAGTCGTCAGCACGCGGCCGCTGTCGCATAACGGAAGCAACTCCGTAATTACTGCCTTCGATCGCTCGCAATTTAGTCGGCGTTGTGTTCATGCGATCGGCCGCGTTTGCTGAGCACCAAACTGTGCATAGTTGAGCCACATGTTTTCTCTGTTTTGGGTGCAAGTTAAATATTTAGTCGGGGAGTGTGTGCGAGTTGTGGAATATTTCAAATGACAACAACTAGATCAACACAGGTTCAAGCCGACTACTTAACAACGCGATGGCACACTACGGGCAGCGAGTTCTAACAACTGTATGCACACGTCTGCATGGCCATAAATATGTATGTGTGTGTATGTACATTTATATGCAGTCTATTTACAATTCGTCTGGCTGTCTCTCTAATCAAATACAAAATGTTTGAGACTAGCAATGGTGATAGAAAAACCATGTTGGTTAGCTGCTTTGACAATGTTCCAAAAATAATTCGAAAAAGTTTTAAAAATAAGCTGTATTTGTTAAGCGCACAAAATTATGTTCTCAATTTTATGCTAAATTTAAATTTATTTTTCACTTTGATATTTAGATAAACTCGATCGATCGATCATCAACAACCCGAATTAGAACAACAAAGCACCAAGCAAACAAGCCATTTTCACACAGAGAAGCTGCACGAAACGAACTGGAACTGGCACTAGTGATTCTAGAACAAGTAGAAATTAGCCCGTAATGAGAGAAAAGGACCACTCTCCGAGAAAAATGCTGCCCAGCCCAAAGCAAGGGTCCGTTTATCCAATGTTAGGCCTCGTGCCCACCACCACGTATGCATCGCAAGTACCTTACGACCTGTCCGCGACGGCGCGCACCGTCAGCGCCTCGCTGTCGTCGCCGCTCTCGCTCACCATATCCGCCTTAAGTCACAGCCACAAAGAGGTCAAAGTGCGCAGACGCTGCAGCAGCTACGACCAGCCGCTCGACCTGCGGCTGGCGCACAAGAAGCTCGACTCGCCCGCCGCCAACGATCTGTCGCCGCTGGAGGATGAGAACAGCAACCTCATATACAGCGCGTCCAGCTGCGGCAATTCGACGTGCGCGCTATCGAAGATCAGCGCCGGCCACAACCACAACCACAGCCACAATCACAGCCTCAGCCGCGGCCACAGTCGCGAGGACAGCGTTGGCGAGCTGGCCGCGGAGAAAGAGCTCAACAACAACCAGCCCGCCGCGCAGGATGGCCACTGCGAATTCGATAGCGCCGCCGGCAAGCACAAGCATCGGCAGCGCTCGCTCAAGACGGAGCTGGGCATCAAGTGCCCGCCGCTGCCCGATTCCATGCAACTGAGCGCCATGGAGCGGCTGCCGTTCGTGTCGTCCGCACTGCACCCGACGCTGCTGGAAGCCATGGCCAAGGCCATACCACTGCCCTACCGCAATCCGTTCGTGCTGCCGCGACCGCCAGCCGGCAGCGCGTTCCCCTTCCTACAGGCGCCCCTGCAGAAGGACGTGCTGCCCAGTGCAGCGCAGCTGGCTGCCGCCACGGACGCCGCAATGGACTTTAACTTCGAGCCCAGTCGCAGTGCGCTGCCGGATATGTTGGCGCGGCCGAACACCAACACAAATCACAACGCCACCGCCGTTGGCAATGCTGCGCACGGCAACAACGCCGCAACGCTTTCGCTGCCGCTGCCCAAGTCGCAACACAGCAACCAGGCCACACACCACATCCGCCAGCACAACAGCACCAGCAGCGGCGGTGGTGGCGGCGGCGTCGGTAGTGGCACCGCCAACAACAAGAAGTCGACGGCGAATGCCAACCGGCCGCCCATGTCGCCCGCGCCGCCGCAGTACAAGAGCAAGGACCGCTACACCTGCAAGTTCTGCGGCAAAATCTTTCCGCGCTCCGCCAATCTCACTCGCCACCTACGCACGCACACCGGCGAACAGCCGTACAAGTGCAAGTACTGTGAACGTTCCTTCAGCATATCCTCGAATCTGCAGCGCCACGTGCGCAACATACACAACAAAGAGCGCCCCTTCAAGTGCGAGATCTGCGAGCGCTGCTTCGGCCAGCAAACGAATCTCGACCGCCACCTCAAGAAGCACGAAACCGACGCGGTCTCGCTGGGGCTGGGCATCAACGAGCGCATACGCGGCCTGCGTCGCTTTTGCGAAAATCCTACTGAAGAGTCCTACTTCGAAGAGATTCGCTCGTTTATGGGCAAAGTCACGCAGCTGCCGCTCGCCGGTGGCAGCAGCGTGCCGTCGCCGTCGCCGTCACAAGCGTGCGTCCCCGTGGGCGTGCGGCCCGAAGCCAAGTCACCCTCCACCAGAAGCTCTTCGTCGGCGGCGGCCTCGGAGCCTGACTCGTCGACCAGCGGCAGCGGTCTGCGCATCGTGCAGCACGAGCTCGAAATGGAAGCAGAGCCAGCACCTGAACCGGAAGCGGATGTGGACGCGCAATCGAGAGCGGCACCGGAGCCGGCTGACAATGAGAACAGCAATCACAGTCGCAGCAGCACGCCAACAGCGGCGCGACACTCTCCCACAGTCGCGGCGTGCAAGCGGAAATTGCACAAGCAACAACTACTCAGCAATCACAACGACGACGCCTTGCGGGCCACCTGACCGAAGCTCCTATTCAAACCTACTCATGACTGCGCGCCAGCAGCCACAAACTCGTATTCGTCCCCAACCACGTAATGTAAAAATATTTATACATACCTACACTTAAAGAAATTCATGTAAATTACAAATACAACTAATTAGTTTAGAGATACAGATACAAACACACACACACCATGTGTCGAGTACACTCAACAACCTGTTAATAGGCCCAACTACGATAGTCCTAAGAATGAAAACTGTCAAGAAATTTGTTAAAATCGAATCTAGCTATTGTACTTAGTTATTCCTTTTTTATAAAAAAAATACAAATATATATTTTTTAATTGTAAGTACCTAAATTCATATAGTTGTTAAAATCTGATTAAACTGCGAATGAATAAAAAGCACAGTTGAAGAGAAAAGCGTGTAGTGGCCAGGCGAAGGCCTCAAGTTTTTTATTGCTTGGAATGAGTCGATGGTCCAACGAAGGCTGGATTGGATAGACACAATGAAGTGTAACTCTACTATTCGTCGCTTTTGATACCTTTTTCCTATGTAAACTGACGGCGAGGTCCCATGCCGAGTTTCCGATGTTTTGCTTTATTGCAACATTCAACACAAGCACAGTTTGAATGCGATTTTAACTTATTTGAAATCTATCCGAAGACATCAGATCTGATTACAGATACAAAAAAAATCGTCTAGTCTAATCTTCACCCACAGGCTGGACAAAGGCCACTATTGGATTTGCCAATATTTCCGTGTGACTGTTTAAGAACAAAAAAAACCAAAAAGCTTAGTTCGGTATTAAAGTTTCGTCCTTCCGCAACCTTAACCCATTGCTGCCTAATGGGTAAAATTTTACCCATGAAAACTGATTTGTTAAAAAAATCACAGAAAAGTTCGTGGTAGAGATATCTCAAAATCATTGATAGGGATGGTTGGGGTAAAGATGGAACTACCTTAGTCTAGTGGAAGTCACCCTAAAATTCCGCCATCCGTGAATTTTCCGGAGGTGCAAAATGTGGCGAAACGTAGTGGCCCTAGAACCTCACAAAAATCTGCCTCCTAACTCACCTGTAAACAATACATCTTTTGTTCACGTGTTTAGCTAATCACTTTAAAAAGTATGGAAAAAAGCTACATTGCTGCCTAATGGGTAGAAAATACCCAATCTCAGCAACGTGCAGAGATAGAAAAAGATGACATTTTGTTTCTGATCATTTTGGGGCAATTCCAGGTCGTGTATGAAATTTTATCAAAATCGTATGGGCGGAACTGGTACCCGGCTTTAATGAGTTAAGGCATGGTGATGCGACCATTTCGGCGTCTAAATGGAATGTCGTACATTTCATTGATTTCTATGGCACATGCAATATCTGATTTCTTGGGCCTATTAGATCTAACCCACACACCACAAACAGAATCTAGATGATACAAGAAATAAACATTGATTGGGTATTTTTTTTTCTAAGTGTTGGTCAGCAGAATTGATCATTTAAGGCAGTCGAATTCAGAAGTCACGCTCGGGAAGCATCGAGTAGCATTTACAATATTTATTTAAAAATAATTTCAGTTTACAGGCTTCCAGCACCGATAGCAAAAGAACGACTTCCACCGCTTTCTGGACCGATGCTCTGTCCGCGTCTGCGTTGCTTTGCTGGACAGTCCGATGGGGTAAATGGTTTGGGACCATTGGTTTCTAATGGACAAAATATGCCTCAGTCAAAAGGCGCATACACAATTACGTTTACGAATATGCGCCAACAATCGGCCTCACCTTCTGTCGACCGGCGCGCGGTTCTTGTAGACGCACTTGAAACGGCAACGGCTGTTTTTGCGCGTGTAACGGTGCACTTTGCATTGTCGCTCGAATCGCTTGCAACACTTGCTGCAAAAGTACGAGAAACGCATTTAGTTAGGTGCTAGCGGCTAGATTTTAGAGGTTAAGCTTGTTCGGTGCGAGCGGAAGCCCCAATTGGAAAATTTGTTCGGGCTCTCTCAACACTTTCTGAGCTCGCGTCGAAATTGTGTCAAGTAGACAATTAGCCGAGCGAATCGTTGTGCCTGTGGAGCACAGAAACACAGTTTTCTGCTCTCAACTAATTGACTGAACGTACATGGCGGCATGCTGGCGCGCGGCCATTTTGCTCAGCATTGTCATTTCGGAAATCTGGCCCAGCATCGTCGAGTTGTTGTGCAGCAGGTGATTCTGATTGATGATCATTTCGCCGATTTCGCTAAGCAGAAACACGACCACCTCCTTTTCGCGTTCGACAATCTCCGGCGGCTGCTCGGTCTGCACCTGCGCGCAGCAGCCATTCGACTCGGTTTGGCTGGCCGCACAGTGCGCGTAGCACGAGTTCGTTTGGCTGCTGCGCGACGTGGCGCGTCGTTCGGTCTGCACCTGCTGGCTGGCATTGTTCGACTCGGTTTGCGCTCCCTGCTTGCGGATCCACTTGCGCGCGGTCTGCTGCTCGCGGCTCACCGAATAGCCGTGCATGTCCGTCTCCGTTGCACGACTGCGCGATTGGGGGCGCGACGTCTGCGTGGCGCAATCGGCGCACTCCGGCGGCGTGTGCTGCGAGATGGCACTCTCCGAGGACGAGCGCAAGCCGCTCGGCTTGCGTAGCAAACGATGGCGTCGCTGCAGACGGCTGCGCAGTGGCGGCTTGTTGTTGAGCTGCTTGATGCGCGTCACTGTGAGCATTTTGCCTTTGACCTCGAAACTCACCGAGTAACTGTCGACGGCAAACAAACACGGGTAAGAATCAGGGAAAGTACCGACCGGTTGACGACCAACCATTGCTTGCCCAGGCGTATGCGCTTGGAGCAGCGCAGCGGCTGGTCGCTGGCGATCGCGTCCAACAGCAGAACCTTCAAGTCCATTGTTGTCGCTTTGCGGGTGTCAGTTTTCAATTTTCAACTGCCAGTCAAAGCAAAGGCATCTTCAAATGTCGACACGCTCAGGAATAACAGCGGCAACACAAAAAAAACAGCACAGCAGCGCGTTCAAAGGGCAACGTTCGGTGTCCAGCGAGCGGTCGCGAATGTTGATGTACAAAATTTTGATACTTTTGATTTTGAAAATGCCACTAAAACGCAACAAATAACGAAAGAGACAGCAAAACAAAATTTCAACTTTCACAACAGACAACAACCACACAATGTTTATAATTAAAAATAATTTCTGTTGTACGGTATTTATAATTTTCCCTTATTTATTTGCTTCGGTTTCTTTTCCTATTGTTTTATTTTGTAATGAAAATTCAGAACAGTCTGGTTGTGGATGATTAGATGTGGACCTCATTGGTGTCGTGTACAACATAAACTTAACAAACACAAAAAGCAGACGGGGGGTCGGCGGGCGCTCGATGCAACACCACACTTAGTAATACTACGAAACGCCGTTCGCGCGTTCGCCGGCCCCGCCTCTGCGCAAGCACTAAATTCACATAATTTTACATATATCTAGATCGGAATTGTTGCAGACAATGGAATTTGTTGTTGAGGGCACGTAAGTACGGTTAGTAGTTTCGGATTTCGGAATCGATATTCGGTTCGTTTGAGTGTCTTCGTTCAAGAGTCGGGAAGATGTGACAAGGATTACGCAAAGAACAAAAAGGTCCAAGAAGGTACAACATTCATTCAAGTCGACAAGAAGTACGTAGACGTCTAATTTGGCTTTGTTCTGTTATTGTTGTAATGGATGTAACAATGTTTCTAAACTATACATTTGGATTATCCGCGCTCGCAGTCAATTAAGCACAACACACCAAGCGGATGGCACGCTCCGGCACGTCGCATGCCGCCGAATAAATGCAACAGCGCACACGCCGCAATCAAACCACCGGCTTGCCGCTCTTCTTGCCACGATGCGGCGAGTTGAAGGACTTGTCCGACTCCGAACTCAAGTGTCCTGCGAATTAGAGAAAAGTGAGTTTTTAGTGGCCTTCGGCAATGAAGCATCTTCGCACCTTCAGTCAATCTACTAATTCTTGACAAGTTGATTGGAGAAATGACTTTTCGTATTGCAAATATTTAGAGGGACAGCATTCAATTGGATTTTGTTCAAGGGGTTTTTAAAAGACATATTTCATTATTTGAAGTTGTGATTTGATGGTTATCTGATTTGTGCATTGCACTAACTGAGGAAATGCAAGTGCTGCACTAAAGCAAGAAGCTGACCACATGTACTGTTGGGCTTGCACAACCTTTACGGTTTTATTTGATCAACAATTTATAAATTAGAAATGCTCATTGAACCCACCTTTGCTGTTCGCAGTCGACGCGGCCTTCTTAGTGCCACTGTTGAGAGGCGACGAGGTGCTGGGTAGCGGTGAGTAGGTCCTATAGCTGCCGGCATGTGGGTCACGAGTGCGACTTCGGTCCCGTGGGCTAGGTGGCGGACTAAAGTCGGTCTCCGTGTCGTACGTGGACATGAGGTCACGGTCTGTGGTGTAATTGTAACGGCTATCCGCTGGCGAGTGCGAGCGATATGTACGAGGCGGCGAATATGAGTCTTCACGATCCCAGCTGCCATTCACATCGCTGCGCCTTCGCCGACGGTGCATTATTTCCTCCTCCTCGTCGTCGTCATCGTCGTCGTCGTCGTCATCGAAGTACTCGTAGACCATGCGATTGGGCGAATATCGTCCGGAACGTGGTGGTAGCGGTGGCAAATGTCCGCTGCCGCCACTACCAGCGCTAACAGCGCCAGGCGGCGGCGACATCAAGCGGCCAAGCGGTGGTGGTCGCATCTCGCCGGGCGGCACAAATGGTGGCGGCATGCCCATGAAAGGAGGTGGTGGACCCATGAACGGGGGCGGTAGAAACGGAGGCATGCGACCAAGCAGCGGTGAACCGGGCGACTCCATGTGTATGGGTGACGGCGCATTGTTCAGATCGGCGCCAAGTAATTTATCGACTAAATTCGTTTTGTGAAATGGAATTAAAACTTTTGGAATAGCTGCGCAATACCAAAAATAAACTCACAGTTTGCTTCGCCTGCGCTGCCTGCAGTGCCCACCAACGCGGTAAGTCGACGACGCAGCGCCGAGGCCTCGGCACGTGCCTCCTCACAGCGCCGCTCCGATTGGCGTGCCGCGAGCCAGGTTTCGTGCGCCCGATTCTCCAAAGTGCCAGTCTGTGCCTTGTGAGCGGCCAATTGTGCCTCAATCTCGGCACGAAGAGCATCGTTTTGAGATCTGCAACAAGCAAGTTGCATTTTGCATTTATTTTGCGCGAGACACTACACATTTACATACCTCAAGGATTGTATTTCTGCCTGCATTGTGGTTAGTCTGTCCACAGTGCTGGTGGTCTCGCCTTGCTGTTTCAGCCACATGGCTTCTTTCAGACTGAGCTCCCTAAAATAAAACAATTTCTACATTATTACAGCCATATGCCATCAATATTGCTGTTGCCATACTTCTGCAACTGTGTTTCTTTCTCCTTAAAATAGTTGGAGAGCACTTCCAAGCGCGTCTGGGCCTCCAGTTTATCTTTTTCCGACTGATTGAAGTCTTGCTTCAATTTCTCTATTTCGCTGTTGGCAACTTGAAGTTGATTTTCTGCCAACCGCCTAGCATCCTGTATGCAGAAACCATTGACATAAGTTCAACAATGAAAGTAAGTGCACAAGGATCCACGTTACCGTGTCTGTGTC
Organism: Melieria picta; assembly: GCA_964056695.1. Taxonomy (NCBI): domain Eukaryota; kingdom Metazoa; phylum Arthropoda; class Insecta; order Diptera; family Ulidiidae; genus Melieria; species Melieria picta. The sequence continues at coordinate 127,319,430 of OZ057399.1, read as the reverse complement.
GAAGCGCTCCTTCAACGACGAGTATTTCTGCTGCATGTCGATCAATTCTGCACGCACATGAGCCACATCGATCAATTGATTGACGTTGCCGTTGGGATCTCGACGCACTGTGCGCAGGCATTCTTCTAAAGCCTGCAAATAAATGCGCCAATAGTTACAGCCGATGTTTGCGTCCAGCGTGCTAGATATTCACCTCCACTTTGGCCTGACTGGTCTGCAGTTTGGCGTGCTCGGCCTCAAATTTCGTAGTCAACTCTACGACTTCGTTTTGCAGGCGCTTGATTTCAAAGTTCTTGCCTTCTAGTGCCTTCGTGATGTCCTCCTCGAACTCGCGCTTCGCGTCTTCCAAGCGCGTCTGCAGATTGCTTTTCTCTCCCTCTAACTCATCGTTGTCCTGTTGCAGCGAGGCGATCTCACCACCCAGCCGCGCGTTCTGTTCCGCAAGCATTAGCTGCAGTTCGCTGTTCTCACGGCTCTTCTCAGCCAAATTGGCATTGATATCCATAATAGTCTCTGCGAAAAATAAACATTTTCGTTTTACTACTATCAACATTTTCAAAACCAATTCTTTAATAAACAACTCACTTTGCTGTTCGTTTAGCTGCTTTTGCAGCTCTTCGACACTACTTATGATGGACTCATCGCCTGATTGATTGCTCAGCAGCTCCGATACGATTTTATTTAATTCGAGTCCTGCTTCGGCAGCGTTCTCCAACTCCTGCAAAATCGATTTTTAATTAAGTGGACAAATCAATAAAATGCTTTCAGCACTCATCACACACCTTCTCCAAAGTCACCACTTGATCCTGCAAATTGCGCTTCTCCCGCAGCTCATCTTCCAACTCCCTCTTCAGTGCCATCACCATGTCGTTCGAACCAAACGAGTTGTCCTCAATACTGGAAAGCTTGCTGCGCGTGCTCAACAGATCCTGCTTCAGTATGGCGTTCTCCTTGTGTGTGGCCATCAGGCTGCGCTCCAGCGCATTCAGCTTGGACAACAGTGCACCCTCGCGGCTGCTGTTGCAGAAGCAATAATAGCCGAAGAGGAAGAAGAGACTCGTCCCAGCGGCAATAACCAAACAGGCCAGCAATTCGCTCATGTCCAACATCTTATTGCCGGCTAGCACCAAAAACTGCTGCAGCGACATGTTTGTCAGATCGAAGTGACAGTCGCCACGTGCTACTCCAGGCGTAATTGAAGCTTCCGACGGGCACTCGTGTGGCGAAACCTTTTCGCAGTAATGTATATCTGCGAAAAATAAGGATACCAAAACCATTTAGAATCAAGAAATTTGTTCTCACAATAAAATCGAATCAAACTCGCACCTTCGTGGGCCGCTTTCTTGCCTTCTGGGAACAGTATGCGCTCGAGCTCTTCGTCAACTGTTTCTTCCGCCGGCGAAGGCGTTTCTCGTTTGACATTCGATAAGAAACTGTTCACAGTGCCCAGTATGGTGGCAAAGAGTCCTTCCTCCTTCGCCTCCATCTCCAACACATTCACACTGGCAGGTGGTGTTTGCGCCGGCAAGGACACAGACTCTTGTGGTAACTGCTCCACGGAGCCAACACCACCAGCGACACGTCCCTCATTCTCCGCCGGCACGGGTGTGTCAGGCGAGGTGCTGCTGTCAATGGGAGCGACTGGCTCAACTATTGATAGTGGCTCACCCAGACCGGTCTCCGCCTCGGTGGTGGGATTAGTGGGGAGGGTGTGCTCGAGTTCCTGTGCATGCAGACGGTAGTATTCGTTTATGTGCTCGCTCTGCTGCTGTTCGTCATTGTTCGCTTGTGTCTGTGTATTGTTCTGTGGTTCCTGCTGCTGCTGAAGTTTTTGTTGCTGCTCCTGTTCTCGTTGTTGCTCCTGTTCTCGTTGTTGCTGCAGTTCTCTTTGTTTCTCCTGTTCGCGTTTTTCTAGCTCTAGTTTTTGTTGTTTCTCCTGTTCGCGTTTTTCTCGCTCTAGTTTTTGTTGTTTCTCCTGTTCGCGTTTTTCTCGCTCTAGTTTTTGTTGTTTCTCCTGTTCGCGTTTTTCTAGTTCTAGTTTTTGTTGTTTCTCCTGTTCGCGTTTTTCTAGCTCTAGTTTTTGTTGTTTCTCCTGTTCGCGTTTTTCTAGCTCTAGTTTTTGTTGTTGCTCCTGTTCGCGTTTTTGCAGCTCTAGTTTCTGGTCTTGTTCCTGTTGCTGCTGCTGCAGTTTTTGTTCTTTCTGCTGCAGTTTTTGTTGTTGTTGCTCCTGTTCGCGCTGCTGCTCCAGTTCGCGTTTTTGTAGCTCTAGTTTCTGTTCTTGTTGTTGCTGGTTCAATTTTTGTTTTTGTTCCTGCTGTTGTTGCTCTAAATGTTGTCGCTGCTCCTGTTGGTCCAGTTCCAATATTTGTTGCAGTTGTGTTGGTAACGTTTGCTGCTGCATGACAGGCGGTGACTGTCGCACAAGCGGTAAGGTTGGCAACCCCCCAGACATCGACTGCTCTTTAGCGCTGGTCGACACTGACGCCGAATCTGTTTTTTCCAATTCTACTTTTTCAGGCACTTCACGCTGCATTTTAAGAACTTTGTCGGCAGTTTCCGGCATAGAAACCGATGGCGCACTCGAGCTTGCTGTCGGCACTGACGGCGTGGCATCAGCAGCCCTACCCGAATCTATCGATTCTGGTGTTTGTGCTTTCTCCGTTTTCGTTGTTGTTACAGTTGGAACTGTTGTAGTGTCGGCGGCGACGTCTAGGCCATACGGATCGGCGCTATACGCATAGCCAGACTCGGTGACACTCGGTGGCTGTGTAACTGTTTCGCTGGAAGACTGTGTGAGTATTTCTGCTGCCTGCGACTGCGTAACTTTATTCTGCGAGGCTTCCGCCGATTTTGCTTTGGCAGTGAGAGCGGAATGTTGCTCAGAATTGTTTTCGGACTGTTGCGGTTCGTTTAACTTTTCTTTTTCTTTCTTTCTTTTCACAGATTTCTTTCCGTCCAAATCCTTCTCATTTGACTTCGGTTCTTTCTTATTCCTTTCTGGCTGTTTGTCAAGTTGATTTGTAACTTCTGCGCTGCTCTGCTGCACTTCCTCCACATTTGTCCCATTAGTAGACACCGACACGTTTGTGTTCTTCTGCTCGCTGGACTCTTTTGCATTTTGCTCGGATTTCACCGTTTCTGCCTTGGCACTATCTTCATTTGCCCGATTTCCTCCTTCATTCACCACAGCTTTCAATTCTGCACTTTCTTTGTTTGCGGATTCAACTGGCACAGTCTCCTCCACATTTGGTTTCACTTCGCTCTTTTCTTCAAGCTCATCATTCATAATTTGTGAGATGTTATTTGCTTTATCCTGTGCAACCTTTTCTCCACTTGTCATCGCTTCTGCTTTCAGCTCTTCAACTGCGCTCAGCACTTCAACAACAACAGTATTCTCATCTATTTCTTTAAGCAATGTTGACTTTTCCTTCACATCAACATTCGCTTCTGTACCCTGCTCCTTATTTCCTATTTCCTTAAACAACGTCTTCAGTTCTTCTTCATATCCATCATCTTCATCGCCGTCTTCGTCATCATCATCATCATCATCATCATCAGTGACCTCTTCGCCATCGTCATACTTCAAATCCACAGGCGCTTCATCGTTTGGTGCCTTGGGCTCCTCCAACACTGGAATCTCTGTACCATCGACCAATTCTACTGTGCGCTGCACTGGTGAAATCGTCTGGGGTTTTCCTTCGCCCGTCGCTGTATCTTCCGCCGTCACAATCGGCACTTCCTCCGATTTAGCATGAGGCGCTGACAACGGCGCTGTTGTGGTAAGCTCCACATCCGCTTTGGCCTCGGCCACTCCCTCTGAAGCTTTCAACTCTGGCTTCGCTCCCGGCACTTCCACCGGCACAATGTCTTTTAGTTTCTTGTCGCTCACGATGATTTTCGTCTCCTTGATGAACTCCTTGGGCGCATAACCCTCGCGGCCATTGACCTCAATACCCCACAGGCTCTGGTCGCTGCCGGCACTCTTCGACTTGATGCGTATCAGCGAGTTGATTTTAAACGACACCGTACCCTTCTCGCCTGCCGGATAGTTAATTTTGGCCGTGCCCAGCGAAATGATGGCTGCGGAGGGACAGAGAAGTTGATGAGCCACTCGCACCGCCTCAAAGGTCGTTTTGCAGTTACTTACTCTTACAGTTGGGATCAGCACACAGACGCTGGTCGGAGAGGCTCTCCACTTGCATCGCCGAGTGCAGAAAAACGCAGACGCCCCACACGAACACAATGCACAGACCCGTCCTCCTTTTGCCCCACATCTTGCATGCTTTCACCTAAATTCTTTACTAGCTAATTTTCCGTATATAAAACTTTTTATGTATAATTATTTTATGGTTTGATTTGCTGTTGTTGCTTTGTTTTCCAGTCGTTCAGTCGCACACAATTTCGCACTAATTAAATCGACTTGAATTGAATTGGAATTGTGTGAAATTTCTCTGCAATCGCTGTTCGCCACATCATCTGTATCTTTTTGTCACATCTGTCGGCCCCTTTGCCGACTGTCATATCCGCTACATGCCCCAACAATGCACAGTTGCATTCGGTCATACGGTCATAAGGAGTAGTGCCAGTTCAGCCTGGTTTCAGACCACCAAGAAATACCACTTCGGAGTTTTGTTGGAGCTTCAGCAATTCAAAAATTAATAAGAAATCTATTCGTAGCATTTGCTGTTCAGTACTGTCTGCGTGGTCGACAATTGAAAATATTCAAAATTTCATATGGGCCTTGATTTGGCAGCACTGTTTCTTTATCAACGCTGACGTCCAATTCCGATCAGAGTTCGAATTGGAGTGGAGCTCGGGTTGTTGTTGTTTGCTATGTCAGATTGCACCGCCATTGTGCATTGTTACTCAAAGCCGTTCGGACGTTGTTGAACTTAAGCTTTTTACCAGTGACTATCTTTTTACAATAAAAAGCAGCAAGTTCCAGTGGTTTTAACATCACTTTGTTTTCGCAATAATCAGTCAAAAGAAACTCATCGAAAATGGTGAAAACTCGCGTTTACGTCGTTGGTGTGGGCATGACCAAGGTAAGCGCCAGTAAAAGGAGTCTTCAAAGTCTGCTGCATAATCTTCGCTAATCGGTTGACCTTTGTACGCAGTAATGAGCGATAATAATCCCGGGGGGGTTGCCGTCGCTGTGACGCAGAAACCAGCTCTACCATAGTTTCTTGTAAAATGGCGTTTAATGCAATCGTTAGGGATATTAGCAAAACTGCGTAAATTTATGGGGCAATGAAATGTGTTGGGCGTGGTGGCCTCAGGTCCCCAAGTCCAAAGAGTATTCTTCCAAATTAGCATATCATGCGGTGTTTTTCTTTCAGTTCGAGAAGCCAGGACGTCGAGCTGACGTGTGCTACCCGGACATGGCCAAGGAGGCAGTAACCAAGGCTCTACAGGATGCCAAGATCAGCTACAACGAAGTGCAGCAGGCCACTGTCGGTTACGTCTACGGCGACTCGACTAGCGGTCAGCGTGCGCTCTACGAGGTGGGCATGACCGGCATTCCTGTGTACAATGTAAACAACAACTGCTCCACCGGCTCCAGTGCACTCTACCTGGCCAAGCAGATAATCGAGTCCGGCAATGCCGACTGCGTGCTGGCGCTGGGCTTTGAGAAGATGGAGCGCGGCTCGCTATCCGCAAAGGTAAGCAGCACAAGTGAGAGTAAAAATGCTTAGATTGTTTTATTTTCGTCCCTAAATTATGTGACGCTACTTAAGCAAACATATGTTAACATGCATTTATACGCCCACACAGTACTTTGATCGCGCCAATCCCATGGAGCGCCACATCACTGAGATGAGCGAGCTGACTGAGATCGGCAGCGGCCCGATGGCGGCGCAAATTTTTGGCAATGCCGGCAAGGAGCACATGCGCAAGTATGGCAGCAAGCCGGAGCACTTTGGCAAGATTGCCTGGAAGAATCACAAGCACTCCGTAAACAATCCGTAAGTATTTATCCAGCAGCACAGCGTTACACTCTCGCGCAGCTGGCAACCAATCGGCAGGTGGCATAGTCAAAGGTCAATAAAATCCATATATATATAGCGGCTTATCTTATCTTATCAACGCCAACTAGTTTCGCTGTCGTTTGGAGAGTGCTTTTGTACCGATAAGATTGCACGAATAAGCAATCTGTAATCTCTCTTTAAGTGCCGCTTGTCTTCTGTTTTAGCTACTCGCAGTTTCGCGATGAGTACACACTGGAGCAGATTATGCGCTCGCCGCAGGTGGTGGAGGGAGTACTCACCAAGCTGCAGTGCTGTCCCACCTCAGACGGCTCCGGGGCCGCCATACTGGCGTCAGAACAATTTGTGCGTCGTCATGGACTCGAGGCGCAGGCTGTGGAAATTGTGGGCATGGAAATGGCCACCGATCCCGAATCGACGTTCGCTGACAAGAGCCTCATGAAGCTTGCCGGCTACGACATGACGCGTTTGGCGGCACAGCGCCTTTTCGCTAAGACCGGCTACAAGGCGCAGGATGTGAACGTGGTAGAGCTGCACGATTGCTTTTCGGCCAATGAGCTGATCACCTATGAGGCACTCGGCCTGTGCGAGGAGGGAAAGGCGGCTGAATTTATTGACCGTGGCGACAACACGTACGGCGGCAAATACGTGGTGAATCCCAGTGGTGGACTGATATCAAAGGGACATCCCTTGGGTGCTACTGGTCTAGCGCAGTGCTCTGAGCTGTGCTGGCAGCTGCGCGGCCTGGCGGAGAAACGTCAAGTGCCCAACTGCAAACTGGCGCTGCAGCACAATTTGGGATTAGGTGGCGCGGTGGTGGTAGCTCTGTACCGCCTTGGCTTTCCCAATGCAGCGGGCGTGAAGCACAACTTGACCGCAGCGGCCGAAATTGCCAGCAGTCCGGTGGGCTTCAAGGTCACGCCGCTGTTGAAGTTGCTGGAAATTGCCATGCAGGAGGATGAGGATCAGCTTATTGAGAAGGTGCGCGCCGTGTACGGTTTCAAGGTGACAAACGGTCCAAACGGAAAGACTGGCTACTGGGTGATAAATGCGAAAGAGGGCAAAGGCAAAGTCACCTACAATGGCAGCGGTAAGTGGTGGAAGCGTAGAATTACTTCGAATGATGTGAAAAACCTGAATCCTGAAAAACTAAAACGTTTATTGTTTTTATAGACAAATGCGATATCACTTTCATCATCAGTGATGAAGATGTCACCGATCTGATCACTGGCAAGCTGCCACCGCAAAAAGCTTTCTTCCAGGGCAAAATCAAAATTCAAGGCAATATGGGCATGGCAATGAAACTGATGGACCTGCAGCGGTCGGCCCAGGGACGCATCGATACGCTGCGCGCCAAGTTGTAGAGCGTTTTTTGTGGTCGTTATCTCCGTAAAGCTTGCGTTTTTGTTAAATTTTTAACATTCTGTAATTCTTATGTAAATATTAAGGCGAAGGGTTTATAGTACGGTTTGTGGCAATTCGTTTTTCCAGCTACAAAGCGTTGTTTACTTTTCATGAATGCAAATTTTTATATTATTTTTATTGTGATTGTAATAAAACATTTGTAGAAAAACAAAGTTATATTGTATGGTTGTTTACATAAAATAAAAAATGTACAAAAAATTCGTAGACGTCTTTTTGTAAAAAACGGAAATACCTTGTTTACAAAACTTGGAATGTAAAAAACTACAGCGCTATAGCAACACTGGCCTTGTGAAATTGCAGTGATTTGAAGTTTTATACTCACCCATAGACTAATTACAGCTCGCGCAACGGCAAATTTGTGGAAAATACTCTTCAGCCATTCTTCAAAGTAAATCCTAAAGTTAATTTACTTAACATTTACATTATCGGGCTTTGGTCCTACACCTCCAAAATCCGCCGTACCAGTGTCGTATTGCGAGGGCAGCATTCGGACGCGAATTCGCTGGCCCATTCGACTGCCAGCAAGATACATATTTGATGCGCGAAAATACAACACTGCATGCCGTCAACTACGTGACCCGAACGGTGCTCGTTTCACTTATTCGTGGTCAAGTTGGAAGTTGTGTTGATGTAAAGAAAAACGCGTGAAAAAATTAAATGGGGAATGTGGAAATTGCACAAAAGTAGTGAAAAATCATCGCCCAACAGTCGGGGCAATTGTGTGTTGTGAAATTGGCGGAGCGAAAAGCCGCTGAAAAAAGCGGGAGTGAAATTGCGTGCGATTGTTCAGCGGCACGCGAAGAAAAACAATTGAGCAGCAGCAGTGGAAGCGCAGCGCAACGCAGGGCAGCGACGTCAGCGCTGCACCCAAATATTCTCGAAGGAAAATAAATCGAACCAGCAGAGGCAAATAGTGTAAAATAAGAAGGTGAACGCGACGCGGCAACGGGCATTTTGCACAGAGTGCATACGGTTGGAGTGGCGTGGGCTGTTTGGGGGGACGATTTGTGAATTTTGCGCACACGCTGGTGCTCACGTTCACGTTCACGCTGCGTTGTGAATTGGCGCGTACAAGAATTGCGCAGAAAGAAAACGAAAAAGAGGGCAGCGACAGCGGCAGAGGAAGGGCAGTGGCGGTAAATTGATCGATTTTTTTGCGTGCTGTGGGTGGGTGCTGGATTGTTTGGGACAGGGAGTGCAAAGTGCAGCGCAAAGAATTGTGGAGTTGAAGCGGCGAACTGTGGAGCTGAACACTAGCGGCAGAGCGAGCAGCGACGGTGTATCTAATGGCAACGTCGACGCCGCAGTCGCAGTTGTCGGCAGCGCCAGAGAAGGAAGTGAATTCAGCGACGGCGGCGGTAGCATCGCCGCCATCTAAAGCAACAGCGGCTGAGAAGAAAGAGGAGAATGCAGTAAAGGGAAACAAAGCAGTACGTGAATGCAGTGGCGAAAGACAAATGGAAAAAATGCAAGCCGTAGAAGTGATGACGCAAAACAAACTCGAGTCGACGGCAACGATTACTCCGACAGATATGGTGGAAATGGCGAGCGTATTGCGGCCGCCGATGCAAGTGCCGCTGCCCATGAATGGGCAGGCGGCCGTGGGTGAGGGCGTGCCGCCCAAAATTCTGGAGAAGTCAGTCAGTGAGGACGGCGAGAAGTCGCGGCCGTTGGAGAATAATAAAAGCCCAGCTGGGAATAACAAAAGTGGTGCCGTTGAAACGGCGAGCGCTACATCAACCTTGCTGTCTGCTCCAGCGACTGGGGACAATGAGGCGCGTAGCCGCAGCGAGAAAGGTAAGTCGGCAGGGGTTTTGATATATACCGAGGCACTAAATGATTGTTCTTTTACAGATAAGAACCACAAGAAGAAAAAGAAGGAGAAGGATCGCGAGCGTACACGCGAACGCGATCGCGATGATGATAAAAACAGGGATAAAAAAAGCTCGCGAGAGCGTGACGCAACGAAGGACCGTGGCAAGGAGCATAGCTCCCAGCGGAGCAGTGGCGGTAGCAGCAGCAGCAGCAAGGACAAGAAGGACAACAGTAAGCACGAAAAGCCCAAATCGAGCTCAACGGCATCCGCATCTGCAACCACATCACCGCGCAGCGAGCATCCGAAGCGACTGTCTGGCGACCGCGAAAAGGAAAAGGTAAATATAATCGCGGATTGGATTACATGTGTGGCTATCCACTAAACTCTAAACTCTACTCGCAGCACAACTCGTCGTCCTCCGCAAATTCCTCATCGAACCACCGGCGGCGCAGTTCAGACAGTAGCCGCGGCAGCCACTCCAGCTCCACTAAGTCCACCAGCAAATCTGGGGTAACAGCAGCGAAGGACGCATTGCCACCTAATAAAAGCGATGGCGAGGGGCCGCTGCCGCCACAGCTGCTTCCAGTTCAAAGGCCGAATGGCAGTATTCTCGTGGACGATGTGAAAGTGTTGCCCGGTTTTGTGCCAGCGATAAAGCAGGAGCTCATTGAAACGGTCGAAAAGGACAACAAAAAGGTTGGCGTTGAGCAGGTGCCGCAGATGCCAAAGTTGTTGAATGGCGTGGGTGGCAGCGATAAAGAACTCGTTGACGTCGCTGTTAAACTCGAACCAAATGTGATAGAGTTGGGCGGACCGAATCCTGTCCCAAAGTCTCGCGCAGAAGTCACAAGGCAGCTGGACTTTAACGCAGCTGCCGGCGTGCAGCTCAAGGAGCCTAAAGCAGAGGCACCCAGCAACAATCGTGTAATCTCATCCTCCTCCACCAGCAATTCGAAATCTCTTCTGACCAATAACCACCATTCCTCGGCGCCCAATTCGAGTTCGAACGCGCGCAAATCATCTTCCTCCTCATCGGGAAGCAATCATCATCGCAAGCCCACATCCTCGTCCTCCTCAGCCACCAAACACTCCTCATCGTCGTCAACCGGACGTGAACGCGACTGTTCCAAGTGTTACAAACGCTCGAAGATACGCCGCGCCAGCGTCGGCACACAGTATGTGCAGAGCACGACTTACGACGCCAGCACACCGAAACGACGGCTTGATCGGCCGCCGCCTGGGCTAGAGCACCTGAAATACGGACGACTATTCGAGGTGGAAGTACACCCAAACGGTGGTGCCTCTGTGGTGCACATGTACCAAGACGAACTGGACGCGCTGTCGCCCGCCGAGATGGAGGAACTGGTGGAAGAGTTCTTTAGCGTGTGTTTTGCCGAGGATGACAACGGCTACGCACTGCACGTCATGGGCATTGTGCACGACGCGGCGCGCTACATTCCAGATTTGCTGGAGCACATGGCCGATAACTACTCTACACTGACGGTGAAGGCGGGTGTGCTCGGACGCAGCTCGGACATCGAGACGTGCACAATGGCGCAGTACAATGAGCAGGTAAGCCAAGCAATGGCGTGCTTGCAAATTCAGCTGACACAAATGTGGCGTATTTATGTTTGTAGGTGGTGCGGAACTACTCGCAGGGCACCTTTCGCTACGGACCGCTGCACCAAATCAGTCTGGTAGGCAAGGTGCACGAGGAAGTTGGCGGTTACTTTCCGGATCTGCTGGGACGCATCGAAGCGAATCCGTTCCTGAGAAAAGTATGAAGCAACACAACTTAATTTGACTATTAATTGAAATGATTTTCTGCAGACCATGCCATGGGGTCCATATTCGATCTTGCAAACGGATCCGCGGCTGTCTAACGATGGACCCATACTGTGGATTCGCGCCGGTGAGCAGCTGGTGCCCACAGCGGAATTAAATAACAAAACGCCCATGAAGCGGCAAAGGTATGAGCTGTTTCGTTTTTGACACGTTCCAAGAATTGAATTATTTGGTAATCTCTGCTTTGCTGTAATTTTTAGGACGCGTATAAATGAGCTGCGCAACCTGCAGTATCTGCCGCGTCTGTCGGAAGCCAGGGAAACTATGATTGAGGATCGCACGAAGGCACACGCTGATCACGTGGGCGTGGGGCATGAACGTAACACCACCGCGGCCGTAGGTACGTACAGAAATAAGAAATCTGCTGAAACAAAAATGTACCTTAAAAATTAGGAATGGCATTCCGTCGATTGGAGATATGTCATGTTGTAAACTCACATAATGAACAAAACAATGTTGGTCTTTTCCTTAGGTATCCTGAAAGCCGTGCACTGTGGCCAGCCGAATGCACAGAACCGCATCACCAAGGACGTGGTAGCTTTCGCCGCGCAGGACTTTAACTATCTCGTGGAAATGCTGCAGCTGGACCTGCACGAGCCGCCCATCTCGCAGTGTGTGCAATGGATTGAGGACGCAAAGTTGAACCAATTGCGGCGCGAGGGTATACGCTACACGCGGATCCAACTTTACGACAATGACATTTACTTTTTGCCGCGCAACATCATTCACCAGTTCAGAACGGTGACGGCGGTCACGAGCGTTGGTAAGCCTCCAAGCAACCACTCACCCAACGCAGAAAAAGAAGATTATCAACGTGCTATTGATTTTTGCAGCTTGGCATGTGCGTCTGCGACAGTATTATCCCGGCCAGGAAGTCATCAATGAGAAGAACAATCCCGTGCTGGCCGAGCCGCCGCACTACAAGGAGAAGCAGACTATTCTGCCGCATCCGGTTTCGCACGAAGAGGGCAAGAATCGTACGCCGTGCAAGCGCTCGCACGACGGCAAGGCGAAGAAATCAGAGGTCAAGAAGCTAGCCGACCTGGAGCGACGGTCCAGCGAAAGTGGCACCGAAGATTCGAGGGACGGCCTGGAAGGCAGCAGTGCGCAAGCCACTGGCAAGCGCAAGTACGTACGTGATGACGCCAAGATCGACATGCGCAAAATGGTGCTGGAGCACAACCTACACAATAAGTCATCAGCATCACCGGCTGATGCAAACAACATCCCAGTGGAGACGGGCAACAGTAGCAGTAGCCCGTCTGAGGCTGGCATCGGTGACAAGACCGCTAAGAAGCGAAAAGAAAGCAAAGACGCAGTGCATGTGCCGGAGCACGCACGCAGTAGCGCCGTGCAAGAAGTGGAATTGCCGACTGCTGTTGCAAATCAGCCGTTGGTCATTAAGGTTGCAAGCGTGCAAAAGCTGGCAGCCGCAGAAGCAAATAGCAGCACTGCAACCAATGTCGCTAATGCGCAGACAGTGAACAAGTTCGCAACGGAAATGGACACAGCGACGGTGTCCGTAGCGCAAAAGATTCCCAAACTGCCGGAGCCGACAGTGCCTACGACGCCCTTGCCACTTGTGCCTCAAACGCCTTTCACACATCGCGAAGCCTACGTGAACAGCCTTAACCAGAAGGAGCCCGAAATCAAAATCCAAGTACAAATTGTGTCCGATGAGCCCGCATCGTCGCAAACCCTGCCACCGCCGCCCATGCCGCCAGCCGCAACCACAGCGCGCTCAGTAATGTACGCAGCGGTCGCCTCCCACCTGTCACTAGCAGCCAACAACCTTGCCGTCTTACCTGCGGTCGATTCGCCGCTTTGCCAGCCACAGCTGGTGGTCGACCACGAGGAGGAGGTTACCGTGTCGGAGCACATTGAACTGACTGCTGTAGGCAGTGGTGCGGCGCCACCACTTCCACCCTTGCCGCCGGCACAGCCGCCATTGCCGCCGCCCGTCTTGCCGGTGGTGGTGGCGCAAATCCCCACGCTGTATGCCACATCCGTCACTCCCACCGTGTCGCCCGCCCCAGTCGTGCAGTCGCACACACCAATTCATCACAACAACAACGCCAGTACGCATCTGCGCGCGCCGCTGCCCACTGTGCCGGCAGCATCCAAGCCGCACAAGTTCATGCATGCCAAGGTGCACGCGAACGTGAACAAGGGTGCAGCTTCGGCGACAGCGCAGTCGCGCTCGGTGGATCTGCTCAGCTCCATAATGGCCAGCATGGATAGCAGCAACAACACGATGGGCACGACTGCAGCGTCCGCACAGCGAAACGTGGCTAGCAATGCGTCCGGCACGTCGTCCTACTCCTCGTCATCGTCGTCACGCTGAAGGGCCACAGTGCATGGACGTGCACGCCACCACACCGGACCACAGTAACCGCACAGCACAAGTGAAAGTTCTCACGAGGGAAACAAAATCGAGTAATCAAAACTACAAACTCCAATGTTGCAGTTCTGCATAGATGAAACATATTTGTACATAGTTTTATATACAATATTTAGCGTATATTTATGAGTAGCCTCTTAGCAGTTGTAAGTCGGTAGTTTTCCTTAATTTATTTGCGACGACTAGAGTTTTATTATGAACACTGCATATTTATACCTACCCACATAGAACTTATTCTGTGCACACGTACACACATAAACATAAACACGACACACACAACTATAAATCACCACAAACACACAGCTGCATACTTGCTGCACTCAACACCGCGACCCACATTGTGCGCCGCAACATTTTAATATGCAAATTAGAAAACAAAATGCAACAACTCTTCCCACTGGGCCGTACGCCTTGACGTGTATTCGTGCCGGGGATGTTTTATTTGAGAATTGATCTGCACTGGGCGCCAGTGCGCCGCAATGGAGTAATTGAACCTTTTTTAGATTGTGTAAAGTCGACAAGAACATTCAGATGTGTAAAGTTGTATATGTATTTGATTTTAATTTGTTATTAAGCACATGTAATGGTGGCCGGAGCGCTGGCTGCCGCAAGCTCGTATCGTTTACATGTATTGTGCGTATGTAGCAGAAACTCTCTGTTATGGATTCTCTGTTATGTACTTATCTACATATGCAGAAATATAAATAAATATATAAAATTAACATAGTATTTGAAGAAAATGTAAAAACAACGAAGTTATTATTTGGACTGAAACAGGCCGACATTTCTGTCGGCGGATAGAAATTGCGATTTAACAAAAATCACGAAAGGGATCGATTTTTAGAGTTTTAGTAAATAGTGCAGAAATCCGAAGACTCCAACTGCCTTCATAGCAGCGTTATGCCACACTGTGGCGGCACTCACGTTAAAAATTCGACATTCAATGCCTTCATAGCAGCTTCATTTTTATCTACCACCAAATTGTTTTTGTTTTTAAAAGACATTTTCGTGTTTAATTTAATAATAGTGGAATATATATTAATAAGCAAACGAAGGTTACTACAGAATGTGGCATAAGTTGCACGTGGAGTATGGTAAGCCATGTTTGGTTCATTTGGAATAGCAATTAGGGTCCACGTTCGGCGTAGCATCATTCAAGATGTTCATGCAGCTTTTGTTAGCGATTTTCTAAAGCACTTTGGGAAATCACACTGTTGTTGGCGGAGCAGCAACGACTGTGGCTGTCTGTGTCAGCACTGGGTCTGTTGCAGTTGTTTTTGCTGTTTCGGCCTGTGCCGCTAACTCGTCCGTTGCGGACGGCGCTGGTGAGGCAGTCGACGAACCGGACTCGGGCACTTCTGGCACATTCTCCATGGTCGCCACTGCACCCTCAAAGGACACTCTCTTTTCGAAACTCAACTTGCGCGGCACAGTGGGTGTGGCGGCGGCGCTGTCCTCATTCGAAGAAGTGCTGATCTTCCGCCCGGCCGCCGAAAAGTTAACCACACCTTCGGCGGCGAGTATGCTGGCGCTGGAA
Source organism: Melieria picta (assembly GCA_964056695.1). Taxonomy (NCBI): domain Eukaryota; kingdom Metazoa; phylum Arthropoda; class Insecta; order Diptera; family Ulidiidae; genus Melieria; species Melieria picta. The sequence continues at coordinate 127,304,419 of OZ057399.1, read as the reverse complement.
AGCAAAATTGAGATCTGCTCTGCTGTCGGGCAGCCGGTGATGATCATGTCGTCCTTGTTGTAGCCGTTTGTAGTTAGCAGCTGTTCTAGCTTTACAAACGACTGAATTATGTTGTTCTGCAATTGTGAACGGTTAAGAGTTTGTCGAGTTTCCAGGCGTATTACTCAAACTTACGCGTATAGGCCGAAAAATGATGAACTCGGTGTCGCGATTGCTAAGGTAAAGCTGCATGGAGCGCTGCAGCCCGCCCAGTTTGCCTTTGATCAGCCGTTGTGTCTCTTGGATGACGCTGCTGATCTGCTGAGGACTGGCCCAGGCACTTTGGCGCAGCGCATAATTGATCTTGGCCGTTGTGATGCTCTTGTCGCCTGCTGCCTTCGAGTCGCTCGCTTGCAGCAATGCCTGTGCCTTGTCCAGAAATGCCGTAATAGGGCCCACCAGCAGATGCACGGCGTCCTTAATGAATTGCTCACATACGGTTTTCAGCTGACGGTCGACCTCTTTGCGCGAGTCCAGCAGGTGCTCCTTGATCTGCGGTGTTCCTTCGAGCAGGAACTCCAACAGCGCGTTGTTGCTGCCCATCGAGAAGAGCTGCTTTCGCTTGTGCAGCAGACCGAATGCGGCGGTCTTTACTTTGCTAAAGTCCAGCGAAGTCTCCTTGATGGTGAAGTCCACGCGAAATGGCGCAATCTGTTCTCGCAATATGAGCAAATGCTTGATTTCGAAAAGCTCGCCGTCGATGGGTGTCTGCAAGGAACGGAACGGGATGAAGCATTTGACTTTAACTGAAGTGTGGTTATTGGCACCTTTGCTGCAGATATTTTGGTCGCTGCTGCAGACACGCTCTGTATGCAGAGTTTGAGCGCTTCCTGGGAGAGACCTTGAAATATGGGACGATCCACGCAGCGATAGAGGCGCGACAGACAGACCAGTGTGCGGCGCACCGTTGGATACCACATGCCGTGCATGTCCGCAGGTGAGGAATCTGTGCACAAAGAGAGAGAAGGCAAGTGTTGGAGAATCAGTTGTCAGTTGCATATTTGGTTGGAAAAACTCACTCATTTGTCGCGTTCGGTAGGCAGTGTCAACGCTCTCGGTTTCCATAGCGCTAGAGATGCTGGAATTTAGCGATGAACGCGAGTCGTACCGGCGCATATTTTGCGGCTCTTGCAGAGACAATGCGATGCTCTGTGTAAATTTGTGAAATTTAGGCTATGAACTGAAGAATCGGGGTATGGTAGTTGGTTGCGTCTTACCTCCATCATTTCCAACTTGTCAGGGTAGGCAAGATCGCCAGCTGATGGATTATAGTGCAAAATGTCCGACTGCAAGTAGAGATGGGCGCGGAACACTAGACGCTCCTGCACATCTTGCAGCAGCTGGTTGGCCGTGTTGGCAAAGGCTTCCAACGCCTCAGCTGTAACCAAACCACAATAACTAACATAAGCACTAAAGAGGACTAAAAGAAAATTCTACAATATCCTACGATTTTGTTGCACGTGTTCTTCCAACATTTCAATGCGCAAAATCGAGCAAATTTCCGCCAGCGTTTCCAAGTGATTTATGTGTATGATAAAGGGACGCATGGCATCGTATAGAATGGTGCACAGGCCCTCCAAGTAGGTACTGATGAAATTAGTCGATTAGCTTATAGAGAGTTTAGGCAAGAAAACTATATTCGGCACTCACGTCAACTGCTCACTGGCCGCCGTGAAGAACTGAAAGAAAAGCCGCTGTTCGTCCTGGCACACGTGCACCATGAACGCACAAGCGCTGCGCGTCAGTGCGCAATGGTCCCCCTTGTGCGTGGCACGAAGATCGTGTATGGCCTTGTTCACTGCCGGCGACATGATGGTCGCCCGCTCCGTAAGATAGGTCTGATGCATCTCGCCCAGAAGCTGCTCGTACTCAGCGCTGTGCTGCAGCCGCGACTCAACCAACTGCGCCACTCGTTTGATCTTCACCGCCGCTGTCTGGTATTTGCCATAATAAAGTGCAAAGGCCGCATCCGAGCTGCCCGACTTACTGTGTCCCAACACATTTGGTTGCGATGGCACTGTCGCCGACTGCTTGGGTTGCAGCGTGGCCGCGGTGGCCTGTGTCATGACGCTGGTCGTGTAGTTCTTAATCAGTGTGATAGCTCTGGCCAAGCAGTGCTTGTATTTGACGACGAAGGTAGCGGCATCTTTGAATTTCGGCTGCAATAACATGAAAATGATCAAAATGCTTGGATGATGCAGCAGTATCAGTGTCGGTCTTACATTGCTTTGCAGGTACTCCAGGCATTCGTCGATGCGGTTGAGGCATTCGCGAAACGCTTCACTCGACACCGATAGCGTGGGACTCTGCAGACGTTGATGCAGCAGTTCCACTTGGCTGAAGTAGTGCAGCCGGCGTTGTATTTCGTCGCCCAGCAGCTGCAGACGCTGCTGCTCCTCGATCAGCTGCTCGCTGGCCGTGTTCAGGGCGCTGGTCTTCTGCGAGACCATGTCGTACTCGCCGCTCAGTGAGTGCAACTGCTGCATGGCCGCCTCCAGCTGATCCAGCATATGTCCACACTCGCCGCTGCGCAGTTCCAACTGCTGTAGGTATCGATAGTAGGCTGCATCCGCATGCTGGTGTATCTCGGCGTGAACTCGATCATACCACAGCAGAAAGTCGCCAGTGTTGTCAATGCCCGGCGCTGGCAACGACTGCAGCTCTTGAGCAGAGGCGCTGACCAGCACGCCATATGAGGGCTGCTGTCCCTGTGCAGCGCCGTTGTTAGTTGTAATATGCGTGCCGGAAGTGGACTCTGTTGCGTTCTACAAGAAACGGATGCAGATGAGAAGCGATACGTTCAGCTACGTCGCACCTACATACCTCAGCAGCCGCGTCGCTCCACTCGCTGCTCAGCACATCCAAGTACTCCAGTTGCTGGACGTTTAGTGGGGCCAGTGCGTCGGCTCTGGCCTCCCATTGCAGCAGGCGCGCTCGCACTTTGCGCAAGTTCTCGTTTTCACTTTGCACCGTGGCAACGTCATCCATTTCTGCTCGATTCCCGTGTTTACTCGACGTATGCGGCCATCCAGCTGAAATTCTAATTGGCAAAACGAAGACACGAACAGGGTGACCATTGCTGCTGGTTGTTGCATATAGTTACAGCAGGTTTGAAATGCTGCTCAGATTCTGTTACCAATGATGTACGATACATGCTTCTTTTACAACAGATTTCCACAAAGCCTTACCTATGGAACGAATAATCTGGCCGGTTTAGTGCAAATACAAAGGTTACTATGCAATTTTGAAAACAATTTAATCCCATGAAAAGTGGAGTAACTGAAGACTGTTGATTGCAACCCAGTGTGTTAGTTATTCTCAGTGCAACTCAGCATCTGAAGTCCATCGTAATTGCTGTCCATTGGATTCGACTCCAGTTTTCTTCCTAATCCAATTTTCCGCACTCCATGGCACCGCAGCCGGTTGTGACGGGCCTGTCGCCGAAGGAAGGCCCGCCAGGTACTCGCGTCATCATACGAGGCGAATTCTTGGGCACACGCGCCACCGATCTCGTAGGTCTGTCTACCATACCCAACAAATGGAAAAAAGTGCACTGACGCTCAAATTGACGCCCAATTTTTTACAGGGCTGAAAATCTGCGGTTCTGACTGTCTGCTGTCGGCCGAATGGAAGTCACCCAACAAGATCATTGCACGCACCGGGCCGGCCAAAGGCAAGGGCGACATTATTGTGACGACGATAAGCGGTGGGGAGGGCACTTCGACAGTGCAATTCCGCGCCTACCATGAGACGATAGGACCGCTGAAGGAGTCTGCCGTTTGGATTGAGGAGTCGCCATCGCAGAACTTTGCGTGGGGTCGCCGCACACTGGCGCAGTCGGTGCTAACGCAGGAGGACCCGCTGGGTTTGTCAATCGAAGGCAATGAGCAGAAGATACCGGAAGACTTGCGTGATCTCTTTCCCGATGCGAGTGGCGATTTGTCGCAGGAAAACTTTTCGCCAGCATGGTTTTTGCTGGAAAACCACTTGGCCACCTCGTTTGAGGACTTGAAAGCGGGCTTGGCTTATTTGAAGCGCAAGGTGGAGAGCCAGAAAGAGGGGCAGTTGTCGTTTCTCAAGTCGAATGCAGGCTCTGTGATTGATCAGCTGGATACGCTGATGAATATACGTGACAAGTTGCAGGAAGACACGCGTCTGTATGGCAGCGAGCCGCTGAATGTGCTGGAGCAGTCCATCGAAAGTGAGTGGGCAACGAATGGCGATGTTTGTATGCTACACGAGTTGTTCTTTAGGTTCGATGAGTGAGTCGCAGAACATCTTCACGGATGTGCTGCTGCGCAAAGAGAAGGCGGACTCGACACGCTCTGTGCTGTTTGCACTGTCGCGGCACAAGTTTCTATTTTGCTTACCCAACTCGGTGGAACGGCGCGCACAGGCCGGCGAATACGACATTGTGGTGAATGATTATGCGCGGGCCAAAAATCTGTTTGGCAAAACGGAAATACCGGTAATCGCTGTGCGCGGGTTGATTGGTGTGCGTTGCTTGACGTCGTTTTCCTTTGCAGATTTTCCGCAAAGTACTGGAGGAGGTAGATCAACGTATACTGCACATACGCAAACAACTGCACGAGAAAGTGGTCAAAATGCCGCAAAGTGTGGAGCAACAGAAGAAACTCATCAAGGCTTTGACCAGCTTGGAGGTTACACTAACCAGTAGTTTGAACTTGCTTTAAGCTTAACCTAAATCATTTCACGTCTTGGCGTGTAGGTGCAGCAAAGCGGCACCGCAATTGGCGACAGATTGCGCAATATAGATCCCGCCTGGGATGCCATTGAGGCACGTGCGAAATACCTGGAGGCCACATTCAAGCAGACGTTCGAGCAATACACGGGAAAGGACGCCACCGGACAGGAGAGTATGTCAGCATCGATTGGTCTCCTTTGTCTTTCTCACATCTCTTTGTTGTTCAAATGTTTTCCGCAGAGTCCAAGAGTCGCGACAATACCAATCAGCCACCGAGTCGTGTGTTGTTCTGTGAGGAAATTTGCGATATTGCCGCTTCGCAACTGCCCGACTTGTGGCGTTTGGGTCAGCTGTACTTTACAGGCGAACTGCGTGGCACGCACGATCCCAAGCCGGGCGATTTTAAGGTGAGTTTTTGATGTTTACTCACGAGGACATTTCAATTCAATTGCTTTCATCGCAGCGCATGATTCTCAACGCCATCGAAAAGTTTTGCGTTTACCTGCGCATCGCCGTGCTCATTGCCTCCGATTTGCGCACGTTGCGTCAGATCACCGGATTGTCGTGGCCCATAGGCTCCTCGTCGGCAACGCATCAATTTCTGCCCTGGATATCGCAGTGCTTGCGCTATACGCGCATCACCTACGCCACACTGATACATCTAGATCTGCCATCGGAGGCGCTGGACATTATACAGAAATTAATCGATGAAATTCGGCTGTTTTGCTATTCGATAACCTTCAAGCGCGCCACTGATCGCTGCAAGAAGCTGGGTGAACAAGAAACTTGGGACATGAGTGTGGAGGATTTCCCGGGCGCCACAATGTTGCCGGCCATTCTGCAACAGTTGCTCGTTGAAACACTTGATGAGGTGCAGGCTTCGTGCATGAATCCGGAAATAAGGTGGGCATTTACGCCCCCTTGACACATGTGCAAGTAACATTTGAGTCCGTTTTCTATTCGCCTTAGGGAGGGCAATCTGCTAGAGCCGCAGTCAGACGGACAGCGTGAAGTTTCGCAGCGCTTGCTGGAGTTCCTGTCTACATTCTGCGGTGTTATCGAGGAGTTGGCCTTTCAGTCACATGACGAGGAGACGCCGACGCACAACGTTTCGCAGCTGATTGGCTATCCAAATGTTCAACACGCCGATCCGTCATCTGGCCGCTTTTGGAGTTCAAGCGCCATTACCTGGGAGCAGCGCATGCTGTGCTGTCTGGCCAACTGCGCCTACTGCAACAAAAGCTTCTTTCCACATGTGGGAGAAATATTTGTCAAGTACGTGCCGTATGCATAACAATTCGAAAAACTATACGATTGACTAACTTGTTGGTTGTAGATATGGCTACCCGCTGCCCACTTTGGCCATTGAAACGTCCCGCTACTCGGTCAATCAACTCTTTACTAATCTGCTGGAGGCCTACGTAGAGCACAAGGGCGATCCACTGGTGGGCACTATCGAACCCTCTATGTATTTGGGTCGCTTCCAGTGGGACAACGAAATGGAGATTGGCAAACTTCGTCCGTATGCGCACGAGTGCTGCGACAATTTGGTGGGCGTGTACTCAGAAATTTACACCATATCGCCGGCACTGCTGCGTCCCATTCTGGAACCCATTGTATTGACCGTGTCCGAAGAGTTGGCGCGACTAATGAGCTGCGTGCAAGAGTTCAGCTACACGGGCGCCATACAGGCCAATGTGGACATACGTGTGATACGCGATGCGTTAAAGTTCTACTCGAATGAGACTGGAAAGTAAGTGTTTGTGCATAAAATTAGCTAAAAGTTTTCAATACATCTGGTTTTTTTTCTGTGCTTGCAGAAATTATTTTCTTGAAGCCTTGGAGGCTATAAAGCCACCGCTCAATGCGGAACAGCTACGCAAGGCGGATGATATACTCGATCATGTGAAGAGCTGCATGAAATTGCAGCTAATGTGCTTCGCCGTAAAGGACCCATAAATGCTAAAGCAGCTTTGAGTTCGATAACTAAGCACAAGTTCAACATTCTCCACTAAATTAATTTCCTAAAGTATTTGGCGCTTTATTAGTACTCGTATTTTATATATATTTATGTATTGGTATATAAATGCATTAATGCCTTATTATCGTGTGCGCAATTGTAAAAATACACATAAATGTCTAAAACAACCCCATTGTCTGCATTCATATTTTAAAGTCGAACGCAAAGTCTTCGCCTAAAGCCTGGAACTTTTCAAGGTTATCTTTAATGGCCTTCTCCACGTCGATGCTATTGAATTTCTCCTGAATGCGCATCTTTATGGGATTCTCCAACGTGTCCATTATCTGGTAGCGCAGCAAATTCGGCAGCACATTCACCACAAACTCCATGATGTAGTCCAACGTGCCGGCGCCATCACAGCGCACTTGAATGTTGCCCAAGTCGATTTGCAAATCATTGATGCGCGGCCGCTTGCGCGTGTCCAGCGCCTGGCTGACGTTGATCGTGACACGTATATGCTGCACGGTGAAGCGCACATGACCCACGCGCGACATCAGCCCACAGCCGACCTCCCACTGGCCCGCGCCGGCGATCTGCTGTGTGGCGATATGAAAACGCAGCGCGGCCGTATTGTTCTCCATGCCCACCGCCATGTGGCCCACGCGATAGAAGCTCGAGATGCCCGTAATCCAGGTGTTGGCCAGCTGCACACTGAAGACGCCCACGGTGCGATTGTAGTCGGGCATGCGCAACGGATCGTAGCCCATGGCACGCACCTTCTTGCGGCCCTCGGCAATGGCCATGTCTAGCGGCGTTATGGAGTTGGGCAGCCGGCGATCGCCCATCAGTTTCTCTATGTTGCTGTTGATCTCAGCGCGCAACTTCTTGTCTGCCTCCTGCAGCATGAACGGCTTCATTGCGTCAAAGACGAGCGTAGGCGCCGAATTGACAATGCCCTGAAAGAAATTGCCCATGAAGCCGAGGTTCTCGAAATCCATGGCCATGTCGGCGAAGGTCGGCGAAATTTTGATGTGCTCGGTGGTGAGGTGGCCGTCGCGTTTCACGGCCAACACGGCAGTGCCCTGGATGTGCAGCTTTTTTAGGATCACGGTGAAAGGACCGTTGGCCTTTGTCAGGAACGAGCTCAGCGTGTACATGCCCTTGACGACCATTTCGTCCAGTTGTATGCCGGCGTCGACCTGCAGGCCATAAATTCGAAAATAAGTTTAAGCTCTTAAATTTGCTCTTTCTACTAAGATGGCACTGAGCGATGATAAGTGAAGAGTAAAGCCGCACTTGGCAGTGCTGAGACCAGTTCTAATCTTATCTGCGCGCTGCTGTAAGCGGAATTTTAGCATCAAATGCTCGTCTTATCAGCAAATCGCGTAAGTCATTCGTTCAGACATTGGCTTGCAAATAATATTTGCCAATTTTGAGACAGCCAACTTGTCTGCGACATACCTGCATTGCCTTCAAGTCCGCATTAATGCTGGATATGCGAAACTTGGATAGTCCGTGCGCCTTCACTTTCATCATGTTCAGGTTGCCCATGCCCAGACTTTTCCGAATATCGGGCACATCCATGGGGTCGGGTATAGGGACGCCCGGGAAGCCAATGGGATCCGGCTGTTTGTAGTGCTCGATGACGGCGAACAGTTGTGCGGCCAGGCGATTCTCGCTGACGCGCGCATTGTGCTCGTCTATGGCATTGGACAGGGGCTCGCTGTCGGGTTCGTCCACTGCAAGGAAATCACATTAGCAGGTAAAATGAAATTGAATTACAGATTCACACTGTTTACCATTATCCTGTTGTGCCCTTGCGGCGGCTGCTAAACTCAGTACGCACAGCGCGAGCAGCAGCCAAGAATTCGTGCGTGTTTTCAACATTTTCGCCGTATTTGTACACACACAGCACAACGCCTTATCAACTTAATAATGGAACACAATTGAAGAAATTTACCACCAGCGCCGTGTCAGTGTACACAACGAAACGTTCGGCCCGAGCAGCAGTACACAAATGAGCTGCGCCTGTGCCTCTTCGGCGCAGGCCAATTGATTTCGGAAGCGCGCTTCGTTGTATTAGAGAGTTGAAGCTGGAGGCGAGATCAAACAGATAACACGCGTACAAGAGAAATTGAAGCCGAGTTCAATGCACAGTGGCGTCACGGCAGCGCACTGTCGTTCAAATATTCAGAGCGGACTTTCGAGCGAAGTGTTCATTCAAATAGCTTTCGTTTCATTCAAATAATTTATTACGATGATTACGCAGTTCGAAATTCAACTTAAAACTTAGTGCTACGACCTAAATATATACCAAGAATTTTTTATGTACTTGCACTACGCTACTCTATTCATACATTCATATTTTATATGCGTTTGTTTACTATTAAACTGCTTTAAATCTTAAAACTTTGTAAATATAATTTTTATATGCACTCGCGTGTAACTTAGGTGAAATTTACAAACATGTCAATGGTGGTTTAGCTGGACTGTTGCGCCAGTTGGCTGTGCACACACACAAATCTTAACGTATAAACATCTGAGGACAAGGCATTTACTTTTACGGATATTTTTAATTGCATCCACTTCACCCGCTAATCTGGTTCACTTAAAGCAAATTATTCAATTTTCCAACACTACTTAGACGACTAAATTACATTACATATTCAATAAAATTGCAATAGACTTCTCTTCGTGGATATTTACAGCAAAATAAATACTACGAACGTAGGCAAAGTCGCGGAAAGTTGAGTATATCTTAAGTGCTAAGATTAGCAAAGGTTTCGCACGCACTCTCACCGCCAGTGCGCGCTGATCCCAAAACCGAAAAGTCTGCCGACAGTTATTTGTCTATGAAAATTTCTAACAACGTCAATAATCACGTATTGATGGGCGCGCTGCAGCCAACAACAATAACTTGCGGCGCAGGCATTTAAGTAGTCATTTAAGAATCAAAGTTACCAGGCACATCCTCTTTTCTGCCGTTTTAGCAGCAGACAGACGCTTGATCGATTTACAATAAATAAACAGAAATTTCTACAACTGATGACGTTCTGCATGCTGCATTCACACATCGCTCGCCTCGATCACTTCGACCATGGCGGGCGCCAAGTGTGCGCCGCCCATTGAAATGCTCATGTCGCCACCACCGGCGGTGCTGCCACTGCCACTGCTGCTGTTGCCACTCCCGCTGCTCAGCGACAGCGGCGATGCCTGTGCCGGTGGCACGGCCACAATGCGTGTGGGCGCACTGGATATGGGCAGCATGTGCGCGTGGTTGAGGAAGTCGTCCGACTCCGAGTCGGAGAACATGTCCGGCGTGAAAGTGTTCGGCGAGGTCACAATGATGGGCGAAAGCGTGATCGTGGTGCTGGTCAGTGGCATCGTCTGCGTTTGCGTATTTGACGATGACGGCGCACGCATTGTCATGATGTTGTGCGTCTTGATTTGCTGCTGCTGTTGCTGCAGCTGCCGCTGGTGGTGCTGCTGCTGTTGTTGCTGCTGCAGCTGCAGTGATATGGAGGTAGTGGTGCTGCTGCTGCTCCCGCTGGCAATGCGCTGCAGGTGGTGTAACTGCGTTTGTTGCTTTTGTAATTGTTGCTGCTGGTGTTGTCGTTGGTGATGTTGCTGCTGCTGAAGCAATATTTGCGGCAATGTGTTCGTGCTGGTGGCGGTGGTTGTTACTGGCGCTGCCGTAGACACGGACAACATGTTCACTGTGGTCACGTGGCCGCTGTTGTGATGGCTGCTACTGCTGGCAGCTGTCACGTTTGCTGACAACTGCGATATACCATGTATCCGCTGCATGCCTGCTGAATGCTGGCTGTGTGAGCCCGTCGTGAAGACGTTGACAACTGAAATTGCAGCAAAGTTAAGCGATTTAGCAGGTGCGATGGCAGCGGGATGTCGTTCTTGCCTACCTTGGTACTTGCCCTCGGCGTTTTGAATGAGCACCGACTCACGCTGCAGACTTTCCAGCGGTTGTTGTTGGAGTTGCTGCGGCTGCTGCTGTGCTACTTGCTGCAGATTGATGAATGGTATAAGTGTGGCCGTATTCGAAGCCGTCGAAGTGGTCGGCGTCAGATTGAGCTGCGACACCACTGACGATGGCTGCGGGTCCGCACTGTATGCTGAAACCGTCGTTGTTGACTGTTGCGCTGGCGAGGAGGTGCGCATGGTGGCTGTGGTCGCTACTGGCAGCTCGCTTGGGCTGAGGCTGGCACTTTCGTCAGCCATCTGGATCTCGTAGCAGGCCAGCTCCGGTATGACGGGGCGCACCTTGCCGCCGTCGGGCCGGTGTGGGTTGCGGCAACCGCGGCACTTGCAGCCAATGCAGGACTTGGACTCGACGTAGCAAGGACAGCGCTGTCCACAGCAGGTCAGCTTGCCGGGAGTCGGTGTGGCGTTGCCGCAGCGGCAGCCTCGTCGCTTGGGATTGAGCTTGGCGGCATTGGCGGCTGCTGTGTTGGCAGGCACTTGCTGGCGAAATGTGGGTGTAGTGCTGGTTGGCAGTGCGGATGTGGGAGCTCCAGCGTTTTTCTAGAGTGAAATCCGAACAAAAAAAAAATTAAATTAAAATTTCGAAGGGTGAAAAATGCATGTATGCGTCTTACCCTTTGCGAGCTGTCCTCGTCGCCGTCCGTTTTTCGCTTGATAGTGATTTTGTTGCCCACGCCCGTGTACAGCACCGAGTACATGGCCGAACCATTGGAAACCGTCTTTATGGATGGCGGATTGCGTATCTGCTGCGACGTAACAGTGGCAGTGGTGTGCGCGTTGCCACTGCTGGTCCCCGTAGTGCTTGTCGCCGTTGTAGCCGCGGTGCATGCGGTCGATGCTACTTTAAAGGTCAGCGGCACATGCACGTCGGCGCCCAGGGCGGTCGTCTTCACCACGCCCGACTGCATACCCAGCGAGCTGCGCGCCTGCGCCAGCTGCCGATTGTACGATTGCAATTTGGCCGAAGCGATGGAAAGTGGCGCCGTGGTCGTGGCCGAGGACGAGACAAGTGGTACCACAATGCCGGGTGTGTTGTGCCCCACGTACGTGATGGTGGGCGTGGCTGGCAAGCCAGTCAGACCTGCTGTGGTAAACGAATGCGAGCTGGTGTTGTCGACGGTGTGTTTCACATGCTTCATGTACACCGACTGCACGTGCGGCTGTAACGGTTTCGATGTGGCTGTTGCAATCGTTGCTGGTGTGTTTATTGCAAACACAGGTGCGGAGTGTGCAGCGGCGGCAGCTGGTAGGCTGGGCGAAGTGTGCTCCTGCTTGATGGTAGCCGTAGCGGGTGTGGGCGTGGCCATGACATATGTGGTTGTGGCGCTGGCGGCGTTGCTGGGTGGTGTGGCCGCCTTTGGTGCGTTTTGCATGTGTGCGCGCATATGTGGCACCGCTTGCGGCGCCAGCGGTGTGGCTGCACTCACAGACAGCGGTACGGACTGCGTTGCGGCCGTGGGTGTCATGCTCGAAGCAGGTGGCAACTGCAGCCTGGGCGCGACAGCGTGCGGCAAGTCAGCACTGAAGCAGTTCAAGATGTCCTCGTAGCGCGCGCCTTCCAACACAATCTCCTGGGTGGACATGTGATCGCTCCCGCCGGAAATCAGCTGCTTCTGCCTGCTCAGCTGCACGAAGAAGGACGAGCCCAACAGGTGCTCGCACAGGCTTTTGTAGCACAGTAGCAGGCAGCGCATCTGCCGATTCTCGGCGTACGTTTTGAAGTCTTGCAAGTCCTTACAGCTGCCGCAGAGCGGTCGCAGGCACTTGCGACCGCGCACGCACAGCCGGCAAACATTATGCTGGCAGCGCGCATCGTTGACCGGCGCATAGGGGTCGTTCAGAAGGCGCGTGCACACCGCACACGACAGCAGCTGGCGTAGCTGGCTGAAAAGTTGGCACAAATCACCGAGCCGCTGCTCGCTGAAGGTATTGGCGTCGGTGGGGTTCGTCTGGAACACCAGCTGCGCGGTGGAGACGTACACACACACCGCATTCATTACGACTGTCAAACGAATTCGAACAACTGCCGCGTTCGCACGGCACCTCGGCGCCCCGCTTCACTACAATTCACGCCGGAGCACACTAAAATTGCGTGCTGGCCTGGTCACTGCGTTCCATATTTACGTTTCTTTATCAACGCTTGTTGTGACTTTAACAACTTAGTTGTTGCTTTTGTGGTGCGCGTTGTTGTTGTCGTTGCACTTATTGCAAAATCGATGCCAATCAGCGGCGACAATGCACGTTTATTATTTCGGACGAGCGCTGCCACGCGAAATGGGCCAGCGGCACTGCTTCACCCGGCTGCCTTTCAATTGCAGTGCTTGGTTGGTTTCTTTGCGGCAGCGGACGGAAAAAAATGGAAAAATTGTCTGCCGCCTGTGCGAGTTTTTTCGCTACTCCAAACACGCGCTCATAGTGCACGAAACTCTGCTGCTGGCACGGCGTTTCGCGTTCTAAATTGCTTTACGGCGTCGTAACTTTGATTTCGAACACTTTTATGTGTGAACTTGCACCAAAAATTCCCACTTTCAGCTTAATTAAATGCGTCGGAAAATTTGCTGAGCATTTTCGCCCAAACAGCAGCAAAACTGTTTTTGGCATTTCGTTTTGCGCTGACATTCGCCGCAGCGTTCGTTGAAGTTTTCACTGCGCTCAACGCAGGCGAATTAACATAAATGCGGGCATCACAACACGCCGGCCACTGGCTGTGGTAAAGCAATAGCCAAGTGAAATCCTTCCGGATGACTGCCACTCAAAAATATACTTTTCGGCTTGAGAAAAGTTGAGCAAACTGCAGTGTTTACAGTGCACGCACCACAAACCCATCCGCTTTGTTTTCGTTTATTTTCCAACTGTCAGTATTTTTGCTCGCCCGCTTCGCTTCGCTTCGGCTGAACGATAACCGCAGCCAACTTTGGTGTGGAATAAAAGCAACGGACGGTTTAATTTCGATAGTTTTGGAAAAGGAAATAGTGAAGCGGAGCGTATTGCAGATAAATTCATTAGGATACACGGAAATATACAATTAATTGTTGCAAACCAACGGTGAATCTAAGAACAAGAGAAGGGATAAAGAATATTTGTGGTAAAGGCAATGGAATCTGCGTTTTGATTGCTGCATTAACGGAACCGGAAACGAAAGCTGTTGTGCTGGTAAAGCACTTCGGGAGTGCGTTACATTCCGTTGCCATTCTAACGGTAAGAAGCCACAAAACGGGTGCTACATGTGAAGTTTTTTGATAAAATGGCCGCCTTGTAGTCGCGTAGTGTAGTTTTGTTTGTAGCACTTTAACCTTTTTAAAATAGGATTTGTTGAAAATCTTTGGTTTAACTGCAACGGTCATTCTGAAAATGTGGCTTGGACGATCAAAAGTTCAATTTCATGGGTTGTGAAAGCACGAAATTGAAGATAATTAATATAATTTCATTACTCAACATTGCTATGATTAAGGAATAAGTTTCTTCGGACAAGTGCATGAGCTCACGACATTTTATCAAAGTTTTCTGTTGTTTAAGAGAACATCAAATAAATCAAACCCTGGCCAACAAGGCGGGGAACAATCAAGCGGTTCACCAGCTCTTCAGCGCCAAGTACAAACTTTCAATAAATAACTAGCCACTTGTTCAAGTGTTGCTCGCAATTGCCGCAGCGCTAAAATTGTTAGCAGTTGGCAAATCAATTGCAGCAGCGTATTTATTTACGCTTCGAGTGGTGGTTGCAGCCAGAGTTCAATTGGTGCGTGTAGGAAGCAGGTGGTGCATTAGACCCAAAGGCAAAACAACAACAATTACAACAACTGCACCGGTAAATCAGCGCAAACTGTTCTTTCCGATGGCGTTGTTTACTTTGGCGGCTGTGTCGAATAGTCAATGTGTATTCCTATTTTGAGATTTGTTGTCTTTCGTAGCGCCTTCGCCGCTATTCGGCGAAAAGCAGCAATTCGCAAAGAGTAAACAAAACTGCCGGATGAAACTAGCTTCGGGCGCATGCGCTGCGGGCGCGGAAAGCAGTGGTGCCGCCACATGTGCTGCACACCAAATCGGAAAACCAATTTTGCTAAAGCTGAAGGGAAAATACTTTCCCTCCCCATAAGCTGCCGACTGCCAACGCACACCGCGCACTGCTGGCCCGCTGACCTCGCCGCGCCGCCGACTACTGCTTCGTGCGAGCGTTCGCTCACCGCTGTCGCTGCGGACGAGCAATCACAATGACGAGTTTTCCACTTGGCCACCCCCCGCGCTAGGATCCAAGCGATTTTCCACCAGCGTTCGCTTGCGTGTTCAGCGATCTTCAGCGGCCACCAACAGCCGCAAACCGTTAGCCATGAGCATCGACGCCGCTGTTACAAGCTCAATTCTTTCAGTTGGTGTTTCGTACTCGTCGAGTGTTGTTCTCGGTTCTTCCTCAGAAGATTTCACATTTCTGTTTCGCATAAGTTTCCTTTATATTCGCACACACACACACGCGCATACATCCATACACACACACGCGATCGCGCAAATACGCACGCACTCCTTTGAAGAAAAATTCAATTATTTATCAAATTTTCATGTTGAAAACGTAACGGAAAAAATTCGATTGCATCGATGTGCTAGTGCGCGTTGATCCCATCGCCACCGCAATCCATGGTTTGTAGCGGCCCAGCATTGCTATAGTATATGGACGACGTTTTTCCAATTATGCCGGAAACGTCTGCTCAGCGCTTACATAACAGCAAGAAAACGTTCGAATGTGTGCCGCACATTGTTTTATTTTCGGTGGATTTTCGGTGTGCCGCCTGCAGTGAAGTGAAAGTTTTCTCCTTTGAATTCTAAAAACTATTTTTTATGGCCCACGAAGTGAACTGCAACCGCCGCTACGATTTTGTCGAAATTGTTAAATTACGCGCACCGGCGCAGAGGCCAGGGACGATTCGACACGGGACGGGACGGGATGGGACGGGATAAAGGGACAGTACGGTCGGCGCAGTGTGCGGCAAAGTGCGGTGGAAGTCGAAGTGCTGCGCTGGCTGCAGTGAAAACTCAAAAGAAAATTCCGCTCAGCAAGTTTAACGAACTGAGTTCATTTCTATTTTTGAAATACGAAATCATTTTCCTAATTTTTCTTTTCTTCGTTCACGGTTTCATTTATTTGATTTTTCTTTCTTATTTTGTTTTTCGAACTGGCCACAAAGTGTGCGGATGGTGACGGCGCTGGCGCTGGCGCTTTTTGCTGTTGGGGCTAGCAGCGGCCGCACACGCTCGCACAGAGTGAACGCACACTGAAGGAAATCACCCAAAATGCCGCACCGAGCACATCTTCAATGCTGAATTTTGAGCTGTGGCCAATTCGTGCCGAAACGCCAACCTCCAGTAGCGACTGCCACGACTTTTCTGCCAGTGTACGCGCCATCATTTGGCATCAATTCATTTGATGTTTGTTTAATATACTTTTTTGCAATACATTTCGCAATCTTTTCCGCTCGATTCGCGAGCATGCAATTAATTTCGATTTCGCCTGCTGGTTCCAGTCGAGACGAAGTGTTCATTTGTTCGAATTTTTTTAGCAATCTATTTTTAAACAGCATACACAGCTGATGTACATTCGTTGGCGACAGAAATAGGCTTCCAGCAGTACTGAAACTGATGGTTAAAATTGGCATGATGGGAACTAACTATTGATTGAAGGATATGGTTGCAGTTGTCAGTGCACTATTTGAAGTTTTATTAAAAAAACTGATATTTTGGATTAATGTGGACCAGTCATCTTAAACTAAGTTATCCAAAGACCGATAGACAAACGCCCTTGCACTTTAATTGGTCAGACCATAACCTCAATTCTGTTCTGAGTAGTTTCGATGAAGTATACAGTCGTGTCTGGATATAGTGAACTAATTATTGCAAGGCCTGTTCACAGTATTGAGGTTGTTCACTATATCAAGGTTAACATTAACAACATAAGATCAAGAAACAGCTGATTTTTAACAATCAACAGCAAGAATCCAAAATAGGGGAATACCCTCTTTCATTTTTTATTCCTTCTTGTGTTTTTTGTTGCTTTTTGCTTGAAATTGCTTTCAAAATTGTGTTCACTATTTAGAGGTTTTCGATTGTTCACTATTTAGAGTACTCCATGTACAAATTTGGGTGTTCACTATATCGAGGTGTTCACTATACCCAGACACGACTGTAAATTTGAAATCATAAAAAAGATGGAAAGATAGACAACAAAGAAACGTGTTTAGAAGACTTAAACTTTTTATATAATTTCAGTGCTTCTGTAGCGAAGTATGGGCACATTATAGACTATACAGAATATAAAAGATTGTATATTTATACATACGGAATAAAATGGAAATGATAATGTTTTTTGATATGTTGACATTTACAGTTTCTTTCTTAATAAAACATTTTTATTTTTAAAGATGTGTGTCACATCCGTTTCCTATCCAATATTTAGTGCTCTCTTTGTATATGTAGAACTTTTATTCATATATAACTTTGCCTACCTTTGCCTGTAGTTTGTAGAAAAATTAATTATAATTAAACCTTAGATATGCATATATCAAGCAACTATATACATGCCTATTGGAGTTTTGGTTAACTAACAGTCAAAGATCTGTGCTTCTGCCACACGCTGCTCTGTCGTGACAGCACCCTGTACGCCTATACAACGGCAAGCGACTTAATCCCCCTCACAATCACTAGACGTGTGCGTTTATTTATGAAGAATGGTCTGTCTCCACTTTTGCTTTCATAATAAATTAAACCGGAAAATGTTCGTTGTTGCTGCTTTCTGTCAGCATTTTAGTATTTATACCTTCAGATGTTTTCATGTCACTCAGCTGCAAAAACACTCCATTCGTTTCAATAGTACGTACATTCATACATGCGTAGGTCTGCTTTCGTTTTCAAAATGTCGTCAGCGCCATTTTTAATCACTCTCATAGTAACCTATTTCCGTTCCCGTTCAAAGCACGCGGCCGCTTTCCGCTTGTTTGCTATCTGTCGTGTCGCTTTCTCTGCGCACACGAGCGCGCTCCCATGATAATTCGACGTAGTTTTGGACACTTTCTAGGTCATGATTTATTACTGTACTGCGGCCGAACCGATCACCTGTTGTTGTGGCGGCCATCGGAAAACTGCTGCTTCATGTTTCGCGATTCTTGTCACGGCGTACTTTTGGCCCGATTTCAATTGTGTGTGTGTGTTGTTTTTTTCGCAGTGTACCATGTTATCGTCAAGTGTTTTTAAGTTGCTCTAAAATATTGGATTGAAGTATACGCCTAAAAATTAGTAATCCCATAAGTTAATTCAGCATAATCCACGAGAGGAACTTGTGCTCTGTCGTCGTGCCGCAAAGTGTTCGTAAAATAACAAAAACATTTAACAACTCCGCACCGTTTTTGTGTTCTGCAACATGTCCGGGCAGCAGCCGCCGCCCTTCGGCGGGCCGCGTGGTTGGAATCCGCGCGCTCACAATCCCGCCTCTCCGTCGCCGTCATCGTTCCTGTACCGGCCACCATCGCCCTGGACGCCGGTAGCGCCCAGCCCGCCGCCCATTATTTCGGGCCCGCGTCGTCCATCCATGCAATCGCCGGCGCCCATGAGCCCGACGCCTTTCGCACACGCAATGTCGCCCGGCCCGCAGGGCATGCGCGGCACACGCGGCAGCAACACCATACCGCATCCGCGCCCACAATGGCCACAGCCATCGCCTCATGTGGCTGGCAACCAGTCGCCAGCGCCATACCAGCCGCCCATGTTTCAGCCCACCTTCTACCCCAATCAGCTGCCGGTAAAGGGTGGCCCAGCACCGACGTACGGTGGCGGCGGTGCAGGCGCTGCCGGACCACGGCCATTCCGGCCCATGCAGCATCAAAGCTCGTACGGCGCTGCGCCAGCCAGTTCCTTTCAACTATCGCCGACGCCATCGCCATCGCCGAATGTCTGCCAGACACCCAATTCCGACTTCATGTACAGCAATCGGCTCACGCCGCTGTCGCAGCTGTACGAAACACCGCAACAACATCTGCACAATGCGCAACAACACCAGCAGCACTATCAGCAGCAGCAGCAGCAGCACCATCAACCACAGCCGCCATATCCGAGACAACATCCGCAAATGCAATACGACTACGTCGGTGTGCCGCTGGAGCCTCCCCAACCTAAATCGTACGTGGTTTATGATGATGAGGAGGAATTCGGCCCATCAACTGCCGAGATAATCGCCAATCAATCGCAAGATTACATCGATGAAAAACTGGCCGAATACCAGCTGACCATTTTGCAGTTGCAAGGTAAGTCCAAACCGAATGGAGTCTAGTCTAGTTTAGTCTAGAGGTTAAAAGGAGGTTAGAGGTTTTGAACTATAAAAAGACATGACTGTAGTACATTATCTTGTAAGTAAAGATAATGATTTTCTTATATTTAAATTATAAAAAAAATGAGATCTTTGATCTATACTGCGAATGCTTCCTGAACCCCTCTCAGCCTTATTGAGTATCTAACATGGATTTTATGTCGCTAAGAACCCAGCGAAAAATGCTCTACCTGCGCCTGGCAGCTCAACGTAACCGAACCTAGTAAACAAAATAGTGGAGTTCAGTCTTCATAGCATTAATAAATGCAACACTATTTCCCTTTAATTTCCTTTAGTTTTCCCTTTAGTTTAGAAATAAAGGGTGTGCACACCAAAATCGGGACACTTTAAAACCCCTGTATCTTTTAAAATAAAACTCTTTGAAGAGTAAAATTTTAGATGTACGTACTCCATGACTTGGTTTTTAATATTCAATTAAAAAAAATTTGCAAAATCCGTTTTATTAGTAAGAAAATGGCAAACGAATACGAACGTAGAAAACTCATCTTCTATGAACACACTACGAATCCCAACCTCGGTATACGCCGAATTGCAGAAAAGCTAAATTTTGCACCATCGACATGCAGTAAAGTGTTGAAAAATTGTAAGGAAAGGCTGAGTGTTGATCGTAAGGCGGGTAGTGGCGGTGACCATGGCCAGAAGACGGCAGCCCTAAATGTTATACTAGGGATTCTGCCGCTGGAACTAAATGTGCAAATGGCAGCAACCATCAGCGCACACAGACTAATGCATAGTGGATCCATACATAGGGATGCACATGCAATCGGTGCATCGCTGTTGAAGGATAGGAGGCGAGATGGAGGCTTCTGGATGCCTCTGGATCTGATGCCACCGAGACACCTCTTCAGGAAGAACTACTTTACGTACATACCGCATAGGGAAGACTGGGCTGCTAATAGAATCAGTCTCACGTGTGATGACATTGTCTGGTACACCGATGACTCAAAGATGGAAGGCGGGACAGGAGCTGGAATATTTAATACCAGCTCCCAATTAGCAGTCAGTCTGGGAGACACGGCCACAGTCTTCCAGGCTGAGGTCTTTGCCATAAACGAGTGTGCCAGAAAGATACTGACTCTCAATGTCAGGAGAAAGAGGATAATCATAATGTCCGACAGCCAGGCTGCAATAAAAGCTCTGAGCTCGACGACGTTTGACCCCAAACTAGTCTGGGAGACAGCAAATGTTCTCCAAGACATTTCAAAGGATAACCGGGTGATAATACACTGCCTTCCTGCGCACTGTGGGCACGATCGAAATGAGGAAGCGGACAGATTGGCAAAGGAAGGGGCGGCAAAACGACCCTATGGACCTGAGTCAATCATAGGTGTCAGCAGAGCTCATTTCAGGCATTGTGTCAAACAGGAATTCAAAAATCGGACCAACCAGAAATGGTCCAATACGGTGGGACAACGCTGTTCCAAGCTATTCTTTCCGGCCTATTCGGAAGGCAAATCTAAATACCTATTGGACATAAGCAGAAAGGAGCTTAAGTTCATGACGGGAATCCTAAGCGGGCACTGCCTGCTAAATATGCATAAAGCGCGACTGGGATTAACAGATAGCGAACTATGCAGGTTCTGCATGGAAGATGATGAAACATCCGTGCACATCATAACCGAGTGTCCCGCTCTCTTACACGCAAGGAAGCGTATAATGGGAAGGAAACTAATTCAGACAAAAGAGCTGTCTGGAACTAATCTGGGAAAAATCAAGGAGTTCCAGGACAGTATTGGGGGAGATGAACTCCTCCAATAAAGAATAAGGGATACGACACAAGAGTTCTGTTTGGACGCAGTGTCTCGGGCAGTTGATGCTCGGTTCCCGTATCTATTCTTCTATTCTTCTTCTTCATGGCCAGAAGAATGTTCGATGCACGAAGAAAGTGATTGCCGCATTTAAAAAAAATCCGCGAATGTCAAGTCGTTCGGTGGCTTAAATCGTGGAGAAATCGCCATCGTTCGTCCAGAAAGCCAAAAGGCGAGCAAGCTTGACGAGTTACCAGATCACCGTGAAGCACCGTTGTCGTAACTTGTACGAAAATTTGCTAACGAAATTCAGTAGTGTGATCATGGATGATGAAACATACTGCTTCAACAACTTTACATTTTTAGCTGGGCAAGATTTCTACACAGCCACGAATCGCCAAGATGTTGCAGATGAATACAAAGTGAAATCAAGGGCAAAATTCCCAAAGAAGACCATGGTTTGGCAAGCCATCTGCTCGTGCGGTTTTAAAAGAAGCCCTTTTGTAACGGTCGATACAATGAATGGCAATATTTACCGGGAAGAATGTCTCGAAAAGAGACTGCTGCCTCTCATCACATCAAAGCCGTTGTTTTGGCCTGACTTAGCTACTTGCCACTACTCCAGGGAAACTCTGCAGTGGTATGAAGAGAATGGGATCGAATACGTACAGCGCGAGTGTAATCCGCCTAACAGCCCGGAACTCCGCCCTATCGAAAACTACTGGTCGATAGTTAAAGGCATTTTAAAGAAGAGTGGTGCGAGGGTATCAACAGAAGAAGAGTTCCGCAGTAAGTGGTTGTGGAGGTCTAAAAAAGTGGACGAATGTTTCGTGCAAAAATTGATGGTCCGACGAAAAGTACGGTTGGTGGCATACGAAAGAAAAAATTAGAAATAAATCTGGGCTTTATCATACCTTAAAGACCGAAGAGTCGAAATAAATTCTTAAAAAAATTCTAGATTACTTTGTTTTATTTGTATATCAGAAAACAAGTGTCCCGATTTTGGTGTGCACACCCTTTATAACGAATAAAATGCGATTCATAATTGTTGGCCAATACTTTAGTGGCTATGTAAATTTTTTGTTGGGGAACAATTTAAATTATTTGTTTATTCATGAGGCTCGTTGTCTGCCGTTGCAAGTATTTAAAACAATGCTTTCGAGGCGCCACTTACTGCAAATTGCACAATTACAAATTGCAAACAACTGTCGGTACTTGAATATTGCGAATGCGGTGTGGCTGCTCACTACAGTGTTGCCAGATTAGGGGTTTTCCCCCTAGATTTGGGGTTTATTTGTTTGGATTGGGGGGGACATTTTATGATAAATATTTTAGGGGGAAAATTTAGGAGGAAATATTTTACAGACATTTTTAATTTACGCTTTTTAAAAAGTCTATGGCCAACCAGTTTGCATTTTTGTTACATCAACACCTTGTTCAGATATATTGGCTAGTGGGTCTTTTTGAATTTCATGTACCAAATAGAATGACCAATTTTCATAAAATATTAATTTTATGTGTGCATTATAAATTTGGGGGAAACTTTGGTTTTTAGGGGGAAATAGACTTTAATAGAATTTTAGGGGGATTGCTTGAAATCCATCTGGCAACACTGGCTCACTATACAGCATTGTAGCTGGCACACGTACCACACTCACTTGAATACAATTCACGCGCAACAGAATTTTCGAACTTGACCCACACCCACACACACACCTTTGCTTACAGCGCTTTTCATTCGTCGCTGCAGCAAAAGTGGCGCGACAGCTGCCAAATTTCTAGCGAAAACTGTCGAGTAATTGTAAAACTTTCATCAAGATCGTACATCAGTCTATATAGTCTGTATTTGTCATGTTCTTGAGCAGTTGGTTGAACTTGTGCCCAGTGATAAATTTTAAAACATTCGCAGTCGTAAATGATGATTAATTCAGCTTCCAAACGTAGCCACTAAAATGAATGATGATGTTTCATGATATTTGTGTTTTTATTTCGTTTACAAAATTCATCAGTCTGGTGGCCAATGTCCAATGCAATTGGGAATTGTTTTATAGCTTTTCAGCGGTACAGCTGCACAAACATTTGCCGCATTGCGACCGATGGCGCTTTGGCTGTGGCTTTCGCTTTCCTTTTGATTTTCTCTCCTGATCGGTCAGCCAAAAATAAATGTTGACTTAATGTTTGAATGTACAAAATACATTATACAAACTTATGTATATGCTCGTTCATGCCGCGCTTTTATTTACACTTTTTTGGCCAACTCTTAAAAAAAGAAATGACATAATGTCGCAATGAAGCACAAAAACGTCTCCGTACGTCAAAAATGCTCGTCGCATACAAATGAAACGCTGAAAATTTGGCAGTGACAAAAATTGCATCATTATTGATTTTCGTAAAACGCACAACTGTCAGCAAACTTTACTGCGCGGCGCTGCATGCAAATTAAGCTGTAAAAGCGTTTAATTGAACAAGCCGCTGCTCGTTTTTCCTATAAATTGTGCACAAAGTGGCTGAACAAAAAACCGGCCCCGGCGCCGACTTCACAGTGACAGCGGCCACTCATTCAAAGGTGTTCAGGTTAATTGATTTGGGCTGCTATTGATTGAATCGCTTTTCACCTTCGTCACCTGCTAACGCCAGCGATGTGGCTGCTCCCCAGTCGACTGGCTCTCAGTTTGACACTTAATTGGCAGCACATGCTCATTATTCATCTGGACCTGTCAATGGGTTCGTCCGTCCATTTCGATTGCAAATTACAATTTTCAGCAGGTCGCCAGCGATGATCGCATCTGACCATGAACGCTGCCACTGCTGCCGTTGCTGATCACAATGAGATCACTTCTTTCAAAATGGCGGCTCTATTCGCATTTCTATTTGCATTGTTCAATATTTTGATGCTGGTGACAGCATCTGGCACAACACCAGTGTTTGGGATTTTTTCCTTTACAAAATGTGAGAATGTGCAATTCACATTGTTAGAGGTCAAAATGGCAAATGCCTCGCGAAGGGTTTCATTTTTTGTGAGCTATTGAATTTCTTTGGAGCTATTGGAAAGCTGATTTTTTATTATTTTCAATGACCTTTACTTAACTAAGTATTCAGTGATTTAACGGTATTTGTTTCAATTACTTAATTTACTTAATTAAATAGTTTTAAGATATGTGGCAGAATTTTGTATTGTAGCGGTTTTTCTAACCAAGAAACTTGTGAGAGAAAATAAGAGTCTGTGAAATATATTTGATATGAAAATATATTTGATATGAAAAATTGCAGTTGAATCCTGTAAAATGTATGGGAAATTTTTAAAGTTTTCAAGTATATTTTCAAACCTTATATTATATACTATTTCTAAAAATAAAATTCACTGAAAGTTTGAACATTCTTTTGATATGAAAACTGTTGTTAAAGTCTTTAGAATTAAAAGTCTTTTGAATGCTGGTAAATTTATTAATTGTACAGAGTTTAAAAACAGTAAATTTTAAGAAAGTTTATATTAACTATGCGTGAGAGTTATTATTGAAAAGGAACAATATTCTTTCTGAGGCTTAGTCGAATATTTGAAAGCCAAACCAATGAGACCAACAATATTTTTTTATTTATATGGAATAATTTCTGGAGGAATAAGGTACTGTAAACAATATTTTGTGTAAATATAGAGAAATATTTTTCATTCTTTGCTTTACTTGCTTAACTTTATTATGGTTCACTGAACCAAACAAAGCGAACTCTTTCAAATATGAAAAATCTGATCGACCTGATACTGAATTCTGCTCATTTTGGCTTGGATGCATTCATTCTTTTCGTAACTTCCGTTGCCCGCAAACCACTTAAATCTTTCAACAGCAATGACAAGAAGAAAGACACGCCCACATAAATCCGAAATTTGCATATCTTTCGCTAACATTTAGGAACATTTAAAAATTCATATTTAATGTAAAATTATTTTTTAATTTGCCACCACAATGTGCACAATGTATGAAAGCACATTTCGACTACATTTCGCACATAAATTCGAAGCGAAATTTTGCGTGCTACCGCTGCGACGCCGCGGTTTCAATAATTTCTTTTATTGTCCGAACGCACTCGACATCGCACAAACGGCAATTAAAATGTTACTTGCGCTGTCATAAATTTCTTTGGATTTCATTTCGTTTCATTTACACTGTTTGCTCAGTAATTTTAATTATAAACATTTCGCGGCGATTTAATCGATTCGCAATTGCTCGCTGCTCAATTCACACACATGTACACACACACACACACATATAGCGAGCCGCTATTTTTGGGTTTTTGCGAAATTTATGCCGGCATTTTCTAGTTGGCTGGTGGATCTTTTGCTAATGGACTATCTATGTGCGAGTCAATATGGCCAACCGAACACAAACATTTCCCCCCCCCACACAATTTGAAGCGCATTTAATCGATTCTGTGCGGCATCTATCAGCGCGCATATTTACACTTTTGCCGGTGTTTGGCTGTGGCAATTGTTTAGCTGGTTCTAAAGCTCGATATAGCATAAAGTAAACAAAACTAAAAATACAAAATTGAAATAATTCGAAAAAAGTGGTGATCGCCGGTGTAAGTGCCCAGCAAACATTAATGAGTAATCTCAAATTGAGGTACATTTGAATCAAATTGCTTTCTCAAATCTCAAACGTTTGTTCTCAAATTGATCTCAAATATACTGTTATGGCATTCTCAACTTAAAAGGCACATTTTTAATATGGAAATTTGCCTTTATTCTCAAATTGAGAAATTAAAATTCTCAAATGAATCTCAAACTTGCGGAACGGATGGAATCGAATTCGCCAAATTCGCACATTTTCAATATGGAAATTTGCTTTTATTCTCAAATTGAGAAATTAAAATTCTCAAATGAATCTCAAACATGCGGAACGGATGGAATCCAATTCGCCTTTTGTATAGATTGCAGTTGCCAATAGCGTGAAATAAAAATACAGAGTAGATACATTTATGGATAGATTCATTCATTCATTCATTTATTTTATATTAAGGCAACATAACCAGAGACCAGTGACATAACGTAAGATTTTATTAAGGTACAAAATTTAGTTCATATTAAGGGAAACGTAAGTTAAACCCATTGAGAATTACAAAATTTTCAAACGTGGTGAATGTAAATTTTTCTCAACTCTTCTCAAGTCGTACTCAAGTTGATAGCAAACAGTTGAGAAACTTTTGAGAAAATATTCATTTTCAAATTGTAATAATGCTGGAAAACAATTTGATATCAAAGGGTTTCTCAAAGGTTTGAGATTTTTTTGTTCAGTGTTTGTTGGGTGTTGCCACTTTTACTGGTTGATTTTTCTATTTGTACTTATTGTTGTTGTTATGTTTTCAATGCCAAGGTTAACGGCAAAGCACTCAGCCAAAACTGTTTGTAATGTGGCCATTACTAACGTATTTACAGTTTGCCATAAAATATTCGTATGGCTCATAGGCACTTGTAAGCCCATAACGAGACATTGGCTAGAAAATGAAAAAAGCAACACATTAATATTGAATTTGTAATTACGAGCCCGTTGCGCACATCTGTTTCTTCAAATAGTTTTGAGTAAGCAATGTGTAGGGTCGGCAAGTTAGCAATGCAGGTTTGGTCGTTCTATTCTATCCAGATGCTGCTGCAGTCTGCAGTCAGGAAAATAAGTTGGACAATACTTAAATTTCAATTTTAAGTGCTTCAAATTTTCCACACTTGTATAGTGAAAATAAACAAATCGCATGCAGGTTGAACAAATCATACATTTTCATTCGAAGTGCTAAAAGAGTTTCTGAATTGTGTAGTGAACAAAATGGCATAACTTATGGGATGACCCAATATTCTTTTTTTCTACGGCATGATTTCATTTCGGGCGCAACACCCTCTTCAGTGTTTTCGTCAAATTGAGTTAAATTTAGAAAACCAAACAAAATATATAAAGGGCATTCCTAGTTGAATTGATGGTACAATTTATGTGTGTGTGTTGTTGGTGTAATGATGATTCATAAAGAAAGATTAAATAATAATGTGGAATGTAGTTGTGAAGATGAACGTTGAGAGTTGGATTTCAAAGTTCCAGAGTGGCCTTTTTTTAGTCTACTAACAGAATGTCTTACAGACTATAAAAAAGACTATACAAAATATAAAAATAACATTAAACATAAAATTAATGGCATAAAATAAAACTGCTTAGCCTTATACCCTTATGGAACAGATATTACAAACATTATTCGATTTTGTGTTTATGTGGGCAAATCAGGCAGTAAAATCTTGATTGTTAGATAGGGTCTTTCACACTTCTTTCAGGACGTAGCAAAATTAATTTAAATCTTAGTATGTATGACATACAATATGTGTGTAACATGTATGAATATTGGACATTTATGTACAAGCGATGTTTTTCATAATAATATCTCATGATTTGCGATTTTCGCCGCAATGCAGAGTGATTCGACTCCATACAACCGCGGGACAAAATTAGAAGGAGCGGTCCGTTCTTCATAAAATTAGTTAATCATGGTCTGTTGAATTGAAATCTCCATTTTGTTTTTCTTAAACTTTTGTAATTTGGCAATGTCTGAGACTTAAATATGCAAATTTTGTCATTTTTGGTGAGCTATAGCTACGAGTGTGTTGGCTAGACTTTTCAGATTTTACATTTAATCGGTAACGTCAACATTGATAATTCCAAAGAGTAACAGAAATTGTCTCAGGACCCTCTGGTTTTCAATAAAAAAGATAATAATAGACGTATGTTTTGCTTTTTTGCAGTTTTCTCAATTTTGCATGCTGATTGCATACTTTTAGGGATGAATAAAATATATTTTGCCGAAAAATCGGTGTTTAGACCACTTTTCAGATTGATTTCTTTTCTGAGATCGGAAGATATCGAAGGATGCAATTACATTATTCAACAAAGAAAGAATGCTTCTTAAAATAAAAAAATCCAGGAACATACTTTCACATGCTTTTTAGATATTTTCCTCTAAGTTTTGTAAATTTTCAGATTTTAAATTTAGATTTTGAAAAAACATTAAAAGCGAAAATGGCCACATGAATTCTTAATCTATATTGAAAGTTTTAGCAATTTCTTGATAACCATGGATTTTTAAGATTTTTTTTACTCAATAGACTAAAAAACAGAAAATATGTGTTTAAATTTTTTTGTGAAAAAAGTTTCAACTTTGAGCCGCTTTTGCACACACACTAATTAATTTTTTTCATAGACTTTTTGGGGTTTTCTTAGTTGCAGCTTTACCTTTCAAATGACATCAAAATCGTTAAATTCTGAGACTATAAATTTTCTGAATTTTGTCTATGGAACGAAACAGATGTGCAATGCCATAAAAAACTGTGCTGTCAGAGAGGCCATTAACTGAACTGTAATAGTAAAAAGTTCTCGTTTAAACTAAGGCAAACGCCTTTTTCTCGTCGTAAGCCAATTGCACTTCGTTGCAGCGATGACGTCATACATTGCAATCGAAAAAATCGAAATCACAAAAATCTACAGTTTCAGCGACAATGCGGCGAATATCTACACACAACTTTTTACAGCTGGAATCCCACTGTTGGGCGGCACTGTTAAGTGACTGTTATGGTGCCGGCTATCCACCAGATTGTAACATCTTCTCAAGGTCATGTGAGGCGTATGAAAAAACTGCATATTGCAACAGCGAACGCAGTTGCAGAAAAGCAGAGGTCTTTGAAAGTCAGTTGGTGACCCGTGTGAGCAGCTCGTTGCCGCTCTCGAAGCTCGAATTCATGCGGCGAATTGTGACTATGCTTTTAAGTTCTCAAATTACTGGCAGCTGCAGCGAGCGCAAACTTGTGTTAATCTTGCTGCCTCTCTCTGTTGCTCGGCTCGCTCTTTTATTTGCTGTTATGCTGTTTATGTATTGTACGAAGGTGACTCTTGTTGTTCTTTTGTGCTGAGCGCTGAAATTGGGTAAATTCAAATAAGTGACCCATAAAGAATAACGAATGCTTATAATTTGTTTATAACGTTGGCGCTGCCCATTGTCCAAGCGCCGACTGTTGTTGTTTGTTTGGACATGCTGTGGTGGCGGAGGTTCTCGAATATCTTCTGTCATGATTACATCATGTGACTGGTCACGATATTCGCACCGACCTTGTGCAACTTCAACAACTGTAGAGAGCGCCGGCCGCTGCCGTCAGCGCAGGTTGCAATGGTTTACCGATGATTTGTTGTTGTTGGGCCTGCAGTGAAAATGCAGTCAAGTGGATAACTGGAGCTCGGTCATGATGAAGATTTTTTTTCGTTATGCAAGACTATAGCTGGAGCTTTATGCCAACCGTTATGAGCTGAAATGATATTTAGTGACACTACAAACAATTTATCGATATAAATTTTTAGCGACAAATTCTCGAAATAATCTCGATAATGCTTGAATTTTTTGCCTTGAAGGTTTTGAATATTTTCAAGTCAAATGAAATATTGTTTTGTCAAATGAAAAATTTTTATTACGTGAACGTGCGCGCATTTAAAACCGAGTTTACGTGTACTTATAATCGTTATTTGATTTGAATAATGGACTGGCCATGCGACAGTACTGTAAAATATGCGTTTTATTTCAATTTTCAGAAAGAAAATAAGTTTTCGTAATGGTATCCAAAATGCTATTGAAAACAAGAAAAATGACGCTGTCGAAATGATATCGAAATTTTCAAAATTTTCGACATCGTTACGATATCTCGGATAAGATAATTCAATATCGCAACGATATCGAGATTTTCGAAATTCTCGACATCGTTACGATAGTGTAATTTTTCTCGTTCTCGATATCATTTTAGACACTTTAGCAATACTCGAAAACGAGAAAAATTCTCGCTTTAACGATATCGTTTCTATATCGTTTCGATATCGTTTGGTTTGCTGGGGAATCTGTAGTAAAATATGTACTTGTACTTGGCTAACCTTGAAGAATAAAATTTATTCTAAAAATCTAAATTTTTACTGTGCCATGCTTTAGTATTTATAGTTCCAATCAGAGTAGTGATATATGTTGAATGGCCATCTGTAGAGTTTCGAGAGTTGGATCGAATAACATTGAGCATTCTATAAATGCAATTCTGTATTAAAACGCAGTGACGTTCTGAAGAACCTAGACGCCTATTGCAGGACCAAAGGAAAACGAGGCGCAATGGACCTCACTATTCATCGCTCTACATGTCGCTGCACCAATCTCAACTAAGGACTTCCAGATCTCCAGTCAAAAATATTGCTATAAGAACGATATTATGTTTAGCTTTAAAGCTTTTCTACTAAAAATTTTAATCTTCGTCAAAGTTGTCTATTCGCCCTACCAAACCTACCATCACAACAACACGTAGTGTGCATAAAAAATGAACTGAAAACATACACCGTTTTTTTTGTTTTGCTGCAAATGCGTAAAATGTTTACGAAGATGATGTCACATCCAAAACAAACCCCTCCCCGCAGCCGTTCAGCACTTGGAACAGCCGAGCGAGCGAATTCCTCGTTCGTAGCCAGCACTGTCCCGCTGCGCTTATCAACCCCAACTTGCACGTACTCCCAGCTTTGTATGTATGTGTTGGCGCTAGACAGTGCGCTACCGTGTCCAGCTGCTCCGTGCTCGTGTGGCGGCCCACCGCACTCGTAGTTGGCAAAACGTAAAACGTAGTAAGGCGAAAAGCGGAAAACATAAATGCCAATACTCAGCGCTGGCTCTGAGCTCACTTGCCATTCAAAAAGCGCCGTGGAACGCTCTGCCTCCACGCTCATGCTCAGCGGTTGCTGGAACCACTCCGTCGGAATGGCTGGCGTTGAGCGCAAAGGTGCAGCACGTTAGGTTTGGGCAGTTTCGGTTTCAGTATCGAACCGGCTTTCTACCACAGCGGATTGGAAATAAAAACATCGCGAAGCGAAGAGACGAAAAGCGCACAAGTTACTTCAATTTTTCATTTGATGAATTTTTTACATGAATTTTGTCAAAGTGGCTGCCTACGCGAACGAACGCGGTCAACAACTCTTTGTGTTGGATTTGAAATGCGCGCAGCAAGCGGCGAACGCTTCGAGTTCCCCATTCAGGCACTTAGCACTTGCACCTAACTCCAATTGAAACGAGTGATAAAATCAAACCAAACGACGTTCGTAAAAATTGTAAAAATCTACGAAATCGCTCACACCTCTGAGTGGGTACGGAGCGTGAATTTGTGTGTGTCGGACGTTGAAGTTTGTGAGTAAAAAGAATTTAAAAGGGTTTTTTCGAGTTGAACGTGTGAAAAAGGTGTAGCAAAAGCATCGTTGAAGACGCAGTTAAGTATCCTGCACAAACGTTCCATACGCGTCGCAAATTGCTGCTTCGCGTAAAACGGCAGCAACCACCCAAACGTTTTTGGGCGGAAATTCCTACGCGCAGTGAAGTTCGCCGTGATGCCAGTGTGAGAAAAATCGATTTTTCGAAAGCGGACCACAGGAAGGAAAACTCGATGTGTTGCGCTGCTGTCACAACGTGCATGACAGGCGCAACTCTCCAATTGATGCCATGGACAAGGATCCAGGGAAGCACAAAGACTCACCGCCAGCGGCGGTGGGCCACGACACTGGCGCCGCCGCCGATACAGCGGCGCCCGTTCCAGCTGCTCGCACACGGCGCTTGAATCGAACAGCTGACAGCGCTGAACAGGCAGCGGGGCGGGGCGGGGTGGATGATGGTGGCGTGCCGATGGACAGCAGTGAAGTGTACGACGAACAGCTGGAGACTTCCAGCTTTACGCGCACCTACAGCAAGACCATAACCATGTCCACGGAGCGATACGAAAGCAGCTCCAGTTCCAGCTCCATGCAGTACGTGCTGGAGGACGAGAGTCCGACGACGCCCACAACGCCGCAACGTCTACGCCAAAAGGTGGCCAAGTACGAGAAGGTTTGGTCCTCGGGCGGTAGTGGCGGCGTTAAGCGTTCCTCCGAGGAGACTGCCGAAGAGCTGCGCTCCGATGCTGCGACCACTGCTAAGCAGCCAACGCGCGCGTCCGATGACGCCGAAAACCCCTTTGATATTGATGTATACGAAATCGAGAAACGGCTGCGCAAGGAGCGCCAGCGCGGACTGGCAGAGGCCGAGGCGGCCAAGTTGGCGTTCCAGCAGGTGCAGTTGCGCTCCACGCCGCAACCGTCGCCGCACCGCGTCGAGGTGCATGAGGAGCACACGGCGACGCCATTCAATGTGACGCTGCGCGCCACCAGCAAACTGAGCCCGGGCGTGCAAATCGACCATGTCGAGTTCGACGAATCGCCGTCAAGTCCGTTCAACGTGACACTGCGCACAACGCACCGCACCGTGAAGAAGGACTTGTCGATGTCAACGCACCACATGGAGGACATCAGCAGCAGCAGCAGCAGCAGTCCTTTCAATGTGACGTTGCGCACCACCACACGACGCCTGGGCTCGCACGGCAGTCCCACGGATCCAAAGTCGGCCTCGGCTCATTTCCTCGAGCGCGAGAAGACCGTTCGCGAAGTGCAGGCCGCCGATGGCGTGCGCACCATTGTCACCTCGTCAATGACCAGCGACGGCCGCAAGCATGAGGAGAAGATTTTCCGTCACGGCGAAGGTTATGTGTCACCGCGTGCCTCGCCACTGCGCGACGATCGCTCCGATCGCTCCGATTTCAGCTTTGGCGTGTTCGAGGACCGCGATAGCGAGCGCGAAGGCTCTGCGCCGCGTTCGCTGAGTGAGCGCTCCAGTGCGACGCCTCCACGCACCATCGACATGACCGCCGGCGGACGCAGAATACTCATTCGGCTGGACGACGACAAGTATGAGACGGGCGTTTTCAGCGAATCGCTGGACGAGACTGACGCGGTGCAGGCGCGCATACGTCAGTTCGCACGCAGTCCAGACGGCGGCGGTGGTGTTGGCGGCGAACTGCGCGGCGTTGCGATGGGAACGCCTGGTAACATTGACATTACGGTGGGCAGCTCCCCACGTAGGCGGCATTACCAACAGCAACAGCAGGAACAACAAATGGAAACGGACGAACGCATCGAGAACGTGGTCGTGGAAACACAACACCAACAGAAGCAACAACAACAACAACAACGGCAACAAACGCCATGGCAAACGACGAAACCAGGCAAAACAATAACAACAACCAACATTACCACAACGGCAGGACCTGCTGCTGAAGAATCGCAATTGCCCAGTATTGTGGAGACGGGCCAATCGCACGGTTCTTCAGCGGAAGAATCGAAACGAATTGTGACGCAGAAGAAGACGACGACGACGACGACCAAAACGACAAAACTGTCCAGCAGTGAGGAACGCGAGGAGTATCTGTCCAAGTGCGCCAGCGGAATCGGTGTCGGTACTGGTGCCGGCAAAGCGGCTCGGCCCTCGAACATCTCGTTTACGGCCTCGAGAGTGCGTATCGGCGGAACGCCAACATCCGGTGAAAGT
This sequence comes from Melieria picta, assembly GCA_964056695.1. NCBI lineage: Eukaryota > Metazoa > Arthropoda > Insecta > Diptera > Ulidiidae > Melieria > Melieria picta. The sequence goes on along the minus strand of OZ057399.1, from coordinate 127,271,168 downwards.
CCGCTGAAGAGCGAAATCAGCGACGACTCGGAAACGGAGGGCATAGCCGCCAGCAATCTGGTGATTGTGCCCACGCGGGTGGCGCAAACGGGTGCAAGTGCTAGTGGCAGTGCAAGTTCAAGTGCGAGTGCGAGTACTTTCGGTAAGGGTCTGAGCGGTAATCAGACCCAACAGCAACAAAGTACTAGTGACGGATACCAGGAATTCCAATCCACAATGACGGCGATCAATTTCGCTCGCAGCAACTCCCAGTACGACAGTCACATCAGGGAGATGCGAGGTAAATGACAGCCAATGCTGGCAAATATGCAACTACCTAATAAGCTAAGCTCGAGTTGGGGGGTTATGCCGATGTTTTCTGAGGGAAGTTTATAGTTTACATGACTGAAAGGTCTTTGGGTCGCTCCAGAGAAGTCAATATCGATGTCAAGACTTCATACAGTAAACCCTAATTCCCAGAATTTTAAAAGTAACGTAAACCCAGAAGTGAGACTGTCAGGTTTACATGAGCTAAATTACTGAAAACATTTGTTTAAAAAGTACAAAAATTGTCTAAAATGTTAAATTTATAAATGAAATATAATTCTAACATTCCATTAGAGGATTGCATAAAATAATGGAATCGAAAATCTTTTGGAGTTATCACCATTTGAAATCCTTAGTGAGACTTAGTGAGGCTCACTTCTGGGTTAATGGGTCTTAATTTGCAAGGAACCAAATTTCTTACTTAATCCAAATCGAATTAAATCATCCTGGCTCACCTCATTGTCAAAAGTTTGGAACGCAGAGGTGACATTTGACTTGTTATTTTCCTCCTCACGCATTCGTCGTGCTAAACGACTTAATGCTAGAATTAAATAAATCAATAAAATGTGTTCAGGTGCAGACATGCTGGAAGTTCCATGTAGAAGCTAAGCACATATTTCACTTTTTGTTTTTTACAAAAATGACATCATCACTATTGAAAATGTAAAAAACTGACAAAAATACCAAAACAAAACTGAGAAGAAAGCGAAATGCCGCATGTAGACGACAATTCGAGATAACAAATGTGGTTTTATTATTAAATATTTTTATTTACTCAAAAATTATACTACTTTTTAGATTTTTTTTAGCTTTCTTATAAATTTTATTAGCAACAAAGTGTGTGCGAAAGTATTAAAATGAGCGATGCGCAAATGAGATAATTGAAGAATAACAAAATAAATTAAAACATACAACATTGAGCTGTTGCTGGGCATGTTGAGGCTCGTGTTTTTGTTCTAAACTCGAGCATTAAGCATATTCAATGTGCCCACTGTGTTCAGTTGTGTGTAACGAAGCGAACCTCAGTAGATGCGCTCCGATTGTTGGGGCACCTTCGCTGTACTCGGACTTGTCAGCATTGAGATACTTTGCTTGTATATAGGTTTTTCATTAATGTCGTTCAAAGGCCAGTTTTTGTCTCAATAAGCTTTTTGCCCCAAGTATCTACCGATCCAATGGAAAATGGAATAGAGAAATGTGCGTTAATATTTTAAAGGACTATTAAGCAAAGACTTCACTCTCGCATCCTTAGGAAAAGAGGGATGATTGACACCATTTATGAAAGCTGCGGACTCCAGCTGCGTTTTAAGAAGATTATTTTTAATACAAATTTAGATGTAAATTTAGATTTTATAAGCATTCTATTGATTTTGTATCTATTTGATGTTAGTAACATTGATCTGAGCCATACAAATATTTGAATATTTTGCTCACCTGAGATTTTGATTATGGCTTAAAAAGAACTTATTCGACAGTCCGAGTATGCGTCCTAAATCTATGTAGCGCATGGAAACAGGGCTGAGTTACACCCATCTTCAGTCAATCAGCCAGTCTCTTAATAGTTGGCTCAAGGCCATAAAATGACTGCGTAAAAGTGTTCTCTACTCCAAATACAGCTGTGACTAATGTTTCTCATCACCAACGGTTTTCCACAAAACTTCCGAACGCCGAAGACAAATGCTACAAAGATGGGTGGTTTATTTCTCTTTGCTATACAACTTTTTATTTCATTGCTTCGGACTGAATTTCATGTTTCTTTAGTGTTTTTTGTGTCGAGGGCGCGTGTTGGCAGGTACTTTGTTGTTGCATCGTAAGCAGCTAGAAGCCACTAAAAATCGATATGCTGACAAAACTGAATTTCTATATAAATAAACAAATGTATATAAAAGATATGAGGGCTAAATTATGCAGTAGCCAAAGCCAGAGTCGGGACATTTAATGCCGTCAGAGCAAACGAATTAGCGTTGCCTGGAAGGGTGCAGCGCGCATTGAAAGTCGGCGATAGCGACTAGCTCGGCTTGATATGTAAAGTCGGTGCTTATTATGTGCGGCCAAACAGTCGACGATAAGAAAAGCGTTGCACGTCTAGTTGCCAAGACGGCGCCAATGCTTTGCTACCGACGCGAACAACGATTGTCCGTCTAAATATTGCTACTAAATTCCTTGAATTGATATGAAAAGTTTGAACATTTCATTCAATTCACGTCTGAACGAAGAGAGAACATGGCAAAGTTGCAGCTGCACTTTTCACGTTTCGCAAGCGGCGAAAATAAACTCACATTGGCCCTAATTATTAAACAGGTCAAAAGTAACCGCTTGCAGCTGCTGTCATTGCATGTCAAAAAAATAGTAGTTAAATGTGGAAAGGTGACGGATGCGAGTAGAAAGCACTTTTCTGGAAAGTGCCACATCGGAGTTTATTGATTTCTGCGCGCAATGACGCGCTTTTCAAACTCATTGGCAGTGCGGCGAGCGCGTTGCATGTGACGTCGCCTAATTGGCCAATAAGTTCTGGCCAAATGATGCTCGCGTGTAAATTGCAATTTTCCATGGTGTAAATTGGAAAATGTGAGCGCAAATTGTGCATTGAACTTCGTGCTGATAAGGCTAATTATTTAATTAGCACTACGTGCTTCAGCTCTAAATGTTGCAAAATGTTGCGATCATTAGAATGTCTTGGCTGCCAAAGTCGAATACCAGCATTCGTGGTCGATTTTAGAGGTGAAGACGTTGCCTTACATGGGAATCGGGAATGCTGAGCTAGAGTAGAGAAAATAAGGTGAAACTTCGTTGTGGAAAAGATTTAGTTTTGCAACTCGAACAAAGTTGAAGAGATATGTAGTCAGCAGATTGGTTCAGCTTAGAAGTTTCACACACTTTTCACACTTCACACACAATTCACAGTGATTCGACTCCATACAACCGCGGGACAAAATTAGAAGAAATTAGAGTGGTCCGTTCTTCATAAAATTTGGTATACTAGTTAATCAATGTCTGCTGAAGTGAAATCTCCATTTTGTTTTTCTTAAACTTCTGTAGTTTGGCAATGGCTGAGACTTAAATTTGCAATTTTCGTAATTTTTGGTGAGCTATAGCAACAAGTGCGTTGGCTAGATTTTCCAAATTTTACATTTAATCAGTTAAGTCAACATTGATAATTGCGAAAAGTAACAGAAATTGTATGAGGACTCCTTAGTTTTGCAACAAAAATGATAATAATAGATGTACGTTTTGCATTTGTGCAGTCTTTTCCATTTTTCATGCTGATGGTATACTTTTAGGGATGAATAAAATAAATGTTGACGAAAAATAGGTGTTTAGACCAATTTTCAAATTGAATTTTTTTCTGAGATCGGAAGATATCGGTAGATGTAATTACATTATCCGACAAAGAAAGAATACTTCTTAAAATAAAAAAATCCAGGAACATACTTTCACATACTTTTTTGATATTTTCCTCTAAGTTTTGCCAATTTTCAGATTTTTAATTTTGAAAAATATTTTAAATAAAAAGTGAAATAAAAGCTTCAGCAAATTTTGAGAAAATATTAAAAGCGAAAATGTCCACATCATTTCTTAATCTATATTGGAAGTTTTAGCAACTTCTTGCTAACCATGTATTTTTACAATTTTTTTTACTCAATAGACTAAAAAACAGAAAATATGTGTTTAAAATTTTTTGTGAAAAAAGTTCCGACTTTGAACCGCTCTTGCACTTGCACTAATTATTTTTTCGCACAGATATTTTGGGGTTTTCTTAGTTGGAGTTTTACCTTTCAAATGACATCAAAATCGTTAAATTCTGAGACCATAAATTTTTTGAATTTTGTCTATGGAACGAATCAAAATCAATTCAATTAACATGAATTTCATTCCAAAAACCTAACTAAATTTATCTACTAACCACAGTGGACACCTGATCTGGCCACATTTGACGCTTTTTTTTTATTGAAACTCTAAGTACTACTTTGGAAAGGCATTTTAAAATAATTGCATGCATTTAATTGAAAACAATTTCATAGAAAAACTATTAGAATAGAGAGTTGAATAGGTTTATTGATTGCAATTGTTGGGAAAAGACAGTTGGACAGTTTTCTACACTTTTGAAGGGAGTCACAATAGGCGTTTTTCATCCTAACCTAACTCATCGAAAAAGAAGAACAATAAAATTTAAACCACATAGTTGTCAGTGATTGACACTACTTTTATCTTGATATATAAATTAACCATTTCGCTTTTTTATTGTAGAGAATTTACAACTCAAACTACAGTGGACGTCCAGTATAACCAACTTTCCATTTAACGAATTTTCGATTTAACGTACAGCCAAATTTTTTCCATTGATGGTTCTATATTACGAACGAAAGTAAAATTTGCTAATCGATATAACGAATATTTTTGTTGTTTTTCACCCTTCGAGTTGTTTTTATTTGATCATTCACATTCTTTACAATAACAATGAATGTTGGGTTTCGTCAAGTGAACGGTACCTCAATTGTTTTTGTTTTGGTTACGTTAAAACTTTCAAATTTACGTCAAGTTACCAACATTTTCAAATTCGGTTTGTATGCATTGCTGATGATTTTTACAGGATTTGTTTTGCGTTCGGTCGGCTTTTTTCTTTTAAAAATTAAAATTTCAATAATCAATCAAGAGAAATTGCCATACAGAAAAGTTTACTTGCGGTAAAGAGGCAAGAAGAAGAAGAAGACTGTACACACTTGCCATATTTGTATTTTGAAAATGCTGGAATAAAACAAGATATTTGTTTTAGAGTCTGACCGATACCAAATTTTTTGGCCGATGCCGATTAATCGGCCGACAGGGCGAAAATCGGCCGATGCCGATTACATAAAAAATAACACGAATGAATTCAATCAAAAATACAGTCTATTTTATAAAATAACAAAAGGAGCTATTACATATTGTTTGTAATATTCATCACAAAATAACAAAACAACGAGAAAAGAAATAATTAAAAACTAAATAAAATAACAAGAAAATTCAGAATTCCAATACATTAACATGTATTAAAAAACATAATATATTACATTTATCCACTGAGAGAGAAACAAAAATAGTGACGTAAATATTGCACAAAAATTCAGTTTTTTATTCAACTTAAAATTACGATTTTTATATTAAAATTTGTACTCTCAAATTGCGACCCGTTGTACAGATGCAGTGGGAAGAAGTCAGAAAACAAATTTGGAAAAAATAAAATCCCTGTTAAAAAATGCTTCCAATTAAAAAAGAAGGATAAGATTGAAAAATTAAATGCCCCTTCTTCTAAAATCCTGATAGATGAGACGAAATGCATAGACATTTCGAGAAAATCTGTGTTTTTAAGAATACCTAGTTAAAAAAAACATTTCTAGGAAACATTTATATTAAACATTATCTAAAAATACATTACTGAAAAGGAGTATAAGAACCCGTTGGTACAAAAAATGAAAACAAAAAAAATGAAAGCAGAAAAATAGGCCGATGGCATCATCGACCGAAAACGGCCGATGTGGCATCGGCCAAAAAAGGCCGATGCCGATTCCGATTAATCGGTCGGACTCTAGTCCACTATACTTAAACCGAATCGCAGCACCCTGTTTACTAATATTCCAGCACAATTACAGTGCTGCCCACTTAAGAGAAGTTGTACCACTTCTTAGTCGTTCGATTCATATCGCAACACACAATCAGCCGTTCTTGTTGTGCCAATTTTTTGTTTGCCCACTACTCTTTAGCCAACATGAATTTTTGCCACACAAACACCCACACACGCGCATGCAAATGGCTCGTAGCAACGCTTGAAACCGCTGGTAAAGGATGTCGAAAACGCGCGCTGCCATATTTATGAATCCGCTCGTAATTCATGCAGACACACATGCAAGGAATACGCCCACCGTTGCGCCGCCGGTGTGCCCCCAGCGACCGACAAAGCCGAAAGCTTCTGCGCATGTCAGGAGGATAAATAACAACATTGGGCTCATAAAATCAATTCGGGTGATTTGGTGGGCTTATATATTTTATGTGCCAGTCATGTGAGGAGCACTCCCTGTTTTGGCATGATTTCTGTCCATTAAGGCGGTGTCAAAAAATGAAATAAAATTAAAGTTTGCGAATTACACATAGCGCTACAAGAGCTGAAGTCATTGACGAGGCTCAGCTGTGCGGCATTAAAGTTTTATTGGACAAATTTGTTTGTGGTTGAGATTAGTCGATTTTATTGTGTTTCAAGCGACATGAAAAGTCACTATGTATATGCAAAAGCCGGCATCAATACACGCGTTGAAGTGACATTCAGGCGATTGCCGTCCGATACAAGTCGCGCTCTGTTCGCTGTCTGGCGGCGAGGCGTAGCTCGTAAAGCCGTTGTTAATATGAGATCATCTGCTGACTTGTAGTTAATGCTTTGAATTTTATTTAATAAGGCGTTAGTGACTGCGAATTGCCGTTGTGCGGTTTTCCAGCTTTCAAATCAATAAAACACTTTGTGGCGAGCTGACGATCGTCAATGCCATAAATCGCAATTAATGCCGGCCGTGCACAGAGCTGCGAGCGGTGAGGGAGGGACAGCTAGTCGGCACTGAAATGTCAGCATACATATATATACATTCATATATACATGTATGTATGCTTGCAAGTGTATATTGGAGTGCATATTTTAGTTGCTATTTGTTTGTAGCCGAAAAGAAAGCAAGGCTTTGAAAACTGATAGACTGTGCCTTTGTTGTGATCAATTAAATTTTCTTATTATTTAAAAAAATATAAACTAGAATGCCGAAACACTATTCAACTGATTTGCAGTATCTACATACTAACAAATAGCACATTCTCGCTCGCCGATTTAGATCCGAGCGGCCGGGCATGCTGAATGCCGGCTTTGCATTTGCTAGTTGCAGCTCACATGACTGGTTGTTTTGGTGCATTGTTGTTGTTGTTGTTGCTGTCGTTGTGCATATTGTTGCTGTTCACCTTATGCAAGTGTTGCTGAAAGTCAAGTTTGTCTGCGTATCGGCAGCGACGACGTCGTTGTTAAGCGCCGCAACGCTGCGGCTGGTTGAGTTTTATTTTTAGCTACACACAAAAATAAAAGTGAGCGTTTAGCGTTGGGTAATCTCAACTGATATGCACATATAGCCGCACCAATAATACAGAATTCTCATTTGGCACTAGTCGCATTCAGATGGCGCGCCGCAAACATTTGGATGCGCTTGTGTGCGGTTTTAGTTAAATTAAGAACAATCCATCAAGTATTTAGAATGAAATATTTGTACGTTGTTCAATTAAACAATGCTATTTTTTTATTTAATAGCAAACAATTCCTTTTTTGTTGTTATTTCAAGGGGCCAATGAATCACAATTAATTGGCCAAGTGACAGATTTATGGGATTCGTCTGAATGAGCTGTGACGACCACTGCGGGAAATTGAATAATGCATAATTCTATTTTTTTATGACAGGATGGAAAATGTATATTTAATATAGAGAATTATTTATAAATATTTTATGATCTCACAGGCAAATAGAAAAATATTTAAAAAATTGCAAGAAAATGCTATTACGGAAGTGGTTTTGCAATGAAGTTGTATGCATTTGTGTGGAATGACTGGTTGTACTAAAAGTTAAATGACGGTTTTTTAATGCAAGACCAGAAATTAAACTTGGAAGTAATCCTAGATTTTTTAACTAATTTTCATCTTTTGCTAGAAGAGTACAGCACTTCAAAAAACATTTTGAGGTTAAGTGATAAAACAATGAAACAAAACTCTTCTGTGAATTTTCGTTGATTTCTAATTTGAAAATAACTTTGTTTTTAATATATTTTTTTTAAAATTATTTTTATTATTAATATTTAGCAAATTTATTGCTACTTAAGACAAAATATTTGTCGTTCTAATTTACAAAAGAAATTGTTGGTTTGAATTTGAATTTAATTTGAATGATTTAATTCTAAAATAACTTTGACTTAAATAAATTTTTCCAATTATTGTTATTAATTTTTAACAAATTTATTGATACTTAAGACAAAATATTTGTCGTTGAAATTTGCAAAAGAACTTGTTGATTTATTATTATTAATTTTTAACAAATTTATTTCTACTTAAGATTAAATATTTGTCGTTCAAATTTGCAAAAGAACTTCTTGATTTGAATTTAAATTTAATTTGTATGATTTAATTTCAATACTTTGTCTTAAATAGATTTTTTCCAATTATTATTATTAATTTTTAACAAATTTATTGCTACTTAAGATAAAATATTTGTCGTTCCAATTTTAAAAAGAACTTGTTGATTTGAATTTGAATTTAATTTGAATGATTTAATTTGAAAATAACTTAATATATTTTTTCCAATTATTTTTATTAATTTTTAACAAATTTATTGCTACTTCAGACAAAATATTTGTCGTTCCAATTTTCAAAAAAACTTGTTGATTTGAATTTAATTTGAATGATTTAATTTGAAAATAACTTTGACTTAAATATATTTTTTCCAATTATTAATATTAATTTTTAACAAGTTATTGCTACTTATGATAAAATATTTGTCGTTCCAATTTTCAAAAGAACTTGTTGATTTGAATTTAATTGAAATGATTTAATTTGAAAAAAACTTTGTCTTAAATATATTTTTTTCTAATTATTATTATTATTATTATTAATTTTTAATAAATTCATTGCTACTTAAGATAAAATATTTGTCGTTCTAATTTACAAAAGAACTTGTTGGTTTGAATTTGAATTTAATTTGAATGATTTAATTTGAAAATAACTTTGACTTAAATGTATTTGTTCCAATTATTATTATTAATTTTTAATAAATTTATTGCTACTTAAGATAAAATATTTGTAGTTCTAATTTACAAAAGAACTTGTTGGTTTGAATTTGAATTTAATTTGAATATTTTGTCTTAAATATATTTTTTCCAATTTTATTATTAATTTTTAACAAGTTATTGCTACTTAAGATAAAATATTTGTCGTTCCAATTTTCAAAAGACCTTGTCGATTTGAATTTGAATTTAATTTGAATGATTTAATTCTAAAATAACTTTGACTTAAGTATATTTTTTCCAATTATTATTATTAATTTTTAACAAATTTATTGCAATATTTGTCGTTCTAATTTACAAAAGGACTTGTTTCTTTAGTTTTCTTTAACTTTGAACTGGTGTTCGTCTTCGTCAGTGTACTAAAGGTTTTCAGATTTTCAACATGCGAGTACTTTCCTCACTTTATTACTAAATCTTGTATTTTGTTTTTCTATTAAATTCTTCCAACTTGGCATCAGCCTTCTTCAATGCATTTCGGGGTTAAATAAACTTTCTTACTCAGAGGTGAAAGATTTTCAACCGTGAATTTTGCTGATGTTTTCAGCTGCAATTAATGTTTCATAGCTTTCTACACCAGACTAATATTTTCTCATTTTCAACTGGTCATCACTTAGTTTGCTCTAAACAATTTGTCTTGGCTACAATTTTTCATTTTCCTTCAAAAGCAGCCAGAACTCGCGTGCGTCCTCTCATCTCTCTTGCACCTGTAATTGTGTTTCTTGTCAATTCACGGCACTCCATAAACCAATGATGTCAGCTCCCAATTCGCACAACCATTGTTTCTGTTTTCAATAAAAATGATGAATCTTTTCATTCAACATTTTGTTTGTCTGTCTGTCTGTTGAGTTTACAATTTGTGAGCGCATTCAGGCGTGTAGGTTAGCAATTTTTCAAAATGCTGTTGACATTTGAACGCCGCACTGGCAGCCCATGTACGCTGAGCGGCGCCCGTGACGGCGCTATTAATCTCTTCCGCTATCTGGGAGCACCTGCTCGTGGGCAGAGTTTTGCGATTTGCACACGCACCGACGCCAATGCGGATTTTTATTGCTGTTGTAGTGCGGCACATTAACACTCGCGTACTGAACCCGCAAGTGGCTCTGTGCGCGACATAACAACCACAACATCAAAAATTCATGTATGTTAATTTCGAAATTTCAATAAAACAATTGTGGGAAAACCAAAAAATATATAAAAGTCAAATGCTAAATTGCACGTACGTGCTCCGGCCAAAACTACACACGCGCAACATGCGTGCACATACATTCACATATATGTACATACAAACATCATATGTACATTCATACTTATGTACTCGTATGTATGTTTTAAAATAAACAAAACTTGTGCACTTTTCGGTAGTGTTATTTTTTAGTTTATGTTTTGGTTCAAAACTCTTTATTTGCTTTCAAGTAATCACCTTAAATGGGTCATGCTTACTGACGCGTTGTTGCCGTAGTTGGTTTTGTCTGACTCTTATTTTAATAGATGCTTTGCACTCGCACTGAGTTTCATTCATCATAACTTGTCAAACATTCAGTGGCCGAACGAAATGTAGTGGCAGACGAAGTACCAATTTTGGCTGGGCGGCTGATTTTGGTAGCATTCTTAAGTATAGTCATTATGGCCGCTAACAATGCGAAAGTATTTTGAAAGTAATCTCAAGCCCACTTTGCGTGGCTGCACTTCAGCCAACATGCGGTTATGGTCTGAGCGCGTGTTGGCATTTTTCTATTTTCAGAAAAACATACAGACAAACTATAGTTGTTGAAAGGGGCGTAGCCAGAAATTGATCATGGTGGCGGAAGGGGTTTAAAAAATGTTTTTCCCAATTTTGTATTACATGTTTTATACAGTAAGTAGCACTTTACAAATGAGGCATTTTGTGGTGGCGCCACTTAGTGCATTGAATATTTACATATTTACCCGATTTTTAATCAAAGTTTCATAAAATTTGGTTCACTGGACGAGAAGTTATTGCGCCATGAAGTAAAAGTATGTTTGCGTCATTGGTACAAAAATGGTCAGACAAAGACCCAATCTTTACTTTTGTTTTAAACTTGTTAAACCTTTTACCAAAACATTTTAGTTGATGAACCAATTTTATGGTGATGAATGTTTATCTCGTGGCAGAGTTCAAGAGTGGTACAAGCAATTTAAGCACAATTGTCAGCATATGATGACCAACGTGTTGGCAACTGAAATCAGCGATCACCGCAGATTTCATCAAAGATCAAAATCTTCATTAAAATTCTTGAAATTGGTTTGAAGTAACTCAAATAAATTTATCGCATTTTAACTGAACATTTGTCTACCAAAAGACGTCATTTCATGGATAGCCATTTTTTTTTGACTAAAAGTCGCATTTTAACCATCAACCACTCCCCGTTTTTGCCTGATGTGGTACTGTGCAACTTCCACCTTAAAAAAAAATCCATTTTCCGATGAAAAAAAAGTTTTTTGAGTACGTAAAAGCCATCCAAAAGGTTTGTACCGACATCCTGAAGGACATCCCGGTGAACAATCTAAACACTCATTAGCAGGGAAAGGATTTTGTGGAAATTGCCTTTTTTGTTTGCTGCTGGATAGAGCATTTCTGATTGAAAATGAGCACGAATTAGGTCCTCCTGATTAGAAATATACCACTTTTATTTTGCCTTTTTTTGCCTTAAAAAGGCAGTTTGCCTTTTTCACCCATAAATGCCTTTTTTAAGTGCCTATTTTACCTATAAATGCCACAACATGCCTTTTTCAAGATTTGTCGAGCGCCTTTTTATTTTTCTTTCGTTTTTAATATTTTCCCCCTTTTGTTTCGCAAAAATACCTTGAAACTAAAAAAAAATTAAGTAGCAACATTGCAATTTCGTTAACTTATCGATGTTTTTAAATTGATTTGATCATTCCTAAGCCGTTATTCTTTGTTGTGCAGTGGAAAATTTAAAGAAAAAAACATGCCAAAAATAAAAAAGTTCGATTAGCGCAAAAATTTTGTTTATTTTTTTGTGATACAAGTACGGCTTTTATGCTTTTATATGAGAAATTAAAATATGAATTTAAAATATGTGCCTACATTTCAATTAAAATATCTTAGTTTTAGTTTTTAAACTATCTTTGAAAACCTTGATGTTCCTTTTCTTTTACAAAAAACGAGGTATAAATATTGTATGTTGCATACGTCAGATGAAATAAAATTATTAAAAAAATACATACCGTTTCCCCTTTTTTTTAGATTTTCTAGTAGTTTTTTCTTATTTTTTAATGCCCTATTTTGCCTTTTTAGGCAGTTTTTAGTGCCTTGTTCTGCCTTTTTGGCAGTTTTTAGTGCCTTTCCGTGCCTTTTTCGTTATTTTATTTTGCCTTTTTTATAGGTTTTTAGGTCCTCAAAATCCTTTCCCTGCTCATTAGACATGCTTTTAGATCATGCAAATTGCTGTATTGAGACTGAAGTAGACCATTTAAAAAAACGCATCGGTTTAATAAAAAAAAATGTGTTTTTATTATTTTTTTTAATCTTTAAAGATGCAAAGACTTTTTTGCTAATATGCATAGTGGTTGAAAATGTTAAATAATTATAAGCTATGGGGGGTTTTGTCACCCCCTTACCCCCTTCATGGAACCTAGGAACCTGGTTGATGTTCATTAACGATTCCATGCGAATGAACGTTGTGCAAAACAATTTTTGCTTCAGACTTTGTTATTGCCGTATGTAGAGATGTGTATTTTTGGCACAATAAAATGGCATATAGAATACAGAACCAAAAATAAAACAATGCAAAAAAATTAAAAAACAGCAAATAAACAAATAACTGAAAAATTGGGATAAACAACAGAAAACAAAACAAACCGGGCCGACAAAAGCTGTTGCGACCGTTTATGGTTGTCTAGCATTTTTGGAGCAATAAAAACATTTCAGGTTTGCCAATTCGAGTTATGAAAATATATGAAATCCAATTAAAAATAAACTGCTATGCGGTCATAAAGCCAATTCACGCAGAGTTAGCACAACGTTTGAGGCTTTCGGTTCTTTTGTAAGCTGCCATTTTCCCAGAAAGTACTAAAACGAAAGATTTTGCGGTGAATTTGAATTTGTATTGTAAATTTGAATAACGTTTTGGCTTGGACAGTACACAAGATGGGAACAATTATTGAAATGCGGTCATTGCAAATAATAGTTCATACTAATTTCAATTACTTGGAGACTATAGAACTCTCACACTTTCTTATTTACCTAAATGGCCATAACAATCTGTTACTGGGTTACGGCCTTCTCCAGTTGGCCACACCAAGAGATGATAGGTCGACCTTTAAACAACTCGCACAACTCGATGTTCGATCGAATTCGATAGTTGTCGCCAAAACGAAAAGGGCCGCAGCACCCACCTCTCGAACACCCCAAGGACCGCTTTGTCGTTTCGCAGCAGTGTCCATGCTTTCGTACTTTATTTATATTCTTACTTACATATTATTCTATATTTTTCTTGCTCTCCTAACTTGAATGAAAAGGAATAAGGCACATGTCAAGAAGGCCATCAAGAAAATTTAAATTCCACATTCCATATATATGTCAAAAATCCATTGGAAAAATCATAACATGCGCAAAATTTATGGATTTTTAATTGCTTAGAAATGCGAGTGTTATGTTACTTAGGGACTGAAATAGTTTTGCATTTAAAATAATCTCGAACGAATATTGTGAAAATGTGTTTTCTGTTTGAAGCAGTAATTTTGGCCTTCCACACGATTTGTTGTTATAGCGAAATCGTAGACGTTCGTTTGAGCGCAGGCGGCGCTAATTTTTTGTGCAGCACGACAGTAATTTGTCATGTCTCCAGTTTTATAAGTGTTGTTGTTTTTGTATAAAATTGATTTAACTTGTTTTCAACTTGTGTACGCGACTGTAAACAAGTGGACGGCCATCGAAAGCAGTCTGACGTCAGCGACATAATACTTCATTGCAATTGTTTTCAAAGACATTCACACAAAAATGTGCGAAATTGTTGGCTGTGTTTTAATTTTTGTTAATTAATTAAAGTGTGTAAAGTGAACGAGCAAGCAACATGACGGAAATCTAAAAAAAATTGGCATTAAATTTTGTTTTGGAGGTTAACCATTGCGAGGAGAATAGACTTGTTTGAATTTTAATTTCGAAATCGAATTCACTGTGCCGAAAGCGAAATTTTTAACATTGACGTTGATGCGTTACCACGAAAATTGTTGAGCAATTAGCTAAAATTGCCGTTGTTTGTTATTGCTTTTTTGCTTAGAAAATAGATCAACATTTCATAATATTTCAGTCGCTCACATTCATTAACCTTCATTAACGATTGCTGGCGATCCGACGTTGCCAAGCTGACAATCTCGGCGACAAAATCGTTGTCCACTTTCGCGCAATTTGTGCGCAACCTTGAACCAAATTCTATTTAAATAACAAATTTAAGCGTTTAGCCAGTTTTTTGTTGCAAATTATGGCGCGGATATTGTTGCGCATGGCATGCAAACTTATGTATGTGTGTGTGTGTGTGTGGGAGTTTGAGTGTGTGAGTGTTGGGGTAAAAAAGTGCGTCACTTGAGATAAAAATTGTATGTATTTAGTTTGGTTGCAGAATGAATTCCACATCCGCTCCGAAAGATGCAAATTCTAGAAATTTTTGCCATGCCACAAGCGAGCAAATAATTTGCAAAATATTAAAAAAAAAAAATGCATTTAACCCTTTCGGTATTTTGTTGCCATATGGCAACATGCTACTTTGTGGACGTCTTCATCCTCTATGGTTGCAAGAATAAATTTTTTGTTGGTCCTTAGAATAGTTTGAAGTTTTAGGAAAAATACGAAATTAATAAACTGAATATTTAAGTTTAAAGAAGAGAAGTATACACGTTCTTTTAATGGTACATCTTGACATAGTAAAGGAAGAAGAAGCAGAAAACTTTAGATAACTTTTTCATTTGACGTTTTCTTTCAATTTGGATACTTTTTTTGTAATTTTGGCTGAAGTAAATGAATAAATATTCAAATTTTCGTTATGTGTAAAAAGTTGTATGTTTAAGTAATTATTACAGCCACAACGATGTGGTTGCTCTCATAGAAAAACACTCTAAAATACAGGGTCCGAGTATAAAAATTAAAAAATGTCTTTTGGAATGTTGCTAATATAACCACATAGAAGCCTAAAACGTAAAATTTAAAATTTTAACTTTCCCCAGTAAAAACCTGTAGCGAAAGGGTTAACATGTTGCGCATTGTTGAACTTTGGGAGTACATGTAATTGAAAGTCTGATGCGTTACAGACGTCAAACAGTGCTACCAGTTTCGTAGAATTCGAATAAACTTGGTGAAATGTTATATTAAAAAAATATATTTTTAGAGACTTGGCCAAATTTTCAATTGTTTCCGCTCAGTCGTCTAGAAATCTATACATCAGTTTCCTACAGCCCGATGGACCGTTGGATGGATGAAAAGCAGTCGTATCGAAAGAGAGACTAACAGACCAATGAGCCAATGAAAGACAAACAAAAAGACAGAAAGAAAATAAAAAATATACTGAAATACATTGGCCCCCGGACAGGCAAACAGCAAGACAATCCGTCTGCCAAGAGAGGCTATAGAGACAGACAGGCAAGATAATCCGAAAAACACTCAACAATGATAGAAAAACAGACAGATTAATGGACAGTTAAAAAACAAAATAAACTAGAGAGACAAAATTAAAACAACGTTGACAGTAAGACAGACATTTGCAAATAAATAAATAAATCATAAATCATATTTTATTGCCAAAGGATTGCACGAGTCACTTTTATTTGAATTTTCTGGGGGTTTTCTCAGTTTTATGTGGTGTAGAACATTTTGCGACGGTGGCAACACTGACGCCAACACACTCTTTCCGCCCGAAAAGTTTAGTGTGTGTATTATCCGACAATTGCTGAAAATGTTTGAGTTGTTGTAAATGCATTTCGGCGAAGTTGCGCATTGGGCAATGGCCGACACTCAATGCGCTTAAGTAGAAAACTATTTCGGCGAGTGGCCGCGTCTTGGATTTAATTTTGTTTTTTGCAGTAACACATTTTAGTGGCTGCGTGTGTTGCGTGTGTGTGTGCGTATGTGTCTGTGTGTGTTTGTAGAGATTTTGGCCCTTTGCCAGACTTTCCTGACCAACCCATGCGCTGTTCGCGCCATTCGTTGGGCATAAATTTTCAGCGCTATCTGTGACGTGCGCAACGGTCTGAGTAATGCCAGCCGACTGACAGACCAAGAAGAGCGTGCGGTCTGTGCATGCTTAATTGGCCTCGATACATGGCCAATGGCCATTGCTGCGGCACCAAACAGACCAAACCAGACCAAACCAGACCAGACCGGCCTAGGCTGGGCAGACATTGGTTGGTGGCGAGCGTTGAGCATTTTCATTGCAATTTCCCTTTGCAAATGCCAACTGCTCACCTGACTTTAAGATACAATAGTGTTTGTATGTATGTGTATAATATTCTTCACAGATTCATTTATTTAGCAATTCCTTTGAAGTTCTTGGCTTGGCTTTTGTTGTCATAGCAAACACTCGGAACTCTTTCAAAGTTGCTTGAGTTATTGTGCTGATTAAAGTCAACATAGCGTCGTTCTTAAATTCCGAAGATAGCGATAGCTTATCGCCAGCAGAATCACTTTTATCGCTGTTAGCGAGCGATATCGGCAAAGTTCTGGAGAAAAGAAAACAAAGAGCATTCTCGAAAAAAAAACAGCTGATGTCATAAACTGTGGATGTGTTGTTGATGAAATGTTCCAAATATGCACAGACTTCTCATAAAAATGAAAATATTTACCAAAGATATCAACGCTATCTCGATTCCAGACACTTGCCGGCAGTTTGTGGGCCAGTCGGCCAAAATTCTTGGCACTTTTAAATTTATTTATCTTGCTGTTTCACTACATGTTCTTAGGCCTGAGTGAGTTGATTTGAGTTGATTGCCGTTATCGAGGGGGCTTTCAATACAATCGGTGATTTGTAGTGAAAGCACGTTTTAATGACTATAGACAGACAAGACTTCGTAATGGTTGGCAAATTTGTAATTTACTGGCAGTGCTGCGTTAGTCGCCAGATTGACAGACATATAGAGAAATATATACCAGCCAGGTATAGAGATATATACAGATAGATGGATAGACAGCTATTCACAAATATATAACAAATTATTCGCTGTGTAGTGAAAACTCTACATGGATTTCTATTTTTGACTATTCGTCATGAAAGCAGTCAAAAGGTAACCTTGAATGTTGTTCATTTAGCAAAATAAATAAACTCAAGTTCAAGTATAAAGAAGGTGTAAATTGTTTTGGAAAAATTGCACTTTTAGTCATAAAAATAATTCACGCTTATCAGTTGATATCTCAGCTTTGCATTGGATTACGGAAAAAAACAAATTATATTCAAAAATAAAATGTTGTTGCCATTGTTAATGCTCAGCCATCTACTTTGAGTTTTGCACTACTCAAGGCCTGAACCTGTACTAGTAAAGAATAAAGAAAGCATTTCTCTCAAACTAATGAATTTTTCTGTTTGATTTCATTGCAGAGGAACAAGAACGTGTGCAGAAGAAGACATTCACTAATTGGATTAATTCGTACCTATTGAAGGTAAGTCGGTGAAGCATTTTTTGTAGTTATTTTTCTTGAGAGTACAACTGAGAGTGTTTTGTTTGATCTCAATCCAGCTGATAACACCGTGCGACAGCATTTTTCACACCGGGAAAAATCCATATGTGCGTGAAACTAGAGACCAAATATAGTAATACTGCGTACTCAGTTTTTCATTTCTACATCCTTTGTCCTTTTAAAAGGACTTCAAAATTTTGAAGGGGATAAAAAAGAAAAAAAATATAAAAAATACTTAACCTCGTTAGAATATGGCGATATGTATGTATATCAAAATATCAAAAAATTTCATTGCTCTAACTTTATTAGTTCGAAAGTTATTAAAAAAAAGGCGGAAGCTGCAATTTTAATGAAGTACAAAAATTCTAATTTATTTGAGTATCAGTAATTTAAATAATAAAAAGATACAAAATCAATGAAGCGAGAATAATTAAATTTTGACACGTGATCAAGGAGATCTTGGGTTTTAAAATACTTACTTTTCAAGAAAATTGTATATAGATTTTCAAGGATATAAAGGATTAAAATTTTCAAAGGACTTTTTTCATATCCTTATTTTACAAATAGATAAAAAATTAATTTTATTTAAATTCTTGAGCCTATCCTCTTTCATTTGATATACATATCACCATATTCTAACGAGGTGAAGTATTATTTATATATTTTTTATTTTTTATCCCCTTCAAAATTTTGAAGTCCTTTTAAAAGGACAAAAGATGTAGAAATAAAAAACTGAGTACGCAGTATTACTATGTTTGGTCTCTAGTTTCACGCCCATATGGATTTTTTCCGGTGTGAAAATTTTTTTTAAATTTTTGTCGCACGGTGTAACGAACTGCGGATAGTATATTTTTTACCTGAGCCGACTCCCTTAAGTTTATCGCTCAGAAAATCATAAATGTTAGGCAAACATCGATCGATGACAAATGTTATAAATGTGGTATGAACCAATAGAAGAGCACTGTAGATCTTACAAGTCTCAGTGTATAACACTTAGCCCTTTCAGACCTAACTTGATTGATTACTTCAATGACAGATTAAACAAAAAACACCGATTCATTAACAGGATATGTCTATTTAAAGGTTTACTTTCATCAAAACATATCCATATTTTAAGATTAATTTAATTTTTAAATTTAATTTAATATTTTAAATAAATAAATAAATAAATAAATTTCATTTTTCCCCTTCATAAATTTTTGTAAAAATATATCCGGCTTTGAAAAGCTATATCTCCTAATCTCAAAAATTTTTCGAGAAAGTATTTCGGATCCAGCTTAATTAAGCAATTACCTTTAACATGATACTACTTTTGCCAAAATCCGCGATAATTTTGTTTCTTATTTTTGTCCACTCTCGAAGCACTGTGCGCCGTTTGGAATCGGCGTTAAACTGTAGATTCCCCTTCCCCCGCCCTTTCCCAATCCGATTGAAATGTGTGCTCTAACATATGTTGGAAAAAGCAGTGTTGCATACACATTTCAAAAACGGGTGAAATATGTGATATCACAATAGGCCTCCGAGTGTGTCTCTTACAGAGGCAGCCACCATAACCTAACCTAACCTAACGCCTAAGGAACTCCATCTAGTGCCGCTAGATCCAAAAGGGTCTATGCGTGTGCAATTTGGCCAAGCAGCTTAAGCTAATCTACACTCTTTCAAAAGTTATCATAACTATATTCCACTTACCTGACGAACGAACAAGCTGTGACAAAGCAGCTACTCAGTTGTGAAAGTCTTGAATCCCAAGTCCAGGGGTATTGGGTTCGAGTCGCAATTCAGTCAACATTAAAGCAAAAAAATGTCGCTGACCACTTTTGCTTATTTGTTAGCCCAACGCTGGGTATGCAAATAAATATTTTGTATATAATAATGTATGAACTTTTCGGATGCCAACATCTGCTCGTATTGAGTGCAATTTTTCTGCGTTTTTCAACAATCAAGCGAATTTCCATAAAGTAATCAACGCTCGCATTGGTTTTCCTGCTGAATCACGGCACGAACATCTGCATGTTTGTGTTTCGGAATTTTGTTTTTCATTAAGCGGAAATTTCATTTTATTTTGGGCGAATGAGTGTACATATTTTCTATTTTCTCCAGCCAGTAAACATTTCGCTTCAAATAAAATCGATGCGGCTAAAAGAGTTAATGCTTCGTTATTTTCGTTAATGGAATTTTTTATAGTCAAAAATAACTTAATAAAAAATAACATAAATAGCTAATGAAAGACGATTTGGTAGCCAACTTGGACAACGACGTAATGACACAGTCATTGCATTGCGGCAGACGACAATGGACGATTTTGTGCAATGCGACGCGCAATTGTTGCAGTTGTCGAGCAAGAGACGCCAATAAATACGGCCGAATTCGCGTTCATACAAAGATAATGTTTACTGCTTGCGAGAAATTCTTCCGGATATTGCTGCGGACAGATGAAAACTGTTGGCAGCGGCCGGTGCAGCTGGTATCCATCGAATGTCGGCGTCTGGGCGCAACATCAAAACAAAAGCAGCCGATCCAGTCAGCGACTGCACAATTTGCAAATTGGTGGCAGTAAATGTTGCGCATTTTTGGAAAATTAGTGTGAGCTGATGGATGGGGGAGCACGGGCGAAGAAATGGTTGCATATCGGCGGAAATATTTGCAGCACAAAGCTAACTTGGCCCATTGGCCAACACCGCAACGCTGCGTAGTCGCCTTTTCAGTGGCCTTTTATAGTGGTCTTCTATCTAAAAATAGCGCATTCGCACAACAACAAAGAAAAGCCAAAGTAGTAGATCTGAGGAATGCGGAAGAACAAGGGCACCGTGGGCCAGTGATCCTGTGTGTGTGTGTGTGTGTTGCAGCGACTCGCCGCATCGACAACGTCTGGCTGCCGCACATGGACTCTGCTGCGTCTCCGCTTTCGTTGCAATGCATATTCATGTTGGCATCGCTTGATCGGTTCATTTCAATTATGGAAATTGCCGGCCGGCAAATGCCGGTACAATCAACTTTATAATGCTTACAGGTTTTATGTGCCAGCGCTGCAAATGGCAGCGACGGCGACGGCAGCGCCATAAACCAGTTATTTGGCTTCATTGGCCATGGCTGCACGGCGGCGATCGCCTTTAGGTAGCACACCAGTAAATAAACGTTTGGCTTGTCGGCTATGTACGGCCATGTGTTGCATGCCGGCGCGCTCTGTGCATGTGCAGCGCGTCCGGTCTGGCCATGCAACGATGCGAATTGGATGTGGTGCGTGGCCAGATTTTGGTGGCGAGTGGGCGAACAGTGGAAGTGATCAAATTATTGAATATGATTTATTTAGATTTGAAATATATGTGTATTGTGTGTGTATGAGAAAAGGGCGTGGCCAACTATCTCAAAATGAATAAGTATTACTGCATCAGAAAATCTTCCATTAGTTTGATAATTCGCTGAACGAGCAAAAAGGTGCTAATTTTTCACAAAGTTTGAGATACAAAATTGTTGCTTCACTCTCACAGTTAGTAAGCAAACACATTGCATTACGATTGGCTAACATTTCAACAGCTTAGCTTTAGACTTTGTAGGCATTTCCGTTCTCAATTACTTTCTCTGAGCTAACAGTTGCTATACCTGACTCAGCGGCTTGAAATTTAAATTTAATTACTTCAACAGTAATAAAATGATCATCAAGGAGGGTTTAGTACTTCTCCAAGGTTAGCTCTCAATTCGAATGTAGTGTCAACAAAATTTACATTTGTATTTGAAAACCACACACACACTTTGTATTTAAATGACTCTCTAAAAATAACTTGTTGACTTGCACTTTGATCGTTTGCACATTGTTAGACAGGTTTCATGAAATTGTTGCCTTAACCCATTTTCGGCCGCTACCAGAAATAGCCAATATTTTTTTAATTCCTTTTAAGGACTTACATTTAGGACCTTAATCAAGAATATTTGTGGATTTTTTTTGTGTTTTTTTTTTAATTATTTTTTTTATAAATTAATAAAAATTTAATTTCAAATAAAAACAAATATATATGTATATAATTTTGGTCAAATAATAATCAAGCATGAAAACAAACAATTGTTGGCTTACATATGTACATACATGACGACTTCTGGCCAATTTTCGATTTTTCGACCACTGAAAAGTACGCGGTGCTGAGAGGTAAAAATATTTTCATAATTTTATGGATATCAATTGATTGCGGTAATTTGGTCTTTAGGCTTCGTAAATAATCAATAATAAATAAATAATTTGAAAAGGTTATATATTTTTCAGAATATTCAAAATATGACTAAAAAAATGCTTTTTTTCGTGCCTTCGCCAACATCTCAAAATTTATCTTTTTTAAAAAAAATTATTATTTCGAGGGGTTACCAAAAGACCAAAGCTATTTTATGCATCAAAAGTTCACAGATATAATGTCTAAGTGCAGAGCTACTCTCCTTCAAAGTGGCTGGTCGAAAAATCGACCAGCGGCCGAAAATGGGTTAATACCGAACGGTTGAAAACTTAGGGGCATCGGATCCCCGTAGCTAAAAGTCAATTGGAAGGGCAAAAAATCCATCCATGTTTTATTACCTGTCATTAGTTTTACTAGTATTTGAATGATTTTATTACACCGTGCGACAGCATTTTTCACATTGGGAAAAATCCATATGTGCGTGAAACTAGAGACCAAACATAGTAATACTGCGTACTCAGTTTTTCATTTCTACATCATTTGTCCTTTTAAAAGGACTTCAAAATTTTGAAGGGATAAAAAATAAAAAAAAAATATAAAAAATACTTAACCTCGTTAGAATATGGTGATATGTATATCAAATGAAAGAGGATAGGCTCAAGAATTTAAATAAAATTGATTTTTATCTATTTGTAAAAAAGGATATGAAAAAGGTCCTTTGAAAATTTGAATCCTTTATATCCATGAAAATTTACATAGAATTTCTTGAAAAGTAAGTATGTTAAAACCCCAAATCTCCCTGATCACGTGTCAAAATTTCATTACTCTACCTTTATTGGTTCGAAAGTTATTAAAAAAAAAAGGCGGAAGCTGCAAGTCTAATGAAGTACAAAAATTCTAATTTATTTGAGTATCAGTATTTTAAATATCCCCTTTTTTATTTTTTATCCCCTTCAAAATTTTGAAGTCCTTTTAAAAGGACAAAGGGTGTAGAAATGAAAAACTGAGTACTGAGTACGCAGTATTACTATGTTTGGTCTCTAGTTTCACCCCCATATGAATTTTTTCTAGTGTCCGACCGAATATTCGGTTTCGGTTTCGGCCCAAATAAGTGTTTTCGGTTTCGGTTTCAGTTTCGGCCAAAAAATGGCCGAATAGCCGAAACCGAAACTTTCTAGTATATTTTTTACATTTTATTGTGTAGCAGATATATAGTGAAAGGAGGAATAATTTAGATGCCACCAATGTTAATAAACTTCTTTTTTTAGCATATAATATTAAATTATTTCATTTTGAATATTAGCGAGTAAGGTACGAAAGGGTGATTTTTTCATGTTTACGTTTTTAAAAAATGAATAAATTGTTTTTTTTTTAATAAGTATTTATTTATTTATGCTATGATTGTTTGTTTGTTCTTTATTTACTTAATGTTAAATTCGTTTGTTGAAAAAAGTGCTTGATATGGTGATTTTTATTTCAACTAGAAAGTTTCGGTTTCGGTTTCGGCCGAATATTAAAAAAAAACCGAATATTCGGTTTCGGCCCAAAAACGTGGTTTCGGTCGGACACTAATTTTTTCCGATGTGAAAATTTTTTTAATTTTTGTCGCACAGTGTTATTAATCCACACATTCACTGCCTGCATTTCTCGCTACAAAGTCTCCAAAGTCGAATTCTGTAAACTGATATTTACGAGAAAAGTCTCGGTTGAAATTCGATTGTGATTTGGCGTTTTTAATTCGCACTTATGCGTTCACCATATCTCAACAACAAATAAGTACGATATCTTGCCCTGTGTATCTGTTTGTCAGCTGTGTATACCAATGCGTGAGCTGTCGAAAACTTTCAGCGCAAGATCTCGATTTTTTTAGCGTCTCATTTACGCGCATGCGCGGGTTCAAGGTGAACACGTTCAGCCGGTTGGTGTGGCAATGTTTTGTGATGTATGCAACTCAGTGCCGATCGTTGGCTTTTTATATTTCGGTGCTACAAGCATGGACGGAGCTCGCCATCTGGAAAAATCTTATGCAAATTAGGGTTTTCTTATTATGATAGAACATAGTTAAAAGTTAGGTTATAATTTAGTTTAGCTATTTTTGAGCGTTCTTTCGCATTGCATGTTTATTTGTTGTAAATAATTTAAATAGAAAACGCATTAAAATAACTTTAAAACCTTGCGGGGGCAGACTTAAAGTATAACAAGAATTTTGTTTGTTTTTTTCACAAATTTTGTATGAATGAATGGAATTTTGTATAGAAAAGTCGTTTTGAGTTTAACAGGGCTCAGAAAAATACAAGAAAGCAGTTGCTGAAATGATCTTTAGGTGAGTAAGACCCTCAACTAAAGCGTCTCTTACTCTCAAATATTTTACTGTCAAAATGTATGGAAACTTGCTTGAAACAAAAAATGGATTAAGTTTTTTAATTCAAATCGATTCTTTATTCCTGCACTATAAGAAATTTTCAAAAAATTGTGTAAAATACAATAAAAAGAATGCTGTCAGGCAGAGGCGCACGCAGGATTTAATTTTGGGGAGGGGTTTGTGTACAACTTTTTAAGCCAATTCCATTCGAAACCATATTTTGCGCCAGCAATTTTTGTATTTGAGAGGGTTTGAATCCCCGAAACCCCCACTCTATTAAGAGCTACACTTACCTACTTACTTACTTACCTACTTACTTACTTACGGGTCTACCTGTCGCCAGTGGCGCACGCAGGATTTTGTTTCGGGGGGTTGAAACTTTTTTGAGAACTTTGAAATAGAATAAAATTTAGATGTATGAATCTACAGACTGTGATCCAAGACATGTATGTTTTCCCTACCTAAGATATTTTGGTCCTGAAAGTTCAAAATAGAAAATTTAGTTAAAAGGAGACGATTTTCCTTTTTCATTTGATACCCACATCATCATCATTGCACAACCGAAAATATTTAAAAAAATATTTGATAGTGTACGTCCTTAAAATTTTAAAGTTCTTTAAAAAGGACTTTGGGTCAGAAAACGAAAAACTGACTATGCCAGGTTACTATAAATGACCTCTAGTTTCACGTCTATATCAACATTAAGATGGGTCTCGGCAAAAAAAAATTTTTTTTTCGCACGGTTTAATAAATGTAAAGTTGGTGTTTTCACTCAGTGCATCAAAACTTTGTCATTTTTCTTACGATTCTATTGCTGTTAGGGTTAATATTTGCACAAATAATATATCTTTCATCTTAGATTTTAAAACCAAAGGAGATAATTTATATTTTATATATATTTAAAAAAACATTTGAAAATGTATGATTTTTGAAAATGGTCGAAAAATCACTTTTTTACAAGTTTCACTGTCAGTAATTTCTCCAAATCTCATCTGATTTCGACAATCTGTGTATCTCTGGAAAGGCTAAGGTATTATCTTCTGACCGACGGACAACTTTTGTTAGTCGGATGATTCGTTTACGAGATATGTGCTCATAACTGAAACAACTGGTTTTTCGAAGATTTTTCGAAAACGCTTCTTGCAAAAATTTTTGTATCTCCAGTTTCGTGTTCAGCGGCCCAGAGTTAGTGTAGAAAACACTTTTATTTTTAGGTGCATTTTTTGTGTCGAGTAGTGTTATTGATGATTCAATATTGATGATTGAATATATATGCGACGGTTATAAATTAAATGTCTGTACTAACTTAAACATATTTCGGGGGGGGGGGGGGCGGTTTAAACCCCAAAAACCCTCCCCTGCCTGTCGCAGGTATGCATTCCAGTCAGCTGCTCTTAGCCGTCTTTTATCTTTTCCCTATTCTCCTTACCGAATGGAGTTTTTGGTTTTGAAAAGATAGCTCAGGACCCACGAAAGCCTCTACTGCATCATAAAAATTTGCAAATTTAGAGTAAACAGTAATTTGGCATTTGCAACAAGTTTTATTAAATAGTCCGTTTTTATTTCAGACCAAAAGTATTTAGATTTATGTAATCATCAATCAATCTCTAAAAGTTCTTTAAAATTGAAGTGCACGATATCGATTTCATAAAACCAAAATTATATCCAAATAAAATTTTAAAGCTATATTTGCTGCAATAAACACACTTCTCAATTGGTTTCTACTCTGCCATACAATCGTCGAAAAACATGCACTACAGTTGATGAATTTTTTACGAATATTGCCCTCAGTTGCTGTCGCCTGTAGCGACTCGTCTGTAGGCAAACATTGCGCTTTCGAACGCCGACAATGGTGACAATTGTGGGCTGAGTTTAAAGTTTAACGTGTTTCTGGGTGATTAGCGTGCCTGAAATGCTAAGCGTGACATGGCAATTGTTTTGCTATTTTCAAAACAATAACACAACATGCAAGCCACCCATTGCTTTAAATGTTTTACAGCGCAGTAATAATAATTTTGTCATTTCCTTGCCACATTCACATTCTCGGAAAACTTTTCCAGCCATAAAAGTCATAGACTTTTAAACATAATGACCCGCCTTCTTGTCGGTTCGAAAGAATTTCCGAGCAATTTTCATTGCAATTTTGTGCTTCGTTTATTAATTTTTGTTGTATAAAGTTTGAATTTGTATTAATTGTTTGTGCATTTTTGCTTTGTTACTTGCAGCGTGTTCCACCGCTTCGCGTGGACGATTTAATCAACGATTTACGCGATGGTACCAAGCTCATTGCACTCTTGGAAGTGCTATCCGGCGAGCGGTTGCCCGTGGAGAAGGGCCGCGTACTGCGACGACCGCATTTCCTCAGCAATGCCAATACAGCCTTACAGTTCTTGGCCAGCAAGCGCATCAAGCTGGTTAACATCAACCCGGCCGATCTGGTGGATGGGAGACCACCAGTCGTGCTGGGTCTGATATGGACCATCATCTTGTACTTCCAGGTAAGCACTTCGAGCACCCTGTACAGTTGTACTAATTTAAGCGAGGCTAAGTTGCACCCACTGCAATTGCACCCGACACGTCCAATGTGGCAGCTGCTGAAGTTGTAGCTGAAGTATCGGAGAGTAGTTCACTTACACCGTCTAGCATAATGCCACTGTCGATTCCAAGCGACACTATAATTATACTGACATAATACTGGCAATAAAGTCCAATTTTCAAGTCACTGCACTCCCGTCCTACACATTCCCCACCACATAGTCTCCGCACTCGCAACCTCTACTTAAGTCTAACAGTAAGCAGTAAAAGTAAATTTTGTCTATCTTCATCTCTTCTATTTTTTTTTTGTATTTTTTACTAACATTTGCTAAAACTCAAGCTTCATATCAAGAGGCGGAAGAAATTAGTTGTAGTTATTAATTATACGCCACAGGTAGGTGATTGTTGTTGTGCGCTATCGTAAATCGTAAACACTGAATTATGGTGCAATTATGTCGGCAAGTTGATGTGCATTGCAGTTGTCTCTCCTCGTCGTTAAACTTCGTTCATCATAAGCCATATTAGACATTTATTGATTGAAGTTTAATGAATGAGTTGTGGTTAGCTTTATTTTAAATTCACTTGCTTGTAGTAAACAAATATTTTCTCAAATTATTTACGTTTATTTATTTATTTGAGTTAAATGTGAGTGTAAATAAGTAGAAATTGAAAATGCCATCGACCTGAATATTTACGTAATTTCAACTTAATGTGAAATAATCGCTAGGCTAATGATTTCATTAATATTAATCAAATTGCACTTAATAGCGAAAGATCATTCACAATGTTTTTAATTAAAGGAAATTTGCAATGCACAACGATTTACCATATAAGACGTGCCTATATTTAGCCTCTAATTTATATATACTTATATGTGTGTGTTCCATGGCACGATCTAAAGTAGATATTTGTATTATTAAGTTTTATTTATTAACTAAACTCTTTACCACACAAGTAACTGTCAACTGTTTTGTTATATTCACAGATTGAAGAGAACAGCCGCAACCTTGAATATTTGGGTCATGGTTTAAGCGGTTCGGTTAGTTCTCTGGATAGTGTTGGCAAGACTGTTAGTGATCAGAAGGCTGAGAAATGGAAGCAGGGCGCTAGGAAGACTCTTTTGAATTGGGTCACCAATGCTTTGCCAAAGTAAGTTACATTCGAAAGAAATAGACACATGGAATAAAAATAATCACTGCCATCATAATTTATACAGAGACAGCGGCATAGAGGTGAAGGATTTCGGCGCCAGCTGGAGAGATGGCGTTGCCTTCCTAGCACTCATCGATGCCATTAAGGCCAATCTAGTGAATTTGGCCGATCTGAAGAAGACCAGCAATCGTCATCGCCTGGAGACTGCTTTCGATGTGGCCGAAAACAAGCTGGGCATTGCTAAATTGCTGGACGCTGAGGACGTGGACGTACCGAAGCCGGACGAGAAGAGCATAATGACTTATGTGGCGCAATTTTTGCACAAGTACCCTGAACCAAAAGTGAGTTGTGCCCATTACTGTCAAGTTGTATGTACTCAATAGTTGACCGTTTTAATTTAATGCTTTTTGACAGGGTGCCTCTCGTGATTCATCGCACATTCAGCAGGAGCTGGACGAGCTGCGTCATTTCCTGCTGGAGAAGACCGCTGAATACGAGCCCATGGTCATGTCGAATTCATTCCCGCGTGATTTTTCTGAATATCTGATCGCACGTTCTGAGATCGACGCACACCTGCCGGCCTATAACCGGCTCAAGCAGTTGACCGACAGCCAAAGCGGCTTTCTGCAGGTGCCTCGTCCCGCCTGGGACGAGATAAACGCGCTGTGGCAACGCGTCCAATACCAGATGATGTACTGGCTTTGGTTGCTGGACTCCGAGTTGCCCGGCGACTTTGGCGTGGTCGGCAAATGGCTGGCCGAAGCCGAGAAGCTGTTGATGGATAATGATATACCCAGTGCCATGAACGAGGAAACAGCTGCAGTGATTAGTAGAAAGCTGGAGGAGCACAAGTTGTTCTTTGCTGATTTGCCTCGCATTGTGGCCATGTTCGATAATGCCAAGCGTTCGCCGCTGGTGCAGAAGATACCCATTGAGCAGCTACGCAATATGGAGCGTCGCCTACAAGAGGTGGCGCCAAAGGCCGCCGAACGCAGAATTCGCCTCAAGTTCCTGGAACACAAATGTTGCCTGATTGCGTTCCTCAATCTGGTGGAGAACAAAATGAAGGGCTGGACTGGTAAATATGGACACGAGGAGAAGGTCAGCCAGCAGCTGGAACAGTATAAGAACTTTGTGTCGCGCAATAAGATTTTCCAAGAGTTCCAGAAGGCGTTCGTCGACATGCAGCAGGTGGTGGAGGAGTACAAGCGCGATGGTAATGTGTCGCGCCGAGATGCCGGCGAAATTGACCGTTTTATGTACGAGACCGAAGACCGCTGGAAGCGTGTCTCGATGGAGCTAAAATGCTGCCAAAATTCGCTTGAAGAGGTTGTTAGCTGCTGGAAGTCGTGGAGTCAACTGGCGCCAGTTTGTGAACAGTGGTTGCAACTGGCCGAGCAGAAGGTCGCCAAGTCGGAAGACGAGCGCCTTGAATTCTTCCAGGACATCAGTACATGGAAGGACAAATTCCAGTTGCTGGCCAATTCGGCCAACTATCTGATCGCCTCGTGCGAAGATCCGATTGCCAGCAGTCTGCGCCAGAAGCACGGGAATCTGTCGGAGCGTTTCGAGCGCCTCTTTGCCAACACCAAGCAATACATGCGCGCCGGCGATATTATACGCTCGCGCCAGGAATACAAGTCGGGCATTGAGAAGCTCTCGCAATGGCTGCGTCACGCCGAGAGTGTGCTAGAACAGAAGCAACTGCTCGGAAATACTCAGCAGATATCCAAGTACGGCGAGCAGCTGCAAAAGCTGGCCAGTGAAATTGACGACAACGAAGAACTCTTCAAAACCATCAGCCGCAACTTCCAAGGCCTCATACAGGATCTGTCCAGAGACGAGGTCGACAAGATGATGAAACTGCTGAAACAAGAGAAGGAATCCTTGGTGCGCATACGCGCGCAGATACCCACCAAATTGCACTTGTACCATCAGCTGCTAATCCAGCAGGAGTCGCTGGAGGCTGGCCAGAAGGAGATACACCAATGGCTCAACGAAGCCGAGACGCTGCTGAGCACGCATACGTTGGCGGGTGGCCGCAATGCC
Source organism: Melieria picta (assembly GCA_964056695.1). NCBI lineage: Eukaryota > Metazoa > Arthropoda > Insecta > Diptera > Ulidiidae > Melieria > Melieria picta. The sequence continues at coordinate 127,241,128 of OZ057399.1, read as the reverse complement.
ATCAACGAAGAGCTGAATAAGCACAAAACATTCTTCTCACGCACTGTCTACTACCGCTCGATGCTGGAGAGTAAGAACAAGGTCTTTCAGAACTTGCTGAAGGCAATTGCTGCCGAGGAGAATATTGACACCTCGCAGGCGGCACAAGGCATGCAGCAGCTGAACGAGCGATTTAACTACGTCATTCAGAACGCACAGCAGTGGGAGCAGCGTTTGAATGATGCCAGTCGCTGCTGGAATACGTTCAAAGACAATGAGCGCGTCGTGAGCGAGTGGTTGACACAGGCCGAGACAATGCTGAGCGAGAAGCACATCGAATCAAAGACAATAATTGAAACCCAAAAGTACTTCTTCGAGAGCGTCAACGAGCGCTGGATGCACGACTTGGTGCAGACGGCTCAGGACTTGCTGAAGACACTGCCCGCACAGGAGCAAGCGCCGGTGGTGGACACGGTGGAGAAACTGCAGGCCAAGTGGCAGAACGTGTTGTCGCAGGCACCGGTGCATCTCTTGAAACTGGAGTTCCGGCTGGACGAATCGGCCTTCTATCAGACGCTGAAGGAGGTCGAGAAGGAGTTGCACTTGGAGCAGCAAGCCTTGAACCGCAACGAAGATGTGGATTCTATCCTGAATCGCAACGAGCAGTTCTTCCGGCAGCAAGGCCCCATTCCGCGCATTGAGCGAGGCTTGCAGAACATGTACCGCTTGAGCAATGCCTACAGCCAGCAAAAACCCACCGATATGAGCCTTGGTCAGTCATACGACAACGCTAAGCTGCAATGGCAACAGCTGTCGGGCAAGATTGGCGAGATGCGCGAAACGCTGCAGCAGATACCCGCGCAGTGGGACAACTACCACGAAAAATTCAAGGAGATGGTCGAGTGGATGAACATTGTGGACAAGAGCCTGAAGAACATTGTGAATGAGGTCAACAGTATGGAAGAATTCGAGAAGGAGAAGGTTGTCTTCCAGGTACGATGAGTAATTTTTTCCTACTCCCTGCGCAGTGTGGAATTAGGCGAATTCAAAATCAATTCCAAAATACCCCTAAATTATTGATTTTGAATAAATTTTAATTAATAATTCGACACTGTGCGTTAATTTAATTTGTTCCATACTAATTAAATTCATTTAAATAATCACACACGCAGCTCAGGGAACTTGTGGTAATGCCAATGTGATTTGTAACCAATTGTGAATTGTTGTCCCCTTATTTTCATACAATCATTTCAGTACATTATTTGTGTGTTTTTCCATATGTTTTTCACTTCATACTAATTGCTTTCCTTTTGTATTGACAGAAAATCTGCCAAGAAGCAGATAACAAACGGGAGGACATGAAATGGCTGGTGAAGACACTCGACTCCTTACTTGGCTATGCCAGTGAAGATGAGGCAAATCTCGAGCAGAAGAAATTGGAGGACCTCATTGCTCGTTACAAGAACCTAATACCGACCATCGAGATTACAATGGTTAAGACGGAGGTATTCTCCAAGTGCTTCACCTACCGACGAGAGGTGCACGAGGTTGTTTGTCTGCTTAGCAAAGTTAAGGAGCAAACCGCCAACATCCCCGCTCCGGATAGTCTGGAACGCGTCAACCGCATGATCGAGGAGCAGCAGTACGCCATCAACCAGCTCGATCATCAACGCCCACACATTATGTCCATGCTGCAGCGCGGTCGCGATCTCAGCAAGGACGTGCACGCACCGGCGTTTGTTAACGTCGAGGTGAAGAACCTGGAGACAGGCTGGAACCAAGCGTACACTGAAACTGCAGACAAGTTGCAGTCGCTGAAGGGAACTCAGGCGGTATGGGGCGATTTTGTCGACCAGAAGAATGACATATTCTCCATGCTGCAGACCGCTGAAACTGAGTTGCGTGCACTGACCCCGCTGCAGACAGACCCGAAGAATGTCAGTCAAGATTTGCAATCGAAGCGCGAGCTAAACGTACAGTTGCAGCAGGCTTCGAACCAATTGCTGCCCAAACTGCATTCATTGAAGGCAGAACTGGCGCCATTGGCTGCCGCTGAAAAGCGTCCTATACTCGAGAAGGAAGTGACCGAGGTCGAGAAGATGTTCTTCAACACCATGGAGCATGTGAAGGATCGAGTGGGCTACTTGGAAGACTACAGTGCCAAGTGGAACAACTACAAGTCGCGACTGTCCGAGCTGCAGGAGTGGGCCAACAAGGTGGCGCCCAAGAGCATTGAGGCACTGCAGTCGGAGGACCTGACACCCGAGGAGCGCATGGTCAAGGTGAACGCTTTCAAGGGCGTGCTTGGCGAGCGCATGAAGCAGCTCGATCACCTGGCGGCCGATGCCTCCGAGCTGGCGCCCAAAGAGGGCAACATCGCCGAGGCCAAGCGCCTCAAGGGTGAAATAACGAAACTGCAGGAGGTGTTGAGTGCCATCAACCGCAACGTCGGCCACCAGGCGAAGGCGGTGCAAGAGGACTTGGTCAACTGGCAGCAGTACCAAACCGGGCTGCAGCAAATCAAGCCCATTGTCGAGGAGAGCGAAATCAAGGTAAATACTATAGTTCCTAAGCCCTACACCCTTGAAGACGCCGTTGCACTGCAACAAAATGCCAAACAATTCGAAACACAATGCCTGGGGCAACTGGACAGGCTCCAAGGCATTTCAGACATAAGTCATAAAATGCTGTGTAAAACCAATGCCCCTGACGAATTAGATGCCATGCACTCCCGCTGGACCTCGGTCCATGAGAATGCCAAACAATCCAGCGCTAAGTTGGAGAAACTCGTCGCCAACTGGAAATCATTCGATGCCGATGCGGCCAAGCTCGAGGATTGGGTAAATAAGGGTGAGCAGGCCATGGGAAGACGTCCGTCTGTGCTCAACACGCCACACGTCGACAAACTTGAGAAGGAGCTTGTCAAACTTAAATCGTTCAACAATGAAATCTCCGAGCAGCAGGCCAAACTGGTGTCGCTGGGCCAGTCGGCTGATCAGATCAGTCTGCACTTGGCGCCAGAGGGAGCCGTGGCCATGAAGGATCGCGTCAACAACATGAAGGGCAAGTTGCAGAAACTGTCCGAATGTACGCGTGGCAACATAAACGAAGTGTCGGATGCGATAATCGCCCGGCAGGACTTTAACGCCAAAATGGTGAACTTTTCCAACTGGATGGATCAGCTGCGCGGTCAAGTGGGTCAGGTGGAGGAGATCAATCCGGAGCGCGTGGAGACCAGCTTGCACGTCATACACGCACTCATGCAGGAGCACGCCGACAAGAAGCCCAGCTTCAATGCCATTTATGATGAAGTAAAGCAGCTGTCTCTAACAGCGCCCGCCGAAGAGGCCAAGACCTTGAATGACGCCTACACGGCGCTCGTAGTCAACTATCAGAATCTCGAAACGAATATGCAGCAGAAGAAGATTGCTCTTGAGAAGTGGACGGAAATTCTTAACTGGAAGCACGAAACCGAAAGCCACCTGAACTACTTGAAGCACCAGCTCGAAAAGCCTGAAGGTCCACAACCACAGGAGCTGAACAAAATTATCAACGAAATTGGAACAATCGGAAAGTCGTTGAGCTACTGGAAAACACAGGCCAAGGATATCGACGAAAGTCCTGTGGTGCAGCTGCGTGACGCCTTGACACGAAAGCCGCTGATTGCCACGCAAATTGTCAATGACATTGAGAACAAGCTCGACAATCTCAAGCTGCGCTCACAGTCACAAAAGCAGCAGGTCGAGCAGATGAACGTACGCAAGGAGAAATTCCACACACTGGGTCAGGACTTTGGCAATGCACTGCAGCAGAATCGCGCCCAACTCGACAAAATACTCAAGCAGAAACCCAACTTGGAGAATATTGACCAAATAATCGCCGATTTGGTGGCGCTCAATGATCTAATCAAGCGCCAGGCTGATTTGAAAAACCGTCTACACGACGAGGGTTCAATGCTGATGCGCGAAGACATTGGCAGCATGCCAACTATTCAGGAGAGTCTGCTTATATTGGACAAGAACTACGATTCGTTGCAGAACGAAATCGGCGATCGTATACAGAAATATAATCTCATCAGTCAAGCGTTGCGTGATTACGCCGACGCCAAGGACAAGTTCTCCAAAGAGCTGAAGAAAGCCGATGAGCTGTTCTGTGCTATACCGTCGCAGCCACGCGATGAAGTGGAGTTGCAGCAAGCGGCCGACAAGACCAAAAAGACTATGGAGCAGATACGTAAGTCCAAAATGAATCTCGATGAGCTGGAACGTCGCGGCAATAACGTAGCGAAGCTGTTCGATGCTATCGGCGAGGTTGTGCCACAGGAGATTCCTAGGGACATGCAGGCAGCCAAGCAGCAATGGCAGGATTTGCACGACAAGACCGCCAAAAATGCGCACGTTTACGAGACAGAGGCCATTATTTGGTCGCAAATCGAAGACGCCAAGAAAGAACTGGTACCATGGCTGATGGAAACGAATCAGGGGCTGTGTGATGCGGCCGACAACTCTATCGAAATAGAGTTTGGCCCCATGCGATTGAGCAAATATCGCGCCGAACTGCCTTCCTATCAACAGCTGAAGGATACTATTGCCGACAAGAGCAGCGAATTGGTTCGCATCAATAACGGCGTCGAAATACCGGCCTTGACAGCGTTAAATCACCTGCTGGCCGATCAGTTCAAGGAGGTCGACACCAACGCCGAGCGCCTGAATGCGGTCACTTCCACGTTCAATGAGCAGGAGCAGGAGCTGCGCAAGATTATTAAGAATGCCGGAGAGCAGGTGAGCAAGCTGCGCGAGCAGCTCATCAAATGTGATGATATGTCTGGCGATAATAGCAAAATCATGGAGCGGCTGCTCGAGTGCAGAGCGCTGCGCGGCGAGCTGGACAAGAGCGCCAATGAGATTGACAACGTCAAGCATCGCGTTGACGAAATGCGTTCAATGTATCCCACATTTAGCGAGTCCATAATTCCAAAGGAACTCAACAATGTGCAAAAGCGATTTGAGGGCGTCGATCAGTATGCCAAGAAGATCGAAGCCTCGCTATTGCAGTTCCTCAAGAAATTCCACGCCGACAAGGTGGGCATGTTGCAGCGCATCATTGCCACTCAGCGCGAGAAGGTGGCTTGGTGTCAGCCGGAGACGTCGAGTGACAAGTACAATCTGGATGTGAAGAAATCGTCGCTGTTGGAGGTGAGCAAGAGCATTGACGACTGCCAGAAGCGCAATGCCGAAATCGCCAAATCACTGCAAGTGCTGCAAGCGGTGGAAACGCCGCAAAATCTCAAAGATCTGCAGAAGGATGCCGATCTGTTGAACGGCGAAATGAAAGCGTTGCAGGACAGTTTCGACAAGATCAAAAACATACTCGATGAAAATGCGGATCTGTGGTCGCAATACGAGCAGGCAAACGAGGATATCTCGTCGTGGCTGCGTGACGTTGAGGGTCGCATCAAAGCGGAGACCAGCAATCAGATCAATTTGCCCGATGTAGACAAGAAGCTGCAGGAGCTCGCGCTACTGCAAAAAGACATCAAAGCACACGAGCCTGTAATACAGCAACTGGACAAAACTTCGCAAATGTTGATCGAGAAGAATCCGGAAGCTCGCATAGGTCAATTCGTAACCCATTTGCTCCAGCGTTACCAAACGGCGGCTAAGAGTTTGGCAGCTTACATTGACAAGGTGCGCAATGCGCAAAGATCCAACGGCGATTTTGTGCGCGCGGTGAAGGACTTCAATGACTGGCTGTCCGATGCGAAGATTGAATTCCAAGAGCTGGCACGCATGGGTTCGCCTGGCTCCTCGTCAGCTACAGCACAGCAGTTGCAGACGATCAAGAACTATTTGAAGACATTTGATAACGGCCAGCTGCTGCTCAACAATGCAGTGGATATTGGCGAAGCGCTGTACCCAGCTGTTACGCCCGAAAACCGCGAGAAAATACGCGCCGCGTTGCGCAACATTCGCGAAAACTACGACTACCTGCGCGATGAGGCCAATGCGCTGATGCAGCAAGTGGAGGCGGTGCTCATACAGAAGACCTCCATCGAAGAAAGCTATACACAGGTGTCGCACTACCTGAATGAATCCAAGGCGAAGGTGGCCGCTATCGACGAGTTGTATCCTACGCTGGCAGCCAAAAAAGCGGCACTGCAGAACTACAAGACGCAGCTGCAAGAGATCACGCTTCACAAGAATGCACTGAAACAACTGCAGGACAAAGCGGTGACGCTGTGCGATGACGAATCCGAACGCAAAACAGAGGAATCTATACAAGAGTACAATAACCTGTCCAAGAAGATCTCAGACCGCATAAAGGTGGTTGGCAATCAGGTGGTGAAGCATGAGGCGTATGACCAGGTGCTGGAGAAGGCACAGGACTGGCTGAATACCATCAAATCAGAGGCCATTGACATCTTGAATGAGACCACATTCGAGAAGGAGGGCGCCGAAGAGAAGCTGACTGTTGTGGAGAATTTATTGCAGCACAAGCCGGAGGGTGACTCTATTTTCGACACTTGCCACAAACTGTTGGAGACAGTGCTCGCGCAGACACACACCAGTGGTCATCCAGCGTTGCTGCGCAGCTTTGAGCTGCCGAAGCATGAGTGGGACGAATTCATGACGCTGTGCCAAGACTCAATGGTGAAGCTGAAGCAGTTATGCACGCAGTGGGATGAATTCGAGTCCATCATCGATGAAATCGACAACTGGATGAAGGGCGTTGAAAATGTTGTGAAGAATCAAAGTCTCAAGAGTACGTCGGGCACCAAGAAGGCGCACCTGGCGCAGCTACAGGAGATTGCGCGCGATATTGAACAACATGGCAAGTCCATCAACGATCTGCTTGATCAGGGTCGTGAAATTGAAGGCGAAACCGATTTAAATTTGAAACTCTCTCGCCTCAACACGCGCTATCAGACGCTGAAGAACCTATGCAAGGAGTCCATCGCCAAGTATGTCAACTACGTCAAGGACCACGAATCCTTCGACACTGACTATGAGTCGTTCAAAAAGGATTTGCAGCGCTGCGTTGACAATCTGGCGCAACACAATGAACTTGTGGGCGACCAGAATGTATTGCAGGAGCGGCAGAATAAATTGCGCGAAATGTCCGACAAACGTATCAATGACGCTACCAACTTTGAGAGCCTGATTGACCGTGGTGAGAAGCTGTACGGCCACACCAGTCCCGATGGGCGTGAACTGATACGCCAGCAGCTGCGCGCGTTGCGTGCTATGTGGGACAGCTACACCGACGACCTGAATTCGGCAACGCAGAACATCGACCACTGTCTGCTGCAATTTAACGAGTTCAATATTGCCAAGGACCAACTGACCAAGTGGCTGAAGGACGTCGACAAGGCCATGCAGAGCCACACCGAGCCGAAGACAACGTTGCAAGAGAAGCGTGCTCAGCTGCAGAATCACAAGCTGCTGCATCAGGAGATCACCACGCACAATGTGCTGGTGGATAATGTGTGCGACAAGGCCCAGACACTCATTGACCAGATTAAGGACAACTCTCTGAGTGTATATCTGCAATCGATCAAACAGCTCTTCACTCACATTGTACAGAAGTCGGAGGAAATACTGAACAATCTGGACAAGTCAGTGCAAGAGCACAACGAGCTGAATAGTAAACTGGCCGCTGCCAAAACATGGATCTCTGGTGAGAAGGAAAAACTGCTGGACTGCGACGATGCATACGGCGAGAAGGCGGACATCAAGCGCAAAATCGAGACGCTCGGTCAATTGGCGCAAAATAAGCCGCAAGCACAAAAAATTATCGCCGAAGTGCGTGAGCAGTTTGACAAAGTCAAGCCAACAACTTCAGACAAGGGCACCGATGTGCTGGCTAAGGAAATCGATGAGCTGGAAACGACCATAAAGAGCCACTTCGATGACATTGAAGGCATTGAGGGAAAGCAGAAGGACGTGTTGAAGCAGTGGAACAATTTCGAATACAATCTTGAAGAGCTAACTAAATGGTGTCGCCAAGCAGAGGGTGTATTCCGGGATCAGCAGCTCAAATCCACGCTGCACGAGAAGGTTGAGCAACTGGAGAAATACAAAATACAACGCGAACTGATCCTGCAGAAGGAAAAGGAAATCGATGCTTTTGCCGATGCGGCGCATGCGCTGTTGAATAATTCCGGTGCCGATCGTCTGAAAACGCTCACCACGCAAATCACCAATCGTTACCAGCTGTTGCAGGTGTTGAGCAAGGAAGTGGTTAACCGCTGGTCCAATTTAGTAGACGATCACCAGATTTTCCAGGAGAAGTACAACGAGGTGGATTTGTGGCTGCAGCCCATCGAACAGCAGCTAGAGAGCGCACTCAAGTACGAGCCCTCCAAGACGGAGAATATACTGCAAGTGCTGCTGTCGGAGAAGGAACAAGCGGACTCGCTGTTTGCTGCTTTGAACGCTGCCGGTGAGAAGGCATTACCTGAAACCTCTACCGAAGGACGTGAGAAGATACGCAAGGATTTACGTGACATAAGCGATCGTTGGGACAAACTGGATGAGGGAATACGTAATCTGCAGAAGCGGCAGGAGGCCCAAACTGTGCAGCTGTCCAGCTACCAAGACATACTAGGACAGACGCTGAACTGGCTGGACCAGGTGGAGAAAGTACTGCAGAATGAGAACCCCAGCAGCTGGACCAATGCGCAAGAAATACGATCCAAGTTGTACAAATACAAGACAGTAACACAGGACATCAACTCACATAAGCGCGTCGTGGAGGCCGTCAACGAGAAGGCTGCTGTACTTTTGGACAGTGCCGTGCCAGCGAATGCTGCTGAAATCAAGAATGCCATAGCCGATGTTAACAAACGGTATGAGCAGGTGTCCGCCGATTGTGCCAAGTTAGTCGGTCAGCTGGAGGAGGCCTTCGAAGTGTATCAGCAATTCAGCGAGTTGCAGAAGGCGCAGCAGGACTACCAGAAGAACCTTTGGGATCGCTTGACCGGTTATTCTGATTACTCTGGCAACAAAGTGGCGCTGCAAGCGCGATTAAACAAAATTTCAGAGATACAAGATGCACTACCTGAAGGAGTCATGAAGTTGCAAACGCTCTCAGCCCACATTGACAACAATGCGAAATTGCTGCCCGCCCGTTCAAAGGAGGCCATGGCACGGGATCTGAGCAATTTGCATGTGGACTTTGACAAGTTCAGTGCAGCGCTCAGCGATGTGAAGAGCGGCCTAGAGAATCGTTTGCAGCAATGGAACGATTACGAAGTAAACTTGGATCGCCTTATTGGTTGGCTGAGTGAAGCAGAGAATGCCCTTAAGAATTATAATCCTAAATCGACTTTGGAAGAGAAAGAGGAGCAGTTGAATCGCTTCCAATCACTCATGCAGACTTTGCGTCAAAACGAGGTGGAATTTGAGAAAATGAAGGATGATTCGTCGGAGCTGATTCAAAGCTCGGGCGAGACTAGAATTGCGGTCAACGTACAACAGGTCACCTCACGTTTCCAGTCTATACAGGCCACCACAAAGGAGATTCTCAAGAAGTGCGAACAATCGGTGAACGATCACCAGCAATTCAACGATAAGTACAAGCAGTGTTCTGATTGTTTGGCCACTGCCCAAGCAAAATTCGACAATTGCAGCGACCTTTCACAGGCCACATCGCGCGAGGACTTGCTGAAGAAACAAACAGCTGTGCAGGAATTATTGGCACAGCAACCCACTGCCACATTACTGCTTAACAGCACTATCGAATATGGCGAGAAGTGCTACCCATCCACTGCCACTGAAGGCCGCGAGGCCATTCGCACTCAACTAGCGGAACTACAGGAGGCCTTCGACCAACTCTTCGATAACATCACAATTACTGCCAGAAAAATACAGGACAAGATGACCAAGTGGTCGGGCTTCGATGAAATTGCTGAAAAATTGCAGTCGTGGTTAAACGATGTGGATAAATCGCTGCCCGCTGAACTGGAGCTGAAGACTACATTGGACGAAAAACGTGCCAGGCTGCAGTCTTACCGCGATATACTCAACGACATTAACAACCACCAGGCAGAAGTGCGCAATTTACAAGAGATTGCCGCCAATCTGCCGGAGAAGACCGAACATGTCGCTAAGGTAACGAAGGAAATCGCCGAGCAATTCGCCAAGTTACACAAACGCGCACAAAGCTACGTCGAACGCTACGAGGGCATCGTAAGCGACCACCAGCAGTACTGCAAGGCGGTGATGGATGCGCAAGAGTTCATCGAGGCCACGCACAACACTATCAACTACTGGGGAGATCTGGAGTTGGAACAGGTGTCACTGCACACCAATCTGGATCGCTTGAAGAATCTGAAGGCCAGCTTGGCTGATGAGTTTCCGCGTGTGGATCAGGTGCGCGCCTTGGGCGAAAAGGTCATTCCGGGCACAGTACAAACTGGCCAGATAAACATCAAATCACAAATCGACAACACTCAACAGGAGTGGGAGGGTCTGATCGCCGCACTCACATCCACCATTGAATCCATCGAGAATCGCTTGCAACAATGGGCCGAATACGAGCAAATGCGCGATCAGTGCTTGGCTTGGATACGCGAGTCCGACAACAAGCTGCATGCCATTGATCTGAAAGCAACGCTGCCCGAGAAGAAGTCACAGCTGGAGGTGCTGAAAGCACTGCAGGGCGAAATGCGTGCCAAGGAGCTGGAAATTGATAACGTATCCGAAAAGGGTCAGACTTTGTTGAAGGGGCCTTCGGGCGCGCGCTCGGTTGGCCCTGAACTGGTCACCAAATACCAGCAAATCTTCCATAAGGTTAAAGAACTGAACAATCGTTGGCAACAATATGTTACTTCTCACCAAGAATTCGACAATGCGATTTCCGAAGTCTCTACTTGGATAAACGGAATAAAGGAAAAGCTAGACTACTGCGCCGACATGTCATCGATGGGTCAGAAAGAGCTGGACAAAAAGCTGGCTACCATTCAAGATATTATTCTGCTCAAGGACGAAGGCTCTGCCAAGGTGCTAAGCATTGTAGAGTTGGCTCAAAATGTGTTGGCCAATACAGCACCCGTTGGTCATGAGGCCATTAACAAGGACTTGGCCGATCTGCAAGAACTATGGTCCGGCATAGCGTTGCGTATAATTGACGTAAAGGCCACACTTGATGATTCGATTTCGCAGTGGTCTGGCTTCCTGGAACAAGTGCAGAACGTGCGCAAGTTCAACGAGTGGCTCGAAGGCATGCTGAAGGAATTAACAGAGCACCAAACCACCATGACCGAAAAGCGCGCACAGCTCGATCGCGTTAAAACCGTAGAGGAAAAGGCGCGCATGGAGAAGATCGATGTCGACGCACTCAAACTGCAAGCCAAGGAAATGATTGCCAGCGGCCAGCAGAGCCAGGCCGCGTTCCAAGCACAAAAGGTACTAGAAAAGTTCGATGAACTGGTCGGTCGTACACAGAAACTACTATCCGATCGTCAGGATCAATATCGCGATCATCGTTTATACAAGGAAGCCTACGACGATCTGGTCAGCTGGATAAGTCGCGCCCGCGAGAAATTCCCGGCGCTGAAACAGAGCAGCCTTAGTGACAAGCTGGCCATTGAGAACGCCGTACAGGCCACTGATGCACTGCTGAACAAGCAGGCGCAAGGTGAGCTGCTGGTGGAGCACTTGGTGCACACCGGTGAGGTGGTGCTGGCCAGCACGTCGTCGCAAGGGCAGGAAATCATTCGCAATGACATACGCTCACTACGCGACAGCTTCGAAGCGCTCTTCCGCGAAATAAACCAACAGAAGGAGAACCTGGAAGTGACTATGGTGCAGTGGCGCGCTTACAAGGAGGAGTACGAACGCCTCATGGAATGGTTGCAGCAGTTGGACATTTTGGTGAAGAATCACAAACTGAATTTGCTGCCGAATCTACCGGAGAAAGAGAAGCAAGTGCAGGACATGAGTGAGGTAATGTCGCGCCTGGAAAAGGGCAAGGATGATATTGACAAATTCAATGCTTCCTCTGCGGGCTTACTAAAGTCGCATTTGGAAACTTACGTCAACAATCAGCTGCGTCACTTGAACTCCATGTACCAGGTGCAGGTGAATATGGCCAAGGATGTGCTTAAGAAGGTAGAAACCAACCGCGATCAACACCGCGAGTACAACTCCAACATGGCGGCCGCACAGGATTGGATAACAAAGGCCAAGGAGACCATACGCGAGTGCAGTGAATCATCGAGCGTTGGCTCCAAAGATGTGCTGCAAAAGCGCCTTGACAAAATTCAGGAGCTTATTAGAAATCGCGAAGTGGGCCAGAATCTGGTGCACACCGCCATCAACACGGGCGAGAAGGTGGTTCGCAATACGCGCTCCGATGGCCGTGATGCCATCAACAACGAAATGAAGGAGCTGCAAAATGACTGGGATCGTTTAGTGAAGAAAATGTCCACGGCCAAGGTACAGTTGGAGACCAATTTGCTGCAATGGGCCGACTACTCGTCGAGCTATTCGCAGCTGCAGCAATGGATCACGGACAGAGAGGCCAAGTTGCAGCAGGCTTGCGAACAGAAGATTGCCAAGTCGCAAAAGGGCCAGCCTGGCTTGAGTAGTGGTTTAAGCGAGCGCAAGGCTAATCTCCGACAAACTAACAACATTGTGCAGGACATTGTGTCCTTTGAGCCGATGATACAGTCGGTCACGTCGAAGGCTTCGGATCTTCAACAGGGCGCACCGGCTTCAGAAATCTCCAACAAATATGAAACTCTCACCAAACAAGCCAAGGACTTGTATGAGAAGCAAAAGAACACCATTGACCAATATCAGGCACTCATCGACGCCGGCAATGAATTCGCCACGTGGTTGCGTAACGCCAAGGAGCGTTTGAGCAAATGTTCTGAACCAACGGGTGATAAGCAAGCACTGGCTGAAAAAACTCATCAACTCAAGATTCTACAAGCTGAAGTGCCCGAGGGCCAGAAGAAGTTGGAGCTTGCTCTGGCACAGGGTGAGATTGCCTGTCGCAGTGCGGAGCCGGAAGATCGGGAGATTATTGAACAGGAAGTGGCACTGCTGCAGGAGGAATTCGATGCCTATGCTGACGCGTTGAAGAAAGCCAAGGATTATCTGGAAGTTGGCATTGTCAAGTGGTCTGATTACCAGGACCAATACAGCGAGGCACTGGAATGGTTAACCAATACCGAAGCTCTGGTGCAGTCCTACAATAAACTACAAGACAGTCTTAGCCAGAAGAAGGTTGTGCTGGAAGAATTCCAAGGCCATTTGCAAACGCTGTTCGATTGGCAGAAAACGCTGGACCATCTCAATATGAAGGCGCAGGTACTGCTGGAAACATGCTCCGACACTCGTGTCAGCAATGCTATCATGCAGTTGACCACCAAGTACAACGCGCTACTGACGCTGGCCAAGGAAGTCATGCGTCGTCTGGAAATGCACTACCAGGAGCATCAGCAGCATCATACGCTGTACGAAGAGTGCCAGTCGTGGATTGAAAAGACACGCGAGAAGCTGGCCGATTGCGAGCATATACCGGGCACCATGAACGAGGTGCAGATCAAACTGAATACAGTGAAGAACTTACGACAGGGCTTCGAGACCGGACAGAATAAGCTACGCTATCTTCTGGAACTCAAGGAGAAGGTCATCATGAACACGGAACAAAATGGCGCTGCCAAGATACAAGAGGACACCGAAGCCCTTAAGCAGGACTTTGAGAAACTGTTGGAGGACTTGAATAGCGTGCGCCAGAAACTTGCCAATCGCTTGGCGCAGCTGGAAGAGATCTATAAGTTGCACAAACTGCTGACCGAATGGCTGGAGGATATTGAGCCTAGCGTCAAGACGAGCGACGAGTTCCTCAATGACCTGAGTGAAAAGCGCGCTGCGCTGGAGAAATTCCGCGCCATACAGCGCGACATAAACGGACACAACGACATGGTGGAGAAGATCAATGCTCGTCTTAACGAGGACAGCAGCTTGGATCGAAACGACTTCAAGGAGGGCCTCAGCAAATATGAGAATCTGCAAGAGGAAGTGGGCAAAATCATCGAGTCGCTGGAGAACCAGGTGAACAATCACGACAAGTACAAGCAGGCGCTCAACGAAATCCAAGATTGGTTGCGCCGCACACGCATCGAAGTCGAGCAGTGCGCTGACTGCCACGGCGAGAAGGATCAGGTGGAAGCACGCCTCAACAAACTGGGCGACATTGGCGTTGCCATGGTGGAAGGAAAATCGCTGCTTGACGCATGCGAGGAGCTCAGCCAGGCAGTGATTGCCACCAGCGGCAACGAAGGCCAAGATGCAGTAACGCAGGAGATCAAGCAGCTCGTCAACGAGTGGGAAATACTGCAGGCGATGACGCGCGATGCACGCGCCAACTTAGAATCCTGTCTGTCGTCGTGGAATACGTTCCTGCAGAAATTCAACAAGATCAACAAATGGATTGACGATATCAGCAAGCGGGTGGCTGTTGCCGGCGAGGCAGAGAACAAGACACCCGATGACTTGGCTAACGCCAAGGTAAGTTCATCCACGCGTGTCTCAACTAACACCCAGCTCGGCACCACTAACCACAACTACAGCAATATTAACAACAACAATTGCTGTATATTACCATTGAGTAGTTACATTTTCCTTTTCGCACTTTACACAACTACAAATTAACAACGCTTTTTTGATCTCACCCCACCAAGCTGAAATTCCACCATCCCGCGCTAACCAATTAACCGTTCTTCCTACTTTCTAATAGCTTTTTGTACAGAATAGAACTTTAACTTTATTTGTGCAAATAATATTTATGTGCTGTTCATACATTTTAGTAGTTCGTTTACTAAACTGAAGTCGTTTCCCTTTTTGTTCGCAGAAATTGCTTGAGGAAGTCCTGTCCGAAAAGGACACAGTTGAAGATCTCAACGACAGTTGTGAGCTGCTGATGGAACACAGCGCTTGCTCCAGAGTTCGTGATCAGACAGTGGAGACGCAGGCCAATTACACAAAACTTTTGACAGCGGCTCAGGGTAACAAAGCGAACACAATAATTTAAGTTGTTCACCGAAGTGGTTTTTATAGACGTTGAGCAATAAGTTTTATAATGATAATAAAAGTTCCTACAACGTCTATTAGATCCAAAATACACTGAATTTACTGGGGTCCAACACTCTTTTCCTATTTTCAGGACTTGTCTCCAAAATCGAAAAGAACCTCTCAGACCACACTGAATTCCTCAACTACAAACAAGAGATGGATGCCTGGATTGAGAAGGCTGACCAGATACTGAATGGTTGCACCGGTGATGGCGATACAGATGCCATTGCCCAACAGTTGGAGACCGTCAATGTAAGTTCCACTGGAAATAGCTCAGCACATTTTCTGTTTCTACATTTGTTGCTTACGTATCTACAGTCGTTGGCCTCACGGTTGCCCGAGGGTCAGCATCTTTTGGGTATGGTGCAAGATGCCTACACGAAGGCTTCCAATGTCACACCCGAAGACAAGCAGGAGAAACTGCGCGAGCTCATGACCAAAGTGCGCGAAGATTGGGACGCCTTGGGCTTGGCTGTCAAGCAGAAGCTCAACGATCTCAAGCAATCGCAGAACCGTTGGTCGGACTTTGCCAACAACAAAGAGAAGCTCGAGAAGTGGCTGAATGCTACTGAAAATACCTTGAAGACTGCACCAGACACCAAGGGCGAGCTCAGCGAAATGAAAACAATGCTCGAACGCTACAAAACGCTGCAGAACGACATTAAACAGAAGGGCAGCGATATTGACAATTTAATGGGCGAGGCCAAGGGTCTGGGCACCGAGGTTGACGAGGTGCACCAAATGCAATCGCGTTGGGATAAGGTCAAGAATAACTGCGCTGCGTACATTAAGAGTCTCGAAACCGAAATGGCCGACTACAATGCGTACCATCAGTGCTTGCAGGACATTGAGAAGTGGCTGCTACAGATCTCATTCCAGCTGATGGCGCACAACTCGCTCTTCATTTCGAATCGCGAGCAAACACAGGAACAAATCAAACAGCACGAAGCGCTCCTGGATGAGATACAAAAGTATCAGGCAAATTTGGACGATCTGAATGCTAAGGGCCAGGCGCAAATTAAGCGCTATGCACCCACCACTCCTGCCATACGCGACACGGTCGAGGGCCAGCTGAAGAACATTCAGGACAGCTACAATTCGCTGTTGCAAACATCGGTGCAGATCAAAAATCGTCTACACGAGTCGTTGGCCAAGTTCAAGGAGTATGAGGACACGCTTGACAGCATTATGCGCAACCTGGACACGTACGAGCCGGTCATACAGCACGAGCTCGATGCTCCGGCTACCAATCTGGAAGCGGCGCAGCAGCAGCTCAAGTGTGCACAGGTATGTAGGGGTTGTGAGGACTTGTTAAACTGGATTGCTTGCCTTTGTTTGGCATGGTGTGATGTCTTTTGTGTGTTTTCTATTTGCAGGATATGCAAAATAAATTAAATCACGAAAAGTCGCGTCTGGCGGCTGCTGTGCAGGCCTGTGAAGCAGCCACTGCCTCCATCAGTCGTCCCAGCTCTCCGCTGGAAACTGCCATGCAGGCCATACCAGAGCGCGAGCTCATTGTGCGCGCCAAGCTGGAAGACCTATTAGATCAGGTAGGTGGTGGCGAAAGCTGCACAGAAAGTGGGAAAAAATTCAGTAGAGAAAAGTTGACTTTGTTGGCACAATTAACAAACTCAAATTTTGTTACAGTTTTTTTTCTAAACTAATTACATAAAGCCGTTGTTATTTATTTATTTATTTGAGTGTTTGTTTCCTGGTTTCGTATTAAATTTGTGGAGATTTTAGTTTTTCTTTAATCTATATTTCAATTTTCCTTTATTTTCCTTTATTTTAATCACAAATTGTTTTTGTATTTTACCGCACTTACCCCCCTACAATGCGCACTGCCATATTTGTGTACCAAATAATTGCCTTTCCTGCCACTACCCACTCGTTTGCTCACCCATAACCCGTATGTGAAAACTCCAAAAATTATACAACAAACAACCACCAATTAACCAAATACCCAAAGATGCCAAGCGATCACACTCACAGCTCAAGCACCGTCGGCGATGCCGATGGCGATGACATTGAGCTAAGTGAGGCTTACGACACGCTTTTAGATGCGTCGGCTCACGAGCGTATTAGCAGCTATCGCAAAATAATTCGCTTGCATAGTGAGTCCGTAAACAAGCTTCATGCACTAATCACTAAGGTAAGTCGCAGCGCTGAGGCAAATGAATTCGCCTGCAACTTGGCGCTTTAGCAACTAATTGGAGTACTCACACCTCACCTGCCAACTAACCATCCATCAATTTTGGTTCTAATATATTTTGACAAAATTTGCACATTGGTTATGGGATTACAAGTAGTCGTATAAGAAATTCAAATAAAATGTTGTTTTGTGCTGAGCACTGTGCGTTGAGAAAAGCAGCAAACTTAATGCTTATTTGTATTCATTGTGCTAGGTACAATCACATCTGGGCGGATTAACCGCATCGGTGGGTGAACTGGAGCAACAGCAGAAGCAGCGCGCCGATCTGCAAGACTGGATCAAGAAACAGCAAAGTTCAGTCAGCGACTGGCTGACGCGCCCGTGCAAACTGCGTCCGGAAGCCGCCAAACAAGAGCTGGTTGCCATGAACGATTTGCTCAACTCGATTGGCGACAAGCGTTCACAACTCATGCTGGAGATGACTGGCTCATGTAAGTGTTCCATATATGTAATTTTACACTTGCACCTACCTTTTTAGAAAGTAGCCACCAAGTTATGTATGGACAACCCACTGAAATTTTAAATTGATCAAATTTCTTTTAGTGGCCGACGATGATACCGATCTTGATGACAACATCAACAAATTGGAGTCTGAGCTAATGGACGCCATTGTCAAGAAGCAGGCCGGCCAGAATGACATAGACAACTACCGCCAGGGCATGCAGGATATGCAGAACTGGTTCGACTCCTTGATCAAGCGCATGGACGTGCTGGACAAAGGCTCTGGCCTGAACTGCGCGCAAAAGGTTGCCGCTATACAGGACATCAAGAAGGAGTTTGAAGATCAAGGTCCCACCAAGATTCAGGAGCTTAAAGGCAAGGCTGCTCAAGTGGCTGGAGTCATCAGCAATCTGGACGGCCAGCAGGTAGAAGAGCAAATGAAGTCGTTGGATCGTCGTTATGCCGATCTGGGCAAACGCATTGGTCGTAAAGCACAACTGCTGGACGTAACGAATAAGGGCGTCGATGGTGCGAAGGGCGAAATCGAGCAGCTGCAGAATTGGGTCAAGGACAAAATCCAGGAATTGCAGGTGCCAACTGCGCTCGGATTCGAGCCAAAGGCCGCCGAAGCACGCCAGCAGGCAATCAAGGGCGTTATGAAGGAGGCCGAGGCGAAGAAATCGCAGGCCGATGCGCTGGAGAAACGTATCATCAACATGCAACCCGAGTTGGAACCGGCCGAGTATGCGCAGGTGGAGTCAGCCTTGCGTCACTTGAACTCCGAGCAAAAGAATCTCGCCGATGTTCTGAAGAGCGAAATGGACCGCGCTTTGGATGCCACCAAGGCGCGCAAGGCCTTCGAAAATGATTTGGAGAAGGCACGCGCTTGGCTGAAGGCGAAAATAGCCGAAGTGCGCAAATTGCCCACCTATCATCCACTGGCTTCTATGGACATTGAGAAGAAGATTCAGGAGAACAAGAAATACGATGACGACGCCAAACAGTTCAACGACTCTGTGCTCAGCGATGTAAAGCGACAGGCGGCCAACATCATGAAGGATTGCCCCGAAGCTGACAAAGCTGCGCTGCAAAAAATACTCGACGAAATTGCCTCCGATTACGATACTTTGAAGGACGAAAGCGGCAAGCGTGCCAAGGCACTAAACGATCTGCTGCAAGGACGCAAGGCCTATGAAGATTCGATGAAGAAGATGGGCGACTGGTTGAATGAAATCGAAACTGCCACATCTGGTGAGCTGCGCACTACCAGCGTGCCAGTGTTGGAGGAGCAGATGGCGCACTATAAGAAACTTCTCGAAAACGCCGAGAACATGAGTCCGCTCATGAATACCGTTACCGAACAGGGCAAGGGCATAGTGCCCACGTTGAGCAACCCCGAAAAACTCAAGCTGAACGAGGACATCAAGAACATGAAGGATCGCTACGGCAAGGTGACGCAGAACATCAAGGACCGTGTCAACACGCTCGGCGATCACATCAAGAAGTACAAAGACGCCAAGAACAAACTGGCCGACTGTATGCAGTTCCTCACCGCCATTCAGCAGCGTCTGCGCGATCTCAACAAGCCCATTGGCTCGAAGATTGAAGATGTGCAGGAGCTGTTGGGCGCCTACGAGGGCATACTCAAGGAGCTGAAGGACAGCAAGAGCAAGATGGGCGACATGCAAATCGACGATCTGCCCGAGCTGCAAAGCATCATGGCGCAACAGGATGACATGATCAAACTGATTGAGGACCAGCTGGCACATCTGCGGCAGCTGTTGCTGCTACGCGAGCAGTTCATTGCACTGATCAATGAGATAATTGCCTTCATCATGAAGTACACCGATGTGATCATTGACATTGAGAACTCGCCCGACAGTCTGGAAGACAAGATCAACAAGTACGACGATGTAATTGTGAAGATTCAGGAATGCGAGGGTCTGCTGGCCTCAGCCGCGGACAAGGGCCAAAAGATTGCTTCAGAGGGCACGGCGGCCGACAAGAACAGCATCACCGAGCAGCTGCAATCGCTCAAGAACCAGCTGCAGAATCTGCGCAAGGCGGTCGAATCGCAGCGCCAGAAGCATCAAGTGCAGCTGGAGCACCACAAGAAAATGGCTGCCGAATTGTCGGAGATACTCGACTGGCTGCACAACAATGAAGGCGCGGCCAAATCGCGCCCACTGCTCGATCGCGATCCCGATTCGGTTGAGCATGAGATACAAAAGCACCACAAGTTGAGCAAAGAGATTGAGGATTATCTGCAGAAGTTCAATAAGATCAACGACAGTGTCAAGAGCGAAGTGGGCATGCCCAGTGCGCTGGTGGAAATGCTCTCCGAAGGCCGTTCGCTGGTGTCGTCCATGCCACACGAGCTGGAGGAACGCGAGAAGTATCTCAACAACAATCGCGACTCTCGTCTGGAGTACATGAAACTAGTGTCCAAATTCAATGATTGGGTGCACGAGGCTGAAACGCGCCTGCAGAACAGCCAGCACGGCATCGATTACAACAATCTGGTGCAGGATCTTGAAGAGCACAAAATCTTCTTTGGCAACGAGATGCCGATTAAGAATTTAGTGCACAAGCAAATTCAGGAGGCGGCCGACAAGATCTGGCCATCGTTGAACAACTTTGAGCAGTCTGAGCTGTCGCGCGAACTGTCGCAATACCAGACGAAGCTGGCCAACACGCTGGCTGCCGCCAAGACACAACAAGGCGAATTGGAGAAGGAGGTGGAACGCTGGCGCGAGTATCAGCAGTCGGTGGAGCGTGTCAAAGCGACCATCGATCGTAGCAAGTTCACGGATGAGCCGGTGCACAATCTGGCCGGGCTGCACTTCAACATACAGAAGCTGGCGCATGCCATTGGCAACGTGCAGGTGAGTGAGTTAGCTGTAGCAATAACCGTAAACGGGGGTTACGGTCAGCTGAGTTGTGGTATGGAAACAGCAATGAAAGCAAAATTTTATGATTTTTTTAATTAAGTTAAATGAAAAGCCGAGACCCAGAAAGGGAAAGGAAACAGGTATGGAATTGAATAGTTAAAAGGCTTTAAATATTTGATGAGGACTGTTTAATAATTTTCAACGCATTTCTTCTACATTAAATTGTCTGGGCATGGTGATTACTGCTTAACGACCTCAGCTTAAATCGACGAACAAAATAAACAAAATGCAAAATGTGCTGCACTTTGGGCCACTGTCGTTGACAGCGTCACTGTGTCGAAGATGTGTCTGTGTGCGTGTGAGTCGCCGCTCGTGCGCACACGCGCTGTCATTTGATACCGGTTTCTGGCATTTTGGCATCTGCGAGCCGGCCGGCCGGCAAAAGCCGTCGAGAAAGTTGTCCGCTGTGTGTGCTCTTCTTTTGGTGTGCGTGCACCACACCCAAAATGCGCTCATGACAGGATACGCTGAGCTGACCTCTTTTTATGGACGCTGTGGATGCAAGCAGACGCGCTGATAAAGCATAAAAATAAATTCAAAACCAAAGAAAGAATGAAAATATGAAATACTTTCTGTAAATATACAAAAGCATTAGCAGGCAGACTTAATATCTTAAGATGTAAAAAGAAAAAGCACAAAATGTGCGACCGCTGACATGTGGCGAGCAAAACGAAAATCAAGCCGCAACTAAACGAAAACACAGTAAACAGTAAACACATTTTTTTTGAAATAAAATATGCATGAAGCGATAAACTGAAATGGAAAAGAAGAGAAACACATGTGAACATTGACGGCGACAGCGACAACGAAGTGTGCCAATAATGACATCATCAGCCGCAGTAGCGACACGAAGAGTTGGGGCACAGCTCTGTGGCTAAGCGCTATCGAACACACACACCCACACACAATTGTCGACTCAGTGACTTTGGCTGGCGTGGAGGCGGTGTGGTTTGGGGTTTGGCTGGCTGGCGCTGTTCGTCGCCTGAGAGCACGTGCAGGCGAGTGGCCGAGTGGGGCCACTTGTGCCGGGTGGCGCTCTCTCTCGTCGATATTGTTGCACAGCTGTTATTGAGTTCTGCCACTTTTCCGCTTTATCGTTTTTGTTTTCGTTTTGCATCTGTGCAGGTTGTCGCCGCTTTGTTTTGCGGCGCTTTTCTCTGTTACCCGCTTTGCCGGCTTTTTAAAGTGTTCACACGACATGGAGAGCGCCTTAGATGACCCATACATTTGAGCCGGTCCGCATAGGGTTCGCCAGCGACGAGACGGTTGTGTGTGTTTTTGCCGGACTCGAAGAGTTTACAAGAGGAAGAAGAGAGAAGAAGTGTTTCTTATAGGAAGTTTTTAAAAAGATGGAAATTTATTGAATACCAGAAGGAATGTGATCAATAACACAGTGCAACAAATTCAAAAAAATTTCGAGGGACAAGGTCAAACATGTCTCATTCGATAGAGGACCTCGGTAGATAAAAAAGTACCAAGGGATTTTTTCCGGGATGTAGTAAGCAGCTACGAGATATTCTGTACATAAACACATGAATGTAGCAGTTTATAATTTTTGAAATTAATACGCAGTATAGATGTTTGAATGCTTTTTTACCAGAAGTTACTTAGTTTATTATACTTTATTCAAGGATAAACATTTAGTTGATGTCCTTTATGTAATTTTTCATTAAATTTTTCAAAAAGGGATATGGTTTCTTTGACTTCATATCATTAGCTTTCATTTGACGTAAAAACTATTTTTTTCTGACATTTGAGTCAAAAGATATGATGTTTTAAAAGTTTCAGTAAGGCGCACTAAGCCGCCATCTTTAAACTGCATTTAAAAAAAAACTCGAACATCCCGGGAAAAAGCCTCTGACACTTTTTCATCTACTGAGGTCCTCTATCGAATGAGACAAATATGGAGAAAGAAACCACACAACGGATAAGTGGGTTGGGCTGGCCGCTCGAGAGAGCTCATTTAGACCGGAATTGACTCCTTGAACCCTCGAGAGAGCTCATTTAGACCGGAGTTGACTCCTTGAACCATAAACTACTCCAGCCGTTTGCTTTCCCTGATGAAACAAGCAATGCTGCCAATGTTGATCGAGTAGATCTCACTTATGTCTTTGATGGAGGGCACATCTTTTTCGAAGACTGTGTCACTTCTGGCCTTCATAAGATTCGTAGTTAGATTTCTTCATATTCAATATCCGTTTCAATGAATCCAATGCTTTGTTTCATCAATAATTTGGTGAAACTAGGGTCAACGCTCTTGATTGGAAACATTTCATTACTTTTATTTGATAACTTTATGAAATGTCATCATTTTTGATACAAACTTTTCGAATCCATGGTTCTGATGCGTGAATTTAATTCTTGAATCTCATTTTCATGTCTGCAGCGTAACGAGCTGGCCGTCGATTCGCCTTGTGCCAGCGTGACGAATAGCGCTTTGCGCGGCGCTTAGTGCCAACGTTACCTTCTTTTCACCCTTTTCTTTCAACACTATTCTCATTGCTTGCCGGCAATTCGGCCGTTTTGTCTTCTTCCTCCTATTCTTCCAGCTCTCTTTCATTGTCGATTATTTCGTTATTCGCTCTTGTCTCTTTTCACATTCGATTCGTTGGCTCTCCCAACACCTCGACCACATGGCTTTTGCCAGTATTTGCGTCGCCGTTTGCGACACCTCCCCCCGCGCTATGGAAAACTCTCGTTGTATGGCAGCCGACATATCTGTGTGTGTGTCAAAGTATCTAC
Organism: Melieria picta; assembly: GCA_964056695.1. Taxonomy (NCBI): domain Eukaryota; kingdom Metazoa; phylum Arthropoda; class Insecta; order Diptera; family Ulidiidae; genus Melieria; species Melieria picta. The sequence continues at coordinate 127,217,717 of OZ057399.1, read as the reverse complement.
GAGCTCGGCTGTTCGCCGTTTCGAGTTTTAGCTGCCTTTTGGGCACGAAATGAAATCATTTCTAGTTGAGACGTCGTCCGTTCCGAGCGTGAATTCTACAAATTCAATAAAATTTCATAGTCGCCGAGTTGCGTTGAGCCAATGAAAAAATAAGTGAACTAACAAATCACAAACAAACAAAAAGGCATCAATAAAAGAAAAAGCAACAACATTAAGAATAAAAAACTAAAAGAAAAAACAGACAACAACAATAAGAGCACATTTTGACAAAGAACGTCGTCGCCGCAGTCACAGTCATAGCTATATTCGTCGTTGTCGTCGTCGTCGTCGTACCGTCATATGTTTATTAATTTCGTGCACAGACTCGCTGAAAGTGTTGAAGTCAAACTTTTTCGTACAAACTACGCACTCAAACGTGACGAATTCCCCCCTCAATTGACTACTGACAATTGACTGATTTTGACCTTCGTAAGGTGAGTTTCGGCTAATTCCATATGCCACATCATCTTCCTGGGCTGGTGCGGAAAACTCAAAACTGAAAAATTGTGAAATCGTGTGCGTTGGTGCGCTGCTACGGTGGCACAGTTGGCCACTTTCCCAACGCAGCCGGCGCCACCACCTCGCTTTTCCGGCCGGTGTCGGCTCAAGTGTTAACGGGTCGGCTGAGTGGGCTCAGCTGCCAGTCGCCAACAAGAAATGCGTTGGAGTAGGCAGCTTTTGGGTGCAAGAATTCGAATTCTGTGATTGCTCTTTGTTTGTAAAATGTACACGTTTTCTCAACTGTCGCACGCAACTTTCCATACTTTCAGAGTCAAACGAGTGACATCACACTTGCCAACCAGCAAGCTCAAGGCCTCATACGCCAGGCAGACGCACACAGTCGTCAGCTGATCGAAAAGGACAACGCCGACTTGAATCGTCAGTGGAACGAACTCATCAAGGGACTGGAGCAGCGGCGCGACACGTTGCAAGGCATCGCCGAGCGTTGGGACGACTTTGAGAACCGACTGCACGGCTGGGAGAAGGCAATCGGCCGTTTGGAAGACAAATTCCGAAATGTCGACCCAGTAGTCAGGTCGCGACGTCATTTGGAAGATACAAAGAATGCCATCCAGGTGAGTGCCAAAGTAGAGTAAAACGATTAAACGGCGAAATCAACAAAGCGTGTAGAGTGAGGCGAAAACAGCTGCTTAGTGTGCTGCATTGCAATGCGAAAGAAAAGCCAAGATGTCAGTTACATAAAAAATAAACCATAAAAAATATGGCATAGACTTATGTTAAGAAAGTGTAAAGTAGAGAAACGGAATGGTTCATTAATGGGCGACATGTGTAAGAATGAAATCGAATCTACTAGAAACAATGAACTGAACTGTTTCAGTCAGTAAAATCTAGAAAATTCTTCAGTCTGTAAATTACCTACAAACAAGAAAACAGTTTGATATAAACGCTTCGATTTTCCTTTATTTAATTTATAGAATAATCATTGTTAAAAAACATTGTCGGTTCATTGAAAATTATTGCAAATTGTTATATTTTTCTATAAATTTTTGACATTATCTGAAACTCAAATTCTCAGCTTCACCAAACAACCAACTGATTGCATTTTATTTGTTTGCAAATAAAATAAAACTAATTTCCATAAACGTAAAGTTTATTATCTTTGTTGCTGTTAATGAAACAGTGAAGTCATACGCGGACGTGCCGCAGTTGCAAAAAAAAAACGCAAAACCAGTTAAACCGGCGGTCTTCCATACCTTGCGGCATAGCAAAGCTCAATAACAACAAAAATAACGGCAGAACCGAATCAAAAAAGAAATAAATAAAACAACGTTTTTAAAACGTTTTTATCTATTTAAAAGTTTCAATGCACGAAAGCCAAATAGCACGAAAGCTGGCCACATTTTACCCACAAACAACGCAATTGACCACGTTTCGGGTTTTTCTTTATTTATTTATGTTTTTCATTTTATATTGTTGTAGTTATTGTTGTTGTTGTTGCATTTTTGAATGGGCTATAAACCTAAAAAGAGAAAAGAGGCGTGCGAGAGCGCGTCAAATTGGGATAGGCCGCCGACGAATATGGGAAAGCCGCCGCCTGACGGTGATGACCTCTTACAAGAAAGTGTTCAGACTGAAACTAATTCGGCCTAATTAGCGTACAATCTGTCTGGGTGGGTCTTCTTCGGGCCATTTTCCTAGACAAGTGCATAAAAAGAAGTATTAAAAATAAAATTATAAAATACAAAAATTCCTCAAAGATAAATAAAAAACAAATAAAAAATATTCAAAAATAAAAATATATTCAAAAATGCCTCACTGCCTTTGTGAGAAAAGAAAACGCCACTTGTTTTCCCCAATTCGGCATTTATATTTAAATGTGATGTAAGGCAGACGGCATTGTCGCTGAGCAGTTAAAGCCGTTGGCGTGGGCTGCGAACGGGCGCGCTTAATATGAGCAGCCAGAGCACGCGACTGTTGCGTCAACATCAAAGTCAACGCCAGCAGCTGCTATCGGCCGCGACTCAAGTTCACGGTCACGCCGCGACAAAGCCATGTGTCCGTTTGTAACCAGCCGTTGCGGATTTCTGCAAACATTCCAACACACCCAAACAACAAAACAGCAGCGCTGCGCGACAGCGGCGCACTGTTGGTTGGGGGCGCTGGCTAGAATCTATCAAATGTGAAAAGTATATAATTTTGCCCAATTGACCGAACGATGTTAGCGCAGGCAGCGCTGTCTGTTTAATTAGTTAGACGCTGCTATCTTTCGATAAGGGTGTACGCGGCGCTGACGGGTGAGCGTGAGGCGCGCTGATGATGATGATAGTTTTCGATTTTGCTATGTTACTACTTTCGGTTTCATTAAAATTCATTCGAACATAAACGAACTGGCCGCAAATGCGCAGAGCAACACGCAATGGTGTTTATTTTTAGCGAATGTAACCACAACAACTTTTCCTTCAGTCAGTTGCTATTGTTTTTTCATATATCGTGGTTTTTGTTGTCTCAATTGGCGGCCTGAGCTGATAATGTTGATTATTCATTCATTAGAAAAGAGCGGAAAGAATGTCGGCGACATCTTGTTGAGCCGCGACGCGTTCGGCAGCAAAATCGGCGCTGTCAATGCTGCGCTGTCAGACTTTGAATTGTCGCTTTTGAGTGTTTTATTAGCACACGTTTTTATTATATTTATTACCAAATAACACAGAGATTACTGTGAGCTACGAGAAGTTCTGTCAATGGGCGCAAACATTTTGTTGAGGCCTGCAAGAAACATTGCGCCGGTGACGTGCCGCCAAGAAGAATTTCGAGCATTTTGCACATTTTAGTGCTTCGATTACTTCCAACATTCACGAAGCAGCGCAACAGCGCAATTTCCAGCAAATTTAATGCTCAATGCAAATTGACACAGTAAATTGAAATTAATTTCAACTGTACACACACACATGCATACGAGTGCACAAATAAATACAAATATAGTTAGCAGGGGTTTAGCGCACATTCAGAGACAACAAAATACTCGGTTGAATAAATGTTTTGTGCTTAATTCATTTATACAACAAAGCCAAACACACACACAGATACAAATTTATATATATGTATGTACATACATGTAGCTGTAAATAAAAGCACATACAAAATAAATATACAAAATACGAAAAATACAAAAAAAGAAATTAATTAAAACAACAAGAAAATACAAATACACAGAAATACAAATTAACGACAACAAAACACAGCAACAACACATTTCAACAACATTCAGACATTCTCATTAATTAACCACAAAAAATTTTATAAGCGTGAAATTGCAACTACAAAACTAAGAAAACTCGTAATTGTCAGCACAATTTCAATTGTATACACTGTCACTGTCAGTGTTGTTGTTGTTATTATTATTATTGCTGCTGCCATTAACATTGTACACCCAATGCGTCTATGCCCGAAAAAAGCGATGACCACCAAAAATGTTTAAACAAACCACACGCGTTCCGAATTTGCGAACGCTATAACCGACCGCAATGCGCCGAACGGTCCATTCGTGCAGCAGCTTTTTGCAGCGTGCACTGATAGCGACAATTCGACTAGCTGCACTTGTCACGGTGACTCATTTTGGCATTGATGAGCAAATTGCATGCATTAGCACTGTGGGAAAAATTAAAAAAATTATCAACAAAATATATGATTCAAAAATATAAAAAATAAAATAAATTTAAAAAAAATCATACATATTTAAGTGTGTGATTTGTACACTTTTATATATGTTTTCTGTCGATTCCAAACGGCTAGTTGTGAAATTTTTTCATGAACATGTTTATCCAAGACAAACCCAATTTGTTACTAAGAGGGCAGTCGCCTACAAATATGGCTTTTTCTACCATAAATCTTGGATCTGACAGAGAATTGAATTTAGGATCGACTGACGCTTCAGATTCGTAGTCTTATGCACTAATCAGCTGTTTAAAAAATCTCTACGAAATTAAGGTTCGAAAAGAATATTTAAAATTTATATTAAAGTTTTTAAAAAAAATTACGAAATTGAGGTTCGAAAATAACTTAAAAAATGTATAGATTTTTTACAAATGCAAAAAATACTAGCATGAAAAAATTCCCAAATTTTCATAAAAACAAAAATTTTCTCAAAACAGAAAAAACATTTTAAAGTTTATATTAAAGTCTAAAAAATCTCTACGAAATTTAGGTTAGAAAATAACTTAAAAAATGTATAGATTTTTTACAAATGCAAAAAATACTAGCATGAAAAAATTCCCAAATTTTCATAAAAACAGAAAAATGTTCTCAAAACAGAAAAAACATTTTAAAGTTTATATTAAAGTCTAAAAAATCTCTATGAAATTTAGGTTCGAAAATAACAAACAAAATGTATAGATTTTTTACAAATACAAAAAATATCAACATGAAAAAATTCCCAAATTTTACTAAAAACAGAAAAATCTTTTCAAAACAGAAAAAGACATTTCAAAATTTATATTAAAGTGTTTTAAAAAATCTACGAAATCTACGAAAGTTAGGTTCGAAAATAACATACAAAATGTATAGATTTTTTACAAATACAAAACATATTAACATGAAAAAATTTCCACATTTTCCTAAAAACATAAAAATTTTCTCAAAACAGAAAAAACATTTTAAAGTTTATATTAAAGTTTTTTAAAAAATCTCTACGAAATTTAGGTTCGAAAATAACTTAAAAAATGTATAGATTTTTTACAAATGCAAAAAATACTAACATGAAAAAATTTCCAAATTTTACTAAAAACAGAAAAATTTTCTCAAAACAGTAAAAAAATTTGCTAAAAAATCTTTCGTAATTAATTTGCAATATATTCGCCATTTGTTTTTAGTAAAAATTATTTCGAAACATATTCCAGGTTCTTGAAATCAAAAGATCCTGAAATAACCAATAAAAACGCTACTTATTAATCTGTAATTAAAATTTGAAATATTTTTGTTTTTTAGGAAATACTCGCCGAATCTGAAGAACTTAAATCATCACATAAAGAGATTGAGACGCTCTCAAAATCCATCGTCACATTCCTTGGGGAAGTACACAAACCCACGTCGGAGGCCATACAGGCCAAAGTGGATAACTTAGTGCAGCGGCAAACCAAGTAAGTACTACATTACAACAACAGTTTGTTCTTTTGTGAAAATGGGCAAAAAACCGAAGTCTACTCGAGTCTCACCCGGAAATGAATAGCCAACGCTTTATGCTGATTGTAGCGTGCAAAAATGATAGGTTGCGCGGCGCGCTCACGGCCAAACAACAACATGAAAACAAACTTTCGAAATGTGATTCGTACGAAATGTGAGCAGTTCTGTGGCAACAATAGAACAACAATTGCTGTCGTCACAGCAATTGCTGTTGTTGATGCTGCTGCTATACTACGGCAATTACGTAACTTTGAGCAATAGAATTCAGAAGAAGAGAGACCAAGCAACAAATTCAAGAATTCTTTGCGGTGTTGTGAATATGTGTGATAGTTTGTGCTTACTAAGCCGTTAAACAGCCAAGCGTGGAAATTTTTAATAAAGATATATAGTTTTTTATTTGAATTTTTACAGACGTAGTGTGAACAGTGTTGCGGTTTTGGTCCAATTGGACCAAAATTGGTAGCTTCGTTTCATAAATTACGGCTTTGGTAGGTTGGTTGGTTTGTTGTGATTTTCAAGGAATTTTGGTAGGCAACACACTGCATTAATAAATTTTCTATTAATTTTTTTATGATTTTAAAATTACTCTGTAGCTTGTGAACAAATTTTACAATTTTTTTTTTTGACTTGAACAAACGCGCAGGGGATGACCCCTATTAATGCGAGGCATTGCGTTGGTTCAGAAAGGATATAAAGGTTAGGAGATAGGGTTTTGAGAGAAGTGGTTATGGACTCTCTCTCGACTTGAACCCATCGAGATCATAAGTGCTGGGGAAAATATCTGCAGGGAGACCATTCCACAACCGCGATGTACGGGCCAGAAAAAGTTCAAACATCTCTGCAGGGAAGATCTAAAGCTATTGGAGATTAAAAGCTATTGGAAGAAAATTTAACTCTTCTTTCTTTGATTTCAAAATTTCAAAATTTAGTGGACTGCGATCCAGATACAATTATAACGCAGTAAAACTAAATTTTTGTTTACCAAATTTATTTTGGTAGGCTGAGATTGATTTTGGACCAATTTTGGTAGGGGAAAAAATGCTTGTGGGCAACACTGAGTGTGAAAGTCTTGTGGCAGCTTGAATTGGGCACAGTTTCTCTCTTCCCTGGACTAGTTTCGCTTTTCTCTAGAATCTGAGCAGCTCTTGCAAACTGCCGTAAAATCAGGCGTGCATTTCAGCATTCGCAGCACTCTGCCCTCACTGTGACAGCGATGGCTGCCAATTGTCTTTCACCTCATGGCGCCCAGGTTGGCGTTAACCGCCGCCCATACGCTCGATTTCTCAGTTTGCCAAAGCTGATACCATCACGAAAGCAGAAACCAAATTGGCGCTAATTAATTGCTTGTCCGACCGTCCATTTGTCTATCTGACTGTCTGGTTGCATTGAAATCACATTGTATCACATTGTAAAATAGCAACAACATTTTTTATTAACCATTAATCGAAAATGCGCTTACCACATGCTATTTGGATTTGTCTGTGTATGTGTGTCGAGGGATTTTTCAGTGATAACGAACAAATTTGATTTATTTTCGTTCGCTTGGCGCGCCAGCAATGTCAATGAGCGTGTGTTGAATTTATTTTTAGTAGCGCGACATAAATTCCACTTTAATTTTGAAACACACTAAAACAGACGCGGCCTGCATCGGCGCATAGTCACGTGAAGTGTGGTTGAGTTATCTTTTGCTGGTGACTGTCGGCATGCAGATTATGACCAAAATTTGACGTCATTAGCTAAATTTAAACATTTTGCTGCCCACACAATTAAAATTGGGCGATCTATTGTTGAACTCTATGCGTTTGCTCTAATTTATGGTCATCGAACAACACACACGACGCGCGTTTGCGTGTTTAGCTACAAATGTTGCGCAACATTTTGTGTTGCGGCTGCAGCAATGCCGAAAAGCTTTGCGTTTCCGTTTCGTTTTCACGATAAAACCAAAAACAAAATTGTTGTTTTTATTTTTTTTGTGGTATTCAAATGACAATGACAGCAGCGCACCACAAAGTGTGGTGAAATGTCAGCGCGATGAATGAGAGAAAAATCGCTTTGCAGCGAATGCTACAAAAAATAAAAATAACAAAAAACTTGTAACAAAACAAGCAAGAAAACTCGAAAATAAAAGCATTGCGGTGATTTGTTGTTTTGTGGACGTATTTATTTTATTTTTATACGCGTTACAGCGCTTTGGATGAATGTGTGTGCGCGTTTACGTTGCGTCGACAGCGCCAAATCGTATTAATTGCATTTGAAACAATTTGGAATGGGGCTTTTCACTCAGCGCGGCTGCGGGCCATACTCGATTTTCTATTTTTACACATTACTGTGCACCAAGAAGTGTGGCACACGCACATTACATATATACGCTGGTATATAGTGTGCAGCGATTTTGTTTCAAATTTGTGTCAAACGAATATCATTTGGAGCGGACAGACTCAAGTTCGTCGGGCGGTCTTTTTCAGCTAAATTTAAATTGCTTTACGTTACAAAAAAATCTCTACACACTGGCAGTTGTACACAAAAGAAATAATCTGAAATTGTTTATACAGTATAATCTCGATAATCCGGACAATTGAAAACCAAACACTGTTCGAAAAATCGAAATGTCCTGATTACCAAGATTACAAAAAAATCGATAAAAATACTGCGGAACACAAATGAAACTTATTATTTTTTATTGGTATATACAGTACTTTTCGTTTATAACGAACCCGTTTAAAACGATTTTCCGCCTAAAACGAACCAATTTCAAAAGTACGCGCTATATGTTTTCGCTTATTACGGACCCCTTGTAAAGCGAACTTTCGGTTAAAACGAACCATTTTGCCCAGTCCCTCGAAGTTCGCTTTAAGCGAAAAGTACTGTAATTATTTTTGCTGAAGCATTTCATTTTTAATATTTTATAAAAATTTTTAAGGGTTTTGAAAGAAATTAGTAATTTTCGTTTGGCAAAATTTTGTTTCATGTTTGTAGAAATTGTAGAATTGAACTCCACTGACAGTTGACGAAGTGACTTTTCTCGACTTATTTTGTTTAGAATTTCTTTTTTTTCGCTACAGGTTTTTACTAGGCAAAGTTAAAATTTTTAATTTTACGTCTTAGGCTTCTATGGTTATATTAGCAACATTCCATAAGAAATTTTTTAATTTTTATACTCGGACCCTGTATTTTAGAGTGTTTTTCTATGAGAGCAACCACATCGCTGTGGCTGTAATAATTACTTAAACATAAAACTTTTTACGCATAACGAAAATTTGGATATTTCTTCATTTACTTCAGCCAAAATTAACAAAAAAAAAAGTATCTAAATTGAAACAAAACATCAAATTAAAAAGTTCTCTAATTTTTTCTGCTTCTTCTTCCTTTACTATGTCCAGATATATCATAAAAAAACGTGTATACTTTTCTTCTTTAAACTTAAATATTCAGTTTATTAATTTCGTATTTTTCCTAAAACTTCAAACTATTCTAAGGACCAACAAAAAAATGTATTCTTGCAACCATACAGGATGCAGACGTCCACAAAGTAGCATGTTGCCATATGGCAACAAAATAGCGAAAGGGTTAATATTTGCTGTAGTTTACACAGTTAAATTACTATTTTTATAATTAATTAACACCACTTGAATTTATGCAACCTCCTATTTCACACCTGAACCAGCAAATACGACAGGAAGAGAAAGCATATAGGTTTTCACTTGAATTTCATGCATTTTATGAAAATATATATTTAAATAGAAAACGGGGACTCCCCGTAAAAAGCAAACAAAAATGAGTGTCCCGATGTCTGAGTTAAATAAAATCTGTGGTGTCCGGATTACAGAGTCTACAATAGAAATCAATTACGTGTCCGGATTACCGCGTTGTCCGTATTAGCGAGTGTCCGAATTATCGAGATTATACTGTATTATTTTAATTGAAAATTTCATAAAAAACTGAATTATAGAACTGAGTTGTTTGTATTGTTAGTTTAGGTGTATAGGTCTGCGTATAAAAACATTCTTCAACTCCTCAAATAAAAATAATTAAAATAAAAAATTCGAATGGCTAAAACAATATTAATTCGGAACGTTAAAATGTTAATGTTAAAATTGAAATACCCGTTTCTATGTTGTATGGAATAAAAACAATTTTATTAATTTTTTTATAGACCGTTTTGTTTTTGTAGACCGCTTAGAACAGGTTCGCCGTAAATTGGCTACAACAATGAAAGAGCAAAAACCGGCGCATATGCCAAAAGTTGGCGAAACGCATTTACCAAAACTGCTTTGGTTGATAAGCAAATTAATGGCAAATGCCGCAGATAAACAGCCAGTCAGCACACGCAAAGCAGAGGCTCTGCGTCTCAGTGAAGTTTTCGACTGTGTTTGCATAGTTAAATGGATCTCGAGTGGCTAGAAGAATATTCGCAATGTTTGCATTGTAAATGTGCCGAAAACGCACGATTTGACATTCACAACTGAGGGTCATTCGCCCCCAAATTATCTCATGACTAGTCGGTGCTCTATGCGTGTAGAAGAGCCGGTGAAATTACAGATCAGAGGTTTGTGGTTTAGGACTGCCGGGTTATGAGTTTATTGCGTCCATTAAGCGCCAACGTGTTTCAAATCAGAGAGTCTTGTTTTCAGAAGGTAATAATTTTTATTCTAGCAGAGCAAAAGTGAAGCAACTAAGCGTTGTTCTTTCTTTTAGCTTTAGTTTAGAAGAAACTACAACAGCTATTATTATTTTATTTATTTTTTCGTTAAAAATGAAAACTTGCTCGTTGGGTTTCATTCTTTGAAATGTTTGTGATTTTTGCTCCACTCATATCGCCATTAGCTGAGACTTGACGTTTAAATTGTGGCCGCCAGCTTTTGTAATGAAATCGAGTCGCCAAACGAAAACAGGAAGTCCATAATACCGAAAATTGCCATTAACCCTAAAGAATTTCGCAAAGCGATAAATAATTTCAAAACAATGCAAAATTATGTCATACCAAACAAATGCAGAAATAATTAAAGCAATGCCAAAATACAAAACAACATACACACACTCGTATCTGAAGAAAAAAAATTTCAAAAAAGTATAAATAAACAAACAAACAAATGCCAATATGGCAGCAATCAAGTACAAAGAAGGCAGACGACACAACAACAACGCGTAATGAGCAACGACGAAAAGTGCAAATACCGAATTGAGAAACAAATAAATAAATGACTTCATCGGCATTGTTGAATGACAATTGGCGCTGCTGGCATGGTCGGCGCCCGAATGCGCCTAGCGGCCGCATATCGGGAATCAATTTCGCACCCATCGCCGGTCGGCGGGGCTCGGCAGACAGCGCCTTGGAATTGCCGGCTTGGAGCTTATCGCACTTGTGCGCTGCAAATTCCGATCTGTTTACCAGCGCCACTGCAGATGAGGGAGTGAGCGGCGCCTCGATGTGCCGTTGGTTGGCAATTTGGCTTCGCACGTACGCGGCACAGCCGGCCGGTTTTGTTTTGATGCGAGTTTCTTTTGTTGGTTTTTTCGCTGGCACTTTTTCGTCTTTACACAACGCGGCGAGTAGAAAACATTCTAGCAGCTACTCGACAGGCAAAGTGATTAGTTTTGAAATGGCGCTGAAAAGCGGCGACTGCAATGAGGTAATCGCGTAATTATAAGTTTATTAATATTTATTTTGTTCGGTAACGACTACTCTTTGAAATTTCTGTTTCATTGCTGCGCAGTTCGCGCTGACTCTAACCGGCTCCGCTGCTGCTGCTGCTGCTCCGTTTGCGCAGAGTTGCTGGTTTCATGCGCCGTATTTCGTTTTGGTATTGAATTGGGAAATTTGCACACAAACGAGCGTTCATCCAGTATTTTGCATGGCGCTCGAGAGTCGCCGAAAATGTGCCCTCTCTCCGCTATGACGAAATCAATGAGAATGCGCCCTGCTGTTCCTATTCGAGAGCGTTCCGCTGCCAACGGAAATACCGTATATACTCACCACAGCAGGCGTCCGCCCCGCCGGCCATTAGGCGCCGCTGAGGCCCCCCGCAGCGCACTACTTGCGTTTGCCGCGTTGCGTACATTTGTTACTGTCACTCAATCACTTTGCGAGCGCGAATTGCCGGTCGGCATGCCGGCAACATAACAAAGCTTATCAACAGTTGGTCTTTTGCTGCATGATAAGCACAGCCAACAGCTGCGCTGATAACATTTCAATACAATTTGTGTGTTTCGCCTTGAAAAGCAGTCTTGGACCAATTAGCTGCATAGAATTCCCCCAAAAAAGTGCGAATATTAATAGACAAATGCGGAAATGAAACAGCATCGAGCGGCGTGCATGGTGAATTTGTTTCGGCGCAGTTTTCGAAACGCTCTGGCAACGAAACGAAACACGAAATATGCGCGATCGGTGGTGAATGTGGCGATGGTGATGGCCTTCCGGCCGTGACAAAATCGAAGGCAAAACTGGCGATGCCCGAAAATATTATTCAGTTTGAATTTAGAATTAGAAGTAAGCGGATGTGATTCACTGGATGGCTGGAAGCTAGCAACTCAACGAAAAGAGAATAAACCTCATATATGAGCACAAGAGTGTACAAGCGACGAAAAGCGAGCAGAACATTCAAAGTCAAAAAGAAGAGCAAATACAAGTGAAAGAATTAATTAACGAAAAAGAAAGGCGAATCCACGCGCAGCAGCGAACAAGAAAAGCGAGTGAAAACGCACAGCGCACGAAAGTATAAGCAAAAAATAATTTTCAAGCAAAACGAAAAACTGCTCTACGGCCAAGAATTGCTAATAAAATTTTATTTCGTTTTTTTTCCCCCAATAAATATCGAACAACAACAGCACAAGGTCAGCTTTCGAGCGGCAGCGCACCACAGGAAACCAAACCAAAAATCGAAAGGAAGGAAATTTGAATTTTTGGACGCGCCCGCACACGGCGTATGAGTAATACGTTTAACTCGCTTTACACGGATTAAAAGTGAGCTTGAAAGCCGTAGACCAGCAGCAGTTGACAGTCGCGACGCACACGCCTGCCTCCGAAGCCCGGAGCGGTTAGCCCGAAGGAGGAGGTTGGGTCAGTAGTGGCCGTACGCAGTCAGCAGCCGCGCAGCAGGACGAGAGACGAGAGGCCCAACAGAAGCCGAACGAAACCACGTAGCGACCTTGACAAACGCAATAAATTTCCGCAAATCGGTTGCCTTCGAATTGCAAGCAATTGTCGTCGAAACAAGAGGTTGGTTGGTGTCGCCTGTCGTCTGTCGCATACGATAAAATAACAACAACACAAAGAGAAATGGCGTGGCAGCTCCGCGCGTAGCCTGTGCCGCAGCAGCTCAGCAGCGCGCACGTATACTCCACCGGTTGTCTGTCGCCTTGCCTGTTGAAGCGATTAAGTCATCGCTGCCGCTCATGAATAATTCTGCGGCAAAGCGTTTCCAATGCTCTCAACGCTAGACGAAAGTCAGCGCTGCGGCCTAGTCACCGCGCTTCAGCTTAAACCACTAAAAGCACCAACAAATAAACAAACAAAATTCGCAAACGTTTGCAGCCAGCGAGGCCGCCCAGCAACGAGTCGGTTCCAGTTTTGGTTTTTGCACTATGACTGACGACTCCAATGCGAAGCAACGAAAGCCGCAGTCGATTTTTTCCGCAAATTTACTTTGCTTGAGTAGTGCGATTTTTGGCTGATCCAACGAAAATCGCCCAATGCGGCAAGTTTGCGCAAACATTTTCTCCTCTTTGGTGTTGCTGCAGTGCGGCATTTGAAATCGATCAAACAAGTTTGGCCGCTTACAGCGCACAACGTTCTTCGCTCCACTTGACCCCATTTACCGTTGCTCGTGTGTGTAACGCATAAAAAAATGAGTGGCGGCAGCGCGAAATTGCACTTTTGCACACTTTCTCAATTTTGTTGTTGTTGTTGTCGTCTTTTTTTATGTTGGCGTATTTTCAGCAGCAAATGTCAGTTGCCACGTTTTCTCAAAAGAATTTCAAAATTATAAATGAAAAATTCTTTGTGGTAATTTGTTCCCGCGCGTAAAAATAGAAAATTAATTTATAGCACAAAACGGCCTGCATACATGCTACACATTTCCAATACACGCACACACACACACACACACACAATTCGTACTAGAAAAAAAGAAAATTCCTCACATTATATATGTTATAAACAAAATAGCAAAACAAAAGCCACAAAATTTATGTGGTAGATGAAAATGTTCCGAAAATTACGCCGAACTTATAAGACGGCCACTACAATTCGAACGCTGTCTGGCAGGAGGCCAAGCAAGACCGGCCGCAGCGGCAGCAACTCAAGTCGCTAAACGTGCAAGACGCAATATGTGTCAATACACGTCACCGACATGTGTTGCCGTGAAAATGGTGAAAATGTTCGAAACAATGAAAATCGAAAGTTAAAGGGCAGCTGACAAGCCACTCACTATTAGTTGGGGGCCGCCAACAGAAGAACCCAGTAGGGAAACTGTACCAAACGGACTGGCTTAGGTCATAGATAGGGAATAAAAAACTCGGCCATCAACTGGACTCTGCACTTCCCATAAGGTTTTCAGGTTTTTATCTGCTTAGAATAGATGGGATCTGTTTTTATTTGTCTTCGAAAACAAGTAAAACTAATCACCATTCATTTTTCAGCTTAAGCTTAAACTCGTTTTTCCCTCATTCTCAAGCAATTACTGGCATTTTTTATCTCTCATTTAAGAATGTTAAACTTTGGGCAAAAGTCAATCTTTTACCATTTGTTATGATTTTTTGCTAAACTTGTTTGCTTTGTCTCAACTAAAGTTGATGGTACCATATTAAGAACCAAAACGTTTAGAACTATTTCAACTTTTCGACTTTTACATTTGTAATTTCGTCTGTTTGTCAGAAAAATTCCCTACTGGCCTGCCACGTTCAAGTCTTCAGCCATTATAAACCAAAGCAAAGAATGATAGTATTCCATTTTATCGCATTTCTAATAGTCATAGATGAGAAATAGGTGGTGACATAATGCCATGAAAATAATACTGCAATCGTTCTTCGCACATCAAAAATATGACTTAATAGCTTTCTCTGCCGGCAAAGCACAGCCGGCAAGAATAGTGATGGGGTTATTTATTTGACAGCGCTTCGATACTGAGTGCAGCTTATCATCACATTTGTGCTGATCTCCAGCTCCACAATTCACACCGTTACACTGTTAACATCAGCCCGACTGCCATGTGCCGACCTCCAAGACATGACGTCAAGTTGTCTGGGAGAGCGCGGAAATGTGTATTCAGCGCGCATAACTAGGCAGCAAATATCGCAGGTCGCCTTCGTAAACTCTAAGCTACGCACTTGCGTTGCATGCAAAGTGCTAAAAATATTTCTTGGCAACGGTCAGTGGAGCCGTTTAATGTTGTACTTGTAGGCATATCTTGATAAAAAAAATGCCAACAACAATATCCCAACGGAAACGTATGGATTTTATTGTTGTCGAAACCCAACAACAATAAAGAAGAAGACGAAGTAGAAGAAGAAATGAATTTATAAAAAGCTACTTGCGCGCACCCGACGCATATTATTTATTATTTAGTGTAATGACCGACCGTCATAGCCGGCGTTTTCTCTCATTTTCCGAGCAATACTTACAGCAAATATTTAGAAGAGACGCTGATCTCAAGGTTTTCCACGGCCATCTGGGAAAAACTGCTCGTCTACGATTCTCATACACTCGCTCTGTGCATGTGCATGTGTGTGTGTGTGTGTGTGGCGTTTCGAAAATTCGAACACGATTGAGTGAATTTTTCGTTTACAGTCGGCCGTCTTCAGAGCTGGGTGCCCCCATAATTTGGCATATTCGTAGCGCTCATTTGGAGAATTCTCTTTCAGTTGGACGGCCGCATTTCTTTCACGGAAACCTTCCATTTGGCAGCGCCCAGTGACTCAAGTGGACTGTTTCAGCCACATATATAGAAAAAACAAAATATCATACTTAAAAAAAAAACTTTTACTTGAAAACATTTTTCAATTGTGTTCGTTGTGCGAGTATTTGCACTGTTTGCGTATTGAGATTGAGATTTCGAAAAATTGGAACGCAATTTGCTCGAAACCGCGTGGCTTCTACAAAGCACACAATACACAAATTTTCATCAAGAATCTGCCTTTGAAAGCGATCTAAATTGTTGTTTTTCTTTGCACATTGTGCATTTTTTTCTGTTCGTTTCAGATTAAACGACACCCTACGCGACAAAGATCGTGAAGTTGGCAAGGATTTGGAGGAAATCGAGTCCATCTTCCACAGCATCTCAGAGCTGCAGGACAAATTCAACGCACTGCTGGAGCAGATACAAGACGTGCACGTCTACGCCGAGGATATCGTCAAGACCGAAAAGTCTCTTAACGAGCTGCAGAAGCAGGTGACGAAAACTGTCGAGGAGAGCACCACGCTCATTGCCAGCACCAAGGAGAAGTACCTGAAGAAGCAGGACTTGGTACCCAGCGACATTGCCCAGGAGTTTACCGCGCTAGAGTTGCTCTCGGAGCGCGTACAAGGCACAATGGAAACGAAACAGAAGGACTTCAAGCGCGCCAAGACGGTGCGCACCGAGTACCTCACCGGCGTCGACGAGATTCAGCGTTGGCTGTTGCAGGCCGAGGTGCAGGTGCAGGATCGCACGCTGGCGCCCGCGCAGATGAAGGAGCTGCTGCATCGCATCAATCAGGAGATCTCGGGCATCTATGAGCGCTTCACCATGGTGAAGACCAACGGCCAGCTGATCATCGACAACTGTCGCAACAGCGACGAGAAGCTGCTCGTGCAGACGACCGTCGATCAGTTGGCACAGCAGCTGGGCCAGGTGCGCGCCTGGTTGGACGAGAAGAAGCAGCAGGTGGGCGACAGTCTGGACGCGTGGACGCGCTTCATGAACCTTTACCAGATCGTTATGGCATGGGTGGCGGAGAAGCGCACCTTCCTCGACCAGAACATCGAGCTGCGGACACTGCCCGAGGCGCGTAACAAACTGAACGACTATGCGGCGGCTGTGAAGAGCATCAAACCGATAGCGAAGCATTTGAGCGAAATGGACAAGGAGCTGGAACACATTGGACAGGTGACAACTGTTGGCGATCTCAAGGACAAACTGCAGGAGGCTGAAGATGCGAAGGTTGCCGTGGAAGCAGTGCTGCTGGAAAGGGTAGGTGCAGCGGCGGCGGCAGTTATGGTTGCGTGTGAGGCGTGACGAAGCAGAAGGCGAAACATGCGGTGTTTGTTGGGGCAGTGCGCGGAATTGATTAAACGATATTTGTCGAATACTTGAAGCATTGACTTACTTACTTACTTCTTCTTAGTCAAAATTTTAATTGTCAATTTAATCGAATGCGTAAATCAATCGAGATCACAATTTTAAAAAAGATTTATTTAATGTTTGTTCAAATTATTCAAAAAATTCCATTAAATATTACTCATCAATATGACATATTGTTCAAGTTCAATCAAATGACATATCGTTTAATCGATTTAACGCACACCGGAAGTTTGTAATTTATTCAACGTAATTCTCTTTTCCACGCCACTTTTCTTCGCAATACCGCCTATACACACACACACACACACACACGCACCAAACAGAATTCACTACTGCAAGAAGCCTGCGAGGAATGGGATCAATGCGAACGCAAGATTAAGGACATACGCAACTGGATCGACAAGACGAAACAATCACTGGACTCGCCGCAACACAAGAAGAAGCCGCTGCGCGATCAGCTGGGCTTCTGCGAGAAAACACTGGCCGACATCAACGTACAGAAAACCAAACTGCAACTGTCAATCGAAAAACTAGAGGTGAGCTCAACATTTCACCTGACGAATACACAGAGTGCGCCTGGCACTGGCCACTGATCGTCACCCATACTCGAGACCATTTGGACAAGTCAACTCAATTCTTTGGTAATCTCTTCGACAGGTACATTTCCGCAATGGCATGGGCGGTGATCCGCGGCTGAGCGAAAACGTCGACGAGCTGCTGAAGGTCTTGGGCGAACTTGGTGGCTTGGTGAAAGCCAAGTCATCCAGTCTGGAAGAGACCCTCAGCCAGATCGACGTCTATCAGCAGCAAATGCAAACGTTGCGCCAGAAGATCATACAAGAGGAGCAACAGCTGCGACTCGTAATGGCGCCCACGTATCTGCCACACGATCGTGAGCGAGCATTAGCCGAGCAACAGGTACGTAACTGAGCAGGCAAGATTCTCACGGTACTTTTTGAGAAGCAGTTTGAGGGCTAAGAACACAATTTATATATTGTATTTGTTGTTGTATATTGAGGCAGTGAGGTTATGTCATTGAAGAGATCAGTTGCGAGTAGCAGAAACTGAAATTGAGGGCCCCTCAAAAACAAACATTTAAAACCTGCAATTCTCTTTGCTGTACAAATATTGAACACCATAGTATTTTAAGGAAACTACGAGTATTAAAGTGCGTTTAGATCTCGACAATATTTTATTCGTACCTCATTTACATTTCATGCAAAAAACACATTTGGTGCTGTTTTGTTGCAAAAACCTACAAACAATTCCAAAACGGTTTGAAGACTGACCGTTCGTTTTTTTCTAACTAACACCCCAAGTAACACATAGCATTTTTTTGATTTTGCATTAATACAACGAGTAGCTAATTAGTTTTTATTTACAAATTATAAATGCAAAAATAGGAAAACATTTTTATGCATCAGAATTGCATCAGCATTGTAAACACAAATCGGGAAAACAGTTGCACGGTGGCCGCGAAGTTGATTTTGCAAACGAATTGAATACCCAAACAAATCGATTTAGTTGATTATTTGAATTTTCTGTTGATTTTCGTTTTATTTCGATGCTCATTTGACGAAGGAACATTTTCAGTTGCTCATTGAATTTTATTCTTTTGTTTTGTTTTTTCGTTTACTTTAAGTTTCCCCCGTCCCGAAAAGATTTTTGTTTTGGCCTTTGGTTCCTAATGTTTTGTTTCCTCATTTTAACGGTACACTCATTGTGCATCCACTTTTCTTCATTTCTGGTTATGATTTCACAAAATTTTGTATGATTTCACATTTGGTTAGTTGTCGATTTATGTTGAGTATTTGTCACTACATGCCATGTCATTGTGTAAGTAACACCGTGCAGCAACATCTTGTCATACGTCATTCGTCACGCACACACACACACACACATATATATTAAACATTCACTGAACATTGGAACATGTGCACGTCATCTAGTCGCGACAAATCGAGCACATTGTACATCCTCAACCACAGCAACTTGAGTGCTTAAACATTTTTCAGTAAAATTTTTCTAACCTTTACTGCTGTAAGTAACTGTAAGTTGAAGCAATGAGTGACCACAACAACTTATGGCAGTTTCTGCCAAAGGCCAACATCGCAACACATACAGTGCCAGTGTTAACGGTTATTTTGAAGTCGCATATTGAGCCCACGCGCTCACAATACGAGCAGACAACAAAAACAAATGTAGACACCAATGTTTCGCAGCAGTTTTATTGTGGTCTGCGAGCCCTGCGTTGCGTGCGCCATAAATCAAAAATTGCCACACGGAGCATGACGAAAGCGCCTTTTGGCTGCTCAGAAGCTGCCAAGTGAGTGAAATACGCGCCTGGCGTGTCTGCTGTCATACTTGTTGCTATTTTTAGCACCAACTCACAAAACGTGTCACGTCACCTTGAAGCGCTCAATTGCCAAAATTTTAAACAAGTTGTAGTGAAATATCGAAGCGCAACGCCGCAAATTTATTACTTTGACGTTCATACACGCTGCAATGGCGCAGTGGCCAAGAGCACACAATTGCAGCAGCGCGCTGACCAACTCAAACACACACACACACACGCACACACATGTACGTGCCTGCCGTTTGTGGCGGTGCTCTCACCGCACACGCCCTCGACAGCCTGACGCAGCGCTGCCACCACACAGCCGCCAGCCAGAGCCTTCATGAAACGACGCACACACGGTTGCCGTTCATTGTCGTTGTCAGCCACCGTCAGTCATTTCACTTCATGTCACTTCATTTTTTCACTGCATTTCTCACGTATCGTTATTTTGTTTTGCTTTGGTTTAACTGGAAAGGTATTAACGTGTATTTATGTAGTTGGAGTTTGTATCGAGCGCTGCCAAGTAGTTAATTGATCTATTGTAAACCAAATACAACTTTGAGTATGTATCTTTTGTCGCCATAATTGCTCATCACTCATACGCACCGTACGGTTACTTCTCTATACTGCTTTATATTACATTAGTTTAATGAAATGGGTTTTATTATGATTTCGACATTATTTTGACACTTGAATTTTCTTTTTTCTTTTATTTACATCCTCATTTAACCTCAATATGTATATTTGCAACGAAAATACATATGCCAAAAATAAATTAAATACTGGTGTTGTTGCTCCTACTCTCTCAACTCAATCGAAATGCAAAAATTGCAAAAATGCTACAAACAAACAAAAAATAAAAAATGGTGAAAACGAAACGAATGAATCGAAAATGCGACGGTAATGGTATTGAAAAAATTACTAAATTACTAACACTGTTGCTACAATCCCCATACTCTTTCACTAACGCCACTCAACTTGTTGCATTTAACCCCCCCTGTTAACAATTATTGTCCAACTAATTTACGCATAACGGTACACTCTAACAAAATATGCCAAACGCCACTAACCGCATCGAAAACTAAATAAATTCGCAATATGCCATTTAATAAATAATAATCCAATCGATTTGAATCGAACGCTTTGGCCTTGTTTCATTCCTGCTGTAATTCCTGCTGTGTTGCTAATACGCTTTCTAATCAACACGCTCGATGCTTGAAATGCTTAATCGACTCACTCATTGTTGTTGCTTCCATTACAAACCAACCAACCAACCAACCAAACAATCGAAATTGCCTTCTTCTTCTCCATTGTTCTATTGTTGTCCTTGTTCTTCTTCGGGTAAATGGTAAATGGGTACACATAAACCTCTCAACCACCTCTCTCGCTCGCTCCGAACAACCACCACAACAACCGCCCATCACACAATGACAACGCCGACGCAAACGTGCGCATACGCGTGCGTGCACCCGTTAGGCATGTCGAGAGCGCGTCAAGAATCTGCATTCGAAAATAACCGCACGCAATGAGCGCATCAAACTATTGATACATCGCGGTACGCCGGACGATGCAGTGCTAGAAACATAGTGTTAGGCGCATACACGACCCTACTTTACTCTCTACTCTACTCTGCTACTCTTACTCTACATTTAAACCACGCATACATACACCTAAACTTATTGTAATATTTAGGCAAATATTTATATAATTTTACTTAATTGTTAAATGTGCAAACGAGAAAACTGAAACCAAAGAATACGATGCAAAGCAGCAGCCACCGTAAAGTGCCGCTGTCGCTGCCGCGGTCGGCCGCGCCGAATTCGCGCCCTGCCAGCAGGCTCCCAGTGCCGGCTGGGCAGCGAAGTGGTGCGCCGCACCGGTGCGCAGCGGCCCGGCCTGTGCGGTACGCAAATTTGCTCCCCACCCCCACAACACAATCAATAGTTGTAAACAGCCACCACTCGTATTTGTTTGAATTTTTATGATTTACTTGCAATGACTTTCGTGACCCTTGAACAGAAAATGTTTCAAGCAAGAAACAAGAAATGTGAATAAAATCGAATGAGCGAATAATTAAAATGAAAACTCAACGTAGTTTCAGTTCATGTCGTCGAACCCCACAAACCGAACTGAGCCGCGGCCCAGGTGCGGTGTCGAGGTGAGGTCGAGGCCAGGGGGCGGGCTTGTTTGTTAGGGCAGCTGTAGCGTAGCAGGCATACTTATGTTTCTCCTAAATGTTACACAAATACAATTTTTTACGTTTGTTGCGCAACCAAACCTAACGTATTTGGCAAATCTCCCCCCTTTTCAACAATGCTAGGCACTACGCACATCCAAAGATGGCATGCAACAGAGATACGATGTGATCGCAGCCTTGTCGTACACGCTGGACCCGCATTCCGTGGTCACCACATCGTCGGCTGTGTCGATGCTCTTGAAGCCATCGAAAATAGGGCTGACCTATGCGGAAGTGCTTTCCGGACACTCGAGTCCAGTGAGCTTCGCACAATCGGAAACGGTAGCCAAGTCGAAGGTACAGAACGCCAAACTTGAAACCCCCATTGCAGCTAGGCACGAAGTTGTCGAGCAGGCGCACGCGCGCTTACAAGATTTTGAACCTCAGCAATATGAGTCGACAGTAGTCGGTAGCTACCACGAGCCGGCGCCGGCGACACCAGTTGCCGCGCCCGTGCCCAGTGCACCCGCCGAGCCACAAGTACAAATTACTCGCAGCGAAGTCGTCAGCGTTAACGAAAACGGCGATCGCACGCAGGAAACGCATACAGTTACGACCACCACCGCCGCCATCAACACTACCAGCAAGATAACCGCGCAACAAGCGCCTCCCGACACCGAACGTGATGCGAATGTCGGACGACCGCCCTCCAAAGCAGTGGAACCGCATAAGCAGCGGGACCACGACAATGCCGAGCATGTGCAACGGCCACAGTCACACAAACCGACGCCGCATTTGCAGGCACCACGCGAATCGAGACGTGGTCGGTCGCCGCGACGAAGGCCGCAAGAGCATACAACGGCGCATGCGCCGCAGCACGAACGCACACACGCGCCACCCCATGTACAACATCACGCGCCCGCACATGTGCATTCGCACGAGCGCACGGTTGCGCAGCCGCATGCCACCTACGAGAACCGAACACAGCTGCATTTACCCGACGAGGACCGAACGCGTTCGCGCAGCCCCATGTGGGTGCCCGGCTCGACGTCCTATGCGGAAGTCTTGCGCGGAATCGAACTGGAACGTCAGCGCGAAAATGCGCTCAAGCAATGTACAGACGACGCGCTCACAACCACACTGACACACTTACACTCGCAAGCACAACCACAAACAATAACGCTCCCACAACAACAACAACAACAACAGTACACAACCGTGCAATATACGGAACCGATCGAAACCTTCACTCCCCATGCCGCTGCTGATTTCGTAACGGTGCAGGCGCCAATACAAACTCAGCAAGCCGCGGCATCGCCGACTATTGAGCCGTCAATCGCGGACGTGTACGAGCCGCCAGCGCCAGTGTCGCTGCCGGTCGACCAGACTACAAGCTTGAGCGAATATTTGACGTTGACGCAGGCCGAACAGCCGCCACAAATGCACGCAATCGACTTGCATGACACTGCAACGACCGGGTCGGCGTCGCTGAGCGAGCCCAACTACGAGACAATGACCGCCGAGCAGATACAGGCCACCTACCTACAGCCCAATCAGCCTCTTTATGCGGACATGTACGAAAACGTGGCGGACAGCCAGTGGGGCTACCCGCCCACATCTCAAGCGCCGCCCACCGAGGTGGCGCAAACCTACTACGAACAAATCATGCAAATGCAGTACCCGCAGGGCACCGCGGCACAGACCGCTTACGCGCAGTACCCGTACCAATCGACCGCGACCCAATACCAGCTTATGACCGGCTATTATCCCGCGCAACAGCCGGAGCCTTATCAGGCCACATTCACGCCCACAACGCAGGCGCCGATTTATTATCAGCAAACGCCATACCAGGAGCTGCAACCGGCTTATGAGCAGCCGCCACAGCCGCAAGTGCAGCCAGAGCTGCTCGACTACCAGCACGAGCTGCAGCTGCCGACCACTATTGGCTCCAGCATGCTGGACCAAGTGGTCACCACGCTGGCATCCATTGTGCAGAGCGCGACCAACACGCAAACACACACCAGCAGCCAGCAACTGCAAGAGCAGTACCTGCCACAACAGGAAGTGCCTCAACAGTTGCAACTGCAGCAACAACCAATGGAGCCAATACCGCATTCATATACCTTTGAACCACAGGAAATGGAAATGGAAGAGCCCCGTCCTGACATCACATTCGGTCAATTCGAGATGAATGAAATCGAAACGATTCCCGCTGAAATCCATGTGCCTGCCATACCGCAGCCTGAAATCGCGGCCACTCCTTTAGCGCTAGCACCCACAATCACAACCCCGCCGCAACAGCACATTGAAGTGACATCCGTGCAGGATACGCCTACAATAGCGTACAACACTCCCCCGCAAGAAACGCTTGCAGTTTCCCACATCGAAATGCAGCCAACACAAACAGTGACACCTATTGCCGGCAGTGAGCCGGCAGTGGGCACAACCTACGCCGAAGTGTTATTCGGCCTACATCATGGTAATGTATTCCAGCCATCCAGTCACCAGCCAACAATCCGACAACAACAAAAACCAACGCAAGAACGCGTTACCACAGCCAAATATGATGTAAACAACAAAATGCCATCGCAAAAGATGACAACCAAAACTGCAACCACGACCAACTCGACCTCGAGTACGACGAACACATCGACATCGACATTCGCAACGACACGCCGACACAAGTCTCCTTCTCGGGATTCGCCGTTAGTTCAGAGAAGAGAAGACACTCATCAACGCAAGGAGCACAAAGTGCCCAAACCGCAACGCGCCGATTACAGACAACATCAGCAGCATGAAGCTCCGTTGCCCACCCCCAGATCTCCACCTAGATCTCAACACAGGCCGCAAGGTAGCAACGCAGTGGCTGAAGAACCTCAGCCAGTGCCAGCCGCTAGGAGCAAAAAGGAACCAAAAGGTACACGCGAAGGCAAAAAACACAAACCTCAGGAGGACAACAGTAAAACACTTCGCAAAGTTGTGTCTGAAGTTCATGGAGAGACCACAGATGCGGTGAAACCGACAGCTGTGGGAACGACAGACACTCCTTTGCCCATTGCCAATGTTGAGCCTGACCAGCACGACGAAAAGAAGCCCGCGAAGCCAAAGAGGCAGAAGAAACCCAAACGACCCAGCGAGAGTGATGATACGGCGCACAAGAAAACTAAACGACCCAGCGAGAGTGATGATACGGCGCACAAGAAACTCAAGCCAGAACCAGCTTTAGAATCGGACGCTGAGAAAAATGCTTCCCCCCCTGAAATAGTGTCCGACATTAAGTCGAGCATTACGGATTTCATTGCCGTTGAGCAGCAACATGCAGGCCTTCCGCCTGCAAAGCCTACCCGAAAGGAAAAAGGAAAAAACAAAGGAAAGCATTCAACGCAAGAAACAATAGTTCCGAAGGCTGTTGAAGTAGCCAGCGTGGTAAACGAAAAGCCCACAGTGGCAGAAGAAAAGGAAATCGTGCCAACTATAACTACCAAAACTATTACAAAGCGCACCACAAAGAACATTACCAATGAAGCTATTAACAACGCTGTGCCAGTAGGTACCGTGGTTGTGGAGCAATTTGTAGGAACACCTACGAATGTGGAAACAGCAGATATTGCTCAACCAGTTGAACCCGTTAATACACCGCAAGTTGAACAAAATGTAAGCATTATCTCCGATAGTCCTGTAATTACACAATCGGCTGAAAAACTGCCTACAACTGTGAACGAAGCCGAAGAATTAGTTTTTGAACGCGGAGTGGAACATGATACAGCGGTGGAAATCCTGCTCAATCCTGCTGAAAGTGTGGACGACGCCGAAGAAGCGGTATTTGAGAGGGCAGTAGAACATGATCGAGCACAGCCGGAGCGAGACTTTATTGTGCCGCCTGTCGAAGTAACAAACGACCCTGAAGAGGCGGTGTTCGAACGGGCGGTAGAGCATAACGAGGTGTGTGAGCAGCAATTCCCTTCGACAACCCCAGAAATAGAGGATGTACAAGTAGAACCGATAACACAGATCGTTGAACAGAGCCCCATCACAAGCGAAGCGGCGGAAACTGTAACTACTGACCAAGGCACAACAACTGTAACTACCAGTACCACAATGGCTAAACGTACCGTTACGCACATCGTTGACGGAAAGGAGGTGGTGATCGACGAAGATTTTATCAATGAAGAATCACCTACAACTGAAAAAATTGTGGAGGAGTTTGTTGCAGTTACTCCCCAAATAGTTCCTAATCCCACAGAATTTGACTACGAAATCAAAGAGGAATCTGAGCCCGAAACAATATTCGAGCGCGCTGTTGAACACGAAATTCCGCCACAAGTGCAAGAATCCTTCAGTATTGTCGAAGAAAATCCACTTGCCACCGAATCTACGGAGACGGTGTCCACTGATCACGGTCTAACCACCGTGACCACAAGGACCATCACGAAGCGTATAACAAAGCGCATTACAAAGCGCATTGTTGATGGCAAGGAAGAGATCATAGAAGAGGATGTTGTCGATGATGTGCCTGAGGAAGACGTCACCGTGTCACAATTCGAAGTGGATCCTACTGAATTGTTGGATGCTATTCAGCCGGAAAATGGCGATACTGAGTCCACGGCGCAAATTATTCAAGGTGGCATGGTGACTAGCACCATCACAACAAAGACAAAACGCATATTGAAACGAATTACACCTGATGGCGAGGAAATTGTGGAAGAGTACGACGATGCACCAGATGTGGAACGCACAGTCACCCTCTTGCCTACTACTACGACAGTAATCTCTAATGCGACCACGTCTGCGGAAGAACAGTCGCAGCAAACAAATGTGTCAGAACCAAAGTCACAGGCACTTGCCGAACTCAGTCGGCCGACCGTTGAACAACAGCCGAGCCCAATCGAAAGTAAACCCAAAAAGAAGGACAAGAAATCGAAATCTAAAAAGTCCCACGAGAAAGCCAAACCAAAGGAACAAGAAAGATCAACTGTTGCAGTTGTGGATACAACGCCAATGCAGTTCGAGGAAACAATAGCGGTTGAAATTGAAAATAAACCAACTACACACCAACTGCCGACGATGGCAACATTTGAAACCACATTGCCTTTGGCGGAGGAACCTAAACCGGACATCAAATCATTAACCTACGATTTTATTAGTGGCGAAAAACTGCAACATCAGCCAACAGTGTCTTTGGACGAAGCTGAAGTGAAGCCCGGCAGCACAATTGTGCAGAAGGTAGCTGAAATCACAGAGCCACAGCCTGTACTAGAAACCACAGAGCCCCTGAATGAAACAAGTGCAATAATGAACTTACCCGAAAAGGACCAGCCCGTGACGGATGGAGGAGTCGTCAAGACGACGATCGTGCGCAAAACAAAGATTGTGAAAAAAATCTCGCAAGAGCGGCAAGAATCGCCATTGTTGTCTGATACGCAGCCAATGGAGGACTTTGAATTAGCAGAAGAGGCCATCGAAGAGCCAAAAGTTGAAAAATCGGAATCGGTTACCAGAGAGGTTGGCGAGGGCGGCGTCGTCAAGACAACAACTGTACGCACAACGAAAAGTGTGAAGCAATCAACACCCGTCGAGGATGCGGTAGAATCTGTTGAGACAGCGCCATATGTTGATACAGTGGCAGAGACACCGGCACCAATTGAAGTGTTGGAACCTAAATCAGAGGTTGTGTGCGTAGACACAGGGAGTGCAAACTCCACGCCTGAGCCAGGTGATGGCGATATCATCAAAACGATTCGTGTACGCAAGACAAAGACTGTGAAGAAAATCGCACAGAATGCAGAAAAACAACCGATCGAAAAGACAATTGATAACAAGCAGGCCGAACAGGTGCCAGCAGTAGTGGCTGACATTGAAACGGAACCAACCGTTGACAACGACAAAGAGGTGGTGAAAACAATAACGGTGCGCACTACGAAAATTGTGAAGCGAGTACCTCAAGAGACGACTGGCAGTGAAGAGTCTGAAGAATTGGCTGAAAATCAGCGCCAGTCGCCAATCATAATTGAAGAACCCAGTGAAACGTCAACTACCAGCACTTCGATTGATGGCGCTATCATAAAGACAACCACCATACGCACAATGCGCATTAAGAAATCGATTGCACCGGATGGTCGCATTCTCCTGGAGGGACGTGAATCGCCAGATGTTGTGATTGTCAAGTCATCGCTCGAAATGCCGGAACGGGAAACGCCGTCACCATCGCCTTCGCCTTCGAGCGTAACAATTGATGAAGTATTCGGCAAACTGAAATTAAGTAGTAATATTGATGAGGTTCAAATTGTTGACGCAGAAAATGCTGCATCAGGGGAATTCAAGCATCCTGGCGATAGAATTGTTGACATTGATACCGAAAAATTGGTAAATGTTGAGGAACAGCCCAGTCAGGTTAGGGTAATTGAGAGCGATTCACCAGCAGATGTTTTTAATGCATCGCTGCCACAGACAATCGCCACAAGTACTAGCAACCATTTGACACAGACAAGTACCACCATCACTAACCGCTACACGACTTTAACGACAATGCAAAGACCTAGTTTTGAGACAGAGGACGGCATGAATGTTGTCTTTGTGGGCGACAGTCTGGATAGTGCCTACCCGCCGGGAACGGTGCAGAAAATCTCACTTATCACCCATGAAGAGAAACTTAAGACTCCCATTGTAAAAATGCACATGGACTTCCCGGAGGTTAGTTTACACGTCACTGAAACTGTTACGGAAAACTTAGACACATCGAAAATTATTTCTGAACAGAGTGAGGTTAAGGTTATATCTACCACTGACGTAATTCAATCAGAAGAAAATACAAACGATCACTTGTTAGAAGCTCCATCGGACGCAAATATTATCGAAACGACAGTTAATGTAGAACAATTACCAGACGAAACACCCAAGGGCATTCAATTTTCCCAAGAAGTTAAACTTGCAGAGGAGGCTAAACTCTCCGAAGAAGTTAAACTTGCAGAGGAGGCTAAACTCTCCGAAGAAGTTAAACCAGCCGAGAAGATTTCATCTTCGCCTAGCACAGGGTTTTCCGAAAATTTAACCGCAGAAGAGCAGGAATTATTTGAGGAAATTAAAAAGAAATTATCGAAAAAGGATAAAAAGAAACGACCCGCTCTCCCGGAGGACTTTTTCATGCATGAACAAATGCATAATCAACCAGAGTTCATGCTTGAAGAGTCTCCCACCGATAGTGTTAAATTAGTTGAACCTAGTCAGTCTCTTGTAGTGGAAGGTGTAAAGGAGGTTATCGATACAGATTCGGCGAAGGACATTTTCCTTGAATTCTCTCATGATTCGGCCACACATTTAATAGAGTTGAATAAGGTTGATGATATCCCTATCGATATACATCCTACTGTGGAAGAAGAAGTGCAAGTGAGTCCAATCATAACAAATGAACCCACTAATCTAGTCGCTAACGCTAACCAGTTTGTCCCGGCTTATCCAAGTGAGCTCTTGGGTAAGCCCGACGACCTGCAGAATGCTGTCTCTCCTCCCACAACTTGCTTTGAAGTGCCCAAATATAACACAGCACAATTTAACCTTGCCGAGCAAGATTATGTTCAAATTAACACAAATTTACCAGAATCTAAACCGTTAATAATGACACCGCAAGCTGAAGTCGATTCGCGATTGACCATCAAATCAGCTGAAGAACCGCAAGTAGTAGCATTAGTTGATGATAGGCAGGAATTACCGTATGTAAATTATGAAATCCCAAAATACGATTTGCACGCACTGAGTGTTGCTGAGAGCGTCTCTACAACGATTGCACCAGTAGTCAGTGCAATGGAAATTCTAACAACTGGAACACAAGTCACACAACGCGAAAAAACCCCAACTGAAGAACTTTCGAAAGAGATCATCTCAGTCGACGGAGTGAAGCAAGTTGAGCAAGAACCAATGGAAAGCGATAAAACGGAGCTTAAGAAACCAGATGAAAGTGTTGTGAAAACAACAACAACTGTGATTACAGAACTGACCGAAACTATACAAGAAACAAAACCGGAACAAAAGCCTAAACCAGAAGAAACACCAAAATTGGAAAATGAAGTAACTGCACTAGATTCTACATTGGCTGTTGAGGTGAAATCAATGGATGAAAAACCAAGCGAGAAAGTTGATGAACCTGTTCCTGTTGATGAACCCTCTTTCCCTGTTGATGAACCGATGGTCCTATCTGATGTAGAAACGCCTAAGCAGAGTCTACTACAAACAATAACAACAACTGTCACCACAGAAGTTACCGAAGCAATAAGAGATAAACTCTCAGAACAGGAACCAAAAGAAGAAATTCGTAATCAACAAGTAGACATTGTAGTCGAAGAAAATCCTGTGAAATTATCTGAAGAAGACAACTCTCTTCATATACCAACTACAGAACTGCCAAACGAAGGTCCTGTGGTCGATGAAGTGAAATTGGTAGAAGAAAAGCCTATACAGAAGAATATAGAGGAACCAAAAGACATTGAAAAAGAAGTGATTGTAATTGCAGAAGAGCATGAGCCACAGCAAGTAAAACCACTGAAGCCATTAACTACAGATGAGACACATTTATCTTTCCTTCACTTCGAAATTCCAAAGTATGATGTACCAGCCCTATATCATGCAGAGGGTGTTTTTAATACTCTGTCTTCAAAGGCTCCAGAGGTGATACCTCTAACGAAGAATGAAGAGACAGTACAAATCAAACTACCAGAGTTAGAGCCAACACGAAGCAGTCACGATGATCTGAATATAATTGCTGTTGAAGATCGCATAGAAGAGTCACTGCTCCAAATCAATTCAGAGCCAAGTGACAAGCAAGCAGAACAATCTTTAATAGTATCAAACGTGACGAACTTCAACTTTGAAACTCCAAAATACGACGTGCAAGCCATACATCATGCTGAAAATGTTTTCAATACCCTAACTTCGCTAGTTTCAGAAGTTTTAATCAAGCCTGAAGAGGCGATACAAGAAAAATTGCCAAAATCAAAACCAGCCGAAGATAAGGTAACCGCTACTTTTGAAGAAAAGCGAGTTGAAATACCACTCATTGAAGCTATTCCAGAAGTAAGCCATAAGATGGCTGAAAATATACCTGAAGAACCAGCGACTGCATTCAGCCCAGAGCCTTCGTATGTACACTATGAAGTCCCAAGATATGACTTACAAGCTCTGCGTTATGCTGAAGCCGACTCCGTCATTACAGCTGCAAGGTTGTCGGAAGAGAATTCACCTGAGCTTCATGATACTGAGACCGAACAAGAGCAAGTTACAACTATTCCTACTGTAATTACCACAATCGAGGAAATAAAACAAGTAGAAGAAACCCCGGTGCAAGAAGAACATAAAACTCTTGACGAAAGCGTAGCAACCACTATCACAGAAACCGTACAAGAAACATTAGAGCCTCAACCAGTTCTAGAAAAATCAACGAAAGCAGCATACGCAGGTCTCCCGATTGACGAATCATCCACTGCTTGGATGGATGTTATGGATGAGCCGATGGTTTTATCTGATGAAGAAGAAAATGTAGAACATACAGAAACTATAGAAGCTGCGATAATTTCCAACACAGCCATTGACCAATCACCAGAAGAGATATCAGAACCAGACAGAACTAAAGAAGATCTGGCCCTTCAAGAACAAATGCCCCAACAATCGATCCGTGATGCCGTTACTGACTTTATCACTGTAGAGAAAATTAAGGGCATAACCGACGAGCCTAGCAAACATCCATCATACGCAGAAAAGGCTAAACAGGTAGTAGAACAAACAATTGAAACAGTAGAGAAAGTTGTGAAGGCGGCGGTTTTGCCAACTGAAGTTATCTCATCTGTTCCTGAAGCCACGGATGAGACTGAAAAAATACCAGTCCAAGCTACTCTAGTAGAAACCCTGGAAGATGAAAAGAAACCATCAGTATTCGGAGCCATCAAACATTTCATCGCCGATAAAATTATCGGTACCAGTGATGAGCCAATCAAAGAACCCATAGTTCCTGAAACTGTTGAGCAGGAGAGAGAACAGGTAGCAGTGGAAACTGTAAAGACTGACGAATATATTACTCCGTCTGCTTCCCCTGTGGATGAAGTTACAGAAACCACGGTTGTTGAGTCAGAGAGGTCAGATGAAGTCTTACAAGATCCACCATCCCAGCCCTCTATTTCCGATGCAGTTCGCGACTTTATTACTACCGAGAAACAAATGACAGATGAGCCAATCAAACACCCATCTTACGCTGAAATGGCTAAACAAGTAGTAGAAGAGACAATAGACACTGTAGAGGAAGTTGAACCGGTGATAGTTTTGCCAATTGAAGAACAACCTGTTCAATCCTCTCCTGAAACCAATAAGGAATCAATAGAAGAACCGCAAGTGGAGAAGGTAGAAAAACCTGTAGACAGTGTTGAAGAGCTGCCAAAAAAACCAGCATATGCAGGTCTTCCGATTGACGATTCTTCCACTGCATGGATGGATGTCATGGATGAGCCGATGGTGTTATCCGATGACGAAGAAGAACTTCAGGAAAATGTAGAGGACACAAAAACAACAGTGGTCACCACAGAAGTTATGTCAGAAGAACAACCAGACAGTCGTAAAGAGAACGAGATCCTTCAAGATCAACCGTCCCAACAATCGGTCTTCGATACTATCAATGACTTTATCATCACCGAGAAAATTAAGGGCGTAACCGACGAGCCTAACAAACATCCGTCTTATGCTGAAATGGCCAAACAGTTGGTAGACCAGACAGTCGAAACTGCTAAAATCCAAATTGTTTCAACTGAAAAGGAAAATCTGCAATCTGTTCCTGAAACTGAAAGCAAACCAGTGGAAAAACCTGCCGTTAAACCAACAGAAGAGCTACCAAAAGAAAGCAGCGTCGTGCAAGAAGCGAAATTGGAGAAGGTAGAGATACCTGTAGACATTGTTGAAGAGCTACCAAAGAAACCAGCATATGCAGGTCTTCCGATTGACGACTCTTCCACTGCGTGGATGGATGTCATGGATGAGCCGATGGTGTTATCCGATGACGACGAAGAACTTCAGGAAAATATAGAGCAAATGAAAACAACTGTGGTTGCCACAGAAGTTTCCGAAACAATATCAGAAATAAACCAAGCCACTCCTAAACAAGAAACTGTTCTTGAAGAACAGACGTCCAAACAGTCGGTCCTCGATGCCATCAATGATTTCATCACCACCGAGAAAATTAAGGGCGTAACCGACGAGCCTAGCAAACATCCGTCTTACGCTGAAATGGCCAAACAGGTGGTAGAACAGACAGTTGAAATTGTAGAGGGAACTGTCAAGACTAAAGAATTGCCTGTAGCAGAGGAAGTTGCTCCGTTGAATTATGAAACCAACAGCGAATCAGCAGGAATACCAATTGAAGCTCATCGAGAAGAAATGTTGGGCAATGAGGAAAAATCGTCATTGTTTGAAACCGTCAAACATTTCATCACCGACAAAATTTATACAAATGATGAGCTGTCGGAAGAGTCCATCCAAGCTGAAATTGCTGAAACTAAAGAACAAGAACAGCCGTTACCAGCCGAAGAAATTGAACCCGATCAGTCAGAACTTATGAGAGAAATCATTACAGTAGATACAACTCATGTAGACCATCACTCTCAACATGAGCCATTTACTGTAGAACAATTCGATGATAATTTGCCCAAAATGACTTCCATCACTCTGTCCAAAGAATCTACAATCGGCACACCCATCTTGGAATACCAACAGTTAAATGAGCCTGATATGTCGAGAGTTGAGCCTCTTCCTGCATCTGTTTTGCAGCAATGGTCTGATAATAAGCCATTACAAGATGAAAAAGCTGTCATCGATACATGGTCCAGTTTGCTTGAAGACACGGCCCCAAATATGCCAAATGTTGCTTTTACTTCAAATCTGTCACCGAATGCTCCTGAATTCACACCATCGTATATGCGAAATGCATATTCTGATGAGACTACTGCTTTCCTCGCTAATGAAAGAGTCTACAATGAGTTCATACCTGGAAATAAGGTCAAGGACCAAGCTAGTAAGAAGTTGAAGCAGAGTCCGGTTGCAGAAGTCCAGCCAAAAGACAAAGATGCTGAAATTGTCGTACTACCAGTTCATACTTCTACTGAAAGCCCAGTGCCAGCCACGAAACATGAAGAAGTAACATCTTCAGGCAAGTCGTATGCAGATGTTCTCTTCGGAGATCAATCTCCAGAAGATGTTGAAAAGACGTTGATTGTTTCAGATACCGTAAACAAAGAACCAACGCGTCCGTCCGAACACATAGTTGAAACTCTTGAAGTAAAACCGAAAAAGAAAGCTGAAAAAGAAAAGGCCAAACAAAAGATAAAATCAAAGAAATCTGATTTGAAGGAGTCAAAAGAAACCGAAGTTGAAGCTGAGAAAGATGCCTCCACTACTCCAGAGAAAACCGTCGAAAAACTGCAAGAATCTGTCATGGACGAGTCGACGGTTGAACAACAGGAGGAACCAAAGGCCGTTGCAGAAATGAGCTGGTCTTCCATTTTAAGACGACCAGGCGAATGGGTAGATGAAGTTGTTTCAAAAACAAAAATTGCTCTTGGCGGGGATAACAAACCATCCTCTGCCGTTGAGAAAAAGAAAATTGAAAAAGATACATCGAAAGAGAAGCCTGTGCCTGTGACTGAGAAGCAAAGCAAATCTAAGAAATCGAAAAAGGCAAAAGCAATCCATGTTCCAGTGAAACAAGATGAAGATGAGGAACCAATATTAGCAGAAACTGTGAAAGAAAGTATTCTAGTTGAAGCGGCACCTGAACTAAAGCTTACTAGCAATGACGAAAAAGACCTCGTACCTAACGAAGAGGTTTCTAAAATACCTGTTGAACCCGAAAGCGGTACGATTTCATGGGCATCGCTGGTAAGCAGACCAGGAGAATGGATTGATGAGACTCTTTTCAGAAACAAAGGGTCGGTGGAAGCGAAGCCAAAAGAAGATAAGCCAAGCCAAGTCAAACCAGTGAAAACAAAAGACAAAAAAGGTAAAAATCAAAAGCCCGATAAGAAGCCAACTAAGCTTTTAGAAGAGCAAACAAAACAACCAGAATTACGTGCAGAACACACAGCATTCAATGAAGAACACGTTCCACAAGAGCCAGAAATTGTGCATGTGGAGAAAATTGATTCCAAGCCTGAACCTCCTACAAAGACAGATGCATTTTCATGGGCTGCTCTGGTTAAGCGACCAGGTGAATGGGTTGATGACATAAAAGATCGCAGAAAAGCTGAGCATCTACGGGATGTTTCCCCTATGGGAGCTATACCAAAAGTGAAACTGGAAAAGCAGAAAAAAGTTAAACTTGCAGCTAAAACGGAAACTCCAATTTCCTTGAAACCGGTTAAAGATGTTATTGTGCCAAGCACTTCTGATAGCGAATCTGAAAAAATTGACAAGAAGGTTTCTCGTGATGAAGGTGTAACAACGTGGGCTCAGATCGCCAGTCAAAGTGAAAGAAGTATCCCGTTGAATGTAGACTTACCTAAGGCCACGAAACCAGCTTCTGATGTGAAGCCTACAGTTTCAAAGAAAGAAGTGAAAAAGAGTCATCCCGAAAAACCAGCAAAACTGAAGGAAAAATTCCCTGCCGAATCCATTCCGCAAGCTCTAATGCCATCGTGGGCATCGATTGTCAGTAAATCAACAACGACTTTCATTGACAAAGAGAGCAGCCAACCTGAAAGTAAGCTCCAGAAACACGTTTCCGTAGCACCCACCAAAGTAGAGCCTGAAAAGAAAAAACACATAGAGCCAAAACCAGTGTGGGAGCAAGAAACATTGGATGATTTCAGCTGGTCTGATTTGCCCAAGCATAAAACCTCAGAGGAAACACCACAGTCTTGGACAGAAATTGTCGACAGCACAGAAGATTTGGCTACATCTCCAGTTGCAACAAAGTCTTGGAAGGATTTGATTGAAGAAGAATATGATGTTGGAGCGTTTATTGAGACCGAAAAGACAGATTCCGCGCAACCGATTGATAAAAAAACAGCCACATCTGAAGAAGAAAAGTCGATGCCGTTGGCAGCAGATTCTGGAAATAAGACCTCTGATATACCAGTGGAAGAGCTTCCGAAAGATACCCCCACGGTCGAAGAAATGAGCCCGTTGGAAGAGAAACCAGTAAACAAGGATGAAGAACAAAAAAAACCGGCTTACGCAGGTCTCCCAATTGACGATTCATCCAACGCATGGATGGACGTTATAGATGAAAGCAGGGTATGGTCTGATGATGAAGAAGAAACTCAACAAAGTAACGTACAAACAATATCAACCGTTACCACAAAGATTACAGAAGAAGCTCAAGATGAAACGCCTAAGCAGTTTGTTACTGAAGAAATAAAGATGGCTAAAGATGTTAAACCTGATGAGATACCAGAAAAACTAGCGCAAGAATCGCAGAAACCCGCTTTAGCTGGCCTTCCAATAGAAGTATCTTCCAATTCATTGATAGATATCATGGACGAGCCGATTGTGTTAAGTGATAAAAATGAACCACAAGAAAATGTGCCGCAGTCTGCATCAACCACCATTCAAATTGTTGAAGTTATTGAAACAGAAACCGCAAAACAAGAATTGATAGATGCAACTCAGAACACAGACGTCATATTTGAGAAATGCCCAGTTCAGAAGTTATCACTTTCCGAAACTGTTGAAGATTTCATCACCAATGAAAAATTCAAGGGCGTACCAGACGAGCACAGCACTCATCCGTCTTATGCTGAAATGACTAAAAAGGTAGTAGAACAGGCAGTTGAAACCGCAGAACAAGCAGACGAGGGAGCACTGTTGTCAGATAAAGTTATAAAAGCTCCACCCGAGACCACCGAGTCATCTTTATTCGGAACCATTAAACATTTCATCGCCGATAAAATTATCGGTACCAGTGATGAGCCAACCAAAGAACACGTCGTTCCTGAAACTGTTGAGCAGGAGAGAGAACAAGTAGCAGTGGAAACTGTAAAGGCTGAAGAACATATTACTCCGTCTGCTTCTGCTGTGGTTGACGTTACAGAAACCACGGTAGTTGAGTCAGAGAGGTCAGATGAAGTCTTACAAGATCCACCATCCCATCCCTCTATTTCCGATGCAGTTCGCGACTTTATTACTACCGAGAAACAGATGACAGATGAGCCAATCAAACACCCATCATACGCTGAAATGGCTAAACAAGTAGTAGAAGAAACAATACACACTGTAGAGGAAGTTAAACCGGCAAAAGTTTTGCCAACTGCAGAAGAACCTGTTCTATCCTCTCCTGAAACCAATAAGGAATCAATAGAAGAACTGAAATTGGAGAAGGTAGAAAAACCTGTAGACATTGTTGAAGAGCTGCCAAAGAAACCAGCATATGCAGGTCTTCCGATTGACGATTCTTCCACAACGTGGATGGATGTCATGGATGAGCCGATGGTGTTATCCGATGACGAAGAAGAACTTCAGGAAAATGTAGAGGAAACGAAAACAACAGTGATCACCACAGAAGTTATTTCAGCTGAACAACCAGACAGTCTTAAAGAGAACGCGATCCTTCAAGATCAACCGTCCCAACAATCGGTCTTCGATACTATCAATGATTTCATCACTATCGAGAAAATTAAGGGCGTAACCGACGAGCCTAACAAACATCCGTCTTATGCTGAAATGGCCAAACAGTTGGTAGACCAGACAGTTGAAACTGCTAAAATCCAAATTGTTTCAACTGAAAAGGAAAATCTGCAATCTGTTCCTGAAACTGAAAGCAAACCGGTGGAGAAACCTGCCGTTAAACCAACAGAAGAGCTACCAAAAGAAAGCAGCGTCGTGCAAGAAGCGAAATTGGAGAAGGTAGAAAAACCTGTAGACAGTGTTGAAGAGCTGCCAAAGAAACCAGCATATGCAGGTCTCCCGATTGACGACTCTTCCACTGCGTGGATGGATGTCATGGATGAGCCGATGGTGTTATCCGATGACGACGAACAACTTCAAGAAAATATAGATGAAAAGAAAACTACAGTCGTCACCACAGAAATAATTTCAGAAGAAGAACCCGACAGTCGTAAAGAAAACGTGATCCTTCAAGATCAAGCGTCCCAACAATCGGTCTTCGATGCCATCAATGACTTCATCACTACCGAGAAAATTAAGGGCGTAACCGACGAGCCTAGCAAGCATCCATCTTATGCTGAAATGGTCAAGCAGTTGGTAGAACAGACAGTTGAAACTACTAAGACAAGAACTGCGTCAACTGAGAAGGAAGTTCTTCAAGCTGTTCCTGAAACCGAAGGCATATCGGTGGAGAAACCTGCCGTAAAGCCAACAGAAGAGCTGCCAAAAGAAAGCAACGTGGTCCAAGAAGCGAAATTGGAGAAGATAGAGAAACCTGTAGACAGTGTTGAAGAGCTGCCAAAGAAACCAGCATATGCAGGTCTCCCGATTGACGACTCTTCCACTGCGTGGATGGATGTCATGGATGAGCCGATGGTGTTATCCGATGACGAAGAAAAACTGCAGGAAAATGTAGAGGAAACAAAAACAACAGTGGTCACCACAGAAGTTATGTCAGAAAAGGAACCAGACAGTCGTAAAGAAAATGAGGTCCTTCAAGAGCAAACGTCTCAACAATCGGTCTTCGATGCCATCAATGACTTCATCACTACCGAGAAAATTAAGAGCGTAATCGACGAGCCTAGCAAACATCCGTCTTATGCTGAAATGGCCAAACAGTTAGTAGACCAGACAGTTGAAACTGCTAAAATCCAAATTGTTTCAACTGAAAAGGAAATTCTGCAATCTGTTCCTGAAACTGAAAGCAAATCGGTGGAGAAACCTGCCGTTGAACACACCGAAGGTCTGCCAAAAGAAAGCAGCGGGGTGCAAGAAGCGAAATTGGAGAAGGTAGAGATACCTGTAGACATTGTTGAAGAGCTACCAAAGAAACCAGCATATGCAGGTCTCCCGATTGACGACTCTTCCACTGCATGGATGGATGTCATGGATGAGCCGATGGTGTTATCCGATGACGAAGAAGAACTTCAGAAAAATGTAGAGGAAACGAAAACAACAGTGGTCACCAAAGAAGTTATTTCAGAAAAAGAACCAGACAGTCGTAAAGAAACCGAGGTTCTTCAAGACAAAATGTCTAAACAATCGGTCTTCGATGCCATCAATGACTTCATCACCACCGAGAAAATTAAGGGAGTAACCGACGAGACTAACAAACCGTCTTACGCTGAAATCGCTAAAGTGATGGAAGAGACAGTTGAAACACTAGAGGCAGTTGTCAAGGTGACTGAAGAAAAAGTTGCTTCATCTGTTCCTGATACCAAAAACGAATCGGTGGAAACACCTGTTGAAGTCCCTCAAGAAGAAACATTGAAAGATGAGAAACCGTCACTATTTGGAACTATAAAACATTTTATTACCGACAAAATTACTAGTACCACTGATGAACCGGCCGTAAAATCTGTAGTTCCTGAAACTGTCGAGCAGGTGATAGAGCAGACAGCACAAGGAAAAGTAGAAACTGGAGAACATATCCAGCCGTCTGTTCCTGCTATGGTTGAAATTGCAGGAACTAAAGTAGTTCAGGATGAACGACCACCTCAGCCACCAGTTCTTGATACAGTGCGCGACTTCATTGATACTGAAAAAGTCAAGGGTGTAACGGACGAGCCTAGCAAACATCCGTCTTACGCTGAAATGGCTAAAAAGGTAGCAGAACAGACAGTTGAAACATTTGAGGAAGTTGTCAAGGCCAAAGTTTTACCCACTGAAATTCAAGTTTCTTCATCTATTTCTGACGCCAGGGAAGAGTCTTTAGAAAAACCAATTGAAGTTCCCCAAGATAAAACCTTGCAAGGTGAGGAAAAATCGTCAGTATTCGGAACTATTAAACATTTCATCACTGATAAAATTATTGGTACCTTTGATGAGCCAATCGTAAAACCCGTAGTTCCTGAAACTGTCGAGCACTCAGTAACTGTTACATCAGAGATCAAAGAAACTTCGACACAGCTGATGCCAGAACAATCTTCGCCCGGTGAAATGTTAACAATAACGGATAAGCAGAAACCAGAAGGAAACCTAATCAAAGATAAAGATGAATCGGAACCTGATTATGTGTATGAAACGCCTAAACAGAACTCAACAACTCTTAAGGAAAAAGAACTGTTTGAAGTTTTAGAGAAGCCCAAAAAATCGAAAAAGAAGAAGGACAAAGCAGAAAACGCCAAGCACACAGTGCCGGATAATTCTCATATTACTGAGAAACCTACCGAAGATGATATCAGATTCACTCACGATTTTATTGAGCAAGAGAAAGAAAGTTTAATTGGTGTTCGCAGCAAAATTGACAAGAGTCATAAAGAACCTGCTATCGGTCAACAATTGCCAAAACTTGTGCAATCTTGGGCATCGGTTGTTTCTCAGAATATCGGTGATAATGTGCCCTCGACGAAATCTGATGGAGATTTGCTTTTCAAGCCTGCAGAAGTTGAGACTAACGCAACAACGCAGAAAACTGTAAGCTTTGAGAAAGAACAAGAGGATGAGCCAAAGAAGAGATCAAAGAAAAAGAAAAACAAGAAATTGGAAAACGAACCAAATGAGTTTGAAGTCGAGCTGTTACCTGCTGTTCAACCAACAATTGAAAAGGTCCATTCCCATAAAATAGATATTATTGAAACTCCGACCACAATCGATGAAATCCCAGCTGTTTCAGTAACTGCTGACATAGATCTCGAAATTACAGAAAAGGAATTTACGGTTGAAAAGGAACCTGTGCTCGAAAAGAAAGAAAAACATACAAAAGAAAAGCAAAAGAAGGAAAAGAAGAAGAACAAAGTGAGTGGCACGCAGGTACAACAAAAAGATATAGCGGAAAAGATCGAACAACCTTGGTCAGCCATTGTCGATGAAGAAGAATCAGATTTATTCTTTACAGAGCCCATTGATACTAAGACAGAAAAAATGAAAGCTCTAGACGACTCTTTCAGTTTTATTGAACAGGAAAAACAGTATTCGTTTACTACTTCAGAAAATATGGATGCGACTATACCGAAAAACCTGCCAGAACAAGTTGAACGAAAAGAAACGGATGAAGTATCAAAACCAGCCACTACGCATATGTCGTGGTCAGCTATTGTCAGCGAAAATGTTGGGGAGTTTGTGAAACCTACAACCAAAATACAGTCGTCTGAGCTAGTTATTGTTCCTGAAAAGAAGCCTACAGAAGAAGCCCGAACAGAACAGCCCGAACCTCTTGGATGGAAAGAGGGCGTATCAATAGAGTCTGATTCTGATACCACAATTATTGACAAAGTCAAAGCCAAAGATGAAACTATATCCGACGGTACATTGCAGAGCCACGAATCGATTCCTGCAATTATAGCGCAAGAAATGCATCACCCGGAAAATTCATCAAGCAAGCCGCAAAGAGAGAAGCCTAAGAAACACAAACAGAATAAGGACAAGCTGCGAGACATCGAATCTGTCGTAGCCGAACCAAGGCCTGCTGATGATATTATTGAAGATGCACCACAGAAAACAACATCTAAAGATATCCTTCCAGAAATATCATCGCCAGTGCCCGAACCCTTGTCAAAGCCTCTAGCCGCACCACAATCCGTCTGGTCGATGACAGAATCGTATGCTGAGGTGGTGAAAAAATCAGGTTTTGTTGACCACACCAATTTCCGCTACCAACAACCAGATGAAGAGCGGAAAATGTCGAACGAACCTAAAAAAGAATCTGAAGAAGAACCTGAACATTCTAGAGAACCATGGATTTCGCAGACGTTAAAAGAAACTGTGGAGTGTGAACGTGAAGTGCTACCCATGGAAAA
Source organism: Melieria picta (assembly GCA_964056695.1). NCBI lineage: Eukaryota > Metazoa > Arthropoda > Insecta > Diptera > Ulidiidae > Melieria > Melieria picta. Next base: position 127,176,386 of record OZ057399.1, on the reverse strand, counting down.
TTTGATTGAAACACAAGAACAACCACAAGTGCTTCCTGAAGACTCTGAGGTGCACGAATGGCCTTGCACACCTGATGAGTTGTCATGGAAAGAAATGATGGAAGATGAAAATAATCATTCAACAGAACCAGGCACGTCATCATGGGCGTCAATTGTTCGCAGTTTCGCACAACAAGAACCACAGCCACAAACCACAGTTACAGAAAGTATTGAAGAAACAACTGCATCTAGGCCATCCCGCTCTCTTGATCGCCCAATCATAAAAGTCACCGAATCGCCTGATATTGCCGATGAATCACAAGCCGCACCAGATAGTGAAGGTTTCTTAGAAATCATTTCAAAGAAGGAAAAACGCAGACGACGATCTCGCTCACGCTCTCAGCAATCCTGTCCAGATGAAAATGCTAAGCATCTTCAATCTGGCAAGCCCAAGAAGAAGAAAAAGAAGACGAAGGAGCATAAAGAACCGGCTGAAGATATGGCACCTGCTACAATGGAGATTGAAACTCAACATGAAGTCAAAGTTACGCCTGAAGTGGTAATTACACCAGAAATTGATATGTCAAAAGAAGTTGAAGTTATAGAGGATCAAACTGACTTTATTCCAACACCTGAACTTGAAACCAAAACCGATCCTCAACAAGAGCCAACTAAACCGGTGTCTATAACAACAACAGCTGGTCTTTCTTGGGCAGCTATTGCTGCACAAAATGTACCCGAACCAGTGCAATACATCCGTCCCCTACAAGATGAAAGCGTTCCAGCGGTCTCACAGGAAATCGTCGGCCTGCCTGAAAAGAAAAAGCAAGTCAGCATTCCTCTGACCTTAGAACCAGAAAAGAAGGAAAAGAGTAAGAAGGCAAAGAAAAAGTCAAAGAAGAAGACAACAGAAATTGAAGAACTTGTACATGAAAATGTTATGGTGTCTGTTGAAGACGAGCACATGCCTGAAATTTGCGAACAGAAAATGCCAGAACCAATTCCCGCGATCATCGACACTACACCCACATCCACGCCAGATCCGCCTTTTGTAAGTCAGACATCATACTGGTCCGCTACTATGAAGCCGAGATCCAAATCGCCTGTCTTTGAAACAAAACAACTCTCATTTACGGACATCTCAGATACAACACCGTCCGCGCCTGAATTGTCAGATTTGGAAGATGAAATACGAGTGCAGTCGCCTACCGACCAGCCAAAAACATGGTCGGCAATCATACAAACGGAAATGACTGTGTTCCCAGAGCCATTGCCTGCTGAGAAGGCAGAATCAACTGCGCCACTATCTCCTGTGGTAGTGAGCACTGAAGGGCAAGAACCCGAGCAACAGCGATTAGAAAAATCCTCATCAGACTTTAAAACAACGCAAGATTTCATCACCGCTGAAAAATTAAATAGTATCACAGATTTACCAAGCAAAAAGCAGGTGAAGCAGAAAAAGAAAAAATCTTTGCAAAAAGAAATGAAACTTCCCCTTGCTATACCTATTAATGTCGATGTCACTGAACCTGAATTGACTGAGATCACAGAAAAGCCAATTGAACTCAAAGAGCCTGCTGAAACCAAAACGGAAGTTCTTGAAGAACAAAATGTTGAACACGAAGGCTCATCTATTTTCGGAACCATTAAACATTTCATCGCTGATAAAATTATTGGTACCAGTGATGAGCCAATCAAAGAACCCGTAGTTCCTGAAACTGTTGAGCAGGAGAGAAAACAGGCAGCAGTGGAAACTGTAAAGACTGAAGAATATATTACTCCGTCTGCTTCCGCTGTGGTTGAAGCTACAGAAACCACGGTAGTTGAGTCAGAGAGGTCAGATGAAGTCTTACAAGATCCACCATCCCAGCCCTCTATTTCCGATGCAGTTCGCGACTTTATTACTACCGAGAAACAGATGACAGGTGAGCCAATCAAACACCCATCTTACGCTGAAATGGCTAAACAAGTAGTAGAAGAGACAATAGACACTGTAGAGGAAGTTGAACCGGCGATAGTTTTGCCAATGGAAGAAAAACCTGTTTCATCCTCTCCTGAAACCAATAAGGAATCAATAGAAGAACTGAAGTGGGAGAAGGTGGAGAAACCTGTAGACATTGTTGAAGAGCTGCCAAAGAAACCAGCATATGCAGGTCTTCCGATTGACGACTCTTCCACTGCATGGATGGATGTCATGGATGAGCCGATGGTGTTATCCGATGACGAAGAAGAACTTCAGGAAAATGTAGAGGAAACGAAAACAACAGTGGTCACCACAGAAGTTATTTCAGCTGAACAACCAGACAGTCGTAAAGAGAACGCGATCCTTCAAGATCAACCGTCCCAACAATCGGTCTTCGATGCCATCAATGACTTCATCACTACCGAGAAAATTAAGGGCGTAACCGACGAGCCTAGCAAACATCCGTCTTATGCTGAAATGGCTAAACAGGCAGAAGAAAAAACTGTGGAGGAAGCTGTCAAGACTGAAATTGTGCCTATTGAAGTAAAAGTTGCTCCATCTGGCCCTGACACAAAGGACAAGTCGGCAGAAAAACCAGTCGAAGTTTTTCAAGAGGAGGCCTTACAAGACGTGGCGAAAACATCAGTATTTGGAACGATTAAAGATTTCTTCATCCATAAAACTGTTGGTATCACTGATGAGCCAACCGAAGAACCCGTAAATCCTGAAACTGTCGAGCAGATAAAAGAACAGGCGACAGTGGAAACTGTGAAGACTGAAGAATATATCACTCCATCTGATTCCGATGTAGTTGAAGATGAACATTCGTCCCAGCCACCAGTTCTTGATGTAGGTTGCAACTTCACCGAAGAAATCAAGGTTGCAACTGACGAGCCTTCTTACGCCGAAATGGTTAAACAAGCGGTAGAACAGGCAGTAGAAACTGTAGAAGAAGCTGTCAAGCCGGAAGTGTTGCGAATTGAAGAGGAAGTTGGTCTATCTATTCCTGATACCAAGACTGAGTTGGTAGAAAAACCGTTCGAAATCCCTCAAGAAAACATATTGGAAGATGAGGACAAACCGTCACTGTTTGGAACCATTAAACATTTCATTACCGACAAAATTATTGGTACAACTGATGAACCGACCGATGAGTCGTCAGTCCAGAACAGAACAGTGGAACAAGCAACATCTGCTCCTGCTAAGGTTGAAGTTACAGAACCCAACGTAGTTGAGGCCGAACAACCACCTCAGCCATCAATTCTTGATACAGTTCGTGACTTCATTGCTACTGAACAAATCAAGGGTGTAACGGATGAGTCTAGCAAGCATCCGTCTTACGCTGAAATGGTTAAAAAGGAGTTAGAACAGACAGTTGATACAGTAGAGGAAGTTATCAAGACGAAAGTTTTCCCCACTGAAGTTGACGTAACTGAAACCACAGTGGTTGAGTCAGAAAGACCAATTGATGCAGTTCAAGACTTCATTACTACTGAAATAAGTGCGATTTCACCAATTACTGCGGTAACCGTCGGTCAGGTAGCACCAAGTAAAGATATAGTTGAACCTGAAAACGAATCCTTTGTGCTACAAGTAACACAAGAATTCGTTACAACTGAACAATCATCTGGAGCATCAACAGCAGCAGAGGCACCGCCTTTTGAACCTACAGTTCCAATTGAGGAAGAATATGTGCTGATTGGACCAGACGATTTGAAGGAAATCAACACTGAGATCCTTAGAGAGAACTTATGCTTGGATAGCGATACACTTTTACGTTCGAAATACAATGAATATGAGACAAAGTGGCATTTGCTGGAACCTCCTTGCCATGAGCCAGAAGCGCCAGCCATCAGCTCGGTTTCAACCGACGAAAATAGAGAAAGTGTGCAAAAAGTAATCGACGAAATGGCACCGGTTGACGACCAGCCAACAAAGTTGAGTTTGTTACCGGAGTCCCTGTATAACAATTTGTATTTGGATAAAGAGACTTTATTGCGTGGCGATGTTCCTACCGTTGTTGAGAGACAATGGCGGTTGATAGAGGGAGAGACACATATTTGTAAGCCAGAAGTAGTCGAAGACACTTCAGAAGGTTCTTCGACTTCTACCAGTTTAGCTAAATCCTTAGATGTAGAAATTAATGAGAGTTTGCTGCTTACAGAGAAAGAAGATACGTTTATGCAAGAGACAGATAATGATACAGGTATCGCCCAAGGCGAGAGCAATTGGGTGCTTTCACAAATCCCTGCTGTGACTACAAATGTTGATAAGACTGAGAACATTTCAGAAACTGTTGTCCTGGACTTGCCAACAACAGTGCCTGAAGCAAAATCTTTAGATAAAGATAACACACAAAAGACTGAAGAACAAAACTTAACCGAACAAACCATTCCTACCGAGGAGATACAAACAACTGTTGCAATAGTTGAACAAGTTCCCTTGGAAAAAGACACTAGTACTGACCACAAAGAACCTGATATTAGCAGAGCTAACGACAGTTCCGACCATGACGAAGAGGACGACGAAACCGAAGACAAAGATGAAGACGAAGAAATTAATACCAGTGATAAGCCGGACAAGAAAGATGACAAACCTGATGACCGTGACCCTGGTAGTGGTAGTAGTGGTAGCGTTACACCCACACCAGAACCGAGCACCGGAGCGTACGACAACAGTCAGAGCTGTTCCTCTCAGTATATGTCAACTGATCTGCCAGGCGGTGTAGGGCATTGGCGGGACCAAAGCACATACCTAGCTTTGGAAGATAAGCCAACAGAACCAATGCAACCTGATACTGTTCACTCACAATCTAAGCTTGAGTTACTAACTATTACCGAAAGTAAAACACCAACGGCACTAACCACGCCTACCGACGCGGATCCCGCTTCCGTGTCACCTATCTCAAGTGCAGTCACCACCCCATCCACATCCCAACCCATTCCCCAAGATATTCCCGCTACCGATAACGCAAGTAAGCTAACGCAAATGGCAAGTTCCATTATTAACACCGTCATGACACCGGTTCATGTGGCGGCACACACTACGAGCGCAGCATTTACCGCCACCAGGGACGTGGCAGCCGCAGTGCTGCTGCCACTGGCGGCCACCGTAATTGGCACATCAACATCACCGGCAACCGCAGCAGAGCCGCTGCCCACCACCGTGGTGGTGGCACCCACAACAGCAACAACAATCCAAACAGAAACCGTAACAAAAACCGAAGAAGCACAGCCCGAAATGGACATAACTACGGTAACGGCACAAACGGCACAACAATTACAAGAAGCGCAAACGCAGACGCAACCGTTGACGCGCGACGAGACAGCCGTGCAGCTGGTGCCGCTGACAACCACCCAAACGACAACGACAACAAGCACCGTAACCGATGAGTTGTACCGGCCCGATTTCGTTCAAAGTCCCCAATCGAGTGTCATTAAGCGTACGACAACGACCACAACGGTGACGACGACAGCAACCGGTACAACAACAATGACAACGAGCGGCCTAGACGAGGCGGGCCGCCGCCTGCAGCAACAGCAGCAGAAGGTGATAATCTCGTTGAGCCTACGTTCATTTATAGTTCTATTTGTTGCAGCTTTTCTGTGTGGTTTTGGTCTTTGTTTATGGCTTTTATACGTAAATGGCATTAGACCGTGTAAGAACTAAACAACAAATATTAACCAAAAACTGCTGTTGGCCTTTGGGCCAATGGCGGTCGTGTTCTTACACTCATAACACACAATAATTTTCCTCTTATCGACTAACGTTAACACCCGATGAAGGATTACACAAACGAAGCAATAAAAAACAAATAACAAATTAAAACCAAAAGTTTAGTGCCAAAAAAAGAACAAAAGAAAGACAAAAGCGTCAAATTGTAACTATTTACAAAACAGTGCTTGTAGGTTTGTGTGTAGAAATTTTCCAAATTTTTAACACTTCAATATCGATACCAATGAAATATCAGAGCGAATGAAAGTGAACATTGAAAGTTGCGCACAGAAGCCAAAAGCCATTTTTTCGGCTCAACTCATATTTTTGGCTGCCAAAAATCGCACACATACATACAAGCATTTCCGTACGTACGCATGTATGTACATATTCGTATGTACTGACGCGTACTTTGGCAACAATGTACAATTCACAAACAGTTAATATGCTAAATAAAGAAATACATATGTAATTGTGTAAATTTACGCTATCGCAGCGAGACCAAGTCCTCCTCGAAGCAAGGCGACCGGCCAATACGCATTTTTGTACCCAATACCGACTATGTATTTACTTGTTTACCTATGCAATTACCTTAAATTATGACTTGCTATCAATCTAGAATGTACGAGTATCTATGCTTGTAGACTGTTATGCATAACTGTAGTTATTATTTAATATGAATATTTTCATTTTGTTAATTTTTAGTTCCCTTAATCTTCCTACATTACTGTTAGCTTATGATTTCCCTAGTTTAATTTCACTTTCAACACGATTTTCATTTTGTATTCTTTCTCCACGGAGTTGACTACTTTTTCAGTTCGATGTTTATTATTACGTTTTTTCTGTATTTTTAAGTTTGTATTTTTTCAGTTCGAGTATTGTAGCTATGATGTAAACACCAAACACTTTCACATTTTCCTAGTACAATATTTATCGTATATACTAGCAATCATAGCAATAGTATTTACATTGAAAATGATATAATAAAATAAACAAAACTAACCGGAGTTTATGCATGCCTACCTTTTTTTCTTACTCCTACGAATAACTTCTACCTGCTAGACGCACACTGCAATAACGCATCTTAACAATTTGTACACCTTAGATGGGCTGTAGACGGATGTTTCTGCGTAGAGTTGGACTAGTGAATAGCGCGATTACCAATTGCACATACACACGCACGCACATATGCACACCTAATAAGTTTTCAATTGACATTTTAATTTAGAGAAAATTCAAACGCTAACCAAAACGTTTTGCGAGCACCAACCAACGTCAAAGTGTTCTAGAAATTGGCAATTTTTTGTGTACGATTATCAAAATCTGAAGATAATTTCATATATAAAATCAAGTCTTGAACAATGACAAAGGGTACTCTGAGGTCTTAAACAATTTAGTGTTGTTTTTACTCTGAAATGTGTTGACACAAAGTTTCAAATGTAGTCCAAAAAATTCATAAAAGGAATTAAAATGACACAAATAAGTTAAACAAATACTGAAAGTTTTTCAAAATCTTAACAATTTCTTTATTTTCATACAGAACACAGCACAAGGTTTTTAGGGGAAGAAAAAACTAAAAAATGGTTTTTGGAAATTATTTGAAAAACATGCAATTAAAAAATTTGAAAATATTCATTTGAAAACTAAAACATTTGAAGTCATTTGAAAACTATGATAAAATCCCTAATTTTCAAAAGCTTCAAAAGGTTTTAAGGTAAAAATTCTTTGAAAAATATGCAAATCAAAAAATTTAAAACCAAAACAAATGCAAAAGTTTATAGCATTTGAACTTTAAAATCCCTAACCTTTAAAAGGATAAAGTTAGGTTTTTAGGTTAAAACAAAATTTAAAATAGTTTTTGGAAATTCTTTAAAAAATATGCAATTCAAAAAATTTAAAACCAAAACATAGGCAAAAGTTTATGTCATTTGAACCTTAAAATCCCTAACTTTCCTAACCTAACTAAACGTTAAGGTAAAAAACAAAATTAAAAATAGTTTTTGAAAATTCTTTGAAAAATATGCAAATCAAAAACTTTAAAACCAAAACAAAGGCAAAAGTTTGTACCATTTGAACCTTAAAAAGGTTAAAGTTAGGTTTTTAGGTTAAAACAAAATTAAAAATAGTTTTTGGAAATTCTTTGAAAAATGTGCAATTCAAAAAATTTAAAACCAAAACATAGGCAAAAGTTTATGTCATTTGAATTTAAAAATCCCTAACTTTTAAAAGTTAAGATTAGGTTTTTAGGTAAAAACCAAAATTAAAAATAGTTTTTGGAAACATAGGCAAAAGTGTGTCATTTGAACCTTAAAATCCCTAAACTTCAAAAGGTTAAAGTTAAGGTTTTTAGGTAAAAAACTAAATTAAAAATAGTTTTTGGAAATTATTTGAAAAATATGCCATTAAAAAAATTTAAAACCAAAACATAGGCAAAAGTTTATGTCATTTGAACCTTAAAATGTCTAACCTTTAAAATGTTAAAGTAAGGTTTTTAGTTAAAAAACAAAATTAAAAAAAGTTTTTGAAAATTCTTTAAAAATTCTTTACAAATATGTAATTAGAAAAATTTAAAACCAAAACATGGGCAAAAGTTTATGTCATTTGAACCTTAAAATCCCTAAACTTCAAAAGGTTAAAGTTAAGGTTTTTAGGTAAAAACTAAATTAAAAATAGTTTTTGGAAATTATTTGAAAAATATGCAATTAAAAAAATTTAAAACCAAAACATAGGCAAAAGTTTATGTCATTTGAACCTTAAAATACCTAAGATTAAACAAAAGCTAAAAGTGTTCTGGAGCTCCAAACAAATGTAATTTTTTTATAACTCTAAAATATCTTGAGAAAAATGTTTACCTTTAATTTTGAAGTTCGTCTGAAGTTTAAAGTTGATCTAAATTATGTTTCAATATAAAAAGTTGTTCATACATAAACGCAGTTAAAAATTTGCCCAGCAGCTGTTTAGGAGTTTTTATTTATCAATATTTCCACTGTTTCATACCAACTTAAACGGTTTTGTTTTGTAGCTCTAAAATATTTCGTAATCTTTGCAATCCACTTGCATACTTCTCGTCATTAGATTCATTTCAAAGTGAAATTCTTGAAGCCAACTCCGCAGCACCTACTTCCATCCAGTTGTGTTGGCGAGCCACTCGCTGCAGTTGTTGCAATTTAAAAATAATGTAAATAATGTGGCGCACATTTCTTATAATAGCAGAAGCGGATTGGGCAGCTTGCGGTAGGATTTGGGTTTCATGCGCCATGCGTGTGCAAACCGAAATAGCCGCAGAACAGAGATTTCAGTTTTTGCGCAGCTGTCGTGCAGTGAGCGCGCGTCCGTTGTACGCTGTCGCACCGGAATATTTGCGCATCTTCAACAACAATTGGAATGCGGCTGGCAATTGAAAGGCGTCTCGGCCTTTGCGCCTAAAAGTAAAGCCAAAAAAAATTGTGTTAGAGTACAGAGCCTAAGAGAAAAAAACATTAATTTAGCGAGCAGCTTCAGCAAAAAATGGTTAATGAATGTGTGTAGTGTAGTGATTCGTTGTATGTGTAGTTGTGTTTTTTGTGCACAGGCGGCAATTTACATATGTCTAGATTAGGCATGAATAATGTATGTGAAGTTGGTTTGTTCAACATGTACTTTGATCCGTCAATAAGTAGCTGCAAATTTGTAGAAACGGTGCATACAAATCACATTCAACACACAAAAAAGAGCGCACCAAATTTTCGATATATCTGCCGGAGCTAAAGAAATTGAATGCAAATAGTATGGAAACAAGGTGGAAGGCAAAGAAGGCTGTGAATATATGTGCAAATTTGTGTGCAAAATCTGTTCCAAATAACTGCTGAAGACGAAATTAATAATAAAGTGGTTGTTAGAATTAATTAAAATTTGTGTTGGCAACCAAATTTGTTTTTATCTAAAAATTTTACTGCCGAAAATCGCGCAGTATATGCAGATCTACTTATTAGTGGCATGGAGTCTAAAGTTTCTTATCACACTTCCTCTACAAGTCTCACACACACACACACAGTTGTCTTGAAGCAAATAGCGCAGGAATTCAGCTGGAATGAAATAACGCTATACATTTTTATAATAAGTCCCTATAGTCCCTTCTTTAGGAATGCATTAGTGAAGTTCAAGCAATAAATAAGACTCAATAGTTTTCTTATGTTTATATATCTTATAACTTATCTAGTACATATACTTTATAATACTTTAGATATACTATTATAAAAAAAACAATATGAGAAGCATCAACCAATTACTTAGTGCAACTACCTGCAATACAATTCGACTGCATAATTCTACAAACTTACTTATCCAAACTCTACTAATTTACGCCTATACTCTTGTAAATATTAGCAATTTATCTATATGCCTTATAGCATTTTTATATATATGTATGTATATACAGTTATGTTAGTCTGCATGCGTCCCTACTTTCAACTCAAGCCTACCAATTAAGTCTACAGCTGGCTGTATAAAATGCCTATCAACCATTTTATGTATACTTATTCCATGCAATGCATCAGCAAAACCTAACCTAAGTTCTACACATATTCCTGCAATATGTTTTCCCCATTTGAATTTCAACCGTTTTATTATTTATTTGGCAATTTCAAGTTCTACACATTGTTCATTATTTTTATTTGTTGACCTGTTCAATTTGCATTGTTGCATAACGTTTTTTTTTCTGATATACCAAATTAATTTTCACTCAATTCACATGTTGAACGCAATTTGTAGGAGTTAACTCAAGACATCGACGACTTGCTGCAATCGCTTTCGACGGTCGAAGATGGCATCGGCAATTTACCGCACAGCAGCCTCGATGGTATGCTGCAAGGACTGAAGGTATGTACCGACGCGGCCGCACTCATTCTTTGCATAATTTGCATTTCATATGTAAATACACAAAGAAATGGCAATTTTCAGTGTGATAGCACACATTCACACACACACACACACATACACATTTTAACACAATCGTATTTCAATCGAATTTCAATCGAATTATGTTTTACAAATTGATGTTTTGTCTTTACACAAATACTAGAAATTTGTTGCATTTTCTTAATCTTAACTAAAATTAAAATTAATTCTGTATTAAAAAAAGCCGATTAATGAATGCTGGCGTGTGTCTCGCAAACTTCAATAACACATCCGCATCATTCATGTATCGTGCATTATTGATTCATTTACTCAAATGTTTTAATTTTTTTCATTTATTTTATTTGCATTAGATAGTAAATAGATTTAGGTTTGGTCTTTTATAGACATTAGAGTTGTTTCATTTGCATTTGCTATGACGAAAGTTGGCATTCAATTTGTTTGGCTAGTAGAGCAAAAAAGCAAAGAAATTGAATTTATGACATTGAATTGTTGCTATCTCATGCAATAAATAGTTTTGGTTAGGTGAATCAATCAGATTTTTAGAATACTTTGTAGGCAGGAAATAATCTACAATACCAACAATAAAACACATCGTTCCCAACAGTAAGAAAACAACAAATCGATTTTAGAAACCATCAAATATTTATTCATGATTGAACAAATGCAATTCATAATTTATTTGACATTCTGATAATTCTTCAATATGATTATTGCCAAGTACCAAAATGGTACTATTGGAAAATACAGATAGCAGCAAAGATGCAATCAAACTCGAAAGCATTAATTTCGATTAAAACTTGAACATCAAAACCAGTGCCGTGCAAGTTTTTAGCTATATTCAGACAAAATTCACTAAAACCTCACAAGGGTCTCCTAAGTAAATCCTTTGCAAGTATACGATGTCAATATATATAAACGTGAGGTTGCATCAAATCACATGAATTGAAAACGTTTTACAATTCAGTGTAGTTGGAACTTAATAATTTTTCATTGAAAATATTGAAAAGTATTTTAATTATTGTGCACCGTTGAAAAATACTTGAAGCTCTCTCAAAGTGACAAAATATGGTTTTTAGTCCTTTTTTGGCTTACAAAAATGTTTGGTATTTAAGTAAACTCAGACCAAAGGTTCCCAAAAGATCCCGTTTGGATCTACAGGGATCCCAACAGATAAAAGAAGGACACCGGTTTTTTCCGAAAAATTAAAGCATACACAATGGACCCAACAGGGTCTCCGAGTGGAAGTGCTTGCCGCACACACCCCTTCCGTGACCTATCCTTACCTAAGTAAACTCAACTTATTATGCACATAGCCAAGTTAAAAGTCCAAGCTTTCGTAATTTTACCCGTTTGTAATTTTACAGTCCAAATAGTCTGCAAAAGTTTAAATCTTTACCCCTTTTTTTTCACTGACAGAATTTCTCTAATTATGTTATGAAAAATAACATATTCATATGGGACCCAAAGTCGTAAAAGGCTTAAGTAAGCTTTGAGAGCTTCGCTTTCCAATTGCACTGCACTTTAGATATATGCATATTAAACTCCCCATTTATAACATTTTCTTTAGGCGGGCGCACCTTTTTCCATTTCCAGTTTTTTGTAGACATTTTGTTTTGTATCGTGCAGTGAATTTTATGTAAATAGAATAGTATTTTTATTGAAAAAGTTTTTCAAACAAAAAGCAGCCATTCCGATAACTCGTTCCCACACAAAACTAATTCGTCTACTTGCACAGCTAATCCAGGAGAATTTGGAGTATCAGGAGCAGGAAGCACAACGCCTACAGAACGTAAGCCGCACTCTACCCTTGGATCCAGGGACCGAACGCACACTCAACGAGATCAGAGATCGCATCGACACTTTGCTGCGACGCACACAGCAGGGCATCAGCATGATTGCTGTAAGTAACCTACTCTTTCCCCCGCTCAACCTCTCGTAACACGCATTGTCCATGCTTTCCTTCACAGAATGCCGTTCACGCCCAAAAGAAGCGCCAGGATGAGTTGAACGCCTACCAACAGCATCTGCTAGAGATCGAACAGTGGATAATCGAGATATCACAACAGCTAAAGTCATTGGAACCAACACCCGAAACCGCCGACGACGAAGAGCTACTCAAGTCGCAGGCCGAACAGAGTCAGCAGCTGCTACGCACGCTCAAGGACAAGCAGCAGTCGCTCGAAGATTTGCTAGAAACAACTCGTTCGCTGCAGGAGCACGAAGATGTCGCCCCCATGGCTAATGCGCTCGTTGAGAATCTGCAACACATCATTGCGTTGTTGCGCGAGCAAATCACCGTCGCCACCACGCGCATCTACACCATCGAAAAGCACATTGTAGACTTGCGCAAGGCGAAGCAGGACGAGGAGTACCGCAAGCGGTTGGCCGCGGAGGCGCAAATTCAGCCACCGACTGCCCATGTTTCAGTCGAGTCGAACGCGAGCACCATCGATTCGGTCGCCTCTATGCCCGAAGAAGAGATAAAGCCCAGCAACGTTTACGCCGAGACGCAGACTTCCGAGAGTCTGGCGAAGCCCAGTGTTGTGGTCACACACACAGTAGAGGCGCAGACCAGCCTTGCCAGCGAACCCGCACCGGTCGCGCCGCCAGTCGAGACGATGGACACCGCCATGCAGACGCAAAAGGAGCGCAAGCCCACCGAGAACATTCTGGTCACACAAACCGTGCAGCATGGACAAGAGACCATACAGATCGACACCATACCCAACCAGGAGGTGCCCGAGTTGCCGGCCGATGTGGAGATCGAGGCGCGCTACCACCAGCAGCCGCATGGCGATGTCGATCGCGCCACTGAGCTCGTGCTGAAAAATGTGCCGCAGTCATTCGAAACGACATTCGTCGAACCCGACGACACCACCACCGAGGTGGTGGTGGACGCCGACGGCACCAAGCACATCGTCGTCAAAAAGGTGACGCGCACCAAGCAACAAATTGTGCAGCAACAGCAAATCAGCTCGATTGCCACCGTGGTGGACCCGGATGGCAACATCCAGGTGCAGTCAACCGGCCAAATTAATCTTGACAATATACATACCGCAGCTACCACCGGCGACGACAAGGGTGGCTACCAGACGGTGATCACGCAGCAGACGCGCGGCGCTGTCATCGACGGCTCCAATCCGGACGCAGTAGTGATGCAAGAATTCGAAACCGAACCGGTGGTGCAGCAATTCCAACTGCTGGCGCCCAGCGAAACGCCCGGTGATGTGCTAGACGTAACCACCACTGGACCATCGGTGACGTCACAGAGCAGCATACGCACTATGGTGCAGCAGGTGACGCGTAAAGTTATACGCAAGACGCGCAAGATCATCAAGCGCGTTGTGATCATTGACGGCAAGGAGCACATTACCGAGGAGGTGGTGGAGGAACCGGAAGAGGTTGAGGTGACCGAAGAGGAGATGCCACCACAGGTGAATGTGAACATAGTGCGCACCGTCAACGGGTGCGTGGTGAGCGAGGAAGAGTTCGATCGGCTGACCAAACAGCCGGGCGTGGTAATTGAAGAGGTTTCCACCGATTTATTCCAAACTCAAGCACCCGCACAAGTAGATTTGCCGCAGCCACAGGTATTTGACATTGAAACAGTCAACATTACTCCGACAACAACATCAATTACAACTTCAATTATAACAACACAAACACAACCAACAACAACAACAAGCAAAATTATAACGACTACAACAACAACAGAAAGTACAACAAGCCCAGACCAAGCACCAGTAGAATTTGTTGATTTGCCAGCACCAAAAGTAGTTGCAACAACCATTGAAACCGTAGAAGCCACTACAAGTCCGGTTCCCGTTCCAGCGAATCTAAGCGCTGTTGGCCAACCAAAAGAAGAACCACATACAGAAACACCGATAACTACAACAGTACAAGTAACGGAAGCACAACCAGTTGAAGACCTCCAAAACATTTGGCCCACCGAACATCATCTGGTGCCGACCGACATACACATCTCACAGCACACCGAAGAAATAGCCAAGCCAGTAATTGAAATTGTCGAGGCTACACAAAAGGAGGCAGAACAGCAGCCCACCACACCAGTGTGGCCTCTCGACGAGGACACAGGCCACGCGGTGTCGCTGGAGGGTTACGAGTTCGAGAAGCACCTGGAACCAAAAGGCGCTGAACCGTCGGACAAATCAACAGTTGTCACAACGACAACCACAACAGTGACCAGCGCTAAGACCACAGAACTGCAAAAGCCAACTGATGAAAAAATTACAGAAATTGGAACACCGAAAACACCTGAAATACCTGAAGAACCGACTGAAGTATTAACACCAGCACCAGTATTGCCGCCAACTTCAAGCACTGAGGCGGCTGAAAAACCACCAACAGAGGCAGAACCAGAGGCTTCTCCCACCATAGCTCCAGAGGCACCAAAGGATGTCAGTATCAGTGACACAATTTCTACGAGTGGCACAGACACGTTTACTATACCACCAGAAGAGCCGCCGCTAGGCGCCGTGCCCTCTGACAAACACAAAATCGATCTCCGCGCTGCTACACAGCTCTTCATTTCGGGTGAAGTTTTGGCAGCCGACAGCGATTCCCCACGCAAAACGTTCACAGTAACGGCGCCGTCACTAGAACAGACAGGCAGCGGTGTACTGAAGGTGGTCATGACACCAGAGCAACATGTTGATGCTAGTCAATTGCCCAAGGTGAGTATGAGCATTATTGAGACCAGCACCACCGTCACGGAGACTGAACGCGAGGACACCACCTCGCGCGGTGGCGAACCCGAACTGCCCGCTGACGCGAAGCGAAGTCGAAAGAAAAAGAAAAGAAAGGAACATGAGCCAGAGCCAGAGCAACAAAGCGAAGAAGAACCTAAAGTAGAAAAGCCAGAAGTGCCTACGCGAGTTTCCGTTTCCGAAATCGATGTGGAATCTCCCCGCGAAACAGGCTACGAAGCCGACGATAAGACTCTGGATGACGGTGAGGCTGATGATGGAAAGAAAAAGCGTCGCAAGAAGAAGAAGCAAAAGGTGAAGCCACGCGAAGATGAGGAGTCCCACGTGCCCGGTTCATCCGATGCAACGCCACGTGATATCGAGTCGATCAGCTTGGAATCGGAAGGCAAAATTCAGCATGAAGCCATAGTGGAGATTAGTCCGGAAAGTGAAGCGACCAGCATCGAAGTGGACACCTCTGTTAAAGTGGTAGAGGAGGCTGTGATATCACCTGATTCTGAATCGCCACGTGCGCCGCTTACAGAGTTGGTCATACCCAAAGAAGTAGTGGAAATATCGTATGTGGAGGACGAACAGCAACAGACGACACCACGTGAAGAAACCAGCAATGTTCCACAGGTAGAACTTAAAGTGGAAATAAAATCTTCACAGACGTCACCAGAACATCGTCCACTGCAAGAGGAAATATCGCAGCAGACAAGTCTTGAGTTGCCGCTCGACATACAGGAAACCGAGTCACAGACCATAACCGTTCAAATAAAAGAAACAGAAATGCAGACCTCACCACGTGAAGAGGAGCCGACAGTACAGGAAGTACCAAAGCAAACAGAGGAGGTGCAAACTGAGGAGCCCATGCCCGAAAAGCTGGCTCCCAAGCCAGAAACTACAGAAATCTCCAGTCAAACGGTAGTGGTGTCCACCATTGAAAAAGAGCTGCAGACCACGCCAAAAGAGTCACCTGGTACGCCCGAACCCTCAGCCACGGATGTGATTGGACCGCTGGTGCTAGACTTGGTTAAGGATATGACCACTGACTTGCCAGCAGAAAAGGTAGATACAGCTGATCAAGCCAGCGGCACTGAGCACACAACTACACAGGAGATTCATGTGCAAACGCTGACTCCTGAACCGGTGGAGCACATTGCGCCCCAAGAAACAGAAACCACACCTGTCATTGAAGAGTTCATAGAGCCAGTGGAAGTGGTGCGTGGACCGGAAGACTTTAAGGATCAGCAAACAACCACGTTCGAGCTGACACAGTTTGCCGATTCCACTGCACAGACTTCATTCCCCATCGAGACTGTTGAGCAACCTGCCTCCTTAGAACCGCTTACGTTGGACGATAGCGTATCGACCCTAACTTCAATGTCCGAGCCATACAACATTGAAATTCAAACTTCAGTGGCCATACCGCCAGACACGGACGCGTCTGAAATCGAGCCTGTAGTGTACGAACACACACAAACCATTGAATTGCCCAAGCGTGATAAGACGAAGAAAGATAAAAAGAGGAAGAAAAAGGGCAAGCAAGGAAAAGATTCACCGCAAGAGCCAGATGCCAAGCCGGATGAATTGCCCGAAGTCAATGTGAACATTGAGATTTCCCAAGATGTAATACCCGAAGCGGGCATAGTGGTGACCACGCACCAACAACGGCAACAGGACACAGCAGAGCCTGAGCAGGCACCAAGCAGCCCGTGCAGCGAACGAAAGCCACAGCTAGTGCAGCTGCAATTCACTAAGACCACTGTGTTTGAGGAGTTCCCGGATTTGCCGCTGCAAATCAGTGAGCAGAACAAAACACAGATGAGCACGCAGCAGAGCAGCAAGCCACGCTCACGGCCTACCTCTTCGGTAATGATTGAAGAGGTGGCCTCACCTACTGAGGAAATTGCGGTGCCCATAACTCCGGGCACCGACTTCGAAATACCGCCAGCTGAGGGAGAGAATATCTGGATTTCCGCCGCATCTGGCATAAGTATTGACCGTTCACCCAAGGAAGCAACGCAAGCTATGCTCATGTCTGAGAGCCTGCAACACTACCCTGGCCAAAAGACCAAATTGGAGTCGCCTGGTATTTGGGCTGAGACGAAGCAAGTCATTGGCGGTCGTATCAAGTCCCTGAAGGAATCGACACCGGAGCACACGCCGCTCAGCAATGTGCTGCACCTGGCCACCTTATCCGATAGGATCAAGGATATGCCGGTAGAAGAGCGTGCACAGGAGATCAATGAGGGACTGAACACGCTAGAAGAGGCAGTTAAGCGTGGCGATCAGACTGTTATTGAGACCACAGTCATTACCGTCATTGAGAAAGTGTCCACATGGCTGGAGACCATCGAATATCGCGTTTACCTCATAAGACAACAATCGAATGAGGGTCCATCTGAAGAGAAATTGGATGATTACAATCAGCTAAACGATGAGCTCGGCACCATCAAACACAACGTAAACACACTAGAGACACAACTTGAGCAGGTCGACCATCTCACCGGGCCCGAGGTACTACAGTGTGTCGATGCACTTAAGGAGCATGTGGTCGCAGTTGAGGAGGTGACCAAGGACAACCAGGCACAGGACACCAAGGAATTGGAGAAGTGGAACAACTTTTTAGTGCTGGTGAACCGTCATACCGCGTTACTCGAAGAGTTGCAGGAACGTTATGAGCTCATCTTGGTGCAAGACAGCACACTCCGGTCGAAGCTAGCTCAACTCGATGAGCTGGAAGCGCTAAATACCGAGGCGCAGGCCAACATTGTGGAACTGATGCACAACTCACGCGCCTTCCAGCGCGACTTCCCGGGCAAGAAAGTGCCGCAGGACATCTACAACTCGTACGAAGTGTGCAAGAACATCGAGAACAATATTGTCGCGGAGCGCGATAGAGTGTTGCAACTTCAGGCGCTGGCCGATGAGTACGAGCAGACACTGAAAGAGTTCACCAACATCACAGTGTTGGCCGACAAATTGGTGGAGAGCCCCATTGTCTCGAATACGCTAGAACAACTCAACAATGAGGTGCAGAAGCATCGCAAGTTCTTTGTGAACTTGAGTCACTGTCGTGCCATGCTGGAATCGCTGGAGGAGAATATTGACCCGGAAACGCGTGAGACGCACGCCGAGTTGCACAAGGAGCTGTATAACCGCGCCACCACGCTGCTGGAGAAGGCCTCTGAGCGCTCCTCGAAGCTGGTGCAAGCCGCGTCGCGTTGGACCGTGCTCGAGAAGGGCATGAAGGATGAGCTGCAGTGGCTGCATGTTGCACAACAACGCGTGCCTGACCTGTCCGCCGTCACTTCGGCCGACTACGATCAGTACACGACGCTCTATCAATCGCTGAACACTGACATCTCACACCACCACTTGAAAATGACGCAGCTCTCGAACATTGCCAACAAGCTGCAGGACCTGGTGCAGGCGCCCAATTTGGTCGAGGAGACGAACGAGGCGCTCATTGTGCTGCTGAAGCTGCGCGAAGAAGTTGCGCTCTACTTGCATCGACTGCTTGTCTTCAAGGACATTTGGACGCAATACGAGGGCCAGACAGACAAACTGGAGACGTTTGTGCGCGAAGCCGAGAAAGAGCTGCGCAACATACAAATACCCGACCATCCGCTGGAGCAGCCCATAGAGCATATGCGGCAATTCTGGGAAATGAAAGCGCACTTTGAGGTGCACAACAACGTCAGAAACGACGCTGGCCAGAGCTTCGAGAAGGCACTGCAGGTCATACCGTTGGCCGACGAAATGTTGCAGCGTCAATTCCACGCGCAACTGGAAGATCGCTGGCGCAACGTGGCCGAGAACATCGAACGCATACAAACCACAATAGTGGACGGTCTGTCGTCGCAGGATGTGCCCGCAGCGGACAAACTAAAGTTGGTGGAACGCGAACTGCAAGAGATCTACCTGACCATGACGAGCATCAAGGGCGTCATCAAGAACGAGGAGGAGCTCTGCTTGTACATCGAGCGCATACAGGTGCTGCGTACACGCGTTGGCTTCATCGGCAACGAGCTGGGCCGCATCGGTCTGCAGGAGCCGGCCGTCGAGCCGGAGAAGGTGGGCGAGCTGTTTTCGTTGTCGCACAAGATCAACACGCAGATAGCTGAAGAGCTGGAAGGTGCATCGGTGCTGCGCGAACAGCTTCGCGCCATACAGGACGGCATACAGAATCTGCGCAAACATCAGACCAAACAGTCGGTCATACTGGACGAGTGCGAGTGCGCCGAGAAGCTGGGCAGCGAGGCCATCGAGAAGGCGGTGCTGGACTGCCAGTCGGTGGGCGAAGATCTCATCGCCAACTGGCAGGAAATCATGCGCATACGCCAGCTGCTGCACACACTGCCGATGCGTCTGAAAATGTCCGTTTCGCCAATGAAGCTGGAGCGTGACATCTCGCAGCTGCAGGACGATCATGCGTTCCTCGAAAGCAAGTGCACCAACATCATGACCATACTGCGCAATCGGCTCGCGCTGTGGATGCGCTACGAACGCCAGCTGGAACTGGTGCACGACTCTGTGCAGGAGACCGACTTCATGATGGAGCTGCTGAAGGTCCACGGCCAAGTCGACTACGAACGCCTGCGCAAGGCCACCGAACGCCTAGAGGTAAGCAAAGCAAAATAGATTTCACTATGAATTTATAGTTCTGTGTCTCTTCGACGCGATCTTTTTTTAATCAGTTTTTATTGCAATTATCCGCGCATACGAAATTACCTCGGCATCTATTAAGTAATGCTTCCGTTCTCAGTCTAATTGCAACAGTTTTGTGTTCACACAAACAAGAACGGATTGACAAATTCAGCTCAGCAGCATTGCAGTGTGGTTTGCTATTTAAATTGTTCCAAAACGAAGAAACCAGAACGCGTCTGCATATAATTAGCCAATGTCGATTTGGGGTAAATTATGTGAAAATTGCTCGCCGCACACCGAAAAGTGCGCGAACCAATCTCTCCATTAACAGCGCGTCCGTTCATTTGAAGCGAGCTAAACAGTTCGCTGCCGTTTAGAATTCTTCTATGCTTAAAGCCAGCGCCCTTCGGCATACAAACGCAGTGCCTCATCGCTGCTAAAGTTTTCAATTTTCAATTTTTTGCTTTTGCGTTTCTTTTGGTTTGCTGGCTGCCAACGAACACAACATGTGGCGCGTACGTTTAGTACGCGTCAAGCTTTCAATGGGAACGGATGTCTAACTTTTGGTGTGTTGGTGTTCGTGAGTAACGCGGCTGCGGGCAAAACATAGAACATAGCACGCACAGCAGCGGATATCGGAAAAGTGTCGTTGGAAGGCGCGCGTTTGAAAATGTTAAAGCCACAGTGGCCAAGAATACAAAAGTGAACGTTATTTGCGTGTTGGAGGCCAATAAAACTGTTCATAAAAAAATAGTAAAAAATTAATGTGCGTTGAAATTGATTGGCTTTTTCTCTGCTGCAGGGCCTCGCTGGCGACTTGCAAAACCGCGAGACACTGCTGGACGACCTAAAGTCGTCCGCGAAGCCACTGATCGAGACGTGCGATGTGCAAATAGTGGAACAAATCGAATCGGCCGTACAGGATGCGGTCCTAGCGTGGAATGATACGTCCGACAATCTGCAGCAGCTGTGTACGCGCTATCAGCGCGCCGTTGAACTTTGGGATAAATACCGAAACGCTTCGGCGGCGGTACGCAACTATATCGAACAGCAAATGAATACAGTAAACGAGCTGGATCAGCCGCTGGAGACACTACAGCAAGCCAAGGTAAGTGCAACTAAATATGCTATGAAAGCAGTGCAAGACGAAAGTGAGGTTAGAATATGGTAGGGATTTTCACAGCTGTAGGCAGGCGAGGCATAAATTGTTGAGTTTTACTGTAGTGAATGTGTAATACATTTAAAAAAAAGTATTTAAAACTTGTGGTGTGACAGATGGATTGACATAAAATAACCACTTAAAACTTTTAAACTTTACTCAATCGTTCATTAAATATGCTTTTGGAAATAGTATCTAGCACAACCAGCAAAGAGTGACGACTCAGTTAAAAGCGTTGAAATTAATTGTGGCTTAGGGTAAATACTCGGGACACTAATTAGCCAAAGTTAATTAATTAATGAATTAATTATGTGCGTGTCAAAAGTGCTCAATACGCAAAAGCACTGGCGCTCATAAGACGAGCACATTAGGTGTGTTTACACCGAATGGGCCGTGTGGCTTCGTATAAGAAAAACTCGTTCTTAATTAAAGCATTGAACACAATGCTCAACTCTTATGTTGCTTCCGCGCACAGCTCAGCCAATAAGTAACTGACAGCACTCACGTTTTACGCATTCAGCCGGAGTGAATGAATGTAGAAATGTCCGAATCGTCTTACATCCAAATATGAATGAATAAATATGGATTTAAAACGTCCCAAGCCCCAATAAAAATTGGATACATTTCTGAATCGCCTTAAGACTTGAAGACTTTATGGACTGTCTGGCTGTCATCTGTCGTATCTCACTCATTTATTAGCATAATTATGTATGTATGCTTGATCCGTTATCTACTGAAATGCTGTGTTCCACGAATGTTTCAGCGCGGCGCAAACAATAACGCTCGCAAAAATATACTTATCGCCAACACTAAGTAAAGTAATAAAAACAACAGCAAAAACATCAACAATGCTAAGAATAAAGCTCGAGCTGATGTAATTCCAAATAATTCCAACCTTATCGCATATAAATGAAGTCTTCAAGTAAAAACATTGTACAGCAGTGGCTGGTTATTTTTGTATTTACCGCACTGAAACCTTCAGGCCACAGTACCATAGCGTTGTGTTTACAATTTTTTCGAAATTCCTACAGACTTATTTTTTTCCCACCATTTTTTTATAAATCCCAATCCCAACTCAATGCCAAAAATAGATAAACAGATATGAAAAGCGAACAATTGTAGCAGACATGACATCACAGTGATGTCGAGTGATATCATAGCGCGCGCAGAAAACATCGACGCCGAGACTCGACGCAACGGGCGAGGAGGAAAAGGCGCGTACGCGTGTAATAAATGTAACGCTGGTGACGCTGAATAATGGCAAAACGGCGACATTATAAACAAATGGAGTGCAGTTGGCAGCAGGACATGTCACAAGTTAATGCAGATGCGGATGCAGAGATAGCGACACGCGTGCAAAAGTCCACTGTGGTGCTGGTGCACTTTGAATGGCCACATTTAGCTGCGCTTTTGAATGACTGACTAACTGACTGACTGACTGTCCCGTTGGCGTGTTGACCGGCCGCTCACTGCTGTGGGCAAGGCAATCGATAATTTTTCATATTGATTTATTATTCATTTTGCAATTTTCAAACAACATTTAACTAACTCAACGACAGAGAGTTGAACCGAAACGCGCTGAGTTGCAACGTATGTATGTAGAAAAGTGAAAAAGTAAGCTGCAAATGTCAATGCACGCAATAAGTGGACACAGGTTGCATGGCGCAGTGGTTATGGCCACGCAGGCGTAGACCGAGGGGGGGCAAGAGGCAGGAAAAGAGTCGCGACTAGCAGCAGTCGTCGTAATAGTACAGAAATGGATTCATCACATTCAGACTGAATTAGTTTCGTTCACACATGTGCTGCAGTGTTGAATTGAAATATTTTATTGATAGCCAATTAGTAGGTTTATTATTACAACAATAAAAAGATTACTCCTTAGAATGTTAAGTATTGTTCCTTTCTAAAATTACTACTGTTACTGTTCATAAAGCAATAAAACCACTTGGTGAGTGTTTTACGCTCAGCAATGTTGAGTGAAAATACTTTAAATGCTGTCTGACACAATGTCAGCAGCAGAAAGCGCTCGACGTTCGTCTCAAAATATCACACCGGCAATGCGCTAAATATTTCAAGAGGCGGCAGGAAATAGCACACACGTTGGTTTTTTCCCCCACTGTCGCTTGCACTGCGACAAATTAATTTACATATGTATTTTTGTGCACACTTGTTTAGGTGTAACGGATTTTAATGCTTCTTCAAACATGCTTTCAGGTCTGCCAACAGAATTTGAACGCGCAGAACGATCGTCTGCAGGAACTGCGCGACATCGTTACGAAAATAGCCACCGATATCGGTTTGGACGCGTCCGGCCTCATGCAGGGCGAATTGGATGCGTTGGGCCAGCGCCTGCAAGACTGCAAGGAAGCCATCACAACGCTGGCCAATGTGGCCGAGAGCAAAGACAAAGAGCGCAAAGAGATCGAGGAGAATGTGCAGCAGACAAAAGTCGTCTTGCACAATGTGCAAAAGGTATGTAAAGCACTGTCGAAGCGACAAACCTACGAAGTAGTAAGTAGTAGGGAAATCGACGGGCAAATGCAACATTTACAAGTTATGCCAATTGACTTTTGGCGCAACCACAAAACACTTTGCATAATTTATGCCAATTTTCAACACGCCCCAAATTGTGTTCAACTGAATTTTCCCCCAACGGGTCCTTTGACACAAACGCCTGAAATTTAAATAAACTGGGGCAGCCAGCTGGGCGGCACACAGCGCTGCGGTCGCACACCTTTAAGCCGTCGATCGATTGAATTAATTTGCTGAAATTACCGCGGTTATTCCCCATACACATAACCGCGCACAACAACACCAACAGCAACAACAGCAATAATAGACCACACACAGAAGGAAGCGAAAATATTATGCGCCTACTTTACGCCTAATACCACTCCGGAATAATAGCCACACATTCATACACACACACACTCACACACATTCAAACTTGCACATGTTGGTGGTGTGGCTGAAAAGAATGTTAACACTGGAAGTGGGTTAACAGTGGCGCGGCGTAACTTATTGCGGCGCGCTTGTCTGGCATGAAAAAAGCTTAATGTGCCTTTCAACATTGAAAGGACTTCATTCGCCTTGGCAAGTGCGCCGTGTTGGCAGTGAGTTTTTGTAGTTTTGTGTTTTGATTTTATTGCTGCTTCGTACCGCTCGATGAGGTCATTACCAAATTGCAGGAAGTGAAATTTTAAAATTAACTCTTTGTTGGCAATTTGCACCAACAACTTCAACTGCAGCGAGTGTGTTTGTGTATGTGTGTGTGTGCGGTTGCTGGAAGTGTCTGCACGTATTTGTACTTGTCCGTCGTCGATTGCTGTGTCA
This sequence comes from Melieria picta, assembly GCA_964056695.1. Classification (NCBI taxonomy): domain Eukaryota; kingdom Metazoa; phylum Arthropoda; class Insecta; order Diptera; family Ulidiidae; genus Melieria; species Melieria picta. The sequence continues at coordinate 127,151,980 of OZ057399.1, read as the reverse complement.
GTGCATGCAGCAACAATGCTGAATGTGCAACAATTACTTGTGGTAGGTATTATTGGGCACAAGTGGTCGACCGCAGCTTAGTGCAGTTTGGCTAATTGGTATGCGTAGCGACAATTGCGGCAGACAGACAAACTTACGCATTAACCGCCATTAGCCATTCATGCGGCCAGACCCACATGAGTGCCGCCGACGCTGACCGCAGTGCAACTATGTGCAACTGGCATACATTTTGTCGACTGCGACCCACCTCTTCTTCTTCACATGTTTATCTAACGTTTCGTCATATTTTCATAATTTGCAGGATGTCGATCGCCAGGCACAGACTTCCAAGCCCAGCGAGGAGCAGCTGTCGGCGCTGCGTTCACATCTGCAGACGTTGGCGCGCACCGAGGAAGAGCTGAAGCAGCTGCACGAGCGCGAGCTGAAGAACGCCGGCGACGAGAGCAGCCCAGTCGGCGCCCAGGACAACTCCATCATTGAAGTGCTGGAGCTGTGGCAGAAGATTTTCCAAGACACCTTCCAGGAATATCATCGCCTGTCGACGCGTTTGCTGCGCAGCCAAAATAGCACCGAAGCGCTGAAATTGTGGCGTCAGTACTTGCAGCACGTGCAATCGTTCCTCGCCTGCAACATACCCGAGGACTACACCAGCCTCAAGGAGCAGCAGCACTTGTGCGAAATTCACCAGAATCTGCTGATTTCGCAGCAGAACGTGCTGGCCACGCACACCGAGGCCGAGCAGCAGCTGGAACCCGCGATCGCCGAGCAATTCAAGGTGCTGACCAATCTGCACAACGAGACCCTGTCGCGCATCATGCAGCGCAACGGCGAACTGGAGCGGCGCATGGCCACATGGAATGCGTATCGCACCGATTTGGCCGCGCTGCTCGATTGGCTGAAGGAGCGCGAGAAGGAGCGCACACGCTTGCAGCTGCGCTACATACATCTGAAGCGTGTGCCGCGCCTGAAGCAGCGCTTGGAGGAATTGCTGCAACAACTGCCCGCTGGCGAGCACATGCAGACACAACTCAAGGAACAACAGCAGCAATTGCTGCAGTTCTGCGATGATGCTTTGGCCACGTCCGTCCGCATGGAGCAGGCGAGCGTGTCGCAGCGCATCAATAACCTCAAAGCGGCGTTGGAGACTTGGATGAGTTTCCTGTTGAAGATCACCCAACTGGCCGATACGTACGAGCAGCGTGTGACGCGCTTAGAGGCGGAGTTTGGCAAGGCGCAGCAGCTGGCCTCGACCACATCGCAGCGTTTGCCCACCAATACAAATGCCATACAAGAGTGCCTGAGTCGGCTGCGTGCGCAGCAGATACAGCTGTCCACGCTGACGCAAGATCTCGAAGCACTGAACGTCACGCAGGAGGAGCTGAAGGAGTGCATCAGCCCGCACGACATGAAGGCCATACGCCAGAAGGTGTGGATACTGTGGCAGCAGCAAGCCGACCTCGAGTATCAGCTGTCGACGCTGATAAATGCAATCGAGGAGCGCTTGTCGCTGCATGTGCTGTTCAACTCGCGCTACGACCGCATCGCGCAGTGGCTGGACAACCTGGAGCATCGCATCGAGCGCGACTCGGACATTTCGGCCATCGCTAACCCCGAAGATGCGGCAAAGCAGATGGACAAGCAGATCACAGCCGAGCTGCAGCTGCGCGAAAAGGACCGCGAGTGGCTGCTCTCCACGGGCCGCGAACTGATTTCAATGTATGCGGACAACTCGCATAATGCGGACAGCATACGCGGTGAGGTGCAGGAGAAGTCAGACATGCTGATAGATCGCTGGGAACGGCTGAAGTATCTCAGCAAACAGCGCGCGAATAAGATCGGCGACCTCAAGATGACGCTCATGCGTCTGGAGGAGCGCATCGCGCTGTTGCGTGCCTGGATGTACGAGGTCGAAACGGAACTGGACAAACCACTAACCTTTGACTCGTACACACCGCCCGTGATTGAGGCCAAACTGAAGGAGCACGAGAAAATCCAGCGCTCTATCGAGCACCACAGCAGCAATGTTGGCGAGGTGCTGAACCTGGCGGAGATGCTGCTGAATGACGCTGACACTTGGCGCTCGCACGTGAACACTTCGAATGTGGCTGCGTCCGCGCAAAACCTCGAGAAGCGTTGGCGCAACGTGTGCCACCAATCGGCTGAGCGCAAGCAGCGCATACTGAGCACTTGGAATTTGTTGCAGGAACTGATAAAACTCACCACCGAATACAAAACGTGGCTGGCCAAACAGGAAGGCGACATTGCGGCGCTTGAACGTGACCTGCCTAAACTGTCCAAAGAGGACGTGCTCGAGCGACAACGATCTGTGGAGGCCAAACTGAAGGAGGTAAAGGATCAGGAAGGTCCACTGCGTCAGCTGAGTCAAACGTATGCCAAGCTGATGATGAGCGCGGGCGTAGACCCCGAGAACATACAGAAGCTCACCATGCCCACCAAGGTAATGCTGACCAAATGGCGTTCGCTGGAGCCGCGCTGCAATACGGTCATCGACACCATCGACAAGGACATGAAGTTGTTGCGCGAATTGGAGAATGCACAAAAGGACGCTGCGCAATCGTTGACTAGCGTCCAAAACGAGCTGGCCAAACTGCAAGAAGCCACGCCCCGGACACCAACTGAGGCGAAGTTTGCACTGAAACGGCTCGATAGTTTGGAAAATAAACTGAAACTGGCTGAGCAAAAGGTGCAAAGCGCTGACAAGCTGGCCGCGGACAACAAGGCGTCAACGAAGAAGGACGATGTTGCACGAATCATGACACTGATTGCAGAGTACACAACGCTGTGGCAGCAGCTGCAGTCGCGCATTGTCAAAATCAAGACCGAGTGGACAACGAAAGCAGCGGCTGCTGCTGTTGGCGCTGCTGGTGCTGTCACCGAGGCAGTGCTAACGGCAACCAAAGCTTCGGAAACCGATACCGGCGTGCAGGTGGACACACTGTCCAAACGCAAGCTGCGCAAGGCGCAAATCCAACGCGAAACGTCCATTACGGCAAAGGATGCGTACAAAATGGAACTGGAGACTGCCATCAAGGAGTGCCAAAACAATCTCGACGATCTGCAGCGCACCATATGCGATCGCACGCGCAAGCCGGGCCCACAAAAGATGTCCAAGCTGATAAGCAATGCACAGTCGTCCGCGGAGCTGGTGCAGCATCTCAGCAATTTGCTGCTGAGCGACTGCAAGGCGGACAACAAGGAGGCCCAGGTGGATACAGTGTCAGAGTTGGCGTTGCGCTTCGATACGCTGCAGTCGCAGTGGAAGGCGCGACAGCAACAGGATCAAAATGTCAGGTGAGTCAATGGGAAATGGGCTTCAAAAGTGAAGTGTGAAGAGTAAAATTGAAATTTCTCTTTGCAGTGAGGTTGGTCGGTTGACATGCCCACTCTGCACACCACGCAATTGGCAGCAAATGGACAACGATCTCTGGCGTCTGGAGCAGTGGCTGCAGTTTGCCGAAGGCACACAGAAGTCACAGACCGCGCCGCCCTCCAACATCGAACTGCTGGAGGACATTGTGCAGGATCACCGCGAATTTCTGCTCGATCTCGAAAGTCACAAGTCGATAATATTGTCGCTGAATGTGGTCGGCGATCATCTCGCCACGCACACACTCGACACGGACAAAGCGCGACAGCTAAGCGATCGCCTCGCGAACGACAACGACCGCTGGAACGAGGTCTGCATCAACGCCACCAAGTGGCAGGGCTTGCTACAAACGGCGCTCATGGGCAACAGCGAATTCCATCAGATCATCGACGAGCTGTGCACATGGCTGCAGCAGACCGAACAGAACATCAAGGCGTCGGAGCCGGTCGACTTGACCGAGGAGCGCAGCATACTGGAAACGAAATTCCGTAAGTTCAAAGAGCTGCGCGCCGAGCTGGAACGTTGCGAGCCGCGCGTTATGAGTTTACAGGACGCGGCCGATCAGCTGCTGCGCACCGTCGACGAAGCGAGCGAGGAGTCAACACACACGTACGCAAGGTGAGTGACCGCAATGCCGAGATCGAGGGCGGAACGATCAAAGTGTGGGAGAAAAGCAAAAGCTGTAAAAACGTGTAAACGAAGAGCATTAGTTGATTAGTGAAAAGAGGAACAAGCGCCCGGTCGCTTGGAGAGACGTGTAGAAGTTGCACAAGTGACAGTTTCATTTGGAATTGGAATTCAGCAGTATTGCTTAACTATTTTCGAATTCTGGTTGAAAGTTCTGCTTGATAGACAGTCTGCTTTGTGGAAAAGATGCAAAAGAATTCATGTAACAATTTTCACTGTTTCAAACCCACTTAAAAATCGATCACATTGAGTGGTGAGTGGAGGGAGGAGGGTCCATAGTGAAATGTTATTGTAGAAACAGAATTATTTATTTCTATTGATCTGTAGAGAATGGGCTACGCGAATTGCTTTATTTTTATGTTTGCCATTTTTTAACAAACCGCATTTAATTTTCCTAGTTTGCTAAATGAATTCCGTAGACTTTGTACTAGAATTTGTAGTAGTTATTGGTAGCTCTTAATTAATACATTATTTTTAAGAGTATTTAAGTCTAATATTAGTACAACAAAACAACAAATACATCACTCACTTTGTCATTGAGCTTTGTTGTTGAGCAATTTGCTGTAACTTCCTACTAACACGTTTACTTTATTTACTTTGGTAATATTATTTTGCAATATGCATTCTAGTGTGTTCATATTTAAGCATTTAAGCTGCCAAAATTGTTTACTTAGCTGACACGTTTGCCAAATTCTCCCATTCCCCCATTAGCTTTTGTTCAGTACTTGTACGTTGTTGACTCTATTCTCACCCACTACTTATTTCTTTTGCGTTTCACATTCTTCCTCTTCATTTGACTGTTTTGTGGCGCGTGTGCGCGCTTCTTAGTTATTTGATTTGCAATTTTGTTTGAACTCAAAACTTTTCGTCCGCCCATTCTAACACTTCATCAGAGTTAAGCGCTGTAAGGTCACTAACAATGGCATTAAATCGAAGAACCCTTTCCAGGTTGACGGATCTCCGCTTGCGTCTGCAATCACTGCGCCGCCTGTCCGGCATCTACATTGTCAAGCTGGGCGCTGTGCTGGGCTATGATGGCGAAAATATGGGTGTGCCGCTCCATGTGCTCTCCACAGAGGTGAGTTGAAACTGTGCCAATGTTGTGTTTGCATTTGAACTCGTAGTACTATATAGGTTTATTATTTTTATTTTTTTCTTGTAATGTGTTTATGAAAAATAATTTTTTCTTGATTTCATTAATGATACAGAAAGCACTTTTAAAAACATTTATTTAAATTTGTGATTATTTCTAAATATGACTGAAGTGTGCTTTAGGTGCGGCTTAAGAAAAATTGTAGATACAAAGGAAAATATTGAAAAATAATTTCCATCGTTAGGAGGTAAAAATACTTAAGGTCTCAGACTTGGTTCATTTCAAATATATAATGAAATTAAAATATATTATGTATTTATAAGATATTTGTTTAGATAAAATTCTGAGAAGTTGAAATATAAAAAATACAACAATTTGCAAAACATATTTTTATAAAAAATAAGAAAATACTTAACACACAAACTGTGTTAGTTTACATATTTAATATTAGTCCAAAGTCTTCATTCCAAAGCAGAGACCTAAAATAATTAGTATCCATATTTTTGGGAATTAAAAAATTGCCCTAATTTCAGAAATTTCTATAATTATTGCTTCATAATAATTATTTTCAATAAGAAATTGTTTACGTCGCCTATAACTATTACCATGTAATACAATTTTTTCAGTTGCATAATAACTCTTATAAGTAACAAGTATATTTTTCGTTGTCGATAATTATTGTTTTGGGATTTTTATTTTTTACATTCCTTCATAACTTTTATTTATGACTTTTTCATTTACGTTACCGATTACACCTAATTCTGTTTTTACACGGTCTTTTTTTACACGGTTTTGATTTAACACGGTTTGAAAATAAAAAAAATTTTTATTTTTTTACAAGATTTTATTCCATTTAGCACGAAAATTTAAAAATTTTTTTATTTGCAAACCGTGTTAAATCAAAACCGTGTAAAAAAAGACCGTGTAAAAACAGAATTAGGTGTACTATTATTTTGAGAAATCTGTTTTTTACCTTGCTTCATAACTTTTATTTATGATTTTTTTGTTATTTACGTTGGCGATAATTATTATTTTGAAAAAATATTGTTTTACGTTGAATTACCACATTTTGGATATGAATTGATTTTTAATTGTTTTAAATTGACAAACGCAAACTACTAAACAACTAAACAATTAAAAATCAATTCATACTCAAAATGTGCTATGAAGCAACGTAAAATTAATTTTCTCAAAATAATAGTTATCGGTAAAGTAAATAAAAAAGTCATTAATAAAAGTTATGAAGCAACGTAAACAAAAAAAATTCCAAAATAATAATTATTGGTAACGAAAAAAAATGTGTTCCTCATAACAGTTATTACGCAACGTAAAAATTAACTGTCGCAAATAATAATTATAATCAACAAATAAAATTTATGTTGCATTGTAATAGTTACATTGCAATTATTTTCTTAAAAAACTTATAATAGTTAAGTCCCTGTTCCAAAGCGCACTTTAAGGCAGTTAATAGTTATTTTTCATTTATAGCTTATTTTATATAAAATATTGCAATAAGTTTCAGTTCATAATTTCTTTAAATTTACTTTCCAAATTTATATTTTTTAATTTTTCTTATTTTTTTACTGCAAAACAGCTTTTGGATCCGTCTGTATCTACATTACCTTCTACATCTTCTTCTATGCAGGCCGCCGCACCATACACAGACAATGCAAAGTAAATATTTTTAGAATATAGTTTTTGGTTTTACTTATTACTTGATCAAGTGCCACAAGTAGCCGCAATTAGCCGCGCTCTCAATGCACATGTAGTCCAGAGCACGCTGCATACATTGATTGAATTGTCCAGCACACGCTTTGTTTGTCTTATGAATTTGTTATAATTTGCTTGAAAGCGGCTCGCACTCCACTACACTCACCGCATGCACGCCGCGCTACAGAAATGCCAAACTTGTTCGCCCAACGAAGCGCTAAGCATGCAGCGTTTCGCGCTTCCAACATGGACTACATGTGCCTGAGAGTCTGAATGTCCTTCTTCTGTTTCATTTCGGCCCTGTTGTGTCTTTACAATTTCCGCACGCTAATGAATTTGTTATTTGCCACTGCAGCACCACCATCACCGAGGTCGATGCTGCCGATGGCGATGTCATCAACACCACCGTGCTTGCGCGCGGTGCACGCTTCCTCGGCCGCGTTGCACGTGCCTCGTTGCCCATACAAGCGCTCATGTTGCTGTTGCTGGGTGTTGCCACACTTGTGCCCCACGGTGAGGACTACACGTGCATGTTCACCAACTCGTTTGCGCGCAGCCTCGAGCCGATGCTGTCGTACCCCAACGGGCCGCCGCCAACGTAGAACGCCGCCAAGACAAAACAATGCCACCACCCTCTGGTATAACCCGAATATGTAACAACAACAACAACTCACTGAATCAACCAATGCCTCGTAGGCATTTCAATGAAAAAACCCAAACAACAAGAACAACAACAAGGAAATGTAACAAGCCAACAACTTGAGTAATGTTTAAAATGAAATCTATCGAAATGTAATATTGCGCTTTTGTATGTTCGATATGTACGATAGTTAAGTGAAAAGTCCATAGCGGATGTCGGATGTATTTTGCCTTTCGGAAATTGTACAATAAATAAGAGATTTGAAAATGCTTGTAGGATATCGTTTAGGACAACAAATTGTATGTACAGAACTACGGTGTCGTTTGGGTAGCCAATAGTTAGTTTCGGTATAACAAATGCAACAATGCAGAGCAACAAACAATTGCGAAAAATTGCTTGAGTTTAAATGTGTCGACAAAGTGCCGATAATAAAAATTCAACGAAAACTTAAATGTCGAGCAAAGGCAAATTGTCAGATAAAAATTGTAGACGTCGCGTCAAACTAGGTATTTGAATTGTATAGAAACAAAGTTGAGGGAATTGTAAGTGAAGCTGAACATTGTGCACGTAATTATGGTAGCAACACCGAATGTGACATTAGAATATAAGCCGAAACAGTTACGATACGCACATCACTCACGCGGAAAAACATTTTGATATTGCAGAGAATGCAAAAAGCAAAACATTTAAATTAAGTAAAACCAAAAAAAAAACCCCCAAAAAATGCGCAAAAAAAACTAAAAATTACAAAACACAAAGGAAAATTATGTAAAAGCAAATTAATCGAAAATATTCAACCAACTGCACAGCCGCACAGAGCCTCCGACGAATTTCGTGGAACATTTTCGTTGGGGCGCCCAGCCCTGGACCGCAACAGCAGACACCACCAACATAAAACCATCTCTCCACAAATATTAGCCACACAAACGAACAAAAACCACATGACCCACTAAATACGGTCGTGCCCATATTTTTCCCAGGCTGAATCTCCCAAATTTCAAGGCCTTTGGAAAGTATCGAGCGCTGCCGTATTTAAAATTAATATTTTATTTTCCAAAAAGAAGGTGTTGCACTCGCGCACTGAATAGCACGCAAAACTCTCCATTGTTGTTATTCGCTGTTAGTGCTGCAACACTTGACGCGTACTGAAGATATTTACACATGAATCCAAACATTCCCGCACAGCCATTTCCAGTTGACGAACAAAATTTTACATCAACTACAAAATAGTTAAACGAACTGCAACTCTCGATGCCGAACGGTGGTGCTGGCTGAGTGCTGACTACGGGCTGTGGCGCTGCTGCTGGGCGGCCGTGTGCAGGCGGCAACTATTTAGAACGAAAGCAGCAAGTGTCCTATGCTGGTGCTAAACCAAATGAAATTATTTTCCTTGCAACCAGAAACGAACGACGATATATTTCCACTTACTATGTTTGATTTTCTCATATTCTACCACACAAAGACACCTACATACACGCATATTTGCGTTGAGTGCATGACCCATGAAAAACAAACATGCCCCACACATATTATACATTTACGAGATATATCAAACAACAACGTCAAACATTATAAAAGTGTGGAGTTAATTACAAAAAACAAAAAAATGAATACAATACAAAAAATCAAAAAACTAAACAAAATGAATATGTAAACTATTTGCAAGAATCCATCCAATTTAATTTTATATTTGTTTAATTGCTTCGCTTTTCCTACGTACCTATACACATAACTTTACATATTTATATTGCGGCATATGTCTGAATATGGTTTGCATATGTTAAACTATTGTATAATTTTAAGCGAAAAGCGCCTTGTTATTCTCAGTTAAAATCAACATTTTATTTTATAAATTTGTAGCTGTTTCAAACTAGTGTAAACAAAGTATATTTCGCTTTTTTTTTTAAATAAATTTAAGCGACATGATGGCAATTCTGTTAAATTTAAAAACAAAATACAACAAAAAAAAAATGATACTACAATGAAGAAAAGCAGTTTTGTGTTGTCATCAACAAGTGATGTGACAAAGAAAAAACATTTAGAATTCTACGTGTAAATTTTGTTTAGGTTAACTTGTTTTTCTTGTTTTTTCTAACTGCTGTACCTACATATTGCACTTTTATTATGTTTATTATTGAAACTATTATTGCATTGCATTATTGTAAAACCGAGAAAAAGAAAAAACTATTACTATATAATAAAGTTTGCAAAAATATTTAAAAACAAAATACATATGAAAATTTATATATCAACAACTGAAACAATTCGTTTGCATTTAGTTAGCTTCCAGTTCGTACTAAAACTGAATCCCATATAGGTTAGGTTGAAGTATACTGTGGGTGGAAGTGCCTGTCTGACTCAGGCCCACTACTAGTACTACAAAGAAAGGAGTAATATGGAATCTCATACTTATATCCCTGTAGTAGTCAAATGTAGTTTTTCAACTGGTTGCTTGACAGTCATAGCTGACCTCAGAACCGACTCCTTTTCCTTGGAGCAAACTCGCCCTTTTAACGTGGCAGTGTCCTTGGCGACAGTCAATTGTCCCCGTCTGCCTCCATTTGCAACTAGTCCAAAGTCAGTCCTAAGTAAAACAGTTTTCAAACCAGTTGCAAAGCGAGTAGTTTGGAAACTAGTTTATTATGGGCTAGTTCTCTAACCAGTTAAATTTTATAAAGGAAAATAAAACAAAAAATTTTAAAATTTTATATATGTATTTATTTTATTTTGAAAATATTTGTAATATAACAATATTTCATCGGGAATGAAAAACAAAATATACATACGTGCACCAAAAAATGAGCTTTACAAAAAGGTGAACTTGGACTTGACTTCTGCCGAAAATGGAATGGCCACAAAAACCTAGAAAATTCCACATAAATATGATTTTTTTTAATGAAATTTTTAGGGCATGTTTTAGATAAATTAAGTTGTCATTTCTTTAATGTTGCACGGCTGTAAGCATCACATGTTTCCCAATATTATCAGTTGAAAGTTGAACTTCGTGGAAATTAGTAGAAATAATTATTTCGTGAAAAGTAAAGAAAAGAAAAAATTATTAAAAAGACTTTTCGTTAAAAGATTAAAACAAGAAAATTATGAGTGAGTACCTTGTAATGTAATTTATTGATTTCAAGTGTTTTATAGTAAAAAAAGGATTTACAGTAACTTTTTCGGCTTGGGAAAGCAGACAGCCTTTAGGCAGCATCAGGCACCAAAGCGAGAAGATTTAATGCATTTGGTCACTAAGGTACACTTGTATGTGGTTTCCGTTTTATAGATATCAATCGGCATTTAAAAAAAAAATTGTCGGTTTTATGGGACAAAGAAGTAAGAAGTTTTAGAAAACTTGGATTTCGATGTTTTCGAAGAAACTGATGAAGAAAATGATGAAGAAACTGATGAAGAAACCGTTAATAAAGTATTAGCTATGTTAGATTCAAAGTTCAAAATAGGAAATTTAGTTCAAAGGAGACATTTTTCCTCTTTCATTTGATACCCATATCTTCATCATGCACAATGGCAAATATTAAAAAAAAATATTTGAAATATGTATGTCCTTAAAATTTTACAGTCCTTTAAAAAGGACTTTGGAACAGAAAATGAAAAACTGACCAACCAGAAATACCTCACCTCTGTCTCGTCTTTCGTATTTTCATGTCTCTTCTCGCCTATGAACGCGCACACAGAACGTGGACGATTAAACGCGAACTGACTGAGTTCTGCATTCGCTGACAGCTACTTTGACAACTAGTTGTCCAATTGACTTACAAAAAACCAATTGAAAAACCAATGCATTTTGGGAACCAGTTGTCTCAGGTCCGACAGGGATGCTTCAAAAATATTCAAAGATGCAGCACAGCACATCAAAATGTCCACAATTTTCTTACGGGTTAACATCAACTTTTGGTTTGCACTGGTTCCATACGCCGATTACCCTCCACAGTACTCTTCAAACTTTCGTGAAGAAAATATCAGCCAAAAAGTATGCTTCGAAATATGTTCTGCAGTCCGATAATTTCGAGAGTCTGACAACAAAATTGCCTTCAGCTGTCAACATTTCGAATAGTTTGAGAGACATTGCAAAACACACCCAACTAGTTTGTGGGGGCATTGTAGAGAGCATTTAAAGCCACTCTGCGAGCACTGTAGCGCCTGAAAGTAGGCAACTTATTTAACAATATGGCAACAATTTGGCAACAATTTGGCAACAAAATTTTTACAATTTTAAACACATTTACACACACAACGTTGGTAACAATATGGCAACAATTTGGCAACACAACTTTGGCAACACAACTTTGGCAACAATATGGCAACAATTTGGCAACATTGGCAACGGAATTCCCGTTATTAGTTTTGTACGCAAACTTATTCTGCACCGTTTTGTGGGGGCTCCCTCAGCCGTCGCCGCCCCGGGCCCCCTGTCGACGTTTTCCTTACAGTTTTTGAGCAAAACTTCGCGAAGCAATTTTCTCTTGCAAATAACACAACAATTGCAATTTTAAGTGAGCGTTTTGCGTTAAAAATAAATTTTTTCTCAACTCTACGAAAACACAAAAGCAGGAAATAATCGCACAACTTTGACAATATTTATAACAAAAGCCAAAACAAAGAATTGAGGAGGATGTAATTTTAGGACTGCAATCCTTGCGTCTTGTCTCATTGTAAAACACTTTGCGTCGGCGCTCACCGCACTGGATTCCACCAATTTTCTCACCGTCTCTCATGCTGCCATAAAACATTATTCATTATTCCATCAGGCCCGTTTCCCAGCTATTCTCAGCTGTCATTTCGGAAAAAACATTTGCACTTTGCTTTGAAAAATGCTCAAATGCGTGAGCCGTTTGGTAGGGCACGCGTATATCTTACGGCCTTGCTGCTGGTGGAGGTGTTTCTCGGCCTGACCATCATTCTGGTGACGTATCTGTATCAGCGCGCGCTCAGCGTCTACATGGCCGACATGGAGCGTCGCATGCTGGGCGGCCAGTTCTTCAACACGTACATTCTGGGCTTCCAGCTGGTCGTCGTCTACCTGAGCAGCATTGCCATGTGGGCGAGCCTCTGGTCGCGCCGCTGCACGCCGAACGTCAACCTGCTGCTCAGCCTGTGGATGTTCTTCTGCTTCGTGATTGTGTTCTGCGGCTTCGGCACGATATGGTCGCTGTTTGCGTGCGCCGATTCGCTGGAGAACACAGCCGAGATGTCACTGCTGAAGGGCATCGATCTGTACTACACGTGCCCGGAGTGGAAGCTGCTGTGGGACGGGCTGCAGTATCACAAGGAGTGCTGCGGCGTGCACGGCTACAAGGACTGGATGAATGCGTCGTGGATGCCGGCGACTGCGCTGCAGCAGGACAAATGCCAGGCGAGTGCCGCCAGCGGGTAAGTTGGAACGGTGTTTCGATGGCCGACCGACTAACCGATATCTGCTTTCATGCGCAGCGAGACCACAATGGCGCCCTATGCGTGCTGCAAGCACTCGTGCGCCACCTGCTACGAGAACTACATACCGCGTGCAGACAATACACGCGTTCCTTCGCTCACGCTCGGCCAGATCAACACCGAGGGCTGCCTGCCGCTCTTCAGCAGCAAAATGTGGGAGATCATGTACGTGCTGCTGGCCCTGGTGCTCATCGCCTTCAAGCTGGATGTGAGAGCCATTGGCAAGCCGAACTGTTCACTGAGCTCTAGCGCCGCAAATGTTTTGTTTCTTGCAGCTGATCATCTGCTTTCTGGCCAAATACATAATACGCAACCAAAGCAAGGAGGACTGCTGCGGCTGCAACAATCCCAGCTTTGATGCAGACGACGATGACGGACGACCCATGGTCCTTGTGGTAAGTCGTTGCTGTGCGCCAAATGCACACTATGTTCACCTATTTTTTTTGCAGAAATGCCCGCCCAATGTGCGCTGTGTCACCTTCGACGAGGACGAGGACGTCTCCACCAATCAGCTGGAGCAGAAGAACGCCAAGAAAGCCGCTCGCAATCCGTGCAACTGCTGCAGCGGCGACGTGGTGCAAGGATACACGGTGCGACAAGAGGTGACGCACATGAACACGCCCACGCCGTCGCAGCTCACCGTCAACTGTGAGTGTGGCTCACGGCAGGAGGGCGGCGGTACCAGTGCCAGTGTTGGCAACCGGGGCGGCGCAACGCCGCGCATCATACACTGACCAGCGTAGTAATTGAGATAGAAGACGGAACGAAGCACAAAAGCGAGCCATCATAGTTGAGCACATTTTGTGTGCCTAGTTTGAATTTTATTTGTATTTATTTACTTTGACCGCTGCCTTCGGTCTTTGCGTATGCTTACAGATGTGTGTTCTTTGTGTGTGTTTATTTATTGTTGTATTGGCTGTAACGGCAATTTACTGTTGTACGCACTATATTTGCTAAGGTTTCCCTATATAAATAAACTCTTAAACTTCCACGAGTATGGGGAGAAGAAAAATAATCTTTCTGAGAGCAACAACAATTTCCTACAACTACTTGAGTTCTTGCATGGAAACTGGGCATTTGTAACTCCCAAAGGAATCTTGAAATATTTAAAGCATAAATATTTATATGAGTTCTAACTTTGTGTGCTCGAAACGAGTTGGCTCTCCAAAATGTAATCCAACTTTTTTGCAGTTATAACTGTCCAGGAATCTTTTCAAGACACTATTAACCCTGCATTACTATCGTCTATTACGCTAACTTCATTACTAACTATGGGTGTAATCCACCCACAACTTTTTATTATTCGTTTACCGTTTATCCATTGTGGTAAAATAAACAAAAAACAAATTTTTTCATAGTCATAACTTCATAACATGTAAAAAAAAATAAATTGTATAATTTTGTTAATTCATTTATTTAATATAAACATTTGTTTATGTACATCTCATTTGAAGAAAAAAAAAGATAAAATAAAAAGTTGTATTGGACAAAGAGCCACATCTTGCACAATATTTAAGCTATGCTTCTTAGGCTTAGTGATTCAGAAAGCTGAACAAATAAGTAATAAATAACTAATTAATAATTTTTTTTCGGACCGAGGTAAAATTTTGCATAAAAACTTAAACAAAAATCAATAATATACCTGCAACTCTTTAAGGTTATCAAACATGCCGTCATAGCTTTCGTTCATTTCTGGCTATGTTGAATTGATTGATTGATAGCAATAGGTGCAGAGTGGGTTACTGTAGATTTTGAAAATATGTACAGGTCTCCCTCGTATAACGCGCTGGTTACATTCCAGGAAAAGTCCACGTTATGTGATTCGCTTTATAGAAGACTTAACTTTCATATAAATTTTAGGGTTATGTTCCAATAAGCTTTTTCCAAAATAAAATAGGTACATACTTAATTAAAGATGTATGTACATTCCAACTCAAAATCAAAATTCATACTTTATTTAAAAAATTTAATAAACATAATGAAAAAAACTGTTTTTTTTTTAAATCGCGTTATATCGAAAACGCGTTTTAGAAGTGGCGCGTTATACGAGGGAGACCTGTACATATATTGTTCACATTTTCAGCATATTGTTTTTGTTTTTCTATCTTTTTCATAGCCACATATACAGCCTTGTTCCAGAATCCGAATCGGATCGGAAATGGATTTGATTCCGACCGTCGGTGTTCTACATTCCGATTATCGGAAATATTTTCCGATGCAACCCTGTTCTCAAATCCGATTAAGTTCGAACGAATTTGGATCGGAAATTTGGTGTTCTGCATTCCGATTATCGGAAATTTTTGTCGAAAATATTCCGCTAAACAAAAAGCTGGCGGAATTGAAATCGGAACGCAGCAAAACGAAAAAAAATAACGAAAATGTAAGCAAATAAATTAAACATCGTGTTAAATAAAACTAATAAATTAATTTTTAATCAAGGGAAAGCATAAGACTGCTGGTCAGAGCAAAATGCTCTTGGATTTTATGGAGGAGAATGCGGACATCGCGAAAGGTTTCTGCAAAGGCGAATTTGAAAATAAATGGAAGCATTTAATGCAGTCGCTGAACGGGCAAGGACCACCAACAAAAAGTGTAACGGGGTGGAAAAAGGTGACAAGTAAATTAAATCAATTCATTTTGTAAAATTTCCTCAATCATAGACCTGGGTTGATTTGAAAAGTGAGGTAAGAAGGAAGCTGGCGCATAATAGAAGAGAAGCTTTAACGACCGGCGGTGGATCTTTTAACCTTTTAAGCACACACTTCCAAAATGGAAGAGGCGGTTGCCTTTTCTACCGATCGTTGATAGCCTTCTTCGGCATGAAATCGCAAAGCCGTCGCCAATTTCAATTCTGGCGGAATGGAGCATTGCCGAAGAAAACGTTTCACTTCGGTCAAGATCATGTTGAATGCTGCTTTGCTAAGGCGGTACTGAGCAATAAACCTTAAATATGAAATTTTAAACATAACTGATATAACTTGTACTAGTTACGAAGAATCTGGCAATTCCATCGGATTGCTGTGGTCTCGCAAAATTCTACGCTTTACTTTTTCAACGGCGGACGGCTCGTTCTCAAGCAATACTACCAATAAAATAACCGAACTCATTTAATAAAATAAAAAATCTCACAAAATTTTACAATTTCCTTTTTCATTTGAACATTTCAAGCAAACAGCTGACTGAAGGTTTGTTTAATTTGCTAACAATCGGATTCGAAATAAACTTCGAATGTGACAATTCCGCTCGGATTGCAGAACACCTCTTCAAATCGGAATCGGATTTCATTTCGATTCGAATCCGATTCCGATTCGGATTCTGGAACAGGGCTGATTTTCAAATAAATAAATAAATTTTGTATTTGAAAAATGTTTCTTTCTACTTATTAATTGTGATTTATAATTTTTTAATTTAGCAAAACTGTCACAACATGAAAAAAGAATCAGCAAAAGTGACATAACTTAAAATAATTCGGTAATTATTGAATTAAAATACAATAATATTAATATTATCAAAAAAGTCATAACTCAAAATGTTGGATTTTCTAGTGTAAAATAAAAACCATTTTCTGACTTATCCTAGAGCATAATTTTTAAGGATTTTCTACTAAATGGTTATTTAAAAAAAATTTTCGCCAAAAAGTGAATAAAAATATGTAAATGTATTTTATAAAATATACAACTTCATTACTAACAATCGGTGTTAGGCACCCAGCAATGTTATAAAAATGCAATATACTCTAAAACCTTTCGAAGTATGCAAATGTGGATTACATTATAACTTTATGTTGGTTTTGCTTAAAAATCTTTATTTTACTAAGAAATTTAACTCACTGGGTGGTTTACACCCTAACGATAGTAATGCAGGGTTAAGTATTTATTTTTGTTGAAAAATTCTTTCATTATACTTTTGTTCAGTGTAATCGTATAGCAAAAATATTTATTTATTTATCAGTACATGCAATGCCTCTAAGTAAAATCAGTCAGGAGCAGATTAAATGATCGATTACTTGTCAATTACATGCCTAATGATAAGTGCGGTCGCCGTCTATGATATCAGCTCGCTGCCTGCACTGCACATTCGCCGCTCAATTAGCCACACAATTATTCCAAACAGTTCAGTGTCATCATGCAGCCGCTGCGTACTCCACGTTTATGGCCAGCACTTTTCATAGTCTTAACCAACTCATGGCTCGCACACTGTGCCCAAATATTGGGCCTCTTCATCAATGGCCATCGCTCGCACCTGCTGGTCTACACTGCCGTGGTGCGGCTACTGCTGCAGCGAGGCCACAACGTCACGCTGGTCACTACACTCGATCTGGGGGACCTGCACACCGACGAATACACAAATCTGCGCCACATTCAGCTAACCACCAACCACACTGTTCACCGAGTTGCTGGCGAGTCGTCCAACACGCCACTGAGACGCATCAGCGAGATTACGCGCCGCATTGAACACACCAGCGGCTTCTTGCAGGATCCCGTCTGGCGCGCATTCCTAGCAGAGCGACAGACTTTCCAGCTGCTGCTGCTCGGCTATCTCTTCAACGACTATCAGCTGGGCGTGGCGGCGCATTTCGGCTGCCCGGCAGTGCTGATTTGGACCGGTCAGCCCATTGGCTACGTGCAGCGCCTGCTGGGCAACCCGGAGGAACGCAGCTACGTGGCACAGCCCTACGACAAGCAACAGCGCAGCGGCATCAAGGCGCTGGCGCTGGGACTCTTTGAGCAGGCGGTGGAGACAGTTACGCTGCGTGCCATGGAACGTGTCTACAAGTAGGGGGGCCCAGTGTTTGCACCGAAAATGATTTTA
The DNA here is from genome assembly GCA_964056695.1 of Melieria picta. Classification (NCBI taxonomy): domain Eukaryota; kingdom Metazoa; phylum Arthropoda; class Insecta; order Diptera; family Ulidiidae; genus Melieria; species Melieria picta. Next base: position 127,134,205 of record OZ057399.1, on the reverse strand, counting down.
AAACCATTTCGCTTGAACTCAGCCAGCAGGTATTTTCCGGCGCCGCACTATATCGGTTTTTGGGAGGTGCGCAAAAATGTCGCCTTGGTGCTGTGCCATCACCATTCGCTGAGTGAGGGGCCCATAGCGCCACAAGTGCCGGGCCTGGTCGAAATCGGCGGCATACGCAGCCAGTGGAGCGCAGACATGACACAAAAGGTGCTTGCGAGTTTCATGGATATTTATTTGGTGAGCACTTTGACTTTGTTCTACACTTTCGCCCACAGCTCATTGCAGCCAACGACAGTCAGTTGATATTTCTGAGCCTCGGCACGCGCGAAAAGTGGTCCCAGTTTGCGCCTCGCACTGTTGACGCTTTTTTGCAGGCTTTCAAGCATTTTCCCCAGTACACCGTCTACTGGACATATGACGGCGACTGCGCTGCGCTCACCGCGAACGCTTCCAACATCCAATGTGCGCCTTGGTGGCCACAGAACGCGCTCTTGGCTCAGCCCCAGCTGAGGCTGTTCATCACGCATGGCGGCAAGGGCAGCGTGTCCGAGGCGCAATTCCACGGCGTGCCCATGCTGGGCCTACCCGTGCGCGGCGATCAGTGGCCCAACGTCGAGCGGCTGGTGGCGCGCGGTTTCGGGCTGCGCTTGGACTTGGCCACACTCACAGCACAGCAATTAATTGAGGCCGTGGCGCAGCTGACGCAGAACCACACTTATCGCGCTACGGTGCAACAGTTTGCGCTGCTCTATCGCGACCGGCCGCTGTCGGCACAGCAAGCCACCGGCTACTGGATTGAGTACGTGCTGCGCCACGGCGGCGCAGCACACCTACGCAGCGCGCGACTGCAGTTAAATGTGTGGCAGTATTTGCTGCTGGACATTTATGCTGCCATTGCGTTGGGCTTTGTGGTCTTTCGGGCAGTTTGCCGCTGGCTGGAACGGCGCCTGGATGCTGTCTAGACTGCGCCAGTGTCGTTTAATTGCGCGACGCATTTGCCTCGAACGCGTTAGTGGTGTTCATTAGCGAAAATCGGCCGCTCGGAGCGCCCCTGCGGCCTTCCCCTCGCTAATGTGAAATGAAAGTAGAAGTCGCAGCGGTTTTAATGTCATCCTGACTAGTTTTATTTAAAATCATGTCGATACTAAGCTAGACGCGCTGTACAAAAACAAAACTCGCAAAAAAAATGCAATAAATTCAGCGTAATTGATAATGATGAAGATTTGCAGTCGCCGTTTTAATTGCGCACATTGTCAAGTCGAATCTGTTCGCGACGACCACAAACACTGTGCAAAAAATAAAAATCACAAACTCTAACTTACAGTTAATTAAATTGAAATAAAAACAAAAACATTTATTGTACGAGTGAAAATTGAAATTTATCGATGCCATCGATGCTAAGCCTAACTAATTAGCCTTAAGTTGTGATTTACAGACAGTTAAATATACGAGCACATAAACTGGTCACATAGATACACACGCACACAAGCACGCGAGTACTAAATGTGTGTTTGATTGGTCATTAATGGCTAAAAGGTGTAACTATTGGTTGAATGTTGGTAAAATACTTTCTGTTTGTTTGTTTGTTATTCGAAGTGAATTTAACTGGTCACAGCGAAATCGTCGTAACTGAATGTGGATGAAATGATTGACGTTTAATTGATAGTAATATTAATTTTATAAATTCGGAAACGATGTAGCGTGTGATATTTTTTATAATACATATACTTAATTCTTTCACGATCAAATCAAAACCGCTGGGAATTGTAATTGCGGACTGGTTCACTGGCTAAGTGGTCTAGCGGTGATTCTGAAAATGTGAGGAAGATGGCTGTGAAAAGGTTAAAGGTTGTGCTTGCCTTATGTGGTATAAGTGTTGTACATATGTATATACTTTTAATACGTGAGGATGGTGCAGCGGATGGGGGAGTGGGAAATAAAATTATTACGTACTGGCTACAGGTTCAACAGAACTGTTGATTTGCTTAGCGGTGTTCACAATGCGGTATGTCATCGAAGACCAATCGTATGTTTTTCAAAATCATTCAATGAAGTGAAATTCTAAAACCAGGGACTTAACTATTGTAAATTAAAAAAAAAAATAATTGCAATGTTACCTATTACAATGCAACATAAATTTTATTTGTTGATTATAATTATTATTTGCGACAATTAATTTTTACGTTGTGTAATAACTGTTATGAGAAACAAATTTTTTATCATTCTCGATAATTATTATTTTGGAATTTTTTTTGTTTACGTTGCTTCATAACTTTTATTTACGATTGTTTTTATTTACTTCATAACTTGTATTTATGATTTTTTTTTGTTATTTACGTTGCCGATAACTATTATTTTGAGAAATTTTTTTTTTAAGTAGCTAATATAATAATTTTTTTGAAAGAATTTTTTTTTACGGTTCCTTATCACATTTTGAATATGAATTGATTTTTAATTGTTTACTTGTTGATGGAAATTAGGTTTCTGCAGTTAATTTGCGTTTGTCAATTTAAAACAATTAAAAATCAATTCATATCCAAAATGTGGTAATTCAACGTAAACAATTTTTTAAATTAGGGCAATTTTTGTACTCCCAAAAATATGGATAATAATTATTTTAGGTCTCTGCCGAAAACTAAAAACTACGAAACAAAAGCAGGTCTATCTTGTGATAAATAAACTGCAGGATCTTTAAAAAAGTGCACTCAAAAACCTCGAAATTCTATGAGATGTAAAAGAATATCATAGTTTATAAAGCGATCAAAAAAATGCATGGTTTTTAAAATCAAATTCACTGTTATTAGGTAGTCCCAAAAATACTTCAGCCGATGGTGCATAAGTAAAGGGTGTTCCACTAGTATGTTTACTGCAATATCTTTGTCTTCTTTAGAGAATCTGTAATATTCCTCGGTAGTGTAATACAAAGTTCATAGTTTTGTGAGTACCCACAGAAAAAGGGCCCTACTCTTCTATTGTGTAGGTCCACTAATTTCTGAAATCATACAAAACAAGTAGGGAGTTTAGGAAAACATCAAGACTTTGTCCGCCATAACCCACGCGAGCTTAAAGCGACCCTCGTCTCCTGGTTCGATTTCTCGTCGAAATACCAAAATATACAAAATAACAAATTATTCTTTTGGCAGCTTTTGTAACTGATACATTGTCATTTTTAACAATGTTTTGTCTGCCATAACCCACGCGAGCTAAAAGCGACCCTCGTCTCCTGGTTCGATTCCACGTCGTAATACCAAAATATAAAAAATTGCAAATTTTTCTTGTAGCAGCTTTTGTAACTGATACATTGTCATTTTAACAATGTTTTCAGATAAAAAACATTTATTTTGTTTCAAGTGTGAGTATCCAACCAACTGCAAAAATGTGCAAAATCTCAATTATACACCACACTGTGAGCACCTCTAACTTAGACTTAAAATACATTTTTAGTTTAGTGTTTTGCATAAAGTTAATGACTTAATGATCTAAAACTAAACGTTTACAATTGACTGCACGTAAAATTATTTATAAATATACAAAAGCAACAATTGCAAATGTTGTAAAAATGACTTAAGCACTGTACGATCTACATAAATACGCGTAAGTGAAAAATACAAAATTATGTACAATACAAAATGCTGAGAAAGATGGCGATGGGAAGCGGCGGCGTGCCGTCTAGCCGAAGCCGCTGTCGTGCCGCTTATGTTTTCTGCTGGGACGCGGACAGCGGCCAATGCGATGGCTGTACGGGCCGTAGGAGCAGTTGGGCGCGCTGCACAGACCCTCCGAAATGCATCTGCAATTTAGAGTGTTAAACGAAACAAACGTGATAAGGAAAGCAAAACAAATAATTTTACAAATATAAATCTTAATAATTTCCACATGAATATTAACCAACTGTCATAATAAATGTTGGTTGTTGTTGCTGCAACCCACCTGCGATCGTCCATTGCGAAGCCCTCTTCGCCGTTTTTGAATCGCTGGCACGCCGTGGCCGCATTCAGGCACTCGCAGCGACAGTTGACCGTGTGGGCGCTGCGCGAACGCTGCGTCCGTCGCTGGTGCACCAGGTGTCCCGCCAAGTCTTCCTCGACGGCATCGAAGTAGCGCGGACAGCGGCAAACCGCATTCGCCGTATCGTCCCCGTCGCCGTCCGCATCCTCGTCGCTGTAGTCCGGTGCGGCGCGCGTCGGCGACGTGTGTCGCCGCAAGGCGTGCCCGGAACGCTTGCCGCGCGTAATAAATTCGGGATTGTCGGTGAGATTGGCGCGGTCGACGCAGTGGCACTCGGTGTCGTTGCGCAGCCACAGCACTTCGGTCTGGAATCGCTTCGTGTTGACTTGGCTAACCTGCGAGAGCGCGAGCGGAAGACCGAATGCGGTCGGTTAGTGAGATGCGACACCTAACAGCTTAAACCAGAACATATTATCGGCCGTCGCACAGCGGCCGAATTAAGCGGATTGCGGCCGGCTGCGAATATGCGTCGCGCACGTCAGCCGCCGAGTGCAATGGCCGCCCAAGAATGTTTCCACTGTTTTCGGTGAATCACCACCAGACAGGCGATTTACGCATTTTCGATTTTGTTGTTGTTTGCTCAGTTGTTGACTACGTTTTGGAAGAATGTCTGGACTTTTGTCTGCTCAGGTTTATCGCCAAAATTTGTGTGGTGCGTCAATTGAGTGGCGGTGCATCGTTTGGCGCGAAGGCCAATAGAACGCTGCACTCACTTGACACAACAACAACAACAACAACCACAGCAGCAGCAATAACAATAGTAACAACAAAACCATGCACAGCAACAATAGCGCAGTGAGCATGTGGCGCACAACAACAACAAGAACAATAACGAAAAATGGCAACAATTCAGCGTGATTTATGCGCGTCCCATTGTGTGCGCGCAAAGTGCATGCGCGAGGCGTTGTGTCGCGCTGCGCCTGCGCAGTGTGCAGTGTGCAATGCGACTGGCGCACGTTGCCATCACAAGCGGCGCAAACTGATATTTGTCATAAACGTCGCTGCGATAATATTTAATTGAAAATGTCGGCCGTTACGACATGCAGTGCCCACTTTCTCTGCATGCGCGCAGGCGGCCAGCCGACGAGCGGCCCGCGGCGATAGTTGCAATTGAAACAATTACTGGGCGTTGCATGCTAATTGATGGCCAATTTCATTTGTGCTCCGCATGCGGTCGGCGCGGTCGGAGCGCAATTGTTGTTAATTGTGCTGCAATTGTTGCGCGCTGGCGGTGAGGCAGCAGGATTTCGCCTGCGACCAGGGCGTCGAGTGCAATGCCGACCGGGGGCTGCGACGGCTGTCAATGGCCAAATGTGATTAGGGGTGTTCATACTCACGAAGAAGTAGAGCGGCACATCCTCGTACGACTTGGCGGTGCACACCTGGCCCATCGAGGGGCAGCAGCCGGTGTCCTCGCCGCAGCGGTGCAGTATGGTGCAGTGGGGCAGGTACGTTTTGGACGTGTCATTCGAGACGTGGAAAACGCGCGGCAGCGGACGGCTGCACTTGGCGGCCACTTTCATGCGGTTCCGATGCTCGATGGCCAGTTCGGTGGGGGTTTCTGCAATGAAAAAGAAACGCAATTAAAACAAAAGTTCAACCGTTAGTTGTAATCTTTAACCCTTTCCGGAAATTTTTACGATATATCGTAAAATTTTTTCGACGATTTTTTATTTGACAGCGAACGCACTTTTTATGAAACAGCTTTTTAATTTTCATTAAGTAGGCTGTGTTGTATCATTCTGTTTAAAAATATAAATCATTATAGCGGTGGCTACACAGTATGAGTGCGTTTTGTAAGCAGCTTTTTGCAAGAATTTGAAAAACCAGCAAATTGCGGTACTTCTGCGTAGGAATTTTTAAATATGTAATACTTTTTGGTACCAAAAAGCGAAGCAATTTCAAAGTTTGAATCTCAGTTGATTTAAAGAACTTACTAAATTTAACGTTTTTTGCGTCTAAATATTTTTCCCGAGTCTTTAAAAACTTGTACGATATATCGTACAAATGACCACAAGGGTTGCAAAGCTTTGTACGATATATCGTACACATATATCGTACACATGGAAAGCAAAGGTTTGGTAACAGATTTTTTGCATTTGTATGCCTGCCACGCCCATCTGTGAGCCACGTGGCTAATAAAATTCGACTATTCCGCAATTTTCGATTAAAAGTAAGAATTACTAGACGAGTTTCTGTTTTACTGGGCAGACACAGGTTATGTAAGGTTAGACATGCGTACTTGCCACTCCCACTACGATAATAAAAATGGGCTATATTCAGTGCCTTTCTGTAAAAATGCACGAATTTAAATTGACTCTGTGTTTTATTGAGAGGAAAAGGGCTTTGCAACAACAACAACGGTTATATAAGGCCGAATAAATGTGAATCAATTGTTTATATATATAATTTATATAACTTTCGATCAAAATGAAATCACGTTTTGATTTTTTGTTGTTATAATTTATGTTTTCTATCAAAAAAATCAATAAATTGTTCATAAAACTTAAAAAACCGAAACCAAAAATTCATGAATTTTTACTCCTTTGCGGACCATTGTACGATATATCGTACAAAATTGATGAAGCTGTAATTCTCAACCAAAATGATGTTTTTTCGAAATTTTTTTGTATTTTATTGCTAAAATGTTCAAGAAGAGTCAATATTTTGAAGGCAAAATTTTTATCTCAAGAAATGTGGAAATTGACCGGAGAGGGTTAAGGTTTTCTCCGTTAACCGACTCTGTGAAGGATATCCCAACAAATGCGTACGCGCTGAATTGAGTCGTTACTCGGACAGCAACACCCGTCAGACTTTGGCACTTCGAAGTGGAGTCACTTGTGGCGATTCAGTAGCGCAACACTTCACTTAAAATGCGCCTCGCCTGGAGCGCGCAGCCAACAGACGCCTCTAATTTCCATGGCGGAAATTGTGCCCATGACTAACCCGAAGCGCAGCTGCCACGCATAACAACTTTATTATGTTGTGCGGTATTCCAGAACTTTATTGCTTCCCAGCCAAAAGTCAATGCAGCTGCAGCGGACTGCGGACTGCGCTGCAGTGGCCACTGGCGGCGCACGTGCAGCACTGCGTTACATGGCGGCAGCGCAGACCCAACGGCGCATCTTGCGTCAACTATGTTGTGTGTGCATGGCTGCGGCTGCTGCACGACGGTCACACTGACTTTGGCGCACTGCGAGAATTCGCAGCGGAGGTGTGCATTTGAAATTACGATGTGCCACATGCCGCTTGCCACACGCCACATGCCACTTGTGCGTCCGCCAAGCAGCGCCCGTCTACCTTCGACTGAAATGTGCCGTTTTTATCCTTCCTCGCTGGCCGTTTGTGCTTTTGTTGCTGGCATTGCTGTTGTGGCTGCTTTTGTTGCTGCCACTGCCACTGCTGCTGTTGCTGCTGCTGTACGCCACAAGGGCAAATTATTGACTTTTTTGTTTAACGCTCCGCGCAATTGAATCGAATGTTTGCGTTGGTTTGTGTACATGTGCGTGTGTATGTGTGTGTGTGTGCGTCCGCATGGACAGCAAAAGCCCAACCGATGCCAGCGGCCGTTAGCATTGCCGACTACTGCGTGAGCGGCAGCCCCAGTTCGTGCCGCATTAACTGTAAAACGGCACTCAAGTTCAGTGGCGCTTGCCGCCTTGGCGCGGGGCGCATACCTGGGCGTATTCGTGCACACTTACTTGCAGATTGCTTCAGTTTTTTGCGCTCTCCTATGAAAACACATTACGCAGCGTTCAAATGTAGCCCATACGTTTTTATTAGCTCCATGGAAATTTTCAGCAATGTTGTTATTGATACTTTTTGCAGCAGCAGCAACGTGTTTTTTGGCATTTTTGCATACGCAGCTATAAAAATTTGCACATTTTATAACGAAGTAAACTTTATTTGCTACTTTAAAATAATCCGAGTTTGCGCGAAAAACATCTTCGGATATTTTTCTTCTGGAATGCAGTAGAAGTTGCTTGAAAAATTGGCGAACGCAGCAATGTTGGTGCTGGTGTATGTACTCGTTGGCATGAGAATCGAATATTGGTCATAAAAATATTAAAGTTTTGAAATTGAAATTGGAATTCTTTAGAAATTGAGCAGAAGAAAATGCTATCAGTTCATCGCACTCGCATCTAACGATAGTTTTTAGTTTAGTTTTTTTTTAGTTTTTTTTAGAATTTGTTAGCATTGTCTTCGAAATCGTTCCTTTTTATTTTATTGTTTTTGATTTATTTTTTTTTAGTTTTTTTTTAAGAATTTGTGAGCATTGTCTTCGAAATCTTTCCCCTTTATTTTAAAATAATTTTTTTTTTTTAATTCTAATTATCTATTTTTATTCAAATTTCTTACAGGATCCTATTCGCAGTAATGGGACTTCTATTTTTTTTAAGATTTGAAGAAGGATACTTGACTTAAAAAAGAGCTTATCTGAGCAAATTGAGCAATACAGATTTTTGCTGAGGAAAGTTAAAATTTTAAATATTACGTTTTAGACTTCTATGGGGTTGTATTAGCAACATTCCATAAGAAATTTTTTAATTTTTATACTCAGGTCCTGCATTTTAGAGTGTTTTTCTATGAGAGCAACCACATCGTTGTGGCTGTAATAATTACTTAAACATTAAACTTTTTACGCATAACGAAAATTTGACATTTTTTCATACTTCAGCCAAAATTAAAAAAAAAGTATCTAAATTGAAAGAAAACGTCAAAATCAAAAGGTATCTAATTTTTCTGCTTCTTCTTCCTTTACTATGTCAAGATATACCATTAAAAAACGTGTATACTTCTCTTTTTTAAACTTAAATATTCGGTTTATTAATTTCGTATTTTTCCTAAAACTTCAAACTATTTTAAGGACCAATAAAAAAATGTATTCCTGGAACCATAGAGGGTTCAGACGTCCACAAAGTAGCATGTTGCCATATGGCAACAAAATAGCAAAAGGGTTAAGCAACAACAAAATACTATGCATTGTTGCTATTGTCTATTATTTTGCTCTTCTAAAATCCTTGACAAAGTTTATCTATATTTGTATACATATTTGTGTCAGTCCTGGGTTGTGTTAACAGTGAAAAAGATTCAATAGATTTTTTGAGTAATTTTAGTGGATTTTTCTCTGTGATAGCTGGCCTCGATAGTCCAGCGGGTAGCGCGCTGGCTTCTCACACCAGAGTTACTAGGTTCGATCAGTGTTGCCTGATACCTGAAATAACGTTTTCCTAAATCTTAAAAAAATTCTGAAATTTCTTCCCAAAAGTTAAACAAAATCTCCTAAAAACTTTTTTATAATTCGCGTAATTTTAAAGGAATCTTCTCACAAAAAATAAAAATATATTGGTACATATAACAGCTTTTTTATTCATCTTCAGCTTAACAGCGAAACAAAACATATAACAAATGAATTAAGCAAAAAGTGCAATTTTTTGAGGGATTTCCTTGTGACAGCAATTAGTGAGAACGATAGAACGAACTTGCATTTTGTAAACTTACAAATTTTTAACACAATACGATGCTTTGACTATTAAAATAGTTGCCAAAATATGTTTTGTTGCCAGTGTTTCCAATACATCATACAGTACTTTTCGCTTATAACGAACCCGTTTAAAACGATTTTCCGCCTAAAACGAACCAATTTCAAAAGTACGAAGTTCGCTTTAAGCGAAAAGTACTGTACTTCGTCCATCCAAAAATCTCCCTAAAATCCACTAAGGATCCGAAAAATCCCCTAACATAAATATAAATCTCCTAAACCTTCTCCTAAACAACAATTCTCCTAAAAATTCTCCTAAAAGGCCAAGAATCTCCTAAATCTAGGAGAAAATCTCTTGATCTGGCAACACTGGGTTCGATTTCCAGCTCGGGCTGGTGAAACACTCGTCTACTTCTATCGCTATCCACATGAAGGAGATGAGAATTACAAGAATTGCACAAGTGCGCTCTTGGCAGGCAAAGGTAAAATCTCCAAGTGTGAAAGGATAGTTGCCAAAAAAAAAGCTAAACTGTAGGTTTTTGTTATATATTGTGAATACCACTAATAATTTTTTGAGTAATTTGCGATTTCTACCTGAAATCAAATGTAGACTCCAACCCAAATTCATGGTATCACATCTATATTTCAGTACATATCTGTACAGGAAACAGCAAATTCATTTTTGAATAGTTTGGTATATAAATTTAAATGTCTACACAAATAACCTCACTTCAGACCATAAAAGCTCGACTGTCCGCGCTCATTGCTAACTTGGAAGCTATTTGTCAACCTGTGGCCCTAAGTTGTACATTCTTCAATGCATTTACTTTACTTTGAGTTGACTAGACTCGTACTGAACTTTTTCGTTTCTAAATATTTTTCGCAGCGGTCATCGGTTCACTCTCAAGTGGACTGTCAACTTTAGACTTTAAACTGCTGCAATAACTTATTGCAAAGCCATCAGCTGTCAGTCGATTTATGAAGAACCTGCCATACGCTTTTGAACCTGTCTCATTGTCGTAAGTATCAGCTGCAGGGCGAACATTTCTTTTTCGGTGTGTTGCACTTTTTAGTGGTCGAATAATTGAAATATTTTCAAAACAATTAAGGCACCAAGTGGTTTTGCAAGTTGGAAAACTGCCAAACAAACACAGACGCAGACAGCAACACAACCTAATGGACTATGTACATGAAGACAACAAAAGCAAAAGCAAAAACAACAACAACAATAAAAGCGTGAAATAACAGCGGCAGCACGCCGACCGCTAATCGAATGGCAACATTAAAAGCGTCGCACAGAAATAAGGAAATTCTGCACTTTGGCCGCGCGCATATCGGCGGTCATCGCTCATTGCTGGCGTGCGCGTACATTCGGAAAATGTGCTGATAGTGTCAACGATGGCGATTATGAGTCGCGTTGATGACTTTACATGCGCGCTTTCTGCTCGAGCGTCATAAATAACGCGGCCGATATGCGACCGACCGGTACACGCCGCACAGCCGCACCACAGCAATCGCTGTTGCTGTGCTGCTGTAGCTGTTGCAGTCATATTGCGGCTTGTTGGCTGTCAGCTGGTGGCCGCGGCGCGGTGTGGGAGTGGGAGTACCCGAGCGCATATGATTAGGCGGATTAACTTGCAGTGCAGCGCAGTGCAGCGCAGCGCCAGCCATTCATTACAACTGTATTATTATTTACTATTGTTGTTAGTGTTGTTGATTTGTTTAAACAACAGCTAACCGCTAAACGTCAATTTGTGTGTGTAGTGGCCGCTAAACGCTGCAATCGATACGTGAAATTGTTTTGCGGCGCTTAATGGCCAATTGAGCTTTGTGGTCCGAAGCGCTGCTGCGACGACTAGCCATCGTAAATTACGGTCGTCAGTGTGCGGTCTCCGGCGGCAGTGATCGCCGATCTCACAGCGATCGCCTGGGTGGCGTAGCGGCGTCAGACAGCGAGGCAGCCACGCCGCATGGCGGCTGATGGCCAATCGGCCAATTGATGGCGGACACCGATTGCCGCTTGCCGCTTACTGTTTGCTTCTATGGTGCTCGGGTTCGGTCCGCTGCGGCTGGGACTTTCTCTTAGTCATGCAGTCGGTTGCCGGACGCCGATAAGCTGTTCTCCGCTTTTTTATGACTTCATTATGTATGTCGTCAACGTCAGCGCCATCAGCAACGCCATCGATGTAGATCGCACACGAAATCGCCAACTTAAGAAGCTGTTGTTGTTGCTGTTCAAGCTGTCAAATATGCCTTGACAGAAAGTGGCTCGATATTTTGGCCGAAATGCGTTCAGGGCGTTGCGCAATGGCACAAATGCGCAACAGCATTGCACCCTGCACCCCATACCCCCCCACCGGGAGCGTAGCCAGAACTTGGTCATGGGGGGGGGGGGTTTAAAATTTTGTTTTGCCAGTTTAGTAATACGTGTTTTTTTAAGCAAAGTGCACTTTCCAAATGTGGTGGCTTATGTGACTTAATGCATTGGAAACTAAATTTTTTCCCGATTTATAGTAAAAATTTCATGAAATTTGGTGCACTGGAAGCGAAGTTATTGCATCTGAAGTAGAGTCCGACCGATTAATCGGCATCGGCTAGTATCGGCCAATAAAATTGGTATCGGCATCGGCCAAAAAAATAGGTATCGGCATCGGTATCGGCCTTTTTTGGCCGATGCTACATCGGCCGTTTTTGGTCGATGATGCCATCGGCCTATTTTTCTGCTTTAATTTTTTGGTTTTCATTTTTTGTACCAACGCACAGTGATTCGTTCCATAGACAAAATTCAAAAAATTTATAGTCTCAGAATTAAACGATTTTGATGTCATTTGAAAGGTAAAACTCCAACTAAGAAAACCCAAAAAAATCTGTGCAAAAAATTAATTAGTGTGTGTGCAAAAGCGGCTCAAAGTTGAAACTTTTTTCACAAAGAATTGTAAACACATATTTTCTCTTTTTTAGTGTATTAAGTAAAAAAAATTTTAAAAATACATGGTAACCAAGAAGCTACTAAACCTTTCAATATGGATTAAGAACTGATGTGTCCATTTTCGCTTTCAATGTTTTCTCGAAATTTGCAAAGCTGAGGCTTTTACTTCACTTTTAATTCAAAATATTTTTCTAAATTAAAAATCTGAAAATTGGCAAAACTTAGAGGAAAATATCTAAAATGTATGTGAAAGTATGTTCCTGGATTTTTTTTAATTTTAAGAAGCATTCTTTCTTTGTCGGATAATGTAATTACATCCACCGATATCTTCCGATCTCAGAAAATAATCCAATTTGAAAAGTGGTCTAAACACCTATTTTTCGACCAAATTTATTTTTTCCATCCCTAAAAGTTGCAATCAGCATGAAAAATTGAGAAAACTGCAAAAAACCAAAACATACGTCTATTAACTCAAAACTAAAGGGTGCTAAGACAATTTCTGTTACTCTTTGCAATTATCAATGTTGACGTTACCGTTTAAATGTAAAATCTGAAAAATCTAGCCAACACACTAGCTCTCCAAAAATGACGAAAATCGCAAATTTAAGTCTCAGGCATTGCCAAACTACAAAAGTTTAAGAAAAACAAGATGGAGATTTCAATTCAGCAGACCATGATTAACTAGTGTATCAAATTTTATGAAGAACGAACCACTCCTTCTAATTTTGTCCCGCGGTTGTATGGAGTCGAATCACTGTGCAACGGGTTCTTATACCCCTTTTCAGTAATGTATTTTTAGATAGATAAAAACACAGATTTTCTCGAAATGTCTATGCATTTCGTCTCTTAATGTGGATATCAGAAGAAGGGGCATTTAATTTTTCAATCTTATCCTTCTTTTTTAATTGGAAGCATTTTTTTAATAGGCCTTTTATTTTTTTCCAAATTTGTTTTCTGACTTCTTCCCACTGCATCTGTACAACAGGTCGCAATTTGACAGTAAAAATTTTAATATAAAAATCCTAATTTTAAGTTGAATAAACAACTGAATTTGTACGCAATATTTACGTCACTATTTTTGTTTCTCTCTCAGTGGATAAATGTGATATATTATTTTTTTCAATACATGTTAATGTATTAAAATTCTGAATTCTCTTGTTATTTTATTTATGTTTTTAATTATTTCTTTTCTCGTTGTTTTGTTATTTTGTGGTGAATATTACAAACAATATGTAATATTTTCTTTTGTTATTTTATAAAATAGACTGTGTTTTTGATTGAATTCATTTGTGTTATTTTTTCTATGTAATCGGCATCGGTATCGGCATCGGCATCGGCCGATTTTCGCCCTTCCGGCCGATTTTCGGCCGATTAATCGGTTTCGGCCAAAATCGCCCTTCCGGCCGATTAATCGGCATCGGCCAAAAAATTTGGTATCGGTCGGACTCTAATCTGATGTGAAAGTATGTTTGTGATATCGTACAAAAATGAGCATCCAACAAAGATCCAATATTAACTTTTGTTTTAAAAATGTTTAAACTTTAATCGAAGCATTTGATGAACCAAGTTTATGGTGATGATTGTTTATACCGTGGGGGAGGTTATAAGTGGTAAACGCGATTTAAAAACGATTGTTTGGACATAAATGAAATTCGACCAACTGAAATTCGCGATCACCGTAGATCAAAACTGGGCGGTAATTCATAAAAAATTAGCCAAAATCTTCATTGAAATTCTTGAAATTGGATTTAACCTTCACTTTACTTATACCCGCCCGGGTGATCTTTTTAATATTCATGTTTAATATCTGCACAAATTTGAAGGTAATTTTCAATAACATGAGAAAATATTTTTTTTTAGAAATTTTGTTCATGTTTCTCATTATGTGTTCAATGAACCCTCTGGAAAGAAATCTTCTAATATTTTCCATAGTCAAAAAATAAATCATTAAAGTTATGCCTTTTTTCGAAAAACGAACTATCGCCACAAGAAGATACTAAATACTGAAGTATAAAAAAAAATTCTATTTGTCATCCGAGTAAACGACATTGGTAAACGACGTATACAAAAATCTTTGGCATCTCAATAGCATAAATTGATCGCATTTTAACTGAACATTTGGCTATCGAAGGATGCTATCCCATCTATCGACACTTGTTTTGACTGTTTTTTTGTTTACTAAAAGTCGAGTTTTAACCATCAACCGCTCCTTGTTTTTACCTGATGCGGCACCGCGCGACTTTTACCTTTTCAAAAAATTCATTTGCCGATGAAAAAAAGCATTTTGAGAACGTAGAAACCATTCAAAAGGCGTCCTGAAGGACATTCCGGTCGACGAACTAAACTACTCTTTAGACATGTTTTTAATCATGCAAATCGTTGTACTATTCAAATCGGGACTATTAAAAAAACAAATTAGTTTCGCCAAAAAAATTTTTTGTTATTATTCTTTTAAATGTTTAAAAATTAAAAGACTTTTTTGCTAATGTGGGAACGTACTTACGATGCATAGTGATTGAAAATGTTGACAAATTATAGGCTATGGGGGGGTTCTGACACCCAAACTCCTCCCCCCTTGGCTACGCCCCTGCCCCCACCACTGGTGGAAAGGATTGTAAGGATGTGAGGTGATGAATTCATGCAAGCAAAAAATAAAGTGACCCGCTGCAACTTTGTCGCTGACGCAGTGTTGCGGTCATCGGCGTCAATGCGACATCGATAGAGACGATTTTTGATGTTTTGACGCCGTTGACGGTGCCTGGTGCGCGCAATAAAAGCTTAAATTGAAAATGTTGCCGTCAGCGCGCCACTCAACGCACACCGCACACAATCAGCCGATCGGTCGGTGAAGTTTTTATGGCGCTGCCCCTTTCACGCATTAATTAATAAGCCGTGAGGCAATAATTTGCGCCGTTTTGCCAGCGTGATTTGTGCAATTTGTGGCTGCGCATGCGCAACTTCCTTAAATTTTGACTTGAACAGCTTGAACGACTGGCTGACGAACTGGCTGCATGCAAATGTCTGTCTATTCGTCTGTCTGGCACACATTGAGCTGCCTCCTGCCGTGTCTCTGGTGTGGCTTGTTGGCTGCTCGGTTAGTTTGTTTGTTTGTTATTTGTGGCAGCCGTCTATTAGAGCGTTGCGGAAATCGCCGTGCGGCGTTATGCAAGTGCGGCATGCAACCAATTTCAGAATATCGAATCCTGTAAATATTTATGCGCGAGCAATCAGCAACGATTTGCATAAATTCACGCATTCCCGCTGCGTTCATAAGTGAGCAGCAGATTTGGTTAATTTTTATGCGCCACCGATTTTCCTCATTGCAGACGCAGCAGTCGTCGTTGATCGCTGATCGCGTGTGACTCAGACCGACTGGGAGGATGAGCCGATAAAACCAGCGCGATAGCGGACACAACGACCGGCATTCAGTTGTGCTGCACGAACGCATGAATGAACAGCGGCAGTTGGCTGTTGTTGCCTGTTGGTAGCAGCAGCGAGGGTTGCTGCCGAAGTTGACCCACTTCCGCCAACTGCCGCGCTGGCATTCTACGTTCTTGTCGCTGTAATTTCGCAAATATTTGCCAAGCATTCCAGATAGCCGCTGTCGACGACGACGACAATCTGGCTGCAATGCAATATGTTGCTTAGGCCATTAAACACACAAACAGCAACAACAACAACAAAATCAGCCTGCGCGTAAGTGCAGAAAATTACTTTGGATCTGATCACATTTATTACTGTTGCCGTTCATGTGAATATTGTTGACGTTGTTATCGTTGTCGCTGTTGTTGTTGTTCGTTGCGGCAACATTGCTGCTAATGACGACGGCGAGTCGCGACCGCAAATGTCTCATTGTCAAGGCGCGCGCGTGCGCTGTGCGCATACCACACCGCAATTCAGCAATCGCGCAGCAATCGTTCGGCACGCACGACGATTAATGAAGTAATTGCCGAGATCGGAAAGCAAACATGAGCGCGCGCATTCCGTGCACTCCGCGCGGCAGCACTTGGCACAGTAGCAGCGCAGCGCGCCCGTAGATCATGTGCGGCTCGAGTTTTTATGGCAATTGAGAATCAAGCACCCAGCCACAAACTACATGGGGTCATCGCTTGGCTGTGTTGTTATTGTTGTATTTCTTTTTATTAATTGCAGCTGCACTTACTTTGACGCAATCGTTCCTGTTCCTGCATGTAACGCTCGCGTGTCTGCTGCACCGCCTCGCGTGTGCCCAGCTCCTCGAACTTTTGCTGCGACAGTTTGCCGGGCACATTGTCGCCGAACTGCTCGTCGGAGCCTCTGGAGGGCTCATCATCGGCGTAGTCTTCCTGCGAAAAATAGAGAGACAATTTCAATATCGCATTGATTAAAATAAATTAATGTGAAATATATTAAAGTTTATTTATAGCACATCGGCAACTAAATATATCTTAGATATGTGCAATTTCCGCAGCCCGTTGCGTTCGTAAACAATGGAATATAAATTGTTGCGCCACCGGCGTAGCAACATTGTGCGATGAATCATGTGGCACAAGTTCACGGCATCATTTGATATTCAATATTCGATAACACCGTGCGACAGCATTTTTCACACCGGGAAAAATCCATATGTGCGTGAAACTAGAGACCAAATATAGGAATACTGCGTACTCAGTTTTTAATTTCTACATCCTTTGTCCCTTTAAAAGGACTTCAAATTTTTGAAGGGGAATAACAAATAAAAAAAATGTAAAAAATACTTAACCTTATCAAATGAAAGAGGAAAGCCTCAAGAATTTAAATAACATTAATTTTTTATCTATTTGTAAAAAAAAGGATATGAAAAAGATCCTTTGAAAATTTTAATCCTTTATATCGTTGAAAATTTACATAGAATTTTCTTGAAAAGTAAGTATATTAAAATCTCCTTGATCACGTGTCAAAATTTCATTACTCTGACTTTATTAGTTCGAAAGTTATTAAAAAAAAGGCGGAAGCTGCAATTCTAAAGGTAAGGTCCCACGATTGCCGCAATGCGTAGAAATTTTACGCATTTCTAAAAAACTCAAATGCCAATCGTGTGAACTCGATTCGGTTTCGGCGCAAATGTCAAAAATATACGATCTGCCTCCTGTTGTGCCGAACGAAATCGGTACTGTTGCGTCAATCGTGTGAACAGATGAAGCCAGACAAAAAAATAAAAAATTGAGCCGAATTTTATCGGCAACTCGAGCACCAACCATGATGCAATTATAAAGGTGAGATCTTCCTTGACAGCTCGGTTTTGACACTGTCTTATAGAACGAGAGCCAATGTTGTCTAGTTGGCATTCAAAAGAAGGGGGAAAAACGACGAAGCAAATTAATAGCTTCAAATACAAATTAATAAATAGTGATTGCAGCAAAAGGTTAATATTTGTTTATTTGTGCATTATTAATGTTTATTAATTTGTGCATTTTATTTGATTTTTTTGTATTGATTATTTTTTGTCATGTTATTTAATAACGATACCCCTAAAGTGAATGCGACATTTAAAAAATAATTTTTTACTTCGCGGGGCAATGCTACAGTGGAAGTTTCGTGAAGAAGTTTGTCGCTTATTTTTTCAAATAACGCTATTTTACAACTATTAATTTTGTTAAAGGCGTGTTCTAATTTTACTATTTTACTGAGAAAGTCTTGTGAGGGCTTCCTTAGGCCACCATGCGAAATCTGGTCAACCCATGTGAACGTTGCTTCAGTTACGTTGTATTGACTGAGATTTAATTTCTGGAAAATGTAGTTAATTGTTTCACCTATAGAAATGTATGCTGAAATTGTTTCCCCCCCTTTTTTTTTAGAAGCAAAAAATACAACATTCTTTTCATCGACGTTTCTATAAGACAGAATGTCAACCAATTTTTTCAGTTTTCTGTCATTGAAGAACTCACCTTTATAATTTCATCATGAGCACCAACCATAGGGGCCGACAATTTTGTCGGTGCTTTGAAATTTTTTGAGAATTTATTTCAATTTATTTCAATTTTTTTTCTATTCGGGCAATCGTGTGACCTACCTATGAAATCGTTCGGTGCGATATTTCTGTTCGCTAGGTTGAGCCGAGAAAATTTTTCGAAATTGGGGCAATCGTGTGATTCAAATAAAAAACGTTTTGTTCAATTGACAATTCCTGCGTAGTCAATGCCCGACCAGATCGGGCTATGATCGGCGCATTTGCGGCAATCGTGGGACCTTAGCTTTATGAAGTACAAAAATTCTAATTTATTTGAGTATCAGTATTTTAAATAATAAAAAGATACAAAATCTATGAAGCGAGATAATTAAATTTCGACACGTGATCAAGAAAATTCGATGTAAATTTTCAAGGATATAAAGGATTAAAATTGTCAAAGGACCTTTTTCATATCCTTCTTAATAGATACAAAATTAATTTTATTTAAATTCTTGAGCCTTTCCTCTTTCATTTGATATTCACATCGCCATATTCTAACGAGTTTACGTATTTTTTATATTTTTTATCCCCATCCAAATTTTGAAGTCCTTTTAAAAGGACAAAGGATGTAGAAATGAAAAACTGAGTACGCAGTATTACTATATTTGGTCTCTAGTTTCACGTCCATATGGATTTTTTCTGATGTGAAAATTTTTTTTAATATTTGTCGCACGGTGTAATAAATCGCACACGGGGCGCGAGCACGCACGGCCGCCCTCTGTTTTACCAGGAATCGCGGCGCAACAACGCAACAACGCGATTGATCGAGCGCCAGATGAAGCAATAAAGAACGAATTGATGGATGGATGGATGAATGAATGAATGTGGGGTGGCGCAGTTTGATGGATGGACCAGTGAGTGTGTGTGTGAAAAACGCGCACAAAATGTGTTGCGGGGGAGCACAGTAAAATAAACACGAAACTGAATTTGTTTTAAATTTTCCGCTGGCGGCAAACGTGATCGGGAGCACATTTCACAACAATTGAGCGCCAAGCGAACGGCCGAGCGGACTAATGCGCTTATTACATTAGTGGAACATTTACATATATTTTGTGTTTGTCTGCGCCGATATGCACCAAATATGATAAACACCTGATTGAAGCGACCGCTAGCGCAACGAGCGGCAAATGAACGAGAAATCACGCCCGAGAGCAGCCAACTCCAGGCCGTTTTGATTTTTGTTGTTTTGATTTTTGTTGGCGTGCTGCGTTTACGCTCATTTGGGCCCATAAAAGTGCATTAAAAACCAATAAACAACCCGCATCACTTCCGCCTTAATTTGCGTTCAGTTTAATTGTGCGCGCCTTTAACGGCAAATGCCCAGTGAAGCACCAACAACAGCAACAACGACAATGACAACGACAACGACCACGGTCGCGGCCAAGGCGACAACAACAACGGCAACGACAATGACGCTGCCAACGTTTGTGCGCCACAAATCAAAGGCTTAGAATTTCATTAAATTTAATGATTTCTCTTTGTGGCGCAGAATGTTGCATAATGCAGTCGAATACAATAATCGCCTGCACTGTGCAACAGCCATGAATTGCCGCACAAGATTCGTGAAAAAAGCACTAAGCACTTTTGTGTCAACAATATGACAACAACAACAACAAAAACTTTTACCTAATCAACGGTGAGTGCACTTTTGGGATTTGTCATCGCATTTTGAAATAATGCAATGATCGATCGATTCCAGTTTGGGCAGCAAAGCTTTCTCGGAAGCGCGCAACAATCATGCAGAGAAAGTGTCTCGGCGGCAGCGTTGCAAAGCCTTTTATCAAAAACTAAGTTGCACTGACATCAACTGACGCAGTTATTGGCTGCTTGAAATATTGTGTTGCAGAATATTGACGCAGAATTCAGCCAAACAAAAAACAATCACAATTTTTCTACGTTTTTATGAGTTTCTCACTTCATTATCTCTTTGGGCTGCGTTTTAAAAAAAAAGAGCATCCAACATTCAACATTGCAGCAGCTGCCAATGCGACTAAAATCCGTGCTGCCACGCCAACAAAGACCATAAAAGCGCGCACACATGCTCGTGTTGTTGCAAACAGTAGTGAAACGCGCGGCGACTAACGATCGGCTCGTAAATGTTGTGCTCTTCAAAAATAACCGAGAACTTTGGCCGCCCGTTTGCGAAATTCTCATTCGCATTCGCATTCCCTTTCACTGCCACAAGAAAGAAACGCATAAAATTAAATGTTTATGCACACACACTTACACACACATTGACACATGCGGATGTGTATGGATTCCGCAAGTATTGGTTCGCAAAACGCCTTCTTGCAGCAATATTTTTGTTGGCCCATTCAAGGCAAATGCGTAGCCATTCGGGGCAACACCGAAAAGATCGCCAATTGGCAAAGTGCACAGAAATAGTCAACAAAGAAACAAGTGTGTAATTTCGAGCGAAACAACAGCTGACAGTGTTGCCTACATGAAACTGTCGATTTTACAATGAGTAACAACACACTTGAGTCGTCGCTTTCAATCTTTGCGCTGCTGCAGCCCAGCAGCGCATTCATCTGATTGTTTTGTCGTAAGTTGCGCTGCCACTGTTGCGGCTGCTGCTTCCTTTGCCTGCCACAACAATGCGCCCGTAACACAGCCACCTTGCACAGCCGCCAACAATGCGGAGCAATTTCGTTAATAACAGCGAGTGAGATCACCTCTGATAGCATCATGTAAAATGCTATCCGCAGCAAATTGCGGTCTTGGCTCGGCAATTCAATTAAAAGAAGAAAAGTGAGCAGGCCGACAATTGCGACCGCCACGAAGTCGCAGAACCCTATCGGCCAATGATTCAGTTAAGCAAACAGACGGACGAGTGTTGGTGACAATGCTTGAGCAACACAACAAAAAAGTTGAGACAAATTTCAAATTTGCATTCCAGTTGTGCCACTTTCAAGATAATTCTGCTCTTAGTTGATGATAAAGTTGGATGCGGGATATTTGACCGATTAGGTTGAACAAACTGATAGACAGCACATGAGCGTAGAGAGAGAGAGAGAACAAAAGCTGATATTCTTTTGCTGCAGGAAAAATGCTGGGGGTTTAACACTAGAATGCCCAAGGTAGTCATTTTGACTACATTGAGGTCTTTTATTGTAAATAACTTTTGTTGCATCGCTTTCTAAAAAAAATATCTTACGTGACTTTTATTAATTTTTAAAGCTAAATGGAATAAATAAATTAAAAATATTGTAAAAAATGTTTACCCCAATTTTGCAAAATCTACCTTAAATGCCCAAAAGTAGTCATTTTGACTACCTATATAAAATTTTCAGCAAATTTTACTGATAAATAGAAAAATATGCATCTTCAATTGCGAAATATGAAAATTTAAAATAATTGCAAACATTTCAAAAAAATAATATCATAGTAGGCTGTGACAATTCCCAAGTTTTTCAATGCAAAACTCACTCATAAAATTCATTCACAAATTCCAAATTTCATTCCATTTTATACCATTTATGTGTAAAGTACGCTATTTTATTTAAATGAATTTACTTTGTAAACCATAAAAAAATAAAAACTAAATGCTTTATTTAGTTTAATCTCTTACATTTCTTCATATTTGCTACTTAAAAACCAATAAAATTAAAAAAAAGTCTATTGTTTACTGACTGAGTCAAAATGACTACATATTTGCATTTTAGGTATGTCAGATTGTCGGGCATTCTAGTGTTAAACTTTCGACTCTCTGATTTGTGGCCATTAGCGAACCACTTTTCACTTCTTGAAAGTTCAATTATTTTAATCAATATTTTCAGAAAATCCTGACACCATACTTCACTCTATCTCCGCTTCTCCAGATTTACATTTCTTCGAGTAGTTTTATTTTATTTGATTTGATTTGATTTGATTTGATTTGATTTGATTTGATTTTATTTTATTTTATTTTATTTTATTTTATTTTATTTTATTTTATTTTATTTTATTTTATTTTATTTTATTTTATTTTATTTTATTTTATTTTATTTCATTCAATTATTTTAATCAATATTTTCAGAAAATCCTATACTCCACTCCATCTCCGCTCCTTCGGATTTACATTTCTTAAACTAAACTACTCGTAGTTTTATTTTGTTGTAAGGAAAATCCCTTCCACATTGATGAAAGTTGCTTTGTTTGCATTGACTTTTGCAACTTTTCCGCAACACTCGAAACATTCTCACGGATTGCATGTAGGGTGCAGAGCGGTAAGAAACAAAAAGTACGGCAGCATCAGCCAAGTGCAGCGGTTGCAGTTTATTAAACAATCTTGGCCACTTGTCTGCCACTTGGTTTCACTTTTGCCTCAACATTGCCGCTGGTGCTGCAGTTTTTCCTCGTTTGTGTGTATCAGCTGTTGTTGTTGTTATTGTTGTTGCAGTTGCTTTTGCTTGTGTGCCACTGCCAGCACAACCAGAAACGGGGCCACAAGCGCATAATTGAGACGGCCGACCATAGTAATTCCGGTTGCCACCAAAGTGGCATCAAACAGGCGCGTAGCTGGAGAGTGTAGTAAAGTGTGCGACAGCAATTAAAATTGCAACGAGTTGCGGCACAGCGAACAGCGGCACTGAGCCGCGGCAAAGGGCTGACGGCAGTGCTGTTGAATATTGCAAACAAAACAATGGCACGAGGCCTGGTCGGTCACTGAAAATACTGCAAGCGCGAGCCTTTCTGCCGCATACATATTTAACAATAATTTTGTTGTGCTGTTGTGCGCGTACGCTGTTGCGGATTCTGGGTCGAATTCGAGTGGCAGTGACAGTTACAGCTACACAACAATTCAGAAAATTCAAATTAAAGGCAAACACACTGGCGGCAGGTTTGCGCTGCAACGGCCTAACTTGAGTGAAAGATCCTTAAGCTGTCCTGCTTACACGCTGAAGCGAAATTGTCCACCTGAGATGGGCACAGCGTTGGCTGTGTGTAAAATGAAACTTTAAGCGACATATTTCCGTCTGAATGCTTGTCATATCTATACAAGAAAAATTAAAAAAAATTATATTAAAAATTAACAAGAGTCGACAGCCTTCTTAAACTCGTTGGGAAGCTGCGAACCATTAAGGTTCTTATTTGAATCTCGTTACCTCACTCGTATCTAGAAATTAAAGCCCAATCGGACAGATGTAGAATGAGGAACCTTGGAATTTTTGACCCTTCCTGGCTAAAGACGCATATTGGCACATAAAGTGAAGGACCTTTCTCTCTATTTTTTAAGGGATGATCCCTCTCCAATGAAGAGATGAAGGCTCAATCGGGCAGATGTAGAACGAGGAACCTTGGAATTTTTTACTATTCCTGGATAAAGACGATAATTGGCACATAAAGTGAAGAACCTTTTCCTTTCTTTTTTGGTATGATGCCTCTCGAAGGAATTTAGCGATCGGACTATCTTTATTGGACCAGTGATTAGGGTCTCTTATGTGAGATACTTTCTATGTTACTGCCCGTTGTGTTAAGAACGCCAATCAGGAGTTGAAATTCTTAGAATTCTTAGTAGTCTAGCAAACGCAGCGGAAGTCAGAGCAGAAAAATTGTTTTGTGGACTGATTCAGATAAAATCTCAATCTGGTCGATTCTAACCCAACTAAAAAAATTGAAATTTTATTAAATTTTGTTATGGTTAGCATTGAAATATTACAAACTTTAATGCAGCATTTTTGAAAAATTTATCGTTGCTCGTAGGGCTTCGGTCGACTTAAAATCCTCTTTTGTATTAATTTATGATGGAGATTTTGTTTTTTTGCGTGTGTGTCTGCAATTTTAAACAATCATTTTATGGCCTTTTCTTGCAAAATAAAACTGTCCAAAACGAGTGAAGGGCCACGCATTAGCGCATTAAATGGGCGAGCCCTCGCATTTAAACTCTTAACGCTTTTTGAATGCTGCACCGCACAGGCAGCAGTCGACTGCAACAGTTGCCGCTGCGGCTTTTGCTGTTGCTGCCACAGCGACTTTGTGTCGGCTTATACATTTGTTGCCGCGCTGGAGAAAACGTTGTTGCCTTCTCGTTGGGTCGTCCGCCTGCATTACGAGTCGCTTTTATTATTTCCCTATTTATCACATGTAAAGCGCATTGCGGCCGGCGGTGGGTGGCTGGCCGCGTCGTATTTGCACCACGCCAGGACGGCTTAATTTCGCTAAAAGCCGCAGCGTACCTGCGCCTGCCGCACGTTGGCATTGCCATCGCAGCTCATTAAATGCGTGGTATGTGCCACTACGTGCGCGCTCACACGACGCCACTTATGAAGATTAAAAAAAAAAAATGGAGAAAAAGTCAAAATAAGAATAATAATAACACAACGAAAAATATGAGCGCAGGAGACGCAGCACAGCCACTCAGACGCGCTGCTCATTGTGCCCGGCCGCGCTAATGCGACTTGAAAGGATTCCATTCTAAACTAAATGCTAAACGATTTCTGCTGCAAACGAGTTTGCCACATTTGCCATACTTACATCATCAGTGCGCGCCGCGAACGCCAGGTGATTGTGCTGCGGCGGCGGCGGCGGCTCGAGCCGATGATGATCGCGCGTCACACGGGTGCGCCACTCCTGCTGTTGTTGTTGTTGTTGTTGCTGCTGCTGATGTTGCTGCGCCCATTTATGCTGCTGGCGAGTGTCGCTGCCGACGCTGTTCGGTGCTGCTCGCAACTCATCGACCACATTGTCGTCGGCGTCATCGTAGCTGCTGTCCTCCTCGTCGCTGTAGTCGTAGTCATCAATGTCGCCTATGTCGCCGGCGGAGACGGCCGCTTCGAGCGCAGCCGCCGCGTCGGCGTACTGATCGCTCAGCGGCTTCTTCTTGAGCGCGGACAGCGCATTGTGCGCAACGCCGAGTTGTTCGTGGCGATCATGCGTAGCCTTGAATGGCGTCTTCTCGCCGCTGGCTGTCGCCAAGGGCTCCGTCTGATTGTGGGCGTGTGCGGCACCGCCGCGGCCCGGTTCGTGCGGCAAGTGCGCAATTACGGGTTTCGCGGTACGCAAATGTGACGCTGGCTGCAATTTGTGATTATGATGGCCGTAATGCGGCGATGGCTGATTTTGTTGCCTCCTCTGCTGTAGCTGCAGTTGTTGGTGTTGTTGTCGTTGCGCGTAGTCCTCGCTCGATGCTGGTGATTGGTAATGATTTCGCAGGGCAACGGCGGCCTTTGTTGTTGGGGGCTTGGAAGTGGCGGCCCTTGTCACCGGTGTGCTTGTCGTCGCTCGGGTGGCTGTTCTCATTGTGGTGGCAGAATTTATCGGCGTCACTGTGGCAGCGGCAGCGGCTGCGGTTGTTGTTGTGGCTGCAACTGTGGTAGGTGTGCTTGTGGTCGGTATAAATTTATGAGTAGCGTTGATTGGCTTATGATGCGGCTGGTGCAAATGCGGCTGATGCTGATGCGACTTCGGCTTTAGTTGCCTTTGTGGCGGCTGATGCAATTGGTGCGAATGCGGCGGCGGCTGCTGCTGCTGTTGCGGATGATGATGATGAGTGTTGGCGTTGGCCAGGTAGCCGGGAATACTTTCGCCGTGCGACTCGTAGTGCTGGTGGCGTATGTTGTGATGTGGCGTGTGTTGAAACGGTTGCGACGAGCCGGGCCGCAAGTGCGGCTGATTGTGTGGGACACTTTGCGTCGCATAGCCGCCGGCAGCGGACGGCAGTGCCGCACTCACCAACAACAACACCGATAAGCGCAAAATAGTCCATGTCGGTGACATATTGTCACAAGTTATGCGGCAATCCGTCTGTCGCGCCTCGCTTCGGTTTCGCAAGCGCGGCGCATGGATACGACGACGCGACTATTGCAGCGTTGCGCCAATAAATCGGAAATCGGTGGTGCTTTAGAATTTTCACCTTTCTCACACCCCGCTTTCTATCACTAACACTTGTCACTGGGCCGTAGCCGTTGGCGGCGCTTTTTCACTATTTGCTATTTTCACATTGGCACCGCGCGGAGCGTAACGAAGCCGCTCTCAATGAATATTCATGGCACGACGGCAGCGCTTCGCTCGCTCATTCACTGCGCTTCACTGTGGTTCACAGGCCGGTTGCCGTTTCAGGCGCCTTGCATTGCATTTCATTTCGTCGAATTTATTTTCATATTTTTTATTTGCTTCTTTAACGTTGATTGCTTCATAAAACCAAATCGAAAAAAATTATAAAAATATAAAATAAACAATTTGTAAAAAAGACAAAGTAGGTATCACTGCGATACCAGCCGCCGGCGCGGACAGCCACTAAACGCCACTAAATGTATTCCATTAAGTCGATGTTTAGACGTTGCTACAACGGCAATTAACAGTCGTTGTTGTTATCTTTAGCGGTCTTTGTTGTTGCTATTATTTTTACTCGTGCTGCTGTAGCTGTTGTTGTTGTTGTTGTGGTATTGCAACTTGTATCGTAACGTGTAAACGAACGCGATTCTACAATATTTGCATAAGTCTTGGCTTATTAATTGGTCTGTCGCACAGTGCTTTGCTGTCGCACAAAAATGTGACTAAAATATTGCACAGTGTGGTTGTTGTGCACGAAAATTGCATGCTTTTGAATAGTGTGGACTCGCTATAAAACCATTATGGGGCTTGTCATAAAAAACGAGAATAACTGGAAAGCTCAGAGCGCACAACTTGGCAGATGCAACCAAAAGCAAAGGAAAAATTCAAAAAATATTTATTGTGTGTGTGAACAACAATTTATGAGTTTTTGTATCTGATGAGATGAGAGTTTTTTCTAAAAGATTTTAATTTGCTGTATTGAAAAATAATTAATTTTTTTTTTAAGTGAATCAAAGAAAGTTAAGGCTATGAATATATGAAATTATGAATGGATTTGAGGCAACAACTATAAGTTCTATTAAAAAAGTCAGTTTTGATGAAAGATTTATGCCATAACAGAAAAGCTTCTGACTTAACACTAGAATGCCCAAGGTGGTCATTTTGACTACATTGAGGTCTTTTATTGTAAATAACTTTTGTTGCATCGCTTTCTAAAAAAATATCTTACGTGACTTTTATTAATTTTTAAAGCAAAATGGAATAAATAAATTAAAAAAATTGTAAAAAAATTTTTTATCCCATCGTTGCATCGCTTTCTAAAAAAATATCTTACGTGACTTTTATTAATTTTTAAAGCTAAATGGAATAAAAAAATTAAAAAAATTGTAAAAAAAATTTTTACCCCAATTTTGCAAAATTTACCTAAAATGCCCAATGGTAGTCATTTTAGGTTTATTTAGGTTTATTATTATTTAATAGTCAAATAGCAACAGATTCATACTGACTAGCAATTACAATTTGACTACCTATATACAATTTTCAGCAAATCTTACTGATAAATAGACAAATATGCATCTTCAATTGCGAAATATGAAAATTTCAAATAATTGCAAATATTAAAAAAAAATAATATCATAGTAGGCTGTGACAATTCCCAAGTTTTTCAATTCAAAATTCACTCATAAAATTCATTCAAAAATTCCAAATTTCATTCCATTTTATCCCATTTATGTGTAAAGTACGCAATTTTATTTAGATGCATTTAACATTTTAACATTTTACATTTATTCATATTTGCTACTTAACCCTTTCGACCCCAAAGTTGCCTGAGAGCAACTTCACCTATTTGCCATCTTATAGCAAAAGCTACGATTGAGTTATGGGTTTAATTTAAGTAGACACCAACGAATTAATATTTTTAGAAGTGAATTAAAAGTAAATTACAAACATTTTACTGCCATCCCCAAAATAATTTCCAATAATTTGCAGCGATATCAGGGAATGTTTGTGTTCTAATTGAAGTCTACGAATTGGGCACGTTTAATCAAAACCCTGTTTCTTTAATAATCGTTAAATAAAATCCGAAAGTGATAATTTTGTATTTTTCCATAAATATTATATAATTTTTCTGTAATTAAAAAATATTGATACAAAATTTATTTAACCCGTTTTAAGCTAAATTTGTTCAAAAGTAAACTAGCTCTAGAACTCTAACAAAGAGGCGTGGCGACTTGAAATGTCGTGTGCAAACTTCTTAGGCAAATGTTTCATGATTTAAATACCAAAAAGTAATATCGAGACACAGGGTAAAATTCGGGGTTGAAAGGGTTAAAAACCAATAAAATTAAAAAAAAAAGTAAGTAAACAATAATGTAGTCAAAATGACTACATATGGGCATTTTAGGTACATATGTCAGATTGTCGGGCATTTAGTGTTAAAAACATTTCCTTTGCACAAGATTTGAACTCTTGTCTCAAAAGTCTTTTGGCTTTTAGCTGCCTTCGAAGCAAGTTGTTGCAACGTGCAATTCGGCGCAGCTGCGCGCTGTTCGTCCGTCTGAGCCGGGGCTGCTTTTGCGAATTGTTTGACCTAATTAATTAGTACACAATTTGCACCCCGCAACAGAAATCTATGCAACAAACTTAGTGTTTGCAGCCGTGTTATTGGCCTTTCCTCATCCCCCCTTCCGCACATTTTTTTCTGTCTGAAATGTGTTGCAATGCAAAAAAAAACACACAAATATTTGCCTTTTTCAATTTCAGACAAATCGCATTCTTTGTCCAGCCGCCGCGCCACTCACATTTTACCGCCCCGCACCAACGCCACAAAGTTCTTTGTATGTTTGCACAGTGTTTCGTTGTTTTCGGGTGTATTTTTTATTTCAATTTGATTTACGATCGCACTTCTTTTTTCTCACATAAAAGATTAAAGGCTCATTGTTGTTCTTGTATGTGTGCGCACACTTATTTATTAATATTTTCATTTTCCTCCAACACTCGACGGCGCGCACAATTTGAAATATTTCCACATGGCACCCGGCGCCCGCGGAAGCGCCAGTCTTCGCAGAAAAAATCCCCAACATCAGCAAAAAAAAAACAACAAAAACAGAACACCGCACAGATGTGCGACCGGCCGCCAAGTTCGATCGACGCGTCAAGGAATTTGAAACGCCCACTTGCGTCGCAGCTGGACGCAGCGGCGCGACGGCAAAGTGCTCGTCATCGGTCGTCGGCGTGGCGTTAAAATGTGGCGAAACCGAAAATAGAGTTTTCGTTGTGCCATGCAATGTTGCCACGCGTAAGTGTGGCCACTTGACTGCCGCCGCGATAACGCCGAAATTGAGTGGTTGATTTGCGCCCGTGTCACGCTCGCTGCGTGATCCTTGCGGCCGCTCAATCGCGAATTTTATTTATTGCACTTGGAGGTGAAGTTCAGTCCGTCGACTGTCTGCCGCTGTGCATTCTAACGCGCACACCGCCCCCTCCCGATCGACCGATCGTCGCGGCACCAGCTGCCGTCTGGTCGGCGTGCTGTTTGTGCGTTCAAGTCGCGTGCAAGAATTCACAATATTTCACTTTCGTTGTCTGACACGCAGACTATGCAAATAAATACGTACGGTCGGCTGGGTGTCGGTCGGTCTGGCTGTTTGTCTGTTCGTCTGCGGCCCGCAGCGACGAGATTCGCGCTAATTTGCAAACAACCAACAGACATGATCGCCTCACTTTACTTCACTGCAACTTTGCGCCAGACGCACCGACGACGCAACGCCACTGCGCGCCGTCAACATTTGAAATATTGGCCAAATATACATAAAGCACCAAAATTAAATATATATTCAAGACATATTACAATAAAACACACACAGGTTATAACAACAGCAACAAGAAACGCCAAATGAATATTCGATTTTACTTGCTATCCGTACGCGCGTTGTTGCCTCGCTGGCTGTTCTCGCGTGTCTGTCGCAACGGCATATAACTTGCCGCCAGCTGAGCTGGCCCAGCTGGTCGTGGCGATCGTCAACGCCGGCGTCTCCGGCAGCGGCAGCGTCAACGGCACCGTCATCGCTACAGACGTCGTTACCGTCGGCGTCGTGGACGCGAACGGGGCTGTGGTTGTAGTCATCGTCGTCGCTGTCGTCGTCGTCGCCGTCGCATCATAATCTCATGCCCGCAATTCCTGCTACCAACTCGTTCACTGCAGACTGCAGTCTGCCGGTGCTGAGTTGTTGGCGGTTGCGGCCGATTCCCAGCCGCAGCGGCCCTCCATTCATGCGCTGGCCACTTGGCCGCCGCCGCTCTCTGGTTGCTTGGGGTTGCGAACAGCATCTCCAATTGAAGATCATCTCTGGCGCAGACAGCGGTCGCGGCAGCATCCGACAGCCGCAGCAGCTGCGTGCTCTTACTTGGAGCCGCGCTGCTGGCACGCTCCACACCAGAAGAGCGCAACTGTGTGCCGAAGAGAACATTGCAATGATTTTTGGGAATTCCCACTGCATGCCTCGAGCGCCATTCTAAAGTCATTCGTATTTGTAGTTAATTGTTTGTTTTTGTTTTTTGTTCTTGCTTTCGGTACTTTCAACAGTTGTAAATGGGTGCTCTGTTATCGCGCTGATAGCTGCGCGGCTGCCAGCGGCCTGTTGAGCTGTTGAGCAGCAGTGATTAGAAAGTCAGTCGAGTTTTAAGAGGTGAGTCAGCGAGGCTTTCTAGGGAATGAGCGATCTAACCTAGTTTCGTGCGTGCGAAAAAAACAAGGAGTGTCTGCCACAGGGTGACTCGAGCAGTTGCATTTATGAATTTGCGAATCTAGTATGGGTTGTTGTAGTGCTTCGTGCATTGAAAACGATCAAATAGCAGATTTTTGGGGCATAGTTTGAAATTCTTCAAGTTAGACCAAAATGTATCGAGGTTTCTGATGCTTTAATTTTGTCTAAGATTCTTTGGATCATTCTGTGAAATCAGCTCCTGCTTATGTCGTTTTTTTTATCACCTAAAACGCTTTCAATTTATGCGAAGATGATACCAGCGTTGCTAACTTTTAAAATTATTGCAATAACGGGCATAAATTCTGCACGATGCACAGTGATTCGTTCCATAGAAAAAATTAAAAAAATTTATAGTCTCAGAATTTAACGATTTTGATGTCATTTGAAAGGTAAAATTTCAACTAAGAAAATCCAAAAAAATCGGTGCTAAAAATTAATTAGTGTGTGTGCAAAGGCGGCTCAAAGTCAAAACTTTTTTCACACAAAAATGTAAACACATATTTTCTGTTTTTTAGTCTATTGAGTAAAAATAATTGTAAAAATACAAGGTTACCAAAAAGTTGCTAACATTTTCAATATAGATTAAGAAATGATGTGACCATTTTCGCTTTTAATGTTTTTTCAAAATTTGCAAAACTTCGGCTTTTACTTCACTTCAAACTTAACATATTTTTCTAAATTAAAAATCTGAAAATTGGCAAAACTTAGAGGAAAATATCTAAAAAGTATGTGAAAGTATGTTCCTGGATTTTTTTATTTTAAGAAGCATTCTTTCTTTGTCGGATAATGTAATTACATCCTCCGATATCTTCCGATCTCAGAAAATAATTAAATTTGAAAAGTGGTCTAAACACCTATTTTTCGACAAAATTTATTTTTTTTCATCCCTAAATGTATGCAATCAGCATGAAAAATTGAAAAATCTGCACAAATGCAAAACATACATCTATTTTTATCGTTTTTATTGCAAAACCAGAGGGTCCTAAGACAACTTCTGTTACTCTTTACAATTATCAATGTTGACGTTACCGATTAAATGTTAAATCTGAAAAATCTAGCCAACGCACTGGTTGCTATAGCTTTCAATAAATGACGAAATTTGCAAATTTAAGTCTCAGGCATTGCCAAACTACAACAGTTTAAGAAAAACAAAATGAAGATTTCAATTCAGCAGACCATGATTAACTAGTATACCAAATTTTATGAAGAACGGACCACTTCTTCTAATTTTGTCCCGCGGTTGTATGCAGTCAAATCACTGTGCACTCCTTCTAATTTTGTCCCGCAGTTATATGGAGTCGAATCACTGTGCGCTGGCCCGTTTTTTCCAACAAAAATGTATAAAGGTTGAAGAAACTCTTTGCTTCCCCTGAACAAAACAAATGAGTAAGGCAAATCAAAGCTACTTTCAGTACGATTAAACAACTTTCAATGATTAAAATATCGTAAAAACCACAATTACATTTGTAATGTCGTATAAACCCATTAAAAGGCTCCTAAAGAATGTCTCATATTTAAATAAAAATGCTAAAATTCCGATTTGTTTCACTGATTAAAATAAAGTAAGCAACACACAAACCGCTATAACTTCAGACAATTCTCCTTAAAACTATTCTAAAAGAATTCAATCAATCAATTCAATCATTTTAATCAAAAATCAATGAAAGCAACGCACACATCACACAAAGCAATCTCATTGAAGAGTCGAGTCAAGTTTCACGAATTTTACAAATTGTACACACGAGTTCACAGTACAAGCTGCCATGATTGCAGCGATTGAGCCGCGCTTAGCCACTGTTTACAGTCGCTTATCAGGTCATAAGTGGACATACATACATATGTACAACAAACACAAAACAATTGTTCATGGAATGCCACGGAGCAATGACAACGTCGGCTCTTTGACGGTGTGTCGGCTCCGAAAAACGTTATCAATGAACAGGCACGTACACGGCCGCGAGTGCATCGCAGTGCTGCTGCTTCTTCTTCTTCTTCTGAAACACGCTTGTTCTTCTGCAAAATAACAACATGCACTTTGGTATGGTCGATTGGCGAACAACGGCAGCGGGGGAAAGTGCCAATGTGCAGTCGCATAAGATTAGCGGATTGGGAACTGGAACACGAATCACTCAAGCGAGGCGCTGTGCGTAATGCTGCACATTACTGTCAGGCCTCGAAAAAGGGGGTGAATCGCTGAGTGAATATGATTTATGTCCATTTTCGTGGAAAATTTCTGTAAAATCACCGAAAATAAGAAAAGTAGAAAATTTAGCTTGAACTTTGGTGGTAGCCGAAAATGGAAAATGCCACAGCGGCAACTGTTCCCATTCGCTGTGGCACAGTTCGGGCGCAGGCGCGTTGGTTTTTAAGTGGCGTTCTTGGCTGCACACTTGGTGCACACTTCCAGTTGGACGGGCAGCGTACATGCAAATATTGATGAGTCAGTCGGCCAGCTGGTGCGTTAGTGCGCCTCCGCGTCTAACTGCCGGCCGCGCTGCCCACGGCTACATGACAACACGCACATCTGCGTCTATTACCGTTGCGCGTTTGACAGACATGGCCGATGCGGCTTAATTGCCGTTAAAATTGAACGAACGACCACTGTGCAATAAAAAGTCTACAGCAAAAACACATAAAAAAAGCGAAATAACACCAAACCGCAAGAAAAACCCAATGTATCAGTGCGTGTGACGAATGACTGCTAGAACCGGACGGTTGGGCGTAAAGGGCACCAAGCGGCTATTAGACGCACCTTTGCTGCGGTGAAAAACACAGCGAATAAGACTTTTGGTTTTGGACTTTAAAAAAAAAATCATGTGAGTTAGAAGGTTATGAGTCCCATGTAATTTGTTTACATCTGTACGACAGTAAAAAATGCGCTAAAACAGTAAACAGTTCGTATGGGACAATTGGGACATTGTCATAAACGCATCCGTTGTCGTAAACGCTGCAGCTGGCGTACTGATTGGAAGATATCGGAGGATGTAATTACATTATCCGACAAAGAAAGAATAATTCTTAAAATAAAAAAAATCCTGGAACATACTTTCACATACTTTTTAGATATTTTTCTCGAAGTTTTGCCAATTTTTAGATTTTTAATTTAGAAAAATATTAGTGTCCGACCGAAACATCTTTTTTGAGCCGAAACCGAATTTCGTTTTTTTTTTAATATTCGGCCGAAACCGAAACAGAAACCGACACTTTCTAGTTGAAATAAAAATTACCATAACAAGCATTTTTTTTCAACAAACGAATTTTACATTAAGTAAATAAAGAACAAAAAAACAAACATAACATAAATAAATAAATACTTATTAATAAAAACAATTTATTCATTATTTAAAAACATTAACATGAAAAATCACACTTTCGTACCTTACTCGCTAATATTAAAATAATTTAAATAATTTAATTTTTTATGCTAAAAAAAGAAGTTTATTTACATTGGTGGCATCTAAATTACTCCTCCTTTCACTATATATCTGCTACACAATAAAATGTTAAAAATATTCTAGAAAGTTTCGTTTTCGCCCGTTCGGGCATTTTTTGGCCGAAACTGGAACCGAATATTCGGTCGGACACTAAAATATAAGTTAAATTAAAAGTGAAGTAAAAGCCTCAGCTGTGCAAATTTTGAGAAAACATTAAAAGCAAAAATGGCCACATCATTTCTTAATCTATATTGAAAGATTTAGCAACTTTTTGGTAACCATGTCTTTAAAAATTTTTTTTTACTCAATAGCCAAAAAAAACAGAAAATATGTGTTTATATTTTTTTGTAAAAAAAGTTTCAACTTTGAGACGCTTTTGCACACACACTAACTAATTTTTAGCACCGATTTTTTGGGGTTTTCTTAGTTGGAGTTTTACATTTAAAATGACATCAAAATCGTTAAACTCTGAGACTATACATTTTTTGAATTTTGTCTATGGAACGAATCACTGTGCATTGTCATAAACGCATCCGGTGTCGTAAAGGCTTCAGCTGGCGAACTAACAAAAGATCCATAGCAGCCCCGAAGTATGCTACATTTGAGATTGTTTAAAACAGCGTCACAATACTGCAAACAACAGCATACGTTTTCCCACTGCATAGTTTTAGGCGTACTCCTTGTCCTACTCCAACTAACTATCCGCGCGCCGCACATCTCATTAGTTTTATGCTGGCAAGCCACTGCCAATTTTCCACAGCAAATTAGTCTGAATTAGTCCGTTTAATCAGCGGTTTTTGTATACGCCGCGTGACCATATTCGAGCGTTTTCGGTGCTGCTGGCCACACGTTCACACAGCCACACCGGTGGCTCCGGGCTGCTGTTTGCAGTTTGTTTATCACTTTCCACTGTGCCGACTAATGGCGCATAAATCTTTTTAATGACCTTGTCAGATGTGCGCTTTGTGCAGCAGAATAATTGCGAATGCGCTTTGCGCCTTCAATTGGCCGCCGAGTGCAGCAGAGGCGCGGCCCTTTTTACAAAGTGTTGAAAATTGCCATCGATGCGGCCATAGGCGGAGTTCGTTTCAAGACTTTTCAACACATGCAATGCGCTGCTCATGATTCCAAGAAACAACCGCTCAACTTTGCTCCTCACTTCCTGTGCTGACTTTTCCACTTTTCCGCCGCTCGCAGTCGAACTGTTCTGCCGATTTGGCTGATTGCGTTTGCCATTAAGAAAATTCAGCTCGCTGGCGTTTGAAGTGCAGACCCAATTTCGAGTCGCGTACGCGAACTTGAGCGCGCAACTGTGGACTCGGGGGGGTGGTGGAGCGGCGCATGGCCGCATAGCCGTCAGCGCAGCCCAATGTGGGTGTTGACATGCATTTGCGTGATCGCATGTCAGTGCAGTGTTTTCAACGCTTCATTGTCAACGTTAGCGCTTGCGCAAATTGTGATGTCGTTGGCGTGCCGGGCCATTCCGGGCCGTGTCGTGGCGTGCGATGGCGTCGCGTCGCGTCGCGTCGTTTCGAGTGGCGTATCTTGCCTTGGTGACTGGCTGG
The DNA here is from genome assembly GCA_964056695.1 of Melieria picta. NCBI lineage: Eukaryota > Metazoa > Arthropoda > Insecta > Diptera > Ulidiidae > Melieria > Melieria picta. Next base: position 127,098,307 of record OZ057399.1, on the reverse strand, counting down.
CTACGATGTGGAGTGTTGAAATTCCTGCATAAACTAACAAAATACTCTCGGCCAACTACAACAACAACAACTAGCATAATAACATAAACAACAACAATGAAAAGGCTACGTCAAAGAATTTATCTTTGTCCGCCGACATTTTGAGCGGTGTAGCAGGCGGCGACCGCCGACACACAGCGCACACGCACACCAACACCAAAGGGGCGGCGGCGGCGGGTGGCGGTCAGGCGCGCAAACAACGCGCTAGACAATAAAGCTGCTGTCATTAATTTTCATTGCGTTGCATGCGACAATGCAGCAACACAACAACTCACTCGACGAAATTGCATGACGTGGCCGTCACAACAAATGCGCCATTGGTGCCGATGCTGCGGTGGACATTTGTCTCCTGCTCCTGTCTGTTGTTGTGGTTCGTGTTGCTACTGTTGTTGTTGCACAGTTGCAGTTGCGCCACATTTGTTTACAAATGCCGACCGCAACGCTGCCACCGATATTGCCAATGTTCCATTTTTTCTCTTACGCATTATTCATAATTTGTGTTGTTCGTTGTTGTTTTTGTTGCTGAGCACACAAATATAAAATACACTTACAACACACACACACACACACACACACACACATTACGGCACCGAGTGGATATGTAAATGCACGATCGGCCATCGATTGGAGGTGCTGCTGCTGCTGGTGTTGCCGCTGGTGGCATCGCGATTGCTTTGGACGTGTCATTTATCATGCAGCGCGTACGCGGCAGCCGCTGCAACGACAGCGTCTGCGTTTGCGTTTTTTGTGACATTAGAATTTTCGTATTGTGTGGAATTTTTTGTGGAATTTTGTCGCACTCTTTCACTTAGCTCTTTCATGATTTGTGTGCGCGCGTTCGTGTGATTGTTCAAACGCGCACCGCGCCACGCCGCGTTCTTCAACACGCGCTGCCGCTGCCGCTGCGGCATGCAATCAAAGATTGATTGCTGAGCGAGAAAGTGCGGCAAAATAGTTTGGCGTGCAGCATGTCACATCGGTTTTTTTTAATCTTGAGTGGCCGACGCGGAGCGCTGGGCGTTGTTTTGTGCTGCTTTCAGCGTTGTGCTGCTTCACGATTGCGCCGCCGTCGCCGAGAGAAAGTGATTTTGTTCACAGCTATTGCCTCACATTCGAGCCGATTCTGATTTATTGTTGTTCCTTTTATTATTTTAATTGGTTCAATCGAGTTAGGGCTTTGCGCGAGAGAAATTGTGGAGCCACAATGACATAGTTTCGATTCGAAAATAAAGTGGAAGTTGCCAGACTTCGAGGAAGACTTTGAGATGTTAATTTAATGGGCGACTGAACTGAAAACTTGGCGAATTAATGAAGATTGAAAACAGAACTGGTTGCATGGGAAAACTGTTTGCTGCATTGCCAGGAAGTGAAACGTGTGTGGCAAGTTGGTGGAACTTTTGAATATAAACCCGAATACTTTCGAATTTTGCGAAAACGGGTTTTGAGCTATTTAACATTAAATAAAAAATTAATTAAAATTAATTAAATTAATTGAAATTAATTGAAAAATAAATTTTTTGAATGCATGTTGAATGTGTCGCTAGGCGGTACTGACTTAAAAAGGGGAAATAGAGGCAGGAAAGCAAGTGGGCAACAGAGTTGCCAGATACCTGAAATGACTTTCTCCTAAATCTTAAAAAAATACTGAAATTTCCTCCCAAAAGTTAAAAAATTCTCCTAAAATTTGTTTATAATTTGCGTCATTTTAAAGAAATTAAACTTCTCATAAAAAAATAAAAATAAAATTAAAAAAAAAATAAAATCTTTAGCTTAATAACAAAATCTTAACAAAAACAAAACATATAACTAATGAATTAAACAAAAAGTGCAATTTTTGGCGGGATTTCATTGTGACAGCAATAAGTGAGAACGAGATAGAACGAGCTTACATTTTGTAAGCTTATAAATTTTTACCACAATAGGGTGCTTTGACTATTAAAATAGTTGCCAAAATATGTTTTGTTGCCAGTGTTCCCAATACATCAGATACGTACTTTGTTATCCAAAAATCTCCCAAAAATCCACTAAGGATCCGAAAAATCCCCTAACTTAAATTATAAATCTCCTAAACTTTCTCCTAAACAATTCTTCCTCCTAAAAATTCACCTAAAAGGCCAAGAATCTCCTAAATCTGAGAGGACATCTCCTGACCTGGAAACACTGGTGGGCAAAGGCGGCGAAAATGTTAACCCTTTCGACCCCAAAGTTGCCTGAGAGCAACTTCACCTATTTGTCATCTTATAGCAAAAGCTACGATTGATTTATGGGTTTAATTTTAGTAGACACCAACGAATTAATATTTTTAGAAGTGAATTCAAAGTAAATTACAAACATTTTAATTTCCAATAATTTGCAGCGATATCAGGGCAAGTTTGTGTTCTGATTGAAGTCTACGAATTGGGCGCGTTTGATCAAAACAATGTTTCTTTAATAATAGTTAAATAAAATCCAAAAGTGACAATTTTGTATTTTCCTATAAATATTAAATAATTTTTCTGTAATTAAAAAATTTTGATACAAATTTTTTTAAACCCGTTTTAAGCTAAAATTGTTCAAAAGTAAACTAGTTCTAGAACTCTAACAAAGAGGCGTGTCGACTTCAAATGTGGTGTGCACACTTCTTAGAGAAGTGTTTCATGTTTTAAATACCAAAAAGTAAGATCGAGACACAGGGTAAAATTCGGGGTCGAAAGGGTTAAAGGAAAAAGGGATATAATGCTAATACCCTACTCTGCCTGGTCTGTTTAGATTTCTCATGGCATCAAAGGAACTTCGGGCGATTAAAGAAGCCTTATGTCATCTGCAGTCTCTAGTCTTTTTAGTTCTTTCTAGTCTAATTGAGGGAGGTTGAAGAAGACTACATAATAGGTGTCATGAAAAGTAATGTCAATACAAGAGATACCTAGTACTACTCCTGTTAATTCTCCTACTGTTAAAAGAGGAAAACCAATCCAAAGGCTCAGCATATAACCGGGAAATAAGTTAGTTGTGCAATAATAAATTAATTAATAATTATAGTCACAGAGGTGAAATAGGCTCGTGTGCTCGTAATCTACAGTCTTTAGTCTTTTTAGATTTCTTACAGAAACGAAGCAGTTGAAGAAGGTTGAAGAGCCCAATAGTCTCCTAGTCTCTGATTGCTAAATCTTCCTTACAACGTAACTGATACCATAGTAAAGAGTCCTTTTGGCTAAGTATTTGGACGGGCCTTAGGTACTTCGGCCCAGTTCTTCTATGCATATTTATATTCTAGAACAAGCAACTTGATAACAACAAACTAAGATAAAGTAATTGCTTTCTGTTCTTTCGTCATATTTATATTTTATATTTATATTTATATATATATTTATTTTTATATAATCTCAAAGCGCTCACAAAAGCTCCCTTGCGACAACTCTGCTTTGCGCGCATCGTGTCCAATCAATCATAAAAATCGCAAATAGATTCTCCTCGACCAGGGCTTCTCATCGAGAAGGTCTGATCTGCCTTTTCATTGTCACGTAGCCTCTTCGTTTATACGTGTTACACGCCCTTTTTTTGCGCATACTGGATCGTGATGTGCCTAATCGAGGAAGCCATAAAATGAGTCCTTTCTGCAAAGACTAACCAACGATTTGATAAAACACTCCAATGTTGTTCTCAGAATTGTTTTTGTGACTCATTTGGCATAACATATGATGAAGTGACAGGCCATCCTATTTAATTTATTTATTTGCTGCTTGATTGCCAATCCCATTGCGCCAAAAACAACACATAAAAATAGTCATTCACACGAGTGCATTCGACATGAATATCGACTTTGAATACAAGCAATCTTAGTATCGCATTCTTCCAAGAACTATTTTTGAATTTTTCTGCATTCGCTCATGCCCATTCATCTTCTGGCCACGATTCGATCCGGCCGGTTGTCGCGGCAGCTATTTTCAATAGCGCAGCGCCGTTGAAAATATGCAAATCGTTTTGAGAAATTGCCGAAGCGCTAAGTGACAAACTGCGACTGCCAACTGCCAATAAGCAAACAGCTCGACGTGCAACCGAAACAGACAGGTGAGATGGTCCGACAGACACGCCGCAACACAGCCAGCCAGCCATCCAGTCAGTCAGAACAAACATGCAGATGGATCGATCGTCACACTTGTCCGCTGCACACGCCCGAGTTCATGGCAACAGCGGCCACAGTGGGCCGCACAGCATGTCGACATGCCAAAATTTCACAATTTCATTCCGAAATCAGCACAAATGCAAACGAATTGGCGAACAAGAGCAAAATTATGAGCAATATTTTTCAACAAGTATTGTAATTTCTAAAGCGCGAAATTGCTCGGCGCTAATTTTAGGCGCGCGCGCGCATTTCTTCAGCTGTGCGCCAGATCGCTTGCTCTCGATTTGGAACACTGTCCGGCATGTACTATGTGAGGCCCAAGTACTGCACGCGTCCGCTCTTGCAACGCCTGCAAGTACATGAAAGCCAAATTAAAATCAACAAATCGTTCGCGTTTGTGTAAAAATAAACAAAATTCGGGACAGGAACGGCGAGCGTGACCAGCGCGTCGCTTTTCCAAATTTTATTCCGCTTATTTATTGCATTATTTCGCAAATTGCTGGCTGCAGTTATGGCTGCCGCGAATGAGCAATTAAGTGGAAATTATGTGCCGCATAGAATCGCGGACGGCTGACGATTTTGGGCGAGTTTGTGTCGCATGGCGGGTGCGAATTTGTGGCGTTGGAACAAATCTCTTTTCGAATTTTGGCAGATTTGCCCAGATCTGACGCTTCGTATTGCTGTCAGCAACAAGTGCGATGAATCATGTGTCATATGTACATAAATATAAATGTGTACATATATGCAGACAGTGTCGCCTTGTGGCATGTGAGAGAATTTTAATTTCAATTAGTTGCACGCACCATAAAACAATATGTGGGCGTTTGTGGGGTGCTTAATGATTAATGAAAGTTTGTGCATAAAAATTGTGCAGCAGATTTGACAGAGTGCGTGCATAAACTCGCTTCAAAGTGGGACAAGCTGTCACAGTTCGGGCATTTCCTGTGAGAAACAAGTGCTACAATTTCGGCCTAAAAAAATTTTAAATTTTCTCAAGTGCAATGAAATAAATAAAGTGGTTTTTTAATTATTGAATGCCAGATATCGATGCTGTTTGGAAAGAATTATGGGTTCGTACAGATATTTATATGCTTTTTAATCATTGAATGCTATGTTTCGGTGATGTTTTACAGAGATAAAAGCAAAAGAGTGGGTTCGTGCAATTATATTTATTTAGGTATTTATAATTCAGTCAAACAAAAAAAAATTGTAACAGACCATCGATAAAACTAGAATATTGCAAAATAATAAAGTTCAATTAAAAAATTCAATATTGATTTTGTATCTATTTATTATTTAAAATACTGATACTCAAATAAATTAGTATTTTTGTACTTCATTAGACTTGCAGCTACCGCCTTTTTTAAATAACTTTCGAACCAATAAAGTTAGAGTAATGAAATTTCAACACGGGATCAAGGAGATTTTGGGTTTTAACATACTTACTTTTCAAGAAAATTCTATTGTACATTAAATTTCAAGGAAATAAAGGATTACAATTTTCAAAGGACCTTTTTCATATTTTTTTTTTTACAAATAGATAAAACTCAATTTTATTTAAATTCTTTAGCCTTTCCTCTTTCATTTGATATACATATCGCCATATTCTAACGAGGTTAAGTATTTTTTACATTTTTTTAATTTTTTATCCCCTTCAAAATTTTGAAGTTCTTTTAAAAGGACAAAGGATGAAGAAATGAAAAACTGAGTACGCAGTATTACTATATTTGGTCTCTAGTTTCACGCACATATGGATTTTTCCCGGTGTGAAAAATAATGTCGCACGGTGATATAGTTGAAAGGGAGTTTCAGGTTTTTACAGAACTATGTAAAAAATTCAATTGATGCTTAAACAGTTTTTTTGAGATTTCTTACTTATTAAAGTAGATGAGATACTTTTGTGATATACTGTATACGATAACACTGTACGAATTTTTCGATCAATTGCATTTCTGAATATCCTAGAGAATAGTTTTCATTTTGTATTTTTTCGTTTTTTCACTTCTTAAATAAATTCCTTATAAAAGATACCGGGGTCAAAATTTCTCAAGTGGGCTACTTTAAAATCAATGGTCTCAGTTTTCGTTGATCAATACGGTTTTCGATCGGTTTGGAGGTAAAAACGACACCCCAAAATTTTTGTAAGGGATTGTAGAATTGAATGAAATGTGTCAAAATTTTCTCGCTGGCGGAGAAGTTTCATTAATTTTCAATTATTTACAACAAATAGGATTTTTCAGCTAAATAATAATTTGTTGTGAAGAAAGATTTTTTCATGGCAAAGTATATTAATTGACAAAAATTTTGATGTAGAAAACGTTGAGTTTCGATAAACCGTTCGTGTTATGAATTTTTGAAAAAATCATGATCAAAAACTTTAACTGTAAATAACTAATGAAAAAAATAATTTATTTCAAAATTATTTTTGGGGTGTTGTTTTTACCTCCAAACCGATCGAAAACCGTATTGATCAACGAAAACTGAGACCATTGATTTTAAAGTGGCCCACTTGAGAAATTTTGACCCACCGTTGAGATGAGGACAGATTGGCAAAGGAGGAGTTCGCAAGACAACCCTATTGACCTGAACTAGTCATAGGTGTCAGCAAAGTTCATGAGAGACATTTTGCCAAACAGAAATCCGGCTGTGTCCAGTGCTGTTCCAAGCTGGGCCTAAGCAGAAAAGAGCTTAAATTCATGACAGGGATCCTGTGCGGACATACCTTATGATCCAAAAAGAGTTTTGAATTTTGTATTGCCGCGCTTATCCAATTGGTAAAATTTTATTTTCTCAACGTTGGCAATAATTTTATTGGTGTTTTGTCAAATTTTTACGCATATCGTAAGATTAGTATTAGATTGGCGTCTATACGAAGAAGTCGAAAAATTGTTGTGTGGCGATTTTAATAATGGATGAAAAAAAAATGGATGAAACGCGCGTTCCTAAAATGTTGTGCTAACAATGAAATTTCGTGCGCCGATTCGTTGAAAATATTACAAAAGACGTATGATGAAGCGTGTGTGTCGAAAACACGAGCATACGAATGGTATAAACGGTTCAAAGGCGGCCGAGAGAGCCTAGAGCACGATGACATCCCTGGACGGCCATCAACGTCAGTTACCGAAGAAAAAATCGAATCGGCGAAGCAAATCGTGTTGGAAAATAGTTGTGTATCGATTAGAGAGATTGCTGTGTTGTTGAGCATCTCATTTGGATCAGCCAAACACATTTTAACTGATATTTTGGGCAGGAAACGCGTTGCTTCTCGACTGGTGCCAAAAAAGCTGAATTTTATTCAAAAACAGCGTCGTGTTGATGTGGCCAAAGAGATGATTTCCAACGCAGACAGCGACCCAAAATTCATTGAACGCATCATTACCATCCAGACATGGCCCCGTGTGACTTTTTTCTATTTCCCAAACTCAAATTGCCATTGCGGGGAATGCGTTTTGAGACCATAGAGGCCATAAAAGGGAATTCGCTGCGTGAGCTTAAGGCCATCTTTGGCGGCCTATAAAAAATGTATGGAAAATTGGATCAAACGTTGGCATACATGTATTGACGCAGGAGGAGATTATTTTGAAGGGGATAAAAGAGACATTTATTAAAAATTGAAATTTTGCGTTTTTTTTCCCGTTTCTTTTTGATCATAAGGTACATTAATTGCAACTGGGAATCACAGATAGCCAACTATGCAGATACTGTATGGAAAATGAGGAAAAATCTGTGCATATCACAATTGATTGTCCCGCCCTCTTACACGCAAGAAAGCATACATTATTAAGGGAACTGATACGAAGGAGCTATCTGATATCGATCTGGAAAAAATCAAGGAGTTCCTGGACAGCATTGGAGATTAACTCCTTTAGTAAGGAATAAGGCAGTGGATACAAAAGTTCTGATTGAACGCAGTGTCTCGGGCATCTGTTTCTCTATTCCCGTACCTAATCTAATGTACCTTTGATATATGATAAGCTTTTCGAGTTTTGCTATTGTTGGGGCAATTCAAACGAACTCACTTAGACTACAAGTGAGCCATTTTAATGCCACAGTAATCATTGGACCTAAACCCATGCAGCTCGCCCTCAGAGATTTTCAGGCAATCATGTGAGTTTTTTATGGATTCTTCTTTTATGGAGCAAGACATAAATGCATACCACAATCTACACTGATGGCTCCAAAATGGAATGCGGAGTAGGAACAGGAGTTTTCTCCGAACATCTGAAGATAAACGTGTCTTTCCGCCTCCCCAACACAGCAAGCGTTTTCCAGGCGGAAGTGCTCGCTATTAGGGAAGCGTGCAGGATGGCATTGACGGACACATCCTACAAAAACCACATTACAATACTTTCCGACAGCCTATCCACGATCAAGGCACTGGAATCGTCGATTCTGTCGTCAAAACTAGTGCAGGAATGGAGGAAGCTCCTGATAGAGCTAGCTCAGCGGTTCAGTTACCCTGATATGGGTACCAGGGCACAATAACATTGACGGGAACGAAAGAGCGGATGAGCTGGCTCGAAGGGGCTCCGCTCTTGATGAGAACGAGGCGCTGACGGTTCACGCTCCACTCGGCTCTATCAGGAGCGAGGTCTCGAAGGACTTCCTCGCCAAAGCCAACACTAAATATCAGAGGACGGAATCCTATAAAATCAGCAGATCACTGTGGCCAACATACGACATGAATAGGACCGCGGAGCTCTTAAACAAAGGCCGACGGGATGTGGCAAGACTAACGGCAGTCATCACTGGCCACTGGCCCATTGGAGAGCACGCGGCAAAAATGGGGATTCCATACAACACCAGCTGTCACAGCTGTGAAAATCCGGATGAGAAAGAAACCGTTCACCATTTCCTCTGCGCCTGTCCGGCCTTAGCAAGAAGGAGATGCAAAACGCTGGGAAACCCGATATTTCAGACTTTCGAAGAGATAGCAAAGTGCACCGTAAACTCACTACTCTCTTTCATTAACCTCTCGGACTGGATATAAAGGATATGTATGGATAGATACATATAAGTCCAGATGACACCACACAATATACCTTAGGGTACCTACCGGGAATAGTGGTATCAAAACGGCGCTAACGCGCTAATTGGATGTGGAACATCGCCACTTGAACCAACCAACCAACCAAGACATAAATGCTGATGTTTGAGCCAACGTGCAGGGGATACCCCTGAAAAGTGTTTCTTCACCACTCAAGTGTCAAATTGAATGGTTTTTAAGCGATGTTCAGGCTGAACGATTATTCATCTTCCTTCTTCTACAAATTATTACCAATTGTGGGAACCATCGTCATAGGCTCTTGCGAACAAGGATTTTCGCAATTGACTACTCTAGAAGCGGTAAAGACGCAGAGGAAGAATAAACGACTTCATCTCCCGTGAATCTGATCCACAAAACGTTTTTTTTGTGCATGTTCCGCCAAGTTGTTTTTTGAACAAATATTTATTTTTCCTACAACTTAACATTAGCTAATCCAAATTCATCGTTTATGTTTCCAACTCAATTAAATTCGGAGCAATTTTTCCAAAGCACCACCTTCTACCTTCCACCATGTTGTGCTCAGTGTCAGCCTTAAACTTATCCTTGGCGCTTCATGTGCCATTGAGCCAATTATACGTAGACCAATGCGGCATTGCCGCTTACCAGATTCTGCCATAATTACATTTTCGCTTCCGTCTCGGCAAAATTTCGAAAGTTGCCAAGTTCAGCGGGCCAGCGCTCTCGGTTTTATTTTCAGCCTCGTTTCGGCCACTTTTCGCCGCGAGCGCAAATCAAAGACACTCCCTTGTTGGATGGCCGGCTGGCAGCTTATCTGTATTCACAGCGCTGCGCGGCTGCCCGGCCGTCAGTGCGCCGCCCCCTCGACGCATAAATATATTAGATACTTACGCGTGCACTATCCGCCAGTTGATAGTGTTTTCGTTTGTTAAATATATTTCGCTGTGCTGCTCGTAATGTTGCTGCTGTTGTTGTTGTTGTTGGAGTTTATTTGTTTGTTTTATTGTTTGTTTTATTGTTGTTTATTGTAATTCTTGTATACTTAGTTGGTTTATTTGCATGTCGCTGGCTGGCTGGCTGCATTTGTTGTTGATACAAGACAATAACTTCAAGTGACTGCCGTCGGCGACTCGAGCAAGATGCACCAGACTGGGTTAATGCATTGCGGCCGATGGTCGGTCTTATCGGTATCTGCATCGGGGATTGAAATGTCAGCGCGTTACGAGAGCGCAGCGCCGTAGTTAACTACGGTTACGGCGGCCTGGCCGGGCCAAGGCGGGCTAAAAGTTTCCAAACCGATTGCGTTGAGTCGCGCTGTGCATTTTAATGCATGGCGAACTGGCAGTCGGCTGCGAAGACAAGTAGCTGCAGTTTGTAAATTTAACGACAAATGTGTTGAATATAATTTGACGTTTTAGTTATCGCAATCGGCCAAGCGAAAAACCGCACTCCCCATGCAGCTTTCTATCTCTTTCTCCCGCGCAGCGCTTCAGTGAACTCGTTTCGATCGTTGGCACTATTTAAGTATTTACAAACATTTTATGTTTGGTCTAAGGAATTTAAATGCAAGTGACAGCAAACACAAAATTAATTTCAAGTTGTCAATCAGACTATCAGCCGACGGAAGGCAACGGTTTGTGGGTGGAAAGTTAATTTGTGAAAGAGATAGATGCAGATTTCGTACATTAACTGAACGAGTCCAAATGCAACTAGGATTTTGTATGCAAACAAAAGCAATTTTTAATTAAAAAAATTGGATTTTAAAATATAGCAACAAGTTTTTAAGTCGTTTATTGTAGATATGAAAGTAATTAGTTATAGTTAATCCAAACAGGAAATTATTTTCAAATGAAATGATTTGGTTTGAACACACAGCAACCAGAAATGTAGCCAAGATTATTGTTGCTCGTTGATGGATTGTGTTGCGTTCGTTTTAAAATTAGTGTCTAATGATGCTTGTCAGAATTCAGAAAATCTACAACGTCATCTTTGCTTCAAGAAATTGTATGTATGTATGTATGGGAGACATGGGTGCGACGTGAAAGGGTTGTAGGGTATGGCCAGTGTGTGTTTTCAATTAGTTTTGAAGTTGTGGTACAAGAAGAGCTGACCTTCAGATCGGACCTTCTAAATAGGGATTGCCATGGTATTTTAAGAAATAAGAACTTATTTTTATCGGGAAAATATTATAGTACAGTCGTGTCTGGATATAGTGAACTAATTATTGCAAGGCCTGTTCACAGTATTGAGGTTTTTCAATATATCAAGGTTACAATTTTTGTTCAAAAACTCGTTTTATTTGCTCGAAATACACTTTTTGCTTGAAATTGCTTTCAAAATTTTGTTCAATATTTAGAGGCTCCATGTCAAAATGTGGGTGTTCAGTATATCGAGGTGTTCACTATACCCAGACACGAATGTACTTATTTGTCATCATATTTACAACTTGTAGTGGAAGTAGTAGTAGTAGGAGTGGTAGGAGTAGTAAGAGTATTTAAGTAGTTGGAGATAGTTGAGGTAGTGCAGAGGAAGGCCGTGTCTCCAGTGGAAGGACCAAGCTATCATCTCTTAGTGTGACCCACTAGGAAAAGCTGGCATGAAAAGAACTTCTCCGGTAGGCCGTACCCTTGTGGCCAGTTTACCTTTTCACTACAAGTTTTTACTGGGAAAAGTTAAAATTTAAAATTTTTCGATTTAGTCTTATATTTTTTTAATTTTGTTACCCGATCCTGTTTTTTAGCGTGTTGTCATATAACAGCAAACATTTCGTTGTGGTTGTAATAATTACTTAATTACGTAAAAATTTTTATGCATAACTAAAAATCGAATATTTCTTCATTTACTTTAGCTTAAATTATTCAAAAATATATCTGAATAGAAGTAAAAAGTCAAACTAAAAATGTCTCTTATTGTCTTCTGCTTCTTCTTTCTTTATTATGTAAAAATATAACATTCAAAAAACCTGCATACTTCTCTTCTTTAAACTTAACCCTGTCGACCCCAAAGTTGCCTTGAGAGCAACTTAACCTATTTGGCATCTTGTAGCAAAGGCTACGATTGATTTATGGGCTTAATTTAAGTAGACACCAACAAATTAATATTTTTAGAAATGAATTCAAAGCATATTTCAAAAATTGTACTGCTATACCCAAAATAATTTCCAATATTTTGCAGCGATATCAAGGAGAGTTTGTGTTCTAATTGAAGTCTACGAGTTGGGTGCGTTTGATCAAAACCCTACTTCTTTAATAATGGTTAAATAAAATCAAAAAGTAATAATTTTGTATTTTTCCATAAATATTAAATAATTTTTCTGTAACTAAAAAATATTGATACAAAATTTATTTAACCCGTTTTAAGCTAAATTTGTTCAAAAGTAAACTAGCTGTAGAACTCTAACAAAGAGGCGTGGCGACTTCAAATGTCGTGTGCACACTTCTTAGGCAAATGTTTCATGATTGAAATACCAAAAAGTAATATCGAGACACAGGGTAAAAAATTCGGGGTCGAAAGGGTTAAATATTAATTTTTTAATTTCGTATAATTTCCAGAACTTCAAACTATTCTAGGGACCAACAAAAAAATGTATTCTTGAAACCATAGATGAGTTAGACGTCTACAAAACCATATGGCAACAAAATAGCGACAGGGGGTCCTCCAGTTGTAAATTTTGAAAAAATCGATTTTTTTTTAATTTCATATTTTTATAGTATAACTATCATAGAAAAAGTATACGAACGGATTTTGTCGAATTCGTAAACGTCTCTGAGATACAGGGCCTCAAATCCGTCTCGTTCACTACGCGGTAACACGGTTTTAAAACTTTAAACGGGTTTTTCTCGAAAACAAATTTTTTGACCATCGCGTCATGATTCCGTCGAAACTAATTGGCCGATTCACTTGATTCTTGTTTTGTTGTATTCAAAACGTTTTGCTCTACGGGTTAACCTACGGAGATTGTGCTCCATTGACTAGTCGATTTTTGGGGCGAGTTTTTAGAGAAAAAAAAGGCGAATTTCGAAAAAAAAAAGTTAAAACGATGCCGCGGGTCCATTTTTGATCAGATCGGGTTCATTATAGGTCATCCCTTAATTGGAGTAATGCTTTTTAAGAGACAATTTTTGGATTACATTTCAGACGAACAGGGACAAAGTTAGGATGGCGCAAACGCATCCTTCCAAAAAAACATGGCCGGTACTCAGCTGGCGGACCCCAACAGTGTTCGCGGTAGCACGTGGAAACATTTTTTTTTTATAATTCAATATGTAAAGAATAAATATACGAAGAATTATCTCATTATCATTTGCAGTTTCTGAGAAAAAAAATCCCAAAAAAGCTTTAAAAAACACCGTTTGTACTAGAGGACCCCCTTAAGCAAGTAAGGAAGTAAATAGTTGGAGGATATATTAACTTTGTTTCGGTCAATGTCGAAGTTGTAAAGCTATGTTAGCACGATTTAGCACTCTTTAAGCACTCTTGCTTAACACTAGAAAGACCGCAAGATTTCCATACTTACAGAGACTCGATATCATATCCGCTGATATCTCGAAAAGTTCATATCGGATTGGCAAATTTTTCTCAAAATAAATTTAAAAAAAATATTTACAATCCTTTATGAATTTTCTTTTTTTTTTAAATATAGATATTCTTTATGATACAAAAATACAAATCACCAAAGCAAAAGTGTATAGAAATACTAAACAAAATACAGGTATTTAAAAATGAAAAACTGTCAAAATGATCGCAATAGTGTTAAATGGCAAACTAAAAATAAAGTGGGTGCAGTTATTTGATTTAATTTTATTATATAAAATTATTTGTAACTGAACAAACATTTTAAATAGCTGAACCGAAGAAGGCTTCACTACACTGTAGGGTATAAAAGAGTCGGTCGATTCTCTCGCACCCACTCGGTGACCGTTTGTGCTCATAATCATTAATTCTTCACGTCAATGCGGTCCAAGTATTTGGATCCAATCAAATTAGTTGTGACTACGCCCTTTGTGTTGCTTTGTGATGCCAATCTGTGTTGTTGTAGTTGCTGTTATTGTTGTTGTTGTTGAAGTTGTAGTTATTGTCTACTCATCTACCTATGTTAAATGCCATCGCTGGCATGTTTACACGCATCAAAATCTCGTTTCAGCCCAATTATGCTCAAACTGCGGCCAAATCGGACAAAGCCAAGGACACGGGTAATGCAGCGTGCGTGCCAGCGACAGCGGCAGCAGCGGCGGCAGCGCATGACATGGCATTGTTTGCGTGCGTAGGCAGCACAGATTACCGGGAAATTCACTCGCTCGCACCGCATTCCACGTCACTATTCAATCAGCGGCCATAATGAGCGCTGCTGTCAGCAATATTTGGCTGTCACACGACGCAACCAGCTGTCACAATAGTGGCGTCAGCGACTGATTGCGGCGATGAAATGGACGATTGCCGACAAGTTTGATTAATTGCACGCACAGGCCGCATTGTTGCCGATTCCTTTTTGCGTTCGCCGTGTGCGGGAACCGCAAAATGTTCAGCGCATTCAAAGGCGCACATCTCACAAGTGCCACGCATGCGCGCGAACCGAAATTAATATTCAATTTTTGCTGAGCAAATGGCATTTGCCATTATGGAGCAAAAATGTTGTTGTGGTTGTTGGTTGCTTTGACGCTGAAATGTGGCCAACAAAGGCGCTTTTGTAGCGTAAATAAATAACGAAATGAAGCAACAAAACGCGGCGAGAGAAAAAAAAACAAAACCGATTTGACAAAACGAAGGCAAGAAGGCAAGAAATGGGGAAATTGTGCCGCTCGCAACACCTACTTGTGCATTGTTTATGTGTGCATGTGTGTGTTATTTATGTGTGTGTCTGTGTGCTGATGAGAATTGCCATTTCCCACCCACAACTTTTCATAAAGCACTCAAAAGGCTGTCACTGCACAATTTCCACGCCATTTGCCATTTTACAACCTTTGCCTCGAGGCGCTAACGCCGCTGCGCCAGAGCGCCAATGCGCCCTCTGCATGTTAATGTGCATTGCTGCAGCTGTTGTGGCCGTTGTTATTGTTGTTGTTGTCGCAATGGTTATTGTGCAGCGGTGGCAGCATTTTACTGCCTGTTCGGCTCATAAAAGCGCCGTTTTGTTTTGTGCATTCGCGACGTGCCACCTTCGCAGTGAAGCGCCAGCGTCCGCGTTTGCGTCTGCGCCGATGCGCATCGTCGTCGTCGTCTATTGGTGACACTGCTTTAAATACTCCAACGCCTGCAATCGCTGCCATGGAGGCCATTACCGCCAGCGTTCGATCGATCGACGTGCGCGGAACAGCGCCGCGATTTGTGGCCGCCGCGTTTTCGCGGAACCAATTCATTCATTCCCGTTGAGATTTGCAATGTAATTGCGACGGAATTGTCCGTTGGCAGTGCGCTGTAGCGAAGCAGTTGTTGCAACAACAAACACAGAGGCTCAGAGGAAGAAGCAGCAGCAAAGCTGAGCCTGTTTTTAGAAAAAGTCTGCGCTCAGCTGTCAGCGCACAATTCCAGTGAACCGCAACTAATTACCGCCACCGCTTGCAGCAACGGGTCCGTCGCACATGTCGCCGGCATGCAAATGATCACACAAAATCAGCACGCAACCAGCAACATCAGCACTGCAAATCCCTTGGAATTTTTTCGCAATTTAATTTAAATTGTTTGCATTGTGGGTGCTGGCGCGCCAAATTCAACGCACCAGTTCACTCAAATCCCCCAACTGTGCTCTGGATTGCATACTCGCACAATTCGCTCGCCGCCTCCGCTGCTGAGCCGCACACTATGTCTAATTAATAATGCAGTTTTATGGTCGCTCCTTTTTATTGTTGTTTTTGTGCAAATTTTAAATGGAACATGTGCTGGTGGCGCCTTCCAATTGCACATTAACATTGCATGCGTGCGTGTGTGTGTGTGTGTGTGTGTGTGTGCGTCAAACAAAAAGCGTAGCCACACGCTGCGTTGCAGCGCTCTGCAGTTTCGGTTTTCAGTGAAAATGCCAACTTGGCCATTGATGAGAATTTTATCGCTTCCACAATTCTATTTGTTCTGGGAATTGTGTCTCCGCAAACTATAAATTCTCTCCATTTTACAGCAGTCGCTGTCGGTTGCGTACGTGGGTGGAAGGACTAAATGAGTCTGACGTTCAGGTATACGAGCGCATAAGTGTGTCCTAAGCCAAGCAATAGCCGAATGATTTATGAGGAAATTTGGTAATCATTTGGCGAGACTTTATCTCTTCCATTGTGCTATTCAGCTTCCGATTGTAGTTGCACATGGACACAGCACACATCACACTTTAGTACCACTTACTTTGGTAACTGCAGGCTTAAGCGGCTGGCGATTTAAGTTGTTTATTTCTGGAAATATTGCCATGAAAACGTTCATAAGTTCACCTCATGTTTACTGATATGAAATTGTTGATTATTGCTTGCTGAACCAACCCACACACGGCTGGTTTTACATTTTGAATGGAATCAAAATTTTTTGATTACTTATAATTTCCTTTAAACTACCATAATATCTTTTTAAATTGCTGCCGACTTACATGGCCACGGAACTGGTTTTTAACAAACAATAAATACAAATAGAAATACAAATATAATTTTATCAAAACACGGCAAATGCATAACTCATCGCTGTGGTCTTACAATCACTCAAAAAATGGTTATAATTATTTGGCATCAATGATGATCAG
Source organism: Melieria picta (assembly GCA_964056695.1). Classification (NCBI taxonomy): domain Eukaryota; kingdom Metazoa; phylum Arthropoda; class Insecta; order Diptera; family Ulidiidae; genus Melieria; species Melieria picta. Next base: position 127,081,450 of record OZ057399.1, on the reverse strand, counting down.
CAGGGAAAGGATTTTGAGGACCTAAAAACCTATAAAAAGGCAAAATAAAATAGCAAAAGGCACGGAAAGGCACTAAAAACTGCCAAAAAGGCAGAAAAAGGCACTAAAAACTGCCTAAAAAGGCAAAATAGGGTATTAAAAACTGTTAAAAAAGCAAAAACAGGCATTTAAAAATAAGAAAAAAAATACTAGAAAATCTAAAAAAAGGGGAAACGGTATGTATTTTTTAATAATTTTATTTTATCTGACGTATGCAACAACAATATTTATACCTCGTGTTTTGTAAAAGAAAAGGAACATCAAGGTTTTCAAAGATAGTTCAAAAACTAAAACTAAGATATTTTAATTGAAATGTAGGCACATATTTTAAATTCATATTTTAACTTCTCATATAAAAGCATAAAAGCCGTACTTGTATCATAAAAAAATAAATGAAAGAAAGGATTTCAGCACCACCAGCGCGGAAATTTTTGCGCTAACCGAACTTTTTGATTTTGGCATGTTTTTTTCATTAAATTTTCCACTGCACAACAAAAAATAACGGCTTAGGAATGATCAAATCAATGTAAAAACATCGATAAGTTAACGAAATTGCAATGTTGCCACTTATTTTTTAGTTTCAAGGTATTTTTGCGAAACAAAAGGTAGAAAATATTAAAAACGAAAAAAAGGCAATCTTGAAAAAGGCATTTTGTGGCATTTATAGGTAAAATAGGCACTAAAAAGGCATTTATGGGTGAAAAAGGCAAACTGTCTTTTTAAGGCAAAAAAAGGCAAAATAAAAGTGGTATATTTCTAATCAGGAGGACCTAATTCGTGCTCATTTTCAATCAGAAATGCTCTATCTAGCAGCAAACAAAAAAGGCAATTTCCACAAAATCCTTTCCCTGATGATCAGCTTTTACTAAAACCAAGTAAACTAAACTTAAAGTTCCTAAACTTTTCGAAACCACGCGGGCAGTAAGTTGTGTGTGGCTGGTGCCGAATCAATCTCGAAGCACCACTTTACTTTATTGTTCAGCATTTGTGCAGACGGCACATATCTAGTTCGGTAGTCAACTAAAATCAATCACAAGACGGACTTATGCCTTGAATCAATCTGCCATGAATAGCTGCAAGAAAAGACTAGAAACCAGACCTACGCTATGGGGACCTCCACTCTCCCAAAAGTTATCCAATGGGCAGCCAAAAAATTTTTAGTATAAAAATGTGTTTTCGTTAAATTTCTCTGAATCACAGGACAAACGTTTTTGAAACAAATATTTCCCCGTAAATGCAGTTTTCTGTAACAAATCATCAGTTTGGGAAATCAGTATTTTCGTCTTTAGCACTTTCTGGAATTTAAACTACGAAAATTCATTTAATGATTTAATCGAAAATATTTTTTGAATTTATTGAAAAATGTATGAAGAATTTTTAAACTTCATTATATTTTAAAGACACTAAATGGAATCCTCAACAAAATAATACTGGGATACATTTTTGATTTGAAAACATTTAACTCCTCCAAAAAGTGGTCTTGTTTCCACAAATCTTTCAACAACAAACTACTGCAATGTTCAAGAATCGTTTTAGTTTTCTCCTCTTATATATTACCTCGTACGTCGGACGACTCACTTATCTATCCTACCACATCATACCTCTGTCTTCTCTCTTCTGTCTTCTCGCTTCTGTTTTCCGTCCTCTGTTGTCTGTCCACTGACTTCTTCTCTGCTCTTTGTTCCTTGTACGCTGTCCGCTGTCTTCTGTCGTCGGTATTCTGTCCTCTGTCGTCTGTAATCAATTCTCTCTCCTCTGTCCTCTAGTCTCTGTCCTTTGTCTTCTGTCCTCTGTTATCTGTCCTCTATTTTATCTGTCTGTCGTCTGTAATCAGTTCTCTGTCCTCTATTCTTTGTTCTTTGCCCTCTGTATTCTTTTCTCTGTCTTCTGTCCTCCTGTCAGTCTGTCGTCTGTAATCAGTTCTCTCTCCCCTCTGTCCTCTGGTTTCTGCCTTTTGTCCTCTGTTCTCTGTCCTATATCCTATATCGTCTGTTTTCTGTCTTTTCTCTTCTGTTTCTGTCGTCTGTCCACTGTCTACTTCTCTGCTCTCTGTTCTTTGTCCGCTGTTCTTTGTATTCTGTTCCCTTTCGTCATTCTTCTGTAGTCGGTATTCTGTCCTCTGTCGTCTGTAATCAATTCTCTTTCCTCTAGTCTCTGTCCTTTGTCTTCTGTCCTCTGTTATCTGTCCTCTATTTTGTCTGTCCATCTTCTGTCGTTTGTAATCAGATGTCTGTCCTCTATTATTTCTTCTCTGTTCTCTGTCTTCTTTTCTCTGTATTCTGTCCTCTGCCATCTGTTTTCTATCCTCTATCCTGTCAGTCTGTCTTCTGTCGTCTGAAATCAGTTATCTCTCCTCTGGTTTCTGCCCTTTGTCCTCTGTTCTCTGTCCTATATCCTCTATTCTCTCTCATCTGTCTTCTGTTCTCTGTCCTCTGTTCTCTATCCTCTGTCTTACTCGCTGCTCTCTGTTCTCTATCTTATGACTTCTGACTTTTGACTTCTGATTTTTAACTTCCGACTTCTGATTTCTGATTTCAGACTTCTGATTTCTGACTTCCGATTTTTTACTTCTGATATCTGATTTCTGATTTTTGACTTCTGACTGCTGACTTCTGATTTCTAACTTCATACTTCTGATTTCTGGTTTCTGACTTCTGATTTCTGACTTCTCATTTCTAACTTCTGATTTCTGATTTATGACTTCTGATTTCTGATTTTTGACTTCTGACTTCTGATTTCTGATTTCTAACTTCTGATTTCTGGTTTCTGACTTCTGATTTCTGACTTCTCATTTCTAACTTCTGATTTCTGATTTATGACTTCTGATTTCTGGTTTCTGAATTCTGACTTCTCATTTCTAACTTCTGATTTCTGACTTCTGATTTCTGATTTCTGGTTTCTGACTTCTGACTTCTCATTTCTAACTTCTGATTTCTGATTTATGACTTCTGAGTTCTGATTTTTGACTTCTGATTTCTGAGTTCTGATTTTTGACTTCTGATTTTTGACTTCTGATTTCTGACTTCTGATTTATGACTTCTGATTTTTGACTTCTTATTTCTGACTTCTGATTTCTGACTTCTGATTTTTGACTTCTGGTTTTTTACTTCTGATTTCTGACTTCTCGTTTCTAACTTCTGATTTCTGACTTCTGATTTTTAACTTCTGATTTCTGATTTTTTACTTCCGATTTCTAACTTCTCATTTCCGACTTCTCATTTCTGACTTCTCATTTCTAACTTCTGATTTATGACTTTTGATTTCTGATTCATGACTTCTGACTTCTTTTTTCCGACTTCTGACTTTTGACACCTGATGTCTGATGTCTGACTTCTGACTTCTGATTTATGATTTCTAACTTCTCATTTCTGACTTCTGATTTTTGACTTCTGATTTATAACTTCTGATTTCTGACTTCTAATTTCCGACTTCTCATTTCTGACTTCTCATTTCTGAGTCATGACTTCTGACTGCTGACTTCTGATTTCTGACTTCTGACTGCTGACTTATGACTTCTGATTTCTGACTTCTGATTTCTGACTTCTGATTTATGACTTCTGATTTCTGACTTCTAATTTATAACTTCTGATTTCTGACTTCTTATTTCTGACTTCTCATTTCTGACTTCTCATTTCTAACTTCTGATTTATGACTTCTGATTTCTGATGCATGACCTCTGACTTCTGATTTCTGACTTCCGACTTTTGACTTCCGACATCTGACTTTTGACACCTGATTTCTGACTTCTGTCTTTTAATTTCTAACTTCTGATTTTTAACTTCTGACTTCTGATATCTGATTTTTGACTTCTGATTTCTGATTCATGACTTTTGACTTCTGATTTCTGACTTTTCTTTTCTCTTATCTTTTCTTCTCTCACCTGTCCACTCCACTCAACTCGTCCTTCCCTCACAAATGAAAACACAACACAACTGGATAATTGCTCTCGTTTTATTTCGTTCAATAATATGTATGTTTATTATAAGTAAGTAATTTACTTATTGTATTTATTTAAATGTATAAACATGCTCTCAACTTACGAGTTCACATATGTAGTATGTAATAATTTCAAAAGTATGTACGGACCGTAATCGGAAAAATGCAGTTTGTAAAAAGTCTCAAGTGTAAATCGGATAATACATGAAAGAAGAAGCACACATACAGCTAGTCGCCAAATGACAACAACAATTGCGTGTCATTCACATATCCGAGTGGGAGGGGGTTGCACAGTGGGACAGCGAGCGAATAGTTGCTCCTGTCCGCGTTGAAACTTACTATAAGTTAAAACGATATCGTACACTAAAGTCTACATTTTTCGAATGCTGAAATGCCACAAAGTTTTCATGTGCCAGTGACGGAGCGTAAATGGCTTCAAGTTTTTAGGGCCGTATTAATTATGGTATAATTTTCGTCCATGTGGCAACGTGGCTAAAAACAACGACAAAACTACATGAACTAAGTAAATCTTTGTGTTCGGGGGCAGTGGGCTTGTACGGTTCTAAGGACAACTACTATTTTTAACTTAATTCGCTTAATTACATACAGTAGAAAATGTGCATAAAAAATTGACTAGAAAACATAAACTAACGATACAGTACGAATCTAGGTACATACATATGCATATGCATGTACATATGTGTTACCATATGGGTTGTGTATATTTTGTTACTTGGCTAATCCACTTAGAGAATGATGCAATAATTTAAATTGTAATAAATATGCATTAATAATAGTTAATTATGACATTATTGTGTTGAGTTAATAACAAACATTGGGGGAAAAATGAGCACAAACTCGTAAAAAACATTAATAACTATGTGTAATAATCGCATGCTTATTTACTTACATCATACAATATTGTAGATATGTATGTGTGTATGTGTGTGTGTATGTATATAGCACAGTGTGGCATACAATGCAATCGTCGTGTGTGAATATGCAAAATTGTCTAACATTAGGAAACAGAAAATAAACAAACAATCGAACAAACATTCTAACCGTAATTACATACTAAACGCAGTCAAAATATCAATGGAATAGTTTTTTGTGTTTGTTGTTTTTGCTTGGTTGTTGTGCGTTGTCGCATTGAACTTAAAATTAATGCGTGATTAATGCGACATCAACTCGCCCACAACGGCATGAAGAGAGTTCTCGCAAATTGATTGCTTATGCACGTAGCTGCTACGTTCACTTCTACATACATGCACACAATGTTGTTGTGGTGTGGAGGGGAGGGGGGGAGGGGGCCCAAAAGTCTCATTAATAATTGTTTGCTTATTACTTTAACTGGTTGCTTTGCTTTTGCATTTGCTTTTGTTTGCTTGTTGAGTTGTTGTTGTTGTTATTTTATTAATCAATTCGTTAATGTTTTTGTTTTGGAAGAATATGAATTAATTGATAAAAATGTGCATGCGCCAATGTGTCGGCCGGCTGGCGGACTCGCTGAGCGCAGGACGTGCGGTGACAGTTAAAATCGATTGATCGCTAAAATTTTCAAAGCGCGCTGCCGACGCTTCAATTCGTTGTACGTTCATATTGTGTTATCGTTTAAAACAGTTTAAAATGTCTATTGTTGCCTGGACTCTGCATGCTCGTGGTTTGAGTATGGAAAATCCAACTGCAGTCGGCTGGAGCGGCTAAGCAAGTCCGACAACCGGCCTTGGCTGGCCTAACATTTAACATCCTTCCCAACACTATCTCGCTCTCTCTCGCGCTGGCGGCACAGTTATGCAAATGCAATTTCGGTCTGCCTCAACTAAGTAAACAGGCCGCCGGCCGCGCCCATTGCCATCCCAAGTTCGCTTAATTGCCGCTGCACTTTGTTGAAGTAATACTTAAGCATAGTTTCTTTGTTTGCGCTTCGGACGCCGCTCGCCTCGCCAGCGGTCGCTCAATGCCGCACGGGCAGCGCGTTCGTGGCCAACATCAGCGGCGACAGCTGCTCGTCGCGTCGCGGACAGCGGCCGTACTTCTTGATGTAGTTGCCGTGCTCGCAGGTGGGCGACTTGCAGCGTCCCTCCGAGATGCACCTGCCAAAAGAACGAGAACAGTTTAGTGTTTAGCTGCGCATTTCGGGGCGCATTCAACTCACTTGCGATCGATCATCGAGAAGTGCTCCATGCCGCGCTTCAGCCAGTCGCAGCCGGTGTTGCCCGACGAGCAGTCGCAGCGACAGTAGCCGTCCTCCTGCAGTATCTTCTCGTACAGCTTGGGGCAGTTGCAGTTGAGAATGGTGGCGCGCCGCAGCGCCTGGGCGCCCGTCCCCAACGCGCCGCCGCCGCCGTACAACGAGGCGCTGCTGTACTCGTCCGGCCGCTGCTTCAACTTGTCAACGCAGTGGCACTCGGTGTGATTGATGAACGTGAGCCGCTCGACGCTGCCGCGCTTCTCGTTGATGCTCTTCACCTGCGCGCGAGAGGGATTACAGTAAACATTAAACTTAAATTGTGCAAAATGTGTAAACAGCGCAGGGCGACATATTTAAATCTCTCTCTCTCTATTTTTAAATTTGCGTTGTTGCCTAAACGGGAATATTGTTCAATGTTGCCGTTTTGGTCCAATTGAACCAAAATTGGTAGCTTCGTTTCATAAATTAAGGCTTTGGTAGGTTGGTTGGTTTGTTTTGATTTTCAAGGAATTTTGGTAGGCACACACTGCATTAATAAATTTTCTATTAATTTTTTTATGATTTTAAAATTACTTTGTAGCTTGTGAAAAAATTTAACATGCAAAAGTTCAAACATCTCTGCAGGGAAGATCTAAAGCTATTGGAGATTATAACGCCACATATAGTCCTTTTTGAAGAAAATGTAACTCTTCTTCCTTTGATTTCAAAATTTAGTGGACTGCGCTCCAGATAAAATTATAACGCAGTGAAACTACATTTTTGTTTAACAAATTTATTTTGGTAGGCTGAGATTGATTTTGGACCAATTTTGGTAAGGAAAAAAAATTTTTAGTGGCAACACTGATTGTGTTTTCTCATAAAAAAAGAAGACAAATAAAAACTACCGAATCAACAAAACATGTCCAAATCTGCGAAAGCCAAACAACTACAACAACTGCAAAAACACTGACTGACAGCAGCCGACGTGTCTGTGCGCACATGGCCAACATCACAACAGTGCAAACTTGGTCGTCGTTAGCCGCAGTGACCCACTTCCGGCTGCTAGGAGCCGCTACGACAGAACCCACAGTAACTTGGAAAATTAATCAAAGCTCTCATGGGAGCTCTCTTGATGACGCAACGACTGTTGTCATGTGGTCATAAAACAAAATGGAAAACATGCCAGCAGTACGAAAGGACATAAAAGTGCTACGTGCCGGCAGTGTTAACGCGCCACCGGGCCGATCATATTTCAAGCGAGGCGTCTGGCTAAGCGACGCTGTCATCAGCGGTGTGCCACCCACACTCGACTGTCAGGATTCAGGGTTCTTACAATAAACAGCGCCACGAGTTGGGCTGGCAATAATGCACCCGTCAAACCGTCAAATCAATCTGGCAACAAGCAACTTTAATGCGATATCTGCCTGGCAATCGTTTTGCTAGCATATTAACGACTTCAATTCCGCGTGTCAGCGCAACGCGAGTTGCGGCGCTCCTTCACCGTCAACCGAGACACAAACCCACACACGAAAGGTCAATAAATGTGAACGAGTGTAAGACAGCGCGCTTATGACTGGATATTTATTGCCGCCACGGCGTCACTTTCGATGCTGGCAACTTTCACTAAACCCCACTCAACGCCGACTACAACAACAATAGCAACAATGTTGGCCGCTACCACAAACATGTAATATGCGCCAACTGCTGCCGCGCATTGATCCGCGCATAAATCGAATGTAATTAAATTGCAAATCCTGCAAAATCGCCTTAACCAAATCAAACAAACAACAAGCAAACAGCCAACAAACAACCAACCAACACACCAGCAAGCAGCGCAATAATACAACAAACAGCAAAAACAAACATCTAAACAAACAAATTCGACGATTGAGTGAGCGCAAAAATATGAACGAAAAACCCATACAAAATCAAATGCCGCAAAAAAGAAAAGCATAGCACACTTTGTGCCTAAACAAATTGCATAATAAATTAAAATGCAGACTGCCAAACAGGCCAAACGTCGAACGCGAACGCTCAATAACCAAATACGCGCGTACATGGCGCTGGCTGGCCGCGTCCTCGGGGGCAACATTAGCCGAAGCCATCAACAAAATAAAATATTTACTTTCTTTCGGCCATGCACAGCGCCACCCACACTCAACCTTGCCATTTCGGCCCCTTTCCCCTCAACCCGTTGCCGCTGCACAGTCGCCAATCAGCACAATCACTCAACGGCGTAGAGTTACTTGAGCCTTGCAGACGCGCTGCCCACTGACCACTGGGCCATCTACGAGCTCGATCTCAGCCACTTCTGCGCCGGCGTTTGCATCTTCCATGCCACCGCAATTATTCAACCGCAGCCCAGGTCGTCCACATTGCGCAGCGCCCACGAGCCACGGGCGCACACATACTTCCGACATCGACGACCATTTAATTAATTTATCCATTTATCTGCTGCCATCGATGCAACAGCAACGCCCGTTCCACGCTCCACGCTCCGCCTCCGACTCTGACTTCGACTCCGACTCTGACTCTGACTTTGGCCTGGCCGCATTGACTCCTGGAGCAGCGAGTCGCCAACGCAGTCGTTGTCGTTGTCGCTGACGCAATGAGATGAGTTGACTCGAAATTTTACATAATGGCCACCGGTGGGCAGCCATTTTTCAACGCATTCTCACTGCCAAATGTCATTGCGAACGATTTGACCAACGCAACAACCAAACGTCAGTCAGTTTCGCACTATTTACTTGTGTCGTTTGCATGCCGGGCACACAACCAGGCAGGAAGAGATCGCTATACACACACACACACACTCACACACACACACACACATTGGGGCCACTGCTCATTTGCATGTGGCTGCATGAAGTTTAACTGCTTTTTGGCATAATGGCCCTTGGCTACAGAGTTCAAGCGCCAAACACACACACACACACACACAAACACATAAACTCACAAAGTCTCAGTCAGTCACGGACAATGTGCCATATGCCTGGCTGATTTTGCAATTTCCTTCAAGCACACACACACACACATACACAAGCAGCAGGAAATCAATCTCTGTCCGTCCGTCTGTCGTTTGCTGAGTGCGAATGTGGTTAGAAATTTTGCTAGCAGTCGGCACTCCAATGCGCACACATATGAAAATTTTGCTAATTTGCCGTTGGTTGTTGACTCTTAGTTGTTGCCTTGCAGAGCAGCAATGAGGACCGCAGCGTTGACAATGATTGACACCGCATAAAGAATTCAATGTGGCACACTTGATGCTGCACTCAATCAAGCGGCCAACGGCAAAGGCGGAGGTGACTATGGAGTTGGAGCGGCAATTGAGTCGAGTCTATTATTTTCATATAATTTACACTACCCACGGCCGCAGGGCGTTAGTGCGTTTCGAACGTGAGGAGATGGAGATAGATGGAGGGAGAGAGAGATGAGGTTTAGTCTTAGAGGTGAGTGAAGCAGTCTGCTAGCACTTGAAGACTGTGCTGACAATGCGCTAATGCTTTGCCAAACCGAGCCCACTATGCATGAGGCCAACGACAGCTGTGTTAATGGCAAATGCAAAATTCTATCCAGCAGTTACGCCTTAAGAAGGTTTCTTAATAATTTTCAGTACTCACTTTCAAATACACTAATCTGCAAGGATTGCATAACAACGCCCATAGTTGCACATTATTGCTTATAATAGCAACAACAATGGCTAATTGTTGATTTGGTGCCAACAGCCGCGTAATTAAGTGCCTCACCCAACCAGTATTGCGTGGCTAACCACAGGTCTGTCTTCTAATTAGAAGAAAACAAATCCATTTGCGGCGTTCATTAGTGGAAACAGTTTAACGTGTTTGGCAGTGGCAACTGCATTGTTTGTGGCACCGGCAAAGGTTCCAATGTCAGTGGCCAGCAACACTGGTTAACTTTTCATCAAAAGACAACAAAGCGCAGTTCCAAAACATAAATTGCTGCCAGCACGCGTGCATGCACATACGTATGTATGTACATGTGTGTCATGCATTTGAGTATTGAAATTTTGTAAATCACGTTCCGCTGATCGACTGAACTGTGCCGCATGGCACAACAATGCCTGCCACATTCATATAAACACCAACATACAAGGCAACCATACATGCACACAAACATACATATGTGCATATGTATTACACCGTGCGACAGCATTTATCACAGCGGCAAAAATCCATATGGGCGTGAAACTAGAGACCAAATATAGTAATACTGCGTACTCAGTTTTTCATTTCTACATCCTTTGTCCTTTTAAAAGGACTTCAAAATTTTGAAGAGGATAAAAAATAAAAAAAATATAAAAAATACTTTACCTCGTTAGAATATGGCGATATGTATATGAAATGAAAGAGGAAAGGCTCAAGAATTTAAATAAAATTAATTTTTTATCTATTTGTAAAAAAAGGATATGAAAAAGGTCCTTTGAAAATTTTAACCCTTTATATACTTGAAAATTTATGTAGAATTTTCTTGAAAAGTAAGTATGTTAAAACCCCAAATCTCCCTGATCACGTGTCAAAATTTCATTACTCTAACTTTATTAGTTCGAAAGTTATTAAAAAAAGGCGGAAATGCAATTCTAATGAAGTAGGGGAAACTGGGGTACATTTGACACCTTTTTTTAACCTATATTTCTCGAAACGTGATTGATTAATTTTAAAAATCAATGCTGCTTTCTCGAAAGTGTTTATTAAATTTTGGAAATTTAAAGTTATTTTTTTATACAGAAGATTTTGCTCGTTATAATTTCATATTTTTTGAAAAAAGTCATTTTGTCAAATGTACCCCAGTCAAGGGGCACATTTGACTTTGGGAGGGGAACATGTGACATCTATATTTGTGAAAGAAAATAAAATCGCTTGTGATTAAATATAAGCAAAATCTCGTTATATATTTTTTAATATTTCATTTTACGCGAAGGAAAAAATAAATAATTGATATTTCATTTATAAGCCTCTAGTTAACAAAAATTGAACGCAAAAATAATAATAATTTGGATAAAAATAAACTTATTTTATAAAATATTTGGACAAGTTAATCTTAAAAATATATTTTGTACGACAACGTGAAGTTGAAGTCGGATTTTCTGGAATTGGCAGTTTGAACTCGATTTCGCTACGCATAATGTGTCCCATTCAAAAATGTCAAATGTACCCCATATGCTTTATTTTACTTGATTTAATTTTCTTACCTAAAATACTTTAATGACCTTTAATTAGCAACATTTTTCGAAATAATAGAACATAATGTAAGTAAAATTAGTTTACCACTTTGAGATATTTATTAAACTCACTTCACAAATTCCTTACGTATCACTGTCACAAATAAACAGAAACTCCCGTAAAAAAAGAAAAACACGTGCTGTTTCGCCAAAATTTGCGCACAAACTGTCAAACTTCATGACGCTTTATGAAATCACGTATTTTATTGTTCCCAATAGAGAAATTTCATTACTTGTACCGATTTGATTTCAAAATGGCCATAGTCATATGTGCCCCAAAGTCAAATGTACCCCAGTTTCCCCTACAAAAATTCGAATTTATTTGAGTATCAGTATTTTAAATAATAAAAATATATAAAATCAATGAAGCGAGAATAATGACATTTTGACACGTGATCAAGAAAATTCTATGTAAGTTTTCAAGGATATAAAGAACTCAAATTTTCAAAGGACCTTTTACATATCCTTTTTAATAGATAAAAAGTTAATTTTATTTAAATTCTTGAGCCTTTCCTCTTTCATTTCATATACATATCGCCATATTCTAACGAGGTTAAGTATTTTTTATATTTTTTTTTATTTTTTATTCCCTTCAAATAAGAAATAAAAATCTGAGTACGCAGTATTACTATATTTGGTCTCTAGTTTCACGCTCATATGGATTTTTTTCGGTGTGAAAAATTTTTTTAATTTTTGTCGCACGGTGTTATTGGCATCAACAGGGCGCACTCAATGCTGCTCAAGTGCCACCAAACCGATTGAGAACAAACCGGCAATTAATCAATTGTGCAGCAAGTGACCTCATTATCTGTTCGACTGTTAACCGCGTCATGCATGCCGCCACCAAGTCACCACTTGGTTCGACAGCACCGTCGACAGCACCGGCGCCGCCGCCAATGTTTCATAAATACTAATTTTGCACTACTCACATAGAAGTACAGGTCGACGCTTTTCGTGCGTTTGGGCGCGCACGTCTGGCGCTCGCTGCGACAGCAGCCCGTGTCGTCGCTGCAGCGGTGCAGCACCGTACAGTGGGGCATGTAGATTTTGGCGGGATCACGCTGTATGCGCTCGATGCGCCGCTGCGGCACGCGGCAACTTGCGCCGCTCAGGATTTGCTTCACATGCTCGCTGGCCAGCGCTGCAACGACAAGACAAAAGACAACACAACAGACAAGTATAGTAGACAGTAGACACGGCCGATTTGCATAGCGACGTACGCGCCGCGCCGTTCTAATTCGAACGGGGCGCGTGAAAATGGAAAACCCAACAGCTTGACAGCAACGCCCGAGGGCCGCAACCGCGTCGGCATCGGCGAGTTATGCAAATTTCAATTGGATTTGCATTGCACATACGCGCGGCCATAGCCACCGAGTTGCTGCGCGTGTGTTTACCTTTTTCGTGTCTATGCTTGATGGAGTGCGTGCGGCGCGACTCCTGCACCGCGGCCAGTGTGCCCAGTTCGTCTTGCTTCTGGCGCGTTAGTGTGCCTGGAATGTAGTACGGCATGTTGAGGCTGTCCGCAGCATCCTGCAAACACAAGAAGGAAGAGCTACGTTTGAATACGAATGGAAATGGCAAGTTCATTAAGTTCTAACCCTTAAGTGGTCATAATTTATTCATAAAGGCGATTAGCAGTCTTTGGAGTAAAGTGTTGTGAGTGCTTTCGAAGGGAATAGCTTAACGTATCCCAAAGATGCGGAAATGGAAAAGGAAAGGACAAAAATTAATTACATGGATGCACTCAAGGACAGAGGAACTGATGGGCTAGAAGACTAATGAGCAGACTGTCATTCGGATGCTCAAAATAAATACATACACACATAAGATTGATAAGTACATTGCCGGATCGACAAATGGCTGGACAGACACATGATTGAGCGAACAAAAGAAAGAAACGAAGAAAAAACTTTGAGATATTTGGAGGCGGATGTATGTATAAATAGAAAAATAAATTTTTGGGAGAATAAATGGATGAATAGTTTAAAGAAAAGAGTATTGATAGACAGTAAGATAGATGAATAAAAGGATAGATTAACAAATGGGTAGAGGATCTAAAGACAAACAGATAGGTAAACAAAAAGGGTGGGATTGATAGAAGAATGAAGGGCAGATGAACCGCAGGATTGATGGATGTAAGAATAGAATATATATTTAGTATACAAAAGTATACAAAAAGTACCAATAGTACAAAATATATAAATAGTTTATTAAATACAGGGTGGCGCAAAAGTTGGCACCTGCCGCAAAAGCTGTCACCCAGTGTTCTTTGGCTCTAATTTGTTTATAAATGAATGAATAAATGAATAGGAAGGATTTATGAATGAATGAATGTATGAATGAATAGGAATGATTTATACATTCATTCATTCATTCATTTATTCATAAAAAAATTAGAGCCAAAGAACACTGGATGAAAACTTTTGCGCCACCCTGTATATGTACTTTAAAGTACCTAAATAATGTATATAATAAATATAAATAGAATAGAGAAGAGAAGTGTGTAACAAACAAAACGGAGATTAGAAAATAGATTGATGGAAGCATACCAAGTAGAAGTATAGATAGATGGAAAAAGAGATCGATTTGAGAATGAACAGATAGATGAAAGAATAACTTGATGAAAGGAAAGAAGCATTCTTGGACGGCAAAAATATGACAAAAATATGACTCGGTTTAATCGATTAGGCAAAATAGAAAGAAAAAGGACTGGTGAGCGAAAGGAAAGATGAACAGAAACATAGATGGACAAAAGTTTAGAAGAGCGGAAAGCTTGATTGAAGTAGGCATGACGGTCTGAAGAGTATGTAAATGGAAGTCTAACAGGACGTGAGGATAGAAGAAGGGAATGATGGATACAGGTAGGATGCAATAAATTAGATAGAGTGAAATTTAACAAGATAGAAGAATAGAGGGATTATGGGTAGATAAATATAGTTGAGAGTATAGGTAGACAGAGCTAATGTTAACCCTTTCGCTATTTTGTTGCCATATGGCAACATGCTACTTTGTGGACGTCTGCATCCTCTATGGTTGCAAGAATACATTTTTTTGTTGGTCCTTAAAATAGTTTGAAGTTTTAGGAAAAATACGAAATTAATAAACTGAATATTTAAGTTTAAAGATGGTATATCTTGACATAATAAAGGAAGAAGAAGCAGAAAAAATTAGATAACTTTTTAATTTGACTTTTTTCAATTCATATACTTTTTTTTTTTAAATTTTGGCTGAAGTAAATGAAGAAATATTCAAATTTTCGTTATGCGTAAAAAGTTTTATGTTTAAGTAATTATTACAGCCACACCGATGTGTTTGCTCCCATAGAAAAACACTCTAAAATACAGGGCCTGAGTATAAAAATTAAAATATTTCTTATGGAATGTTGCTAATATAACCACATAGAAGCCTAAGACGAAAATTTAAAATTTTAACTTTACCCAGTAAAAACCTGTAGCGAAAGGGTTAAAAGGATATTCGAACGGTTAGGTAGACAAAATTATGGAAAGACAGATTCTTTGATGAAACGTAGTGCCCGACCGAAGGTAGATTTTTGGCCGAAACCGAAGCAGAATATTCGGCATACCTAAAATATTAGGCCGAAGGCCGAAGCCGAATACTTTAAAAATTCTTTGAAGAAACAAAAGACTGATCAAATTTAGCCGTTCTTTCTCTATTCATTTCTTTGTTCCACTTAAGAATTAATAAAAGAATATTTATATGTATAAATATTTTAGTAAGAAAAAACCAAAAACAGTCTTAGAGTTTCGTTTCTAACAAATTAGAAAGAGAGATTAGAGATAATTTTTATTAATTGCAATCTTGAGTCCGAAATATCGATAAAACCAGATATTTGATAAAATACTTCGAAACAGAAAAAATTTACTTGCATTACAGCGCGAAAACCTTTGGCTAAAGTATTCGGCTATTTTGGCCGAACCCGAAGATTTAAAATTGGCCGAATGGGCCGATTACCGAAGCCGAAAAGGAATATTCGGTCTGACACTAATGAATAGGATAATTAACAAATAAGATGATAAAAGAATACACAAAATACACAGAAATAAGTGGAAAAACAGATACAAGAATAGAGAATTCAGAACAAATGAACAGGACGACAGTGTTTTATAGATGGAATTAGTGGAGCACACAGGGTGGGTTTTGGGGGTTCAAATCCCCCTCCAAATACAAAAATTACTGGCGCAAAATATGGTTTCAAACAAAGACTTTAAATAATTATCCATATTTTTGGAAATAAAAGAATTGCCCTAATTTAAGAAATTTCTATAATTATTGCTTTATAATAATTATTCCCAATAAGAAATTTGTTACGTCGCCTATAACTATTATCATGTAATAAAAGTTTTTGAGTTGCATAATAACTCTTATAAGTAACAAGTATATTTTTTGTTGTCGATAATAATTATTTTGGGATTTGTTTTTTTTTACGTTGCTGCATAACTTTTATTTTCGATTTTTTTTTTAGTTGCCGATAACTATTTTTTTGAAAAATTATTTTACGTTGAACTACCATATTTTGGGTATGAGTTGATTTTTAATTATTTCAAATTGACGAATGCAAATTAACTGCAGGAAACCAATTTCCACCAACATCTAAACAATTAAAAATCAATTCATACTCAAAATGTGGTAAGGCAACGTAAAAGAAAAAATTCTTTCATAAAAGTTATGAAGCATCGTAAAACAAATTTTCTTAGAAATAATAGTTATCGGCAACGTAAATAAAAAAAATCAAAAATACAAATTATGAAGCAACGTCAAAAAAAAATTTTTTTAATAATAGCTTTCGGTAGCGTAAATAAAAAAGTCAAAAACAAAAGTTATAAAGGAACGTAAAAATAAAAAATTCCAAAATAATAATTATCGAGTACGAAAAAAATATTTATTTCTCATAACAGTTATTATGCAACGTAAAAATTAATTGTCGCAAATAATAAGTATAACCAACAAAAAAAATTATGTTACATTTTAATAGTTGCATTGCAATTATTTTCTTATAAAACTTGTAATAGTTAAGTCCCTGGTTTCAAATAGAATTGAGCTCAAAAGTTGTAGGCAAAATCCCTCCAATCAGAAATGCTGTGTGTGCCACTGAACGGAATAATAGATGAATTTAACACTGAAAGCATAATTTCATGTATTTTTGGTGGTATTCACTGTAATCTACTTTCCTAACAAATCAACTTTTACAAAAGCACGAACCAACATTTGTTTTATTTCTTATTTCTTCTGAAATTTCTTCTAGTTTATTGCAAGACTTTCTAGAATAAATAAAACAACTAGAAAGTGTAATATAAGAATCGTGAAAATCGCAAAAAATTATCTCATTCATTCATTCACTGAAGCTGAGTGAATGTGTGCAAATTTGTCATTGCGGCAACGCTGTCTACACTCACTATGCCCGAAGCAAAAACAAATAACATGTACACTGACAACAGCTACAACAATAAAGTAACAATCTAATCAACATAATTGCCAAACATGTTGATAATTAATCAAATCGGCTGATGGTTGGGTGGCCGACAGGCTAGAAGCCAAACAGAGATGTTAGGTGGCAAAAGCACAAAAACCGTGTTCATGTGTGTGTGTGTGTGTGTGCGCGCGCGCGTACATGTGGTGCGTTCCAGCAGGTGTTCCACAGCGGCGGCCACTACGCAATTTGTCAAAATACCAGACAGTTTAGTAATCCCCGATTATTTGCTGTGTTTCTGCAATGCCACTCGAGTGTGTCAGCGTGCAGTGTGTGTGTGTGTGTGTGTGTGTTTGACTACGTAAGAGGCATTTAATTGTATTTTACATAATTTTAATACTGTAAAATATCTGCCAAATATTTAGACAAGCATTCCCAAGCATGAACAGGGGGCATTTCTAGGCAGGGAGCCTTTTATGTTTGTATTTAATTTAAGGTGAAACTTTAATGCGGTGTTTCTGCCAATTGAGTTCTGTTTTGTCCCAATTATGACAGTTGCATTTCATAAAGAAGATCAACAACGCATTGCGCATACTTTTGCTATTCAGAAGCACTTCTTTTTATTACCAAATGCGGAAATGCAAACATGAAACGATTTGGCCATTACTTGCACTTTGCACTTTCGATCGATTGCTCATCAGTGCTTCTTAGAAGTCGGCAAAGACTTTTCTGTGCCGCCGATAAACACACTTTTTACTTGACTTTTAGAAGCGTTCCGTCAGTGTTTTGGCTGTTCTTTTCCTTATTGCCCCTGACATTAAATGCGGCAATGCAAAGTTTTACTTCTTTGTTTACTTTGTGATCGGGCAGCCGCTGCTCAGTTTCTATTTTGATGTACTGTGCACTGGGAGCGGCAAAAGGCGTATCGCCGCATTGCCAATGCCGCCTTTACGACTCGATTTTACGACGCCGACGAGTGTTCGGAAGTGCGCGGAACATGCGCTTTACGGCAGCGATGTGTCCTCGGCGTTGCCACCAAGAGGAAAGCCGCATCGCTTGAACTTGTGTGCGTCCATTACAATGTACAGTTTACGAGGCGAGTATGGCACTTTATGCTTATTATTCAGAAACGCCGATTTTTAGCGCTGATGCTGCGCTCATTTGCCGCCTTATCGGTTTTACTTGCGTTGTGGCGCTGCTGAAATTTGGTTCTTCGTCAGCGTCCGCACCTGTCGCATTCGTCATTCGGCTTGAACGAAAATATTTTTTGGCTCCATAAAACTCGTCATCAAGTCGCCTTTCCTTGGCAAGCACGCACATCTACATTGATATTTATGATTTGAGAAGTAAAGAGGCGCGTAATTGATGATTCAAAGCTGCCGAACGACCGATGAACGCAACATTTGTTGCTCGAGGCACCAGTCATTGAAATGTGTTGAAAGCAAGCGCGTAATTTGCACAATTAAAACTCAGCCGAAAAGTATGCCACAGCTGCTGCACAGCTACTGAATTGTGTTGGCACAGCATTGATGGTAATTTTAATTTGCCATGGCATACTTTTAGGAAATGGTTGTTATGCAGCTGTGCTATTTAGGGATTAGCAATTACGCGGTCGGTTAGTTTTAATGCGCATTACTCGTAAACTTTCGCTGGAATGTTTTATAACACTTTGCTTTTATTGCTCGTTGATGCTTTAATTCAGTGTAAATGCGAGTATTTGTAGAGTAAGACAATTCAAGTTGAGTTTAACTGAATTTGAAATTTCTATTAAAAAATTATAAATGAAATTTAATATAAAAATATATAAAACAGATTTTTATATATTTTGCATCCTTCATTGTGATTGCTCGTTGATGCTTTAATTCAGTGTACATGCGAGTATTTGTAGAGTAAAACAATTCATGTTGAATTTAACTGAATTTGAAATTTCTATTATAAAATTATAAATGAAATTTAATATAAAAATATATAAAACAGATTTTTACATATAAAACAGATTTTTATATATTTTGTATCCTTCACTTTGATTTTTCGTTGATGCTCTAATTTAGTGTAAATGCGAGTATTTGTAGAGTAAAACAATTCAAGTTGAGTTTAACTGAATTTGAAATTTCTATTAAAAAATTATAAATGAAACTTCATATAAAAATATATAAAATAAATTTTTATATATTTTTATAGATGTCATTTTTATATAATATATTTTGCATCCTTCACTGTGATTGCTCGTTGATGCTTGAATTCAGTGTACATGCGAGTATTTGTAGAGCAAAACATTTCAAATTGAGTTTAACTGAATTTGAAATTTCTATTAAAAAATTATAAATGAAACTTCATATAAAAATATATAAAACAGATTTTTATATATTTATATAAAACAGATTTTTATATATTTTGTATCCTTCACTTTGATTGCTCGTTGATGCTTTAATTCAGTGTACATGCGAGTATTTGCAGAGTAAAATAATTCAAATTGAGTTTAACTGAATTTGAAATTTTTATTAAAAAATTATTAATTAATAAAAAAAAAAATTATAAATTAATTAATTAATTTCTATTAAAAATAATTAAGTTTAATTAATATAAAAATATATAAAACAAATTTTTATATATTTTGTATCCTTCACAAATCCTCCTTAAATTCTCATGTATTTTCCAAACTCATAATCGACATGTTTTCTAAAATTCTAATATTAATTTTTTCTAGTTTCATTGTGTAATTTAAGTATGAATTGCTTCAGTGCGAATGTTTGCCAAGCGAACTGCATTTGCCTTTCGGCTGGGCGTTAGTGGCCTCGGCGGGTGCATAAATCAGTTCGGCAGCAGTTCACAGCTTCTGTGCTCGCCAGCTGGGCGGGCGCAGCTTGGACGGCAGCGCTCTAGCAGTTTGCCACTTGCAACCGCCACCCGACGGCCGCATTACACGGACGAACGCCACTCCTGGGAAATCAACAATTTCGGTGTGGCTTTGCTGCACGCCGATCACACACACACATGCAGCTGTCTGCGACACCATGTGGCAGGTTGGTGTGATGGCGCGCAAATGGCAGACAAAGCGCACCACAAGAATTCTCGTATTGTTGTAAAAGTGTGTAATGGAGTCTGTTGCTGTTGCTGCTGTTGCTTTAGCTGTAGCCGGCAGCACCGACGCGCTTCCGGGCTGCTGTTTTAATCATTCATTTTTATGTCGCTCTATGTGTCGCGGAATGTCCTTGCGGCGCGCGCGAGTGTGTTTGCAGGGGACGCTGTGCGTGCGTGCGTGAAGGCTAACGAGCGAGCGGATTTCGGTTGCCAACCTGCCAACTTGTATTTCATTTCATTGCCACCGTTGCGCCGTATGACACGTCAGCGCCGCCACCGCCGGCCCGTGCGCCCAGCTTCGCTGGAATTAATTTCGCATAAAGTGCGTGTAGCCGTTGCGGAACAATGCGCCATATATTCCAGACACCGGCATGCGGCTGTGTGTGTGTGCGGCAGTAAATATGTGACAGGCATGATGTGTGTGCGAACTGTATCAGCGGGACAAGTTGGAGTATTAATTTTGCGTTAACTCGGTAATTTATTTCGTGAATATCGCAGCCACAACGCCCCGGTCGCAGCTCGCCGGCACGCTCGAGCGCGACTAAAGCGTCGCCATCGGTTGCCATGTAGCCGGCTTAAGCTCCGCGCCGCAGCGCTCTCGAGTGGCAGCGCTCGCCCACTTGCCGCCATTAGGGACACGCCGAGTGTCGGGCGACAGCAAAGAAACTTCCCACTCGTTGAGTGCAGCCATAGGAAAAGGCGGCATGCGCGAGAAATTGCAAGGATTTGCCAGCGGCGGCTTAACAACAACAGCGCAGCGACATAAAAAGTACATAGAAGCAGCAGCGCCTTGCAGGTGGCAGCTGCCTGGAAGCGCTTAGCCTCTTTTGCCGTCTTGAGCAGGAAATTGTTTGTGTGGCAACAAAAGCGCATGCAGCGCACAGCACCCCGCCGATGCTGATTTTTATGTGTGTGTGTGTGTGTGTGTGTGTGGGGAGGCGAAAGCGCGGAAGCAAGTGTCGCTGTGCAACGCCACCTGGGCGTTTTATTTAAAAGCGCTCAACGCTCAAATGTGGCAGCGGTCGTTGGCTTCGCGCCGAGCTGCAATTGCGCCATTAAATCAAACGCCAAAATGTTGCCGGGCAACGGGGTGGCTGAGCGTGTGGGTGGCCAAATAGATTGCAGAACGAATACAAAAACATACATAAACTGATGTCAGAGAAATTTCTTTAAAGCGCAGCTAGAACGTTGTAACATGTGGCAATACTGAAATAAATTGGTACAACAATAAGTTAGTGAATTACCGAATTAACTTATGAAATAGATTGGTGTGTATGTGTGTGTATTGTTACATTGATTAGAAACTTGAAAATGGTAGAAGAAGAACTTAATACTTTAAAATATGTAGATAAATACTAGCTGGTCCTCGCGGTTTTGCACGCAAGTTTGAAGTTTCTTTTTACTGTATGATCGGTGCCACGCCCCTTTTGTGCAATGCCCAATCCATTTCTTTAGTCGAAGGGTGCGAACCAGTTCCATTGAAGTGCGACTTACAGTTCCAAAGTTACGTGGAAAATTTGAAGCACAAAAAATTTGCCATGCCCCTAGTCCAACGCCCATTAAATTTTACCAGTAGAATGACACATCTATGGGACGACGATATACAAAAATTTTAATGCTGTCCGACTTATAATTTCGATGCTACTCCACATTAAAATTTTGGCGGTGCCATGCCCCCTCGTCTAAGACCCACCCTATTCCCCCTATCGAAAGGCATGACTAAATCCTATGTTTGTGCTTAATGTCATTAATGTGTGACCTGTAGTGCCAAAGTTATTTAAAACATTTGGATCGCCTGAAAAATGCCACGCCCCTTATAAAAATTTTTCAATGAAACGACATACCGAAACGATGGCCTTGTATGCCACCAATGCTGTTCGACTTATAATTCCAAAGATATTCCATAATAAAAATTTAGATTGTATGTAAGGTGCCACGCCCACCTGTCGGATCGTACTCGCACTATGTGGTTTACCGAGATTTAGTCAAGACGAACATTTCGTGAAAGATTCAACTCAATCGGCCGTCTAGTTTTTGAGTTTTAGTGTCGTGTAACCAACAAACAAACAAACAAACATACATTCATTTTTATGTATACATGTGGGATTAATGTCCCACTGTTAAGTTTATCGACCTATTGTTGGCCTTTTTAAATAAAACACTCAATCCGATTCAATCAAAGTACAGTTTATTGTTATTAAAAGGTATTATAGATGTAAATTTGCTGGCACTTAGCGGTGCTTCCACTTGGCGATCCTGACAACAACTGACTCGCCTTTTTATGGACGTTCCTGTTCGTCTTGTTCGTTCCCTGTTTTGGTGTTGCCACCTCTTTATTTATTTACCTTTCTCCTTTCTAGGCGCTTCCTAATCCCCTTCCCACATACATAGAGATTTGTATATTATTTTCTTAATTTGTTTAAATTTCGTAATTTTACAAAATTACATAGATTTGCAATTCGAGTCTCGTTTATTAATCTTTCTTCTTTTCGCATTTATTAATCCATCTGTCATTCTGTCATTCCATCTTGTCATCTGTATTACAAATGAAAAATTTAGGATGTATGGGAGGTGCCACGCCCATCTGTCGGACCGTATTCGCACTATGTGGCTTACCAAGATTTAATTAAGAAGAACATTCCGTGAAAGATTCAACTCAATCGGCCTTCTAGTTTTTGAGCTTTAGTGTCGTGTGACCAACAAACAAACAAATAAACAAACAAACAAACAAAAGACATGCATTTTTATTTATAGGTACATATAATTTTTGTATATTATTTTTCTTTATATGACAGAGAAAGAACTATTAAAGTAAAATTTCGAGATTTCACAAAATTACATAGATTTGCAATTCGAGTCTCGTTTATTAATCTTTCTTCTTCTCGCATTGGATTAATACATTTGTCAATTCTGCCAGTTTGCTGCAATCCATCTTCCAATTCATTACACACACACACAGCTTTTCATTGGCTAAAAATTATTTCATACATCATCTTCAATTCTAAAATGTTCTTTTAATTTCACAAATTTGTTGGACTACAGTTTTTCACCAAATAGTTCTCAACTTTCCACTGAGTGCACTTTTCTTCAAGTATGAATAAATATTGTATCTGTGTGTTGTTCACAAATCCACACATCTTACCGACTGCGTTCAGACACTTTTTTCCGTCAGTGTGCAGTGTGTAGTTTTAAAGAATTTGCTGCCGCAAGCCATCAGTATTCATGAGCGCTGCAGCGTGTACGCGGTCGAGCGCTTCTGGTAAACGCCAACGTGAGCAGCTTTCTAGAGCTTCTTCATAAATTCATAATGAAAGTCAAACTTGAAAGAATTTCTTCAACTAAATACTTTCTGACATTTAAGGATGCATGAAACTGTCGGCGCCTTCGCCCACACTCCACCACAGTCGGTGAGATATTTTGAAAGACGTCAGCCAACACACAGTGGCAGTGTGCTTTAATAAAGCTCCGCTTGTCGGGTTCATGCCCAATTAGCATGCAGCAGTCGATGGCAAAATAGTGTCAGAGTGTTGGTGCGGGTGCACTGCTGCAATTTTCGGCGCTCAAAGTTCGGCGCTGCTTCATCATTGCAATCGACGAGGCAGACAAACTTGAACCCGCACATTGTTTGGCAACGCAAGACAATGCACACGACTTTTGCTTTGCAGTGGTAGCCGACAAGCCGTCATCAACTGAACTGTTGACGCCACAAACAAACACAAACTCAAGAAGGATAAAGTAAAGTTTGACAACAAACTCAAAGGAGTTGCAAGTATTTAGCAGCAAAGTTTACCGCTGACAAACTGTAGGCGAGCGCAGTGGTTGCGAGGGGGGAGGGAGGGGCGCGCTCAATTTGTTGTAAGAGTACGCAAAGCTGATTAAGCAGCGTTCCGTTGGTGCACATGTACGCAGCCAATGTTAACCTTGAACTTCCATGAAGTGTTGCAGCTGAATAATTTTGACGACAAATAGAGATGCAAATATTTTTATTTTTTTAATTCAAAATACTAAAAGTACTAACAACTAAGTAAAGCACTAATATGAATTTAAGAATATTCAAATCTCAATTGCCAACAATTCTTGATTGCGTGCAACATTCCAACAACATTTGACACAACATTAATGAAATTGGTTAACCCTTTCGCTACAGCTTTTTACTGGGGAAAATTAAAAATTAAAAATTTTACGTTTTAGGCTTCTATGTGGTTATATTAGCAACATTCCATAAACAATTTTTTAATTTTTATACTCGGACCCTGTATTTTAGAGTGTTTTTCTATGAGAGCAACCACATCGTTGTGGCTGTAATAATTACTTCAACATAAAACTTTTTACGCATAACGAAAATTTTAATATATATATAAGCACTATAATATATAATATATATATAATATATAAGCAATATAATATATAATATATATACAATATAATATATTTAAAAAAAAAAGTATCTAAATTGAAAAAAACGTCAAATTAAAAAGTTCTCTAATTTTTTCTGCTTCTTCTTCCTTTACTATGTCAAGATATACTATTAACAAAACGTGTATACTTATCTTCTTTGAACTTAAATATTCAGTTTATTAATTTCGTATTTTTCCTAAAACTTCAAACTATTCTAAAGACCAAAAAAAAATGTATTCTTGCAACCATAGAGGATGCAGACGTCCACAACGTAGCATGTTGCCATATGGCAACAAAATAGCGAAAGGGTTAAGTAAGAGTCCTTTTAACAACAACACTTTTCCACTCCAAGTGGACAAATTTGCAGCGCAGCATTCGGGTTAAGCCGAAACCACATAAAACGAACATTAATAACAATGTTGGCAACTCTGCACAGCTATCTATGCGTCCTTGTCTAATCCGGTAACGCAACGACGCCTCAGTGGCAGGAAGTGGCCAAGAATGTCGAAGTATTCAAATTAGGAAGATAACAATTAGTAACACGACACCCGAAGTACATAAACACACACACATACACATACATTCGCATTTATCTACAAACATGTGTGGGTGTGCGTTGCGTTAATGCCAGTTTGACATTTACGCAACGCCCAAACATCTGAACGCTCGCATGCGAATTGTCCGCCATATATCGCACACAAACACACACACACATACACACAGCGTTTGCATAAATAATGTTAAATAAAGTGCGCTGGTAAGCCAAATGAATTATGTCGGCATTAAAAGCACACCGCCACCGACATGTGGCAGGATATGTTGTCGGTCGTGTTTTCCGCAGAAATTGCGTCGCGTGTGAATAATGAATTTCGTTGACATATGAAAACAGAATTGAAAATTTGTAGCGCCATAAAATAAAAAATTGACAGACGAAGAGCAAAGGCCATAGCGGCGTTTAGTTACACTTGTGGCGCCCCACTTTTACTATATGGCAACACGTTCGACGGGTCACAGCCGTTGCACAGAGGCCAGCGCAATAAAATGAATTGTATGTGCTGGCAATCAAATTATGCGACGAGGGAGATGCTGTTGCCACATGAAAATCAGCCAAAACGCCGTCAGCAATGCAACTTTGACTGGCTACACTCCGTTGCACGGACGTCAGTCATCGGTTATGTCCGATTCAGCTGCCATGCAAAGGTCGCCCATATTTACTGCTTGACACTTTGGTAATTATAGTTGGCCGACACAGCCGAATGCCGAATGCCAAACGCAAAACGTGCGATAACAAATGCAAATCAGCAGCGCCTGGCACCGGCTGTGCCGCAGCAACAAAAAGCCCCATCCGTCGTCGTCGTTGACGATGATGGGGGCGCCGCATAGCTGCTGCGACATTTGACAAATCTGCAGCGCACTTTTGACAAGGCCTGAGTGACGCGCAACATCGCATTCGAATTTCGCAATGCCAGTGTTGCAGTTAGCAGGCGGCCCCACATTCACATCCGATAAATGCCGAAAATTCCAAGCCACGTCGCGCTGCACCGCACCGCACCGCGCCGTGCTGGCGTATTTGTGCAGCGCATTAATAACTCTCGACACTGCCACAAAACGACAAAAAGCGGCGTATGCAAAATTGCGAATATTTGTGCGGTGCTAGTTTGCGTTGCAGCCAAGCCGGGCGGAGCGGAGCGGGTGTTGCGCTATGCAGCGTTGCGAGTGCAAAAAGTTAAGCCAGCCAGTCAGCCCGGCGCCGACTGCACTTGACAACTTATTTGTGTAAATATTTTACTTGCTTGATCGTTTTTGTAGTTTTTTTTTTGTGAAAAACGTAGTGAGGGAAAAGTTGGCAGTTTTAATAGAATTTTCAAAGGATGTTGCGGTGAAACGTGTGCAGGCTACATTGAAGCAATGCAGCAACCAGTCAGAGCAATATTTTCTTGTTTTGAATATGAAAATAAATGTTTTAATTGTTTGAGCTATTTTAACTTTTACTCGGTTACTTCCAACGAATCACAACCAGGTTTGGTTATGCGCGGCAACAATACCTTTTCCCCTCGTATATTGCATGGCAAACAGATATAAATATTACACCGTGCGACAAATATTAAAAAAATTTTTCACACCGGGAAAAATCCATATGGGCGTGAAACTAGAGACCAAACATAGTAATACTGCGTACTCAGTTTTTCATTTCTACATCCTTTGTCCTATTAAAAGGACTTCAAAATTTTGAAGGGGATAAAAAATAAAAAAATATAAAAAATACTTAACTTCGTTAGAATATAGCAATATGTATATCAAATGAAAGAGGAAAGGCTCAAGAATTTAAATAAATTGATATTTTTTTTATTTCTAAAAAAAAAGATATGAAAAAGGTCCTTGAAAATTTTAATCCTTTATATCCTTGAAAATTTACATCGAATTTTCTTGAAAAGTAAGTTTGTTAAAACCCCAAATCTCCTTGATCACGTGTCAAAATTTCATTATTCTCGCTTCATTGATTTTGTATCTTTTTATTATTATTAAATATGGATTTTTCCCAGTGTGAAAAATGCTGTCGCATGGTGTTATAGTGTTGTTGTTGTTTTTGTTTTTAACATCTCCACAATCTGTCTTCAAACAATTTTTCCATCAGCAGCAGAGCATTATTTGACCGATTGCTATTGGCATTCAACCAAACGTTGAAAATATCGCGAATTTGCACTCAAGTCTTCACCGAAAAATGCCAATAACTCGCATTCGCGCAAATTTGCGCTCCTGAAAGTTTTACAGCATGATGTACATACTTGCCAAAACAAAATATCAAAAAATTTCGAAAGTGATTCAAAGTGTTTTTTTTTAAATCACCTTGAAAGTTTTAACTCATTTTTTATTTACTTGTTTTCTTTGTTTCTTTTTCTTCACAACAGTACTGCTCAGAGGTGAGAAGAATCAGCGGAATTTTGGTCTTGCCAGACCTAAATTGTATTAAACTTAAGACAACAGTAAGTTTTAGGGACCCGGTCATAATTGATTTTGAAATATTGAATCTCAAAGTGAAAGCAAAAATGTTCTGTTTGTACACAATTTTTTTTCAACGCTGTAAGAGTGTACTTTAAGAGCTCATAACTTCTATATTATCCAATATTTTTCCTTAAAACTTGGGATTTTTCTTAATTGAAATATTTTTAACAAAACCTCATACTCAGATTTTTATGGTTATAACATTGCATTTTGGCATTTTTGTCCCTACTCGCAACACTGTGCGGCCTGCCGCAAAAGTTTTCTCCAGGCGCCGCTGCTGATTGCACCCAGAAACGATAGGGCGTCCTTAACTTAGTCCTTTCATTGGAGACACGTTTTTCACATTCGCCGCCGAACACGTTTTTTTCCAGAGCATGACTGTTCATACGGGAGACATGGCCAAGCCAGCGCACAGTGTGACTTTTATCATTTTTAGGATGCCAAAAGTCATAGCAGTCAAACCAAAGTAGGTATGACGATAAAATTTTGCAATAACCATGTAGAGGACAACATCGTATTAGAAAAAAAAATGGGCGTGATCCGCCCACTTTTTCTTCGACTCCCCATATAAGGTGTAATTTCAGATGACCATTATTTCTAATTTAATAGGGTTTGTCTGGACGGACGTAAATAAAAATAGTCAAAATAGTTTTTTTTTAATACTTTTGAATTAGATTTATTTCAAACCATTTAACATTTTAAAATGTTTTTGGTCAAAAAACTCCAATATCCTGTGATATTAAGGAAACGGCTATTTATTCGGCTCGAATGTGCCCATCGTGAGCGAAAATTATAGCAGAGTTTCTTTACACAGGATTTTAATTTGAAGTGGACAACTTCCAATTAAACTCAAAATATATTTAAAAACCGCATGATTCTTATTTTTTTTTGCTTGGATTTTAGCCAAACGTCAAAAAGTTCACTTCGCGGAACTGCCATGTTTGATTGGCTGTGAACTAAATTGGTGCAAAACGGAGCAAAAATTGATTGCAGAATCTGAAACTAGGCGCATTTTTCATTAATGTGGTTATAAACATCACATGGAACTTTACGGAACTCAATAAGTTTTACTCCATTAAAAAAGAAACAATTTTGGGAATCACTAAATTTTAAGTGACTAGCTATTTTAATCGATCAAAAATTAAAATACATTAATACATATTGGTTGCACAAAATATTCAAGTAACTAAAATCAAAAAGATTTGTGCAAAAATATTTTTGACAAAAAATCATGGCATTGTAAACTTCACAAAAAATCTCACATTGAGAAAAGTTTTTCTGCACTTGTCGCAGTGAGACAAATTCGATAACGGTTATCATGCTTACTGTTATTTTTCGTTTTGCTTTGAGCATATATTCGTATCACTTGTATATTCCTCTATTGCATACAAAAAAATTTTTAGGATCGGAGAACATTTTTTTTTTACTTTTGGCATCGTAAAAATGATAAAAGTCACACTGTGCAGCGTAGCCGTTGGAAGTTGATTCGCTATTCTACGTCCATTTCTTTAAACAGCTCATATACTATACGCTCCTCTAGCTCCCCAATTTTGTTTCTCATGTCAAGATCATTCTTTTGAATCAATTTGTCAAGTGCGGTTCACACATTGTATTTCCCAAGCCAACATTATAGCCACATTTAGCTCTTTCTTGAGGAAGAACTATTTCACTGCTCAGCACAATTCACACTTCTGGTATCTTCAGAAAATATTAACTTTAGACTGTGGAATGTTTTGCTTGTGGCAAAATCTCTTCCACATAAACAATGCCACATAGAATGTGTTAATTAAATCATTTCGTTCACTCCTTTCCAGCACTCCACATATCTTGTTGCACGCATGCAAATTTATGGACACCACATTCCACATTCCCATGTCACCCATGCGGCTCTCCACCGAGCCACCAGCGCTGACAATCACACTTACATACCTACATACTTATGTACATATTTTTACTACACTTTTTCGTGCTTTCGTTTTTATTTGTTGCCTTTTTTCCAGCCACAAAATGCAGCCAATTTATGCACATTTGCATGCGGCAAATATGTATGTCAGTGTGTGTGTGCATTCATGCAAACTAGCTGTGCTGGAAAATGGGAAAACTGCACTTTCCTCTGTAACAGCCAACCACCGCAGCAGCCTGCGGCCGGAAGTAAAACTTACTTATTTTGGCCGCATTTCTGCAATACCTGCCGGCCGCTCCGAATATTTCTACATTTAAGCAATAATATTGAAATTTAAACGCACACAGCGCGCTGCATTACCTGCATTTTCATATTTTTACATTTATTTTGCATTTGCATTTGCATTTGCCTTTGTTGCTGTGGCTGTGGCCATAATATTTACTTTCGTGCAAGACCGCCGTCGGCCGTGTGCGCTGCAACTTTTTCCTTCGTACACATGTCCTGTTGCAGCGCGCACACGACTACATCCTGTGGCCAATGTACTAACTATCAATGGGGCCGCCCGTTGGCTACTTGCCCACTGCAAAAACAAAAACAAAAACAACGAAAAAACATACCTAAACAAAACGAGCCACAGTACGACCGCAACAGCGAGCGGCAAGCAACAAGCGCGACCCGCAACCACTGCACCCGCACCCGGCTGGCCTTGAGAGAATTTGTAAAAATGCTTACATACATAAGTAAATGTGTTTCTGTGTGAGTGTTTGTGTTTGTGTGTGTGTGTGTGTGGTGGAGGGAATTTAGGTGGCGTGCACTCTCTGCTTCTGAGGGCGTAAAACGGAAGACGGAAGCCAACTGCCATTTTTCACCTTCACTGCGAGCGGTCGCCGGCAGTTGGCGGCAGCCAATGAGACCAGGCGCAGCGAAAATATTGCATTGTACAATAATTTAGTTGCATAAGGAAAACTTTTTAGTGGGGTTTTTCTGATTTGTTGCTGTTGTTGTTCTGCTTTTGCTTTTGTTCGTTGTTTTTATTCTTCTGGCTTCGTTTACTTCTTTCACTGCACAATTTCAAACAATTTTTTACTCCGCAATATTTCGCGCTAAATTTCTGAATGCATTTTGTGCACGCGGCCGTTATGTTGAGGCGCATGGGCGCAGGCAAACAGGGTCCTTTAAAATAAAAACAAATTGAAATCAAAAATGCAAATTCAGAAGAAACGATGGCTAAAACATGTTTTAGCTTCTTTTATGACAAGTTTTACTATTTGATTAAGTCTAAAGTGCATTAAAATTCTTGTCACTTTTTTTTTTAGTCCTTTTGCAACATTTTCTGGTGCGCCCCAACTGCCAGCCACAATCAACTGCCGAAGCAAAAGCTGTAAATTTCAATTGAATGTGCGTCTTCCGCCAGCAGACGCGATAGGCCGTGTCGGTTTGGGACTAATGTGTGGACGAAAGTGCCGTAAAATGTTTACAGCATAAATTACATAAATTAACAATGCAGCTCAGGCTCAAAACAACTCCTGCAACTCCGGTTCGAGCTTCAGATTTTTGAGATTTTTCAAGTTGTGGCCAGTAACGAGCATTTGGGGCACTTTTGATTGCAGTTAATAGTTTGTGTGGTGTTTAAAATTTAAAAATTATTTGTAGCCAAATGTGCTGCAATGATTATTAAATTTGCCGCTGAAATTTCTACGGAATTCTGTGCCATTTTATGTTGGTTTCGTTAAGCGCGTAGTTGCTGAATGCTTCACTTTTCAGAGCCTCTTTCAAGAGCTCAATGAACTCTTTTTGTTGTTGGACATTTATTTTATGCTCCCTAAATCCCTAAATTAATAAGTTAAGTTTCTTTAGAAGCTTTTACCTTAGTTCATAGCGCCTCTGTTTTATTTTTATAGTCCGTAAGAACTCTCGTTCATAGACCGAATCAAATAAAATAAAATAAAATAAAATAAAATAAAATAAAATAAAATACAATAAAATAAAATAAAATAAAATAAAATAAAATAAAATAAAATAAAATAAAATAAAATAAAATAAAATAAAATAAAATAAAATAAAATAAAATAAAATAAAATAAAATAAAATAAAATAAAATAAAATAAAATAAAATAAAATAAAATCAAATCAAATCAAATCAAATCAAATCAAATAAAATAAAATCAAATCAAATCAAATAAAATAAAATAAAATAAAATAAAATAAAATAAAATAAAATAAAATAAAATAAAATAAAATAAAATAAAATAAAATAAAATAAACTGAAATTAAATGAAATTAAATGAAATTAAATGAAATGAAATGAAATGAAATAAAATAAATTAAAATCAAATCAAATCAAATAAAATAAAGTAAAATAAAATAAAATAAAATAAAATAAAATAAAATAAAATAAAATAAAATAAAATAAAATAAAATAAAATAAAATAAAATAAAATAAAATAAAATAAAGTAAAATAAGATAAAATAAAATAAAATAAAACTAAATAAAATAAAAAAAAATAAAAATAAAATATAATAAAATAAAATAAAATAAAATAAAATAAAATAAAATAAAATAAAATAAAATAAAATAAAATAAAATAAAATAAAATAAAATAAAGTGAAATAAGATAAAATAAAATAAAATAAAATAAAATAAAATAAAATACAATAAAATAAAATAAAATAAAATAAAATAAAATAAAATAAAATAAAATAAAATAAAATAAAATAAAATAAAATAAAATAAAATAAAATAAAATACAATACAATCAAATAAAATAAAATACAATCAAATAAAATAAAATAAAATAAAATAAAATAAAATAAAATAAAATAAAATAAAATAAAATAAAATAAAATAGAATAAAATAAAATAAAATAAAATAAATGAAAATAAAATAAAATAAAATAAATGAAAATAAAATAAAATAAAATAAACTAAAATAAAATAAATGAAAATAAAATAACATAAATAAAATAAAATAAAATAAAATAAAATAAAATAAAATAAAATAAAATAAAATAAAATAAAATAAAATAAAATAAAATAAAAATAAATAAATAAAATAAAATAAAATAAAATAAAATAAAATAAAATAAAATAAAATAAAATAAAATAAAATAAAATAAAATGAAATAAAATAAAATAAAATAAGATAAAATGAAATGAAAAAAAATAAAATAAAATAAAATAAAATAAAATAAAATAAAATAAAATAAAATAAAATAAAATAAAATGAAATGAAATAAAATCAAATCAAATCAAATCAAATCAAATCAAATCAAATCAAATCAAATCAAATCAAATAAAACAAAATAAAATAAAATAAAATAAAATAAAATAAAATAAAATAAAATAAAATAAAATAAGATAAAATATAATAAAATACAATAAAATAAAATAAAATCAAAAAAAATAAAATAAAATAAAATACAATAAAATAAAATAAAATAAAATAAAATAAAATAAAATGAAATAAAATAAAATAAAATAAGATAAAATGAAATAAAATAAAATAAAATAAAATAAAATAAAATAAAATAAAATAAAATCAAATCAAATCAAATCAAATCAAATCAAATCAAATCAAATCAAATCAAATCAAATCAAATCAAATCAAATCAAATCAAATCAAATCAAATCAAATCAAATCAAATCAAATCAAATCAAATCAAATCGAATAAAATAAATGAAAATAAAATAAAATAAAAAAATAAAATAAAATAATTTTATTATAATAACAAAAACTGACTTCAACCCAAGTTGCATCATAAAATAAAATATGGGGTATGTGGGGGGGAGAGAGGCCGTCGGAAATAAAATAAAATAAAATAAAATAAAATAAAATAAAATAAAATAAAATAAAATAAAATAAAATAAAATAAAATACAATACAATACAATACAATAAAATAAAATAAAATAAAATAAAATAAAATAAATAAATAAAATAAAATAAAATAAAATAAAATAAAATAAAATAAAATAAAATAAAATAAAATAAAATAAAATAAAATAAAATAAAATAAAATAAAATAAAATAAAATAAAATAAAATCAAATCAAATCAAATCAAATCAAATAAAATCAAATTAAATCAAATTAAATCAAATTAAATCAAATTAAATCAAATCAAATCAAATAAAATAAAATAAAGTAAAATAAAATAAAATAAAATAAAATAAAATAAATAAAATAAAATAAAATAAAATAAAATAAAGTAAAATAAAATAAATAAAAAATAAAATAAAATAAAATAAAATAAAATAAAATAAAATAAAATAAAATAAAATAAATGAAAATAAAATAAAATAAAATAATTGTATTATAATAACAACAACTGACCAAACTTCAACCCAAGTTGCATCACTTGTTCATTTTTTTAATTTTAATTAATATTTCCTACTGTCTGCTGTCAACTCAAACATTTTCAGCACATTTTTAGTTTTCTAATGTCCACGAATAAATATTCTCGTCATATTTTAATTTGTTCTCAGTTCTCAGCTTCACTTAACACAGCCTTCTAGGCTGAAACACAAATAATGGTCGATTCAACTATCAGCACAGCAAACATTTTTTGATAAAGTTACCAATTGAGTTTACAATTCCAAGGTTAATTATGTTAATTAAAGGCAGCCAAAAGCCAGATAGCAGCCAAGTCCAACATCCATGCAGCAATCAATTCTACTGCTTATCGAAAGCAGATCTCCTAACTGCCACTAATCCTATTTGCTAGGCGCATAATCAATTCATATGTACGTATGTACATATGTATGTGCACTCGTATACATTTCAAAAAGACAGTTGAATGTCCTCGCACTAATCCCCATACGGCGCTTTGATGTGAGCGCCGTGCCGACAGTTTTCCATCATCACAGCTCAAAGGCCACTGGCGTAGGCGTTCAATTCACAATTCACAGCGTTTACACGCATGCGTGTGGTTTTCCACCAAATTCGAGCAGACGTGATCGCTCACTACGGCGCGGCGCAGAGATTAAGTTAAATTGAATTTTCCTCTCTAATAACAACATGTACCATTATCCATTATCCTCTTATATGCACTCAAGCACACCGAGTGGCAGGCGCTCGCCCCTTCTCGTTCCTCTTCAGCTATCAGCAAATAATGAGAATTGCCATAAACACCATGAAACCCCAAAAACCACACTGACTGTGTGTGTGTGTGTGCAGTCGGCTTCAAATTAGTTTTGGTCGTGTTTGCAGCCAGGTTTTTCGATTTTATTATGAAATTTCCAAAAGGATAAGCACGGCACCACAGAAAAGTGGCGCAGCAGCGCCGTCGTCGTTTGCTGGCTGCACCTTTAATTAATTTCCAACAACTCTAATTACGAGTCAGCCAGCCTCGGCGCTTATCTCGACACTCTCGAATGTTTTTGCTCGCCGCGCTGCACCGCCGCGCTGCATTTTCGGGCGCAACACAAATGCCGCGTTGTGGTTGTGTTTTGCTCTTGTTTTGGTGTTGTTGTTTTTGTTTTCTTGGTCCGCTCCTCGAGCCATGTCGCTTTGTGTTTTTTTGTGTGAGTATAAAAATACATACATACATACATATATTTTTTTCTGTTGTTCAACAACAAATTTTTATTATTTTCCTGCGCCTGCGGCGGCTCTGCCAAGTCTGAGTTAATGCTTTTCCGTGGAACGAATTGAAATGGGGCGCCCTGAAAATGATTACACTCGGCTCCGCATAGAGGGGCGGCGACGTGATGCGCAGCCTGAGGTCGAGGCGCAGGGCTAGCCGCGCGTAGGGTGCACGGCGCGGGGGCAGCGCGCGCAGGAATTAGAAGCCTAAATTCAAAAGCGCCGACACGCTTTAATTGTGCACTGAACGGTAATAAGACTAATTACATTCATCAGATTAGGCCATGCAGTGTAGGAGAGTTTCTCAACACAACAACAACAACAATGGACACACAAGCAAACACAGCCCCAACACAGCAACTCTGGAGCGGCCCAATTCCAAGGCAAATTAATTTGCGAAATTTTCACTACTGCGACTGACTGGCACTGGCACCGCTCGCCAGCGTCAGTTATTCTTCGGCAAACACACGCAAACAGTTAAAGTCTATTAATGAAAAGTGTGCGGGTGCGTGTGTTGGTGTTGGTGTTGGTGGGCCATGTTTACTTTGCATCATCAGCGCAGTCAGGCGTTCGTTATATCGCTTTGGGGGGGCGCTGTGAAAATTGAAAATTCTAATTGTGTGCCCCGTGGCGTTTGCATTGCCTTGTGGCCCTGGATGGAGCAGTAACCGAACACAGACGTTGCGTCTGCAATTAAAGTGCGCGCACAACTTGCCACAGCGGCGGAGAGTTTGGTGTTCGGCGGCGTAAAGGGAACGCAGTTGAAAACAGTGAGGTGAGCGCAATGCTGAAATTAATCGCCATTGTCAAAACAGAGTGCAGAGGGCGACTAATGGAGGGCCCACAAATCTATAATGTGTAGTAAAAAACAAACAAAAATGTATTGTGGCAAGATTCGCCAAATGCAAATTACGACAGGTTGTTATTCAGTCACAAATCTCGACAAAGCTTTTTATTTTGTTTTTATTGATTTAAAGGGACTCACAGCAGGTCTCCTTTTGAATCTCATCCTTTCAAACCTTTTTCTATTAACTTATTAAGACCATGATTCGAACAAACGACTCTCTTACTTGTGGTTCAAATCCTTAAAAACTGAGCCACAACAGCCTCGTATTACTTTGACCCCAAAGCTGCTCGTCAGTGTTGCCAGATACCTGAATTGACTTTCTTCCCAATCTTAAAAAAAACTGAGACTTCCTAACAAAAATTAAGAAATATCTCCTAAGAAATTAAACCTATCAT
Organism: Melieria picta; assembly: GCA_964056695.1. NCBI lineage: Eukaryota > Metazoa > Arthropoda > Insecta > Diptera > Ulidiidae > Melieria > Melieria picta. Next base: position 127,045,429 of record OZ057399.1, on the reverse strand, counting down.
AAAAAAATATATTTACTTTTTTTCTTATTGCAGCCTTTTCCTCCAAAAATTGAAGAAATTTTCTAACAATTTTTAAAATAATTTTTGTCATTTAAACTAAAAAATTAAACTTCCCATAAAAAAAAAGTTAATAAAAAAAACAAAATTAAACCATACGAAATTATATCACAACCTAAAAAATAAGAAATATTTACAAAAAAATTTCTATAATAAATAAAAATAATACACAAAAATCTAATTATAAATAATATATATTGTACCATTCAAAATAAATTATTTATAAAACAAAAAAAATATATAAAATAAAAAAATATATAAAAATTAAATATAAAAAAAATTAATTTTTTTATTGCAGCCTTTTTACATATATTTATTCAGCTTCAGCTTAAAAACGACTTAACACAAACAAAACACCAAAAAAATTAGATCCTTATGAAATTCGCTTTTGTAAATTTCTTTCATTAATTGCATAAATTATACACTTTGAAGCATAAAACTTAATTAAAATTAATTTTTTTAATTAAAATTAATTTTGATTTAATTTAATTTAATTTAATGAATTTAATTTTTAATGATTTTTGTCATTTAATCTAAAGAAATTAAGCTTCTCATAAAAAAATTAACAAAAAATATTTAAAAAAAAATATATAATAAAAAATACAAAAAAATTGTATATAACAAAATATTTATATTTTTATTGTTGCCTTTTTATTTATTCAGCTTCAGCTTAAAAACGATTTAACACAAATAAAACATGAAAAATTAATGAAAATTCTTTCATTCAGTGCATAAATTATACACTTTGAAGCATAAAATTTAATTGAAATTAATTAAACACTTAAATTTTCAATATTCAAGGCTTCAATGCCACTAATGGTGTCAAATGTATGAGCATCAAAATCTCTTAAACTTTCTCCTAAACTATTCTTCCTCCAAAAAATTCTCCTAAAAAGCTCGAAAATCTAGAAAATCTCCTAATCTGGCAACACTGCTGCTCGTTGCCAACTCGTTTGTTTGTTATCTCCTAGAAAAAGCAGCTTGCATCAAGAAACGTTGCCACAAAATTTGTCCATTCTGGCCACCGCCACTTGCGTTGACCCGAAATTGTGTCGCTGCTCCTGTCGCCAGTCATTTGTTTCACGCGCCAGGCGGCATTGTTGGCGATGTGAGCAACCGTCGAAACGTCAACAGCGACAGCGTGACAGCAATTGGTCACGATCGGCTTGTTGTGGCAGTTGCCGCGCCATGTTTACCTTAACGCTTCGCCTAGTCAGCCGCTTCCCAGCCACTGGCATCCCTCGTTCTACCAGCAAGCAGCCACGAGTAATCAGGCCCAGCACGATCCAGGCTTCTGCCGGCACACGCGCTGCCGCTGTCTGACAGCCAAAATCGAGATCTGGCATGCCGCATTCTTTCCTCTCCCTTTGCGGTATTTTATCGGTGTTTGCTTTGCGGCCGAGGCGAAAAAAGACGTCACCGATTGTGCTCAGATTCGTAGATCAATAAAACGTGACTTGCCAGCGCAGCGATGCCAATCGGCAGCCAGTCAATCTGCCGATTAACCGCTTCCCCAGGGATCGCAATTTACCGCCGCCCATTTTCCTCTGATTGAGCATCAGCGACGTCAGCAGCCAAACAAATTGATTTGGACCACACACACGCCACCGTCGCAACTACTCGCATACAATTTGGCTAATTGAAAAAGCGCTAAGCAAAAAAAAAAAACAAATGTCAATCGAAAAAAACGAGCATCGACAATTTGAGAAATGTAAATTGCGCGAAACCGCTAAAACGCTCGTAAAATCAAAGAACACGCAGCGTAAATTCTTGCAACTCAAGGAAGGCAAGTTTTGACGCTGCTGCACCACTTAGTGGCCATGGCAACAAAGTGCGGCCGTTGCCGCAGCCTCGCCGCCACACGCACTGCTGCTGGCATTTTGTATCGCACACACTCGCTTCTCTCACACAATAACTTGAGCCAACCGATCCAGCTGTTGCATATATAAAACTGATGACTCACCACTCGACAACACCAAAACACGTTGCGAACGCGAACGTTTTACGAATTTAATTGCTGCCGCAACAGCAATGTTGATGGCGCAACTCCAACTGCAACTGGCGACAATATGCCAAGAATGTGGCATACGAGTGCGCCAAGTTGCTCGCATGCTGTAGCACAGTGTAGCACCGTAAAAAGAAGTAAACAACAATTATGAAATTCGCACAGACGCTGCCGTCAGTTGGCTAATGTGTTGTTTGTGTGGCACGCACCGCGACGGGCCCAGCGCCAATGAACTTAGCAAAAGTGTGCGGCAACAATTAATTCAAATTTATTTGCAAATAAAGAATTTGCAAATGCTGCATAAACTCACACAGCAGGCAAAAGCCATGGCCACAGGTGCAATGCGATAAATGCTAACGCGATAATGATCGTTCGAAAGCGATTTCCCTACAAGACGTGGCTGACCGAAACTCCACTACATTCATAACATTTTTTAAATTTACCAATACATTCGCATGAAATTTGGCCCATTGTGAACTTGTCAGCAAGCATTGTGAACTTGTCATCAGAGTGCTTTGAAATTGACCTGCTGAGATGATCGCTTATACACGCATGTGTAAGAAGAAGAAGCACCTGCTGACAAGAACTCGCATCGGAGTTAATATAATTATTAAGAGCCGGAGGCTGCCGTAGCTACGTAGCTCAGCTGGCTAATGCGTGCGGCCGCGAGTCAAATGCGACGCGCGAATCGAAGTTCAATACTGGATTGCGTTGACACCGAAAAAAAAGGAAAAACAGATGAAGGTAAGAATTCGAATTAAAATTTACTTTAAATAATATTATTTGAATATTTAAATAATTCTGCACTTTTCAGTAGCTTCAATATTGGGCCATAGCAAGTACCGAAGCCAATGATGCTAAGCAAACGCCTTCGATTGCGACAATATGGGATC